>CM052702.1:137176515-137188885 GCA_028551405.1 Uromys caudimaculatus
CATGCATATGAACAGTACACACAAACATTCACACTTTTTATTTAATAAGAAGAGTAACAGAAGAGCAGGGGCCACATTGTATGCCACAAGTGCCTGTGCCTTGCTAACTTGTCAGTAGAGAGGTTTTGTCCCCTGGACATAGTCACTTGCAGAGTGAGCAAAGCTGGATGCTACCATCAGCAGTCTGATGAGAGTTTTAGCACCAAATTCCCCCATCTGAAGAAGAGGGTAATGTTGCCACCATCTTTCGTGACCTGTGGTGAGATCTAGATGAGCTGCTCCAGGTAATGATGAGTGCCACACCCAGTTCGTGTGTTCTGGGATCATGTCAGTTGCTGTCACCACTATCCTGTAGACATCACCTCTGCTGGTCCGCAGACCCCAAATGTCTCCAGACCAACTCAGCACCTTGGACATCTTCGGGTTCAGCCTCACTCTCTTTGAGTTAAGGAGAAGCTTGTTTCAGATTGGAACAAAGGGGAGCTTCCCTGTCATGCCCAGCCATGACGGCCAGTGTCACCAGTGTGACGGGAACTGGGACTGTCTAGGGGTCAGGCCTCCACATACACATATGAGGGGCTAGTTAGATTAGGTCTGGGTCCTGATTTGCCTTCTGAAGCTTCAATAAACACAATAATCAACAGCAATCTGGGAGGGAAAAGGTTTGTTTCATCTTACAGGTCACGGGGCATCACTGAGGGAAGAAGCCCGAGCAGGAACCTGGAGGCAGGAACAGGGCAAAGGCTCCGAAGAACACTGCTTAGTGGCTCGCTCCCCATGGCTTATTTAGCCATGTTCTTATATATCCTAGGGCAGTCTTCACAGTAGTCGCACAGCACACGGTGGGCTGTGCCTTTCCACACCAACCAATAATAATTAAAAAAAAAAAAACAGCCCCAAAGTCTGGCCACACGCCAATCTGATGGAAGCATTTTCTCAGCTGGGATTCCCTCTTCCCAGATGGTTCTAGGTTGCATCAAGGTGACCAAAATCTCATGAGCACAATTAACCTCCGGGCGTGCCTAGGAGATATTGTAAAGACTCTAGGACTCTAGGGAGCCTTTAGCTTTCTGGCAACCCCCCCCCCCCCCCGAACACCACGGAGTCGGGGATCGGCGCAATCGGCAAGAGGATTTTATTATTCCAATGCATTGGGGCCCATACCACACCCGAAGGAGAGGTCGAGACCCCTCGTGACCCATTTGGCGCGATTGGCAGAACAGTGTGACTTTTAAACTGATTGGGCCTTAGGGGATGAGGTGGTCATGACTCCCCTTGTCTGTAGTTGACCCAACCGCTAGTTGGCCCTGCAGACTGTGTTTACATGCTCTGGGCGCCTCCCCTACCTGCAGGTGGCCAGATGGTTGTCGCCAACCTGTGGTCTGAGGAATGTAATTAGTCTCTTCTAAAAGGAAGAGAAGCCCACCTACGAGCTGTGACCCTTCTCTTCTAGGAGGGGGAGGGGTCCGCTGGAATATTCCAAAGTTACTGAGCTGATTTCTCCAAGATCGTCTTAACTAGTTTAATTACAGCTGAAAAATCCACCTTAGAGGAGCGTGGGCTTGGCTCCTGGGCTGAATGGAAAGGAGGTAACCAGAGGAGGAGCTGCTTCCCCTCCCGGCTTCCCGCTGGAGGCCTCCTCCCACGCTTCCTGCCGTGGCTTCCCTCTGCACTGAACGGCAACCTCAAACTGTGAGCCAAGTAAGCTTTGTCCTCTAAGTTGCCTTTTCAGGGTGTTTTAACACAGCAACCAAAAAGGAACTAAGACACCAAATGAAGCCTGGCCCAGGGACTGGAACATCCCACAACGAGATGTGTGGTTCTGGTTAGCTAAGCACCTAGCTCAGCGATGGCAGAGTCAGATCTCGGGCCCTCACCCTCCACCTGTGGCATTTTCTAACCAAGCTTGGTGCTAGGATTCCTTTTATTTTCAATTTCAAAAGCGGTTTTGCCGGGTGGGCCAGAGCCAACCTGCTTCCTGCTGTGCGGAGCTTTGGCTACAGTCAAGAGTTCCGGCCCCCGCCCCGTTCAGAATGAAGCCAGAGCTCTCCATCTTCCCAAAGCAAGGTTGATACCTTTCCCTCCTTCTCACACCCAGGACTTTTTTCCGGTCTCCTCTTGCAAAAATCAGGAAAAAAATTTTTTTAAATAATTAAAATTAAAAAGGACCGTGGCTTTAACACATATTGTAAATATGTTCCTCACTTTCCCAGCAGATGGCCCCGGGTGTCATGCTCGAACATCTGGTAGGGAAAGGGCTTCTTGGGGCTTCCTATACCGGGGGACTAACATTTGTAAATGTTTTCTGAGTGCCTGAATAGCAAGCACCCCACCCCCACCCCGGATTTGCAGGTTCCAGGCTCCCATCATACCTGTCAGCGAGGTCACTGAATTCTCCTGCATCCTTAAGAAGAAACTCTGCTTGCTTTATCCATTATTGAGAGATAGAATGCAAAACCTCCCAGTGGGATGGGAGCCTCATCAGTCTCTCCCATAACTCTATCAGACAATGCTTTACATATTTTGAGACAATTCTATTAGGCGAATACAGATTGGAATTGTGTCTTCCTTGGAAATTGACCCATAAATCATACCACACCGACAATCCCTGCTAATGACTTCTTTTTTTTTGTATTGCAGCCTATTTTTGCCTGATATTAGCACACCGATCCTGCAATAAGTGGTTAATTACATGGCCTACTTTCTCCCACCCCTTTATGTCTAGATGCATCTATCCTTCCAAATACAGCTGGGTTCCTTGTGCAATGGGAGGCTGCACAGCCTTTCCCCGGTATTGCCAGGTTAAGTCAATTTACACTCATTGTGCTCGTGGGTGTCCCGTGTTTCTCTCATCTTAGCTTTAGCCATCTGGACGGTTAGCATCCCATCTTTTGGTTACCCCAGTCATGTGAATGCATATGCGTGTAGCGTGTACCTGTCTGTATGTGTTTATGCATATGTGCATATGAGGGCTAGAGGTCGATACAGATTTCTTCCTCAGTTGCTCTCCACTTTATTTTTGGAGCGGGGTCTGTCACTGAAGGTGGAGCTTGCCAACCTTGCTGTGAGCTCCAGGGCTCCTCCTATCTTTGTCTCCCTCGTGCTGAGATGACAAGTGTGTACTTCCATGCCTGGCTTTTTACCCAGGTTCTGACTCAGATCCTCAGGTGTGTAGAGCCTGACTGAGCCATCTTGTCATCCCATGTCAGATATACCGTCATGGCTTTGTTAGCAAGATTTGAAAGTTTCTACTAGTCAGCTCATCCCATTTCTCAGTACATCTACCTGTAAAGATAACAGCTTATACCAGAGAGCATCATGGGAACTAAGCAAGTGACCAGTTGAAAACAAAATTTTGCAGAGGCAGCAGATATCATAAGCATCAAATCTTGGTTTCTCCCGTGCAAGCGCTAACAAGATCTACCCTGTTCAGCTCCTGGAGGCCAAGTGCACAAACTAGGGGTGGAGCCTCGGAGCCCCTGACTTAAGGGGTGGAGCCTCGGAGCCCTGCTTTTAGGGATGGAGCCTCGTTGCTCCTGCCTTAAGAGGTGGAGTCTCAGAGCCTCTGCCTTTGGGAGTGAAGCCTCGGAGACACTGCCTTTAGGGGTGGAGCCTCGAAGACTCTACTTTTAGGGATGGAGCCTCGGAACTCCTGCCTTAAGAGGTGGAGTCTCAGAGCCCCTGCCTTTAGGGGTGGAGCCTCGGAGACACTGCCTTTAGGGGTAGAGCCAAGGGCGGAGCCTCGTAGGCTCCCTCCCACATCCTCACTGGGGTTTGGTGGCCTGAAAGTGTTTGGATCCCCACAGCGTTTGTGAGTTCACAAGGATCCTGTCAGTTCCAGAGACAGCGTGTCACAGCTCTCTTCAGCTCTCTTCTCCATCCTCCAGCTTTTTCTGCCCTCGGTAATTCTATAAGGTCTATTAAGAGTTGTCGATTGAAGTCTACTTTCCAGCTTACCACTTTTTTTTTCAGTTAGATCCAATTTGCTTTTTAATTTTTTTCTTTTGGTTTCTATTATTATTATTTAGTTCCTTGAGGATTTTATACAATGTGTTTTGGTTATATTTTCCCTCTCCTCAGACACCTCCCAGATCCACCCCTTCCCTACTCACCCAATTCTGTGTCCTCCACTTAAAAAACCCATCAAGTGTAGTTGGTAGAACTGCTTATATATTCTTGGACGTGTGACCTTCCACAGGAATGTGGTGAACTCTCCCTGGGCTTCATGCTTAAAGAAAACCAACTTTCTCTCTTCCAACAGCTATGAATTGCCAGTAGCTGTTCACTGGAATTTGGTCTTGCTTGACCATGCCCAGGTCCTGTTGATGCTGCTTACCAGATGTGTTTACCTATGCACAGTGGCTTTATTGTATCCCTGAAGACGCAACATTGTTTCTCTGTAGTTACTTATCTGTTTAAGGCTGAGCATTCTGCAGCCTTATTCTCTGTACCTTGACCAGTTGCGGGTCTACTGGGGCAAAACAAAACAAAAAGAAACAAACAAACAAAACCAATCTGAGGTGGGTTTGATAGATGTATTATTAATCTATGAGTATAAGATAAGAATGTATAAACCAGTTTATTACTATGTAACTTCAGTAGAGAAATAGGATTAGGTTCTTCCCTAAGACCTATGACAAGTCTAGCCATGGGTTCTTGGTAGTACCAGGTATGGGTTAAGCTTGTGGAACAGGATTTGAATCCAACCAAAGAGTGGCTGGCTACTCTCACGGCCGCAAGCCACCATTACACCAGTGGGTGTGTCTTGCCAGGCCAGTTAGTGTGGCATGTAGGATTCACAGATGGATATGACTGGTGCTTTCTTTCCTCCCCCAGTACCATGCATCTCCCTTTCTGCGTGTGCCTGGGCTTTTTATTACAATAAATACACTTCTCAGTTCAGGCCCTTCTATTTGGCTCTTTGCTGGAGCTGTCTGTTGCTCCATCCTTTTCCTGCAGTTCCATTTTCTAGTTTGTAAGTGTTCCTCACGGGAGTTTCCTCTTCTCACTTTGATCAGTCCACTGTTCAGTCTCTTGGGAGAGGAAGTCAGACACTGTTGCTCCTGCTGACTCTAGCTCATGGCAGCTCATTCTGGCCAAGATTGAATTCCTGGGCCAGAGGGGCGTGGCCTTTGCTGTAGGTGCTCACGTGGAGAATACTGTCCTTCAAATGGGTGTCCAAGCATTTCTGCAGTAACACTGGGGAAGGGACCTTCCCACAGTACTCTAGCCCTCTCCGGATTCCCAGCTCTAACTTCTAGTAGCAGGGTTAAGTTTCCTCCTGTCCAGTGAGATGCCACTCTGGAAGGAAGTTTTGCCAAATTCTGCAGTTCAGAGCTGGGCAGGGGGAGGAGCCTGACTAGTATTCTGTGTTCTTCTTTTAAGGTTGCTTAAAGTTTCCCACACAAGCCCAGTAAAGCAATCAAAAATTATGTTTTATGCAAGAACTAATGGTTCCATAGCAGGAAGCCTCCCTAGGGGTCCCTTCACTCATGGTAGTCATCATTCTCGACCAAGCATTCAAGAAAAATGCAATCATGGGCACCATGCCAGTGATAGATGGTGAACGCCACCTCCGTGATTCCGGAAGCTGTGTGCTGCTACTCTCTGCTCGTGGCTTCTTTCTCAACACATCCCCACGGCCATCTGAAAGACATGCTGGAAGTTCATATCCACTGGGCCATGAACAGCCAAAGGAGAGAGAGTCTCTCGGCTTACTCCCTGATGTTCTCTCATTATATGAATGGTACAACCAACGTTTTCTTTAGACCCCTTTACCAACTGCATGGTAGCTCAGTTGACCGCCCCAAGACGGGAAGGAAGTAAACCAAAGTGCATCATGGTAGTACTGGAGAGAGTTGAGTGAGCTGAGCATTATCTAATCTCTTCTTGATACTCAGTATATGTCCCTGTGTCGTAAGCTGAGCCTAACCACTGGGGGGGGGGGGGGGGAGAGAACACTCTGTGAGACAGACTGCTCTTGAGCCTGTCTCCCAGGGAACGTCTTCTGTGAAGAGTCTTCTAGCTCCTTACCTGTTTTGCAGTCTCTACTTGGTATAAGAAGTGTTCGTGCCTTGCATGCATTAAAATCACCAGTAGGTGTGTGAAGGCACAAATCACCACCATAGCAATTCACCTAGGGTCTCCCAGTCAATAATACATCACTGGAAGACTGGAAAAAAATCTCCCAGCCAAACACATTCCTGGGTGCATCTGGCCAGACCCCAACTAAGGGAATCCTTCCAGGCAAGCAAGTGTAGAAATAGCTTACAAACCAGGAGCCCCCTAGTTTGAAGTACAAATTTCTTTCCCAACACAGCGGGATACAGCCCCACTCTAGAAGCCTCTTTTCTTATTACTTCATCATCAAACACACCCTGGAATTTAGAAGCAGTGAGCCCATCCAACCCGAGGAAGTAAGGAGTACGTGAGCAGAAGGTTACTCAGAGTGGTTCTTTAGGGACAACCTCTATTTGCCATCCGTGACAATCTGTACTCATTGTCAACTTGTCACAGTCTAGCATTACCTGGGAAGGGGGTCTCAATGATATCAGGTTGTTCTATGGGCAATTGCCTTGATCATGTTAATTGATGTAGGGAGACATAGCCCACTAAGGGTGGCACCATTCCCTTGGCCCCCAAACTGTACAATAGTAGGGAAATTAAACTGAATAATCAGCTATGTGTATATCTTCTCTTTCTCTCACTCTCTCTCTCTCTCTCACTCCTTTTTCTGCTCTTGACTATGGATGTGGCGAGCTGTTTCGGGTTCCTGCCTTGACTCCTTCATGATAATTGACTGTGATCTGGAACTAACATAAAATAACCCATTCCCCCCTTAACTTGCTTTTTGTCCTGGCACCATGTCACAGAAGCAACGCTAGGATGCCATATTATTCCTATACCCAAATGGGGTACATATGATTAAAATCATGGAATATACAACCCACATCTGCACAGGAGGCCCAAATTCTCAGATACTAACTAAGAGTTTATCAACACAGAGTACCACCAAAACCATGCCTCTAGAAACCAAATCTCTTCTGCCAAGACCCATTAGAGGACATCTCAGAAGTCATCCAGGGTTCTCAAGTCCCCTCATCCATGCCTGTTGGTCCCGTTGGTGTGTCTGCCTTGTGCTTTTGCTTCTGAATAAAACCCTTTGCCCTGCGTGTACCCAACTCCAATTCTTTGAATGAAACCCCCCAAAACTTGATGCAGCTCTTCTCCCGTTTGAGGGCCCCCCAATAGGAACCTGAAGATTGCATAATTACAGAGGAGACCGTGTGCTTGCTGAAGCTGCCCTGTACGCTGGCATGAGGGCACAGACCCTTTCCGGTGTAGAGCTCCAGCTGAGCACATCCACACCCCTAGCAGACCTTGGCCAGGCTGTTCTAGTGTTCTCCATCAGCCCGGGACTTACGGAAAATGCACTTAGAGAGGAGTGCCAGCAGGCGAGGCAGAGGCAGGCGTGATGGGTACAAATTGCAAGTTCTCATATGCAAATACCTAATAATCAGCTGTCTCGGCAGCCCATCTTTTATCCCATCCCTTCTGGAAGGATGACATCTCCCGCTTCCTTGTCCCTCGAAGATTGATGGCCTTGTGTGGGGCTGCGACAAAGGCTCTCCGTGTTCCTTCCCAGCCACCCCTTGCATAGCCGCCACTAATAAATGTGTTGTAAAAGATGGGGGTGTCAGCATAATTAGTTCTTCCATAGCAAGAAGGCTGATGATTTATGGGAGGGGGTCCGTGTGTCCCTTTGTTATTAACCCGAAGTCAATCACAAAATGAGAGAGTCCAACAGAGATGCGTGGACAAACCAGTTTAGTTGTCTCATAGACAGAGAATAACCTATCAATATCATGGTATTAGCGCCCAGGAGAAGGAAGATATTAGGGAAAATTCAGCTCATTTTTTCCCGGGACCGTTGATGACATCTGATCCCTGAATCGTTAGCCTGAGACTCTGAAGTTCCAGCTCTCTTCATCTCTCCCCCCAGGCCTCCCTTTCTTTCCTCAGATTGAAGAGTGGCCTTACAAAATGCTCTACCCCTATACTACGATTTAATATGTTACCCTGTAACCACCGGTCCCCCGGAGCCAGGATCCACATACATCTTCTGTTCAAGCAGCGTAGGCAACAGGACACTCTGTGATGAAAAGGAATTTAAAAGAACAGCACAGGGGCTGGGACCACAGCTCAGCTGGGAGAGTGTTTGCCTACCATGTGAAAGGTCCTGGGTTCAATCCCTAGTACCACATAAAATGTGATATGGTGGTGCCTGCTTGTAATCCCAAAATTTGTGAGGGAGATGAAAGCAGGGAAGTCAAGAGTTCAAGGCCATCCTCTCCTGCATAAGGAATTGAAGTCTAGCCTGGAATATGTGAAAGCCTGGCTCCAAGACAGAACAGCATGGGGGAGTCAGGTCCAGCCTCTGAGGAAGTGTGAGGTCATCTCTTTATCTGTCTTGTAGACACAGTTGGGGCTGTGACCCAGTCATGGCTGAGACCAAAGCTCACCCACTTTCTTAAATCATGGGTCTAGAAACCTTTATAAGCAACAAAGCGGATATCACATAATGTGGATCAGGGTATAGTATCAGTGAATGTTCAGATTCTCAGCCACACGCCCCACCCCTACCAAGGAAGCCTATGGATCCTGGGCCAGGAGAGAAGTGAGGCCAGCACTAAGCTATAGCTCTTTGGCCACTTCCTATCCCCAGTCTGTTTGAGGTAGGGAAGGTGTCACAGTGGTTAATGTCCCTTCCCATGGAAACATGGACGAAAGGAGAAGGTTCCACTCTGCGGTCTTTTGCAAGAGGTTCCACGTGACATTCTAGGTATGGATGCACAAGCCTTGTAGTGGTAGTGTGTGTGTGGGGGGGTCCAGCCTGTGGTTGCTCACAGAGTGCAGGGCTGGTTAATACCTGGAGAGGTGGGGGTTGGAGGTGTTTTGCTGAATGATGTGTTTATAAAAATATATAAAAATATATGTTATATGGGGTTCTGGGGAGGGAGGTGTGGGGAAGGGTGTGTCTCAGGAGGCCCAAGCGGAGACATCTCTCCCCCCAGAGAGACCAAACACACGCGAAGGTATAGTGTAGAATAGAGTTTATTTAGGGCATGGGGAGGGGAGTTAAGAGGGTAGTAGAGGCAGAGAAAGGCAGAGAGAGGGAGAGAGTAGAGAAGTAGAGAGGTGGAGGCCGGCCATGACCATGCGGAGAGAGGGGGGAAGGGAATGGGGAGAGGTAAGAGGTAAGAGATGTAAGAGAGAGGCAAGAGAAAGAGATAAGAGAGAGAGGAGGGGGCGAGCAGCCCCTTTTATAGTGGGCCAGGCCCACCTGGCTGTTGCCAGGTAGCTGTGGGGTGGACTTTAGACAGAATGCTAACACTGAGTATTTCTAGCTTTTAAAACCCATTAACTAAATCCTCTTTTACAGACCCGTCGCTTTCCAAAGCAGTGCACAAAATCTCACAAAGAAAGAGATCAATGACACTCCTTTCTTAAACAGGTGGGGTGTGTGTGTGTGAGGCAGAGCCCAGTGGAGGCCTGTCTCCTCATCTTCTCACCACCATGACTGACCAGTCTCTAACTGTGAGTCTGCACTCTTGCCCTGTGCATGGGAGCCCCTGTTGGCAGATAAGGAGTCTTGAAGCCTGGTCTTGGGGCAGTTGTGCCTCCTCGAGGCTCCTATTGCCCTTCCTCAGCCTGAGCACTCAGAGTCCCAGTCTGGAAAGGCCTCACTCAGCCTGGAAGCCCAGCCCATCTGCTTTCTCGCTGAGAAGAAAACTAAGAAAAGCCCTTTGCCTTGGTCAACGCCCATTGGGCTCTGAAGGAAGAGGTTATTCTGCTAAATGGTTGTGTTTAGTAACCCCAGTGTGATGCCGTGGAGTGATGTCCTCCAAGGGTAGACATTCAGGGGACTGTGGCTCACAACAAGGGTCAAGATTAGGCTTGTTGACATTCTCTCAGAGGGAAGGGACCCAGGGGTAGTCAGACCGCCATCTGAGATCCCTGTTACTAATTCCTACAGGTCCCTCCCGGCTGGATGCACTCCTCCCCCAGGCAGCTGTAAGGAGTCTTAGCAGATGCTAGAGAGGGTAAGGAAGGTTAACTGAAGGGAGGACCCATCTATTCAGTCCACGGCATGTCACCATTCATACTGGGTAGGATTTTGCACAGGCAGTGTTCTACAACAAGTCCAGCTCCCATAAGTAACCCTGCCAACTGCCCATGCTCTCTAAGTAAGCCCAGTAAAATCACTGGTGTGGCACGCTGGACTTGGGTGAATCGAGACCTTAGCCTGTCATTGGTGCCTTCTCTGTGTAGAATAGATATTTGTTCATAGCTCCCCAGGGAAAGTTCATACAGCGAACGTGAACCCCCAAATGAAAGCAAGCATTTCCAAGATGCCACTGGTGATGTGGAGAAAGGAGGGTGCTCAGTGAGAGGCCCTCCTCCCCTGGATGACAAACTTTTAAGAAGCCACAGGGTGTCTTCCTCGCTCCCCCGGAACAGCCAAGACCGGATCCTTCTGAAAGTGGTCTGGATCACTCTGCTGCTTCAGAGGCGTCTGAGTCTCTGCAGTGACTGCTTGGACTTAAGAAGTGCAGGGCCATCTGTCCCGGCTCTATTTCAAGCACTTCTTGGGGATGGTTAGGAACAGGGAATAGGGGAGGAACCAACTCTACCAGAGACCTCTGCAGGCATTAGCTGGAATTTTGAATGGAGGGTCTCTCTTGTCCTCTCTCGGAGGAGGCTCTCCATGAGATGGGGATTCTCTGAAATGATGGGTGAGGCCATTAGTGGGCACCGAGCCCACTAGACTGCTGCAGTCCGACCCTCCCTTCACCTGCTTTTCCTCCTACTCTCCTCTTTGTCTCTGCTGCCTCATGGTTGCCCCGTTCCTCATTTTCATGCTCCCCAGAACATGGCGTTTGCAGGAGGAGATCCACACAACCCTGTAACTCACAGTTTGTTCTGACTGCTTAGCGAATTTACATCTTTAATTAAGACAGCCCTTCAGGGAATGCCGTGGTTGGGCTGGGGAGCAGATGTACCCTGGCCCTCACCACAACACCTCACTCTACAGCCCCTTTAATTACAACCCCAAGGGTCACCGTTTCTGTGATGATGGCTGTGCCTTCTGCCTCGGGGTCCTCATTTCACCATCTTGGTCTTTGCCTTACTTATGGTCAAACGGCATCCTGGCATCCAGTTCCTGCCAGATTACACACAGTATGGGTAGCTCCCCAGATAAGTAACACATCTCCATATGTAAGTACAGCCGCATGCCCAGTAGCTAGTTGTGGTAGAAGCTATTCTAATTAGGAGCTTCTTTTTGACTGGTCATAACTCATTCTGAAAACAGCTTGAAGGCCCACATGATTCCCTGATGTCCCTGGCTGGAAAACAAACCCTTTCTTTGGGTCTTTTAAAAGGCTTTTAGAATCCCATCCATTTAGCCATCGCGGGGATAATGAAAAGCCACAGGGGGAGAAAAAAACAAAAGAAAACAATGGTCTGGTTTCGCTTAGTGTCTCATGACTCAAAACCATCAGAACCTGCCATTGCCGGTGCTGAAGGCAGTGACTGTAACCACCGCTTGGAAGGAACTGGGGCCCAATCCAGATGGAAAATTACACGGCTTTTCCCTGAGGATTTGAAATTACTCGGACATTGAGCCACTACGTGATAAACGTCTGATCTTCCCCTGCCTGGCTCTGCTCTCATCCTTTGGCCAGATAATTCCTCACTGAGATCAGTGCCTTGCAGCAGCCTTGGAAGAGGGAGAGCAGGAGCTTGCTCTAGTCCTCTGATGGGTTACTTAGCCTTCCTCATGTGCTGGGAACTCCCGTGCCTGGCTGCGTGTCCGATGTTTGCATCTTTGCTCTATCCGACTTATTTCTTTCTCCTTTGATTCTATTCCTCATGACCTCATTAAAGTCTGACAGCATTTGCCAGAGTCCTTTTATAGACAAGACACTACCCACCGTGCTGACCAAGAGGCGAATGTATCTTAACTTCTACTCTGAGGATAAACTCCCAGGTTTTGCTGGCTGAAATTCAAAACGAGGTCCTAGCCTAGACTGCATGCTTTCTTTCCGGATGAGCCAAAGATGCACCCAAGGGGCCAAGAACACCCCTGCACTGCAGAGTTGCCTCACTCCCTGTTTCTACCTGCAGGTGAGCTCAGGATACTAATCCCAGTGTACATCTCCAGGTGAGCTTTGTTTCCATGACAACGGGGAATGCACCAAATTAGGATGCTTACACATCCTGTCTGTAGCACTTAACCAAATTCACTGCTCTGAAAAGTCACACACACACACACACACACACACACACACACACACACACACACACA
>CM052702.1:137188985-137212989 GCA_028551405.1 Uromys caudimaculatus
TACAAAGCATACAGCTCTACATTTAAGTGTGCCTATGCTGACATGCACACACATGCATATATTCATGCTTACATGTACTTGCAAATAAGAACCCATTACACACTGTGAGCATACACTGACACACACACATGTCTTAATGCACCCGTGTCTGCATTCACTTGCCCCAGCTGCTGTTCTTTCAGTGTTACAGCTCTTGCTGCTGCTGCTGCTGCTGCTGCGTGCACCTGCTCAGGCACGTGCCGCAGTAAATGTGGTCAGAGGGTGGCTTCCAGGACTCAGTTCTCTCCTTCCACCACAGCTTCCATGGATGGAACCCCGGTGTCGCCAGGTGACCTAGTTACTTTTCTGTTGCGGTGATAAAACTCCATGACCAAGACAACTTATGAAAGGGATTGTAGGGATGATGACTCCGCAGGGACAAGAGTCAATCCCATCACTGGGGGAGGGGGAGAGTGTGTCAGGAGCAGCTGAATGCTCACACCTTTTAACTGCAAGCATGAAACAGAGTGAATGGAACTGGTCATTTGGAACCTCAAAGCCAGTCCCCATTGGCACACCTCCTCTGTTGAGGCCATATCTGCTAAGCCTTCTCCAAACAGCCACCAACTGAGAACCAAGTATTCAAATGGCTGGACTATGGGGGGCATCTCATCCAAATCACCACACAGGCTCACACAGTCAGTGCTTTGTCACTGGCCAGCTGCTGCTATTCTTGTCACTGACCCGGTCCCTCTTGCCCTTTTCCCCAATAATTTTGCTTTCATGGCTCTTCACTGTTCAGAACAAACCTTCATGGGACCACTTCCCACCGATGTTACAACACGCTTGTCACGGACCAGTGCGTGTGAGGTGTAAGGTGATTCCGTTGGCCTCACGTGCCTGGGGTTGCTGCCCGACTCTGGTGATAGCCAGCTCTCTGCCAACCCGTTGCCTCTAATTTACTTTAGTGAGCAGCCTAGTCTAGTGGACTGGAAGCCAGCCCAAAGCCTGTGGCGAACCTGAGATTATGTATGCTCTCAGAAATGGACAGGGCTCTGGGAGTGTGCTGCGGGAGGCAGAGATGCCTGGACAGCGAGGAGGGGGAAAGCAGAACTTTCATCCCAAACTATTTGTATCTTGTTTAATCTATTATTAAGCACTTAACACTTTTAGACTTCCCATAGGCTGGAATTACCATTGTAAATGATTCCAGAGATCAAAGCAGGCACACATGGGCCGGAGTGTGTAAAGACCACATCTCGTGAGTTTTGTCTGATCAAAAGTGGCCTTAAGCATGCATGCTGGGAGGGAGAAGACAGGGCAGGCACAGATCAGAATCTGGTCTGGTCAGAATCATCTGGAGGAAAGAAACGTGGTGATGTAGGTCAGAAGAAGCAGTAGAGCAGCACGCAGCAACATTCTCGGACCTCTGCCCACCACTGACTAACAGTGGGCTCCAGCTGAGGCTTTGGCTGAGTAGATGCCTGTTGTGAGCTGGTAGCTGCTAGCTGGGTATCAGCTGCCGATCTGGATTCCCTGCCCTGGAGGTCCACTATCACTGCTTGGTCTCCAGAGTGGCATTATTGCAGGAGGTGGTGGCACCTTTGGGATGTTTGGCCTCAAGAGATATCCTTATGTCACTGAGAGAATAGTACTGGGGCATCATGGGGCTCTGTCTATCCTCTCTCCCCTATTTCAAGATGTGATCATCTATTCCTACACACATCAGTCTGTGTAACTCTCATCAGAGGCCAAGCCGATGGGCCCCTCTAATCTTGTAAAACTGCTACCTAATCAACTGTCTTAGTTAGGGTTTTATTGCTGTGAACAGACACCATGACCAAAGCAACTCTTATAAGGACAACATTTAATTGGGGCTGGTTTACAGATTCAGAGGTTCAATCCATCATCATCAAGATGGGAGCATGGCAGCTTCCAGGCAGGCATCGTGCAGGAGGAGCTGAGAGTTCTACATCTTCATCTGAAGGCTGCTAGGAGAAGACTGGCTTCCAGGCAGCTAGGATGAGGGTCTTAAAGCCCACGCCCACAGTGACACATGTACTCCAACAAGGCCACACCCACTCAAACAAGGCCAACCCACTCAAATGAGGCCACGCCCACTCCAACAAGGCCATGTCCACAGTGACACCCACTCCAACAAGGCCATACCTTCTAGTAGTGCCACTCCTTGGGCCGAGCATATACAAACCACCACATAAACCTTCTCACTCTATAAAGTTAGTGCCCTTGGGTGTTTCCACACAGCGGTGCAGAGCTGACTAATGGATAGGAGGTTTGGAGAAGCAGACTAGAGGAAACCCAGAACGTCATGAGAAAGGCATTATGGCAACTATGGTAAGTGTTCCAAAGTCCAGAATGCTAATGGACTATGGACTCTGAAGGCCACAATGCGGACATCCCCATTAAAGATACGGACTCTTTTTATAACGGAAGTAAAGGTCACTCCAGATACAGCATTGCAGAGAACAAGACAGAAAGCTTCTATGACTGAGCCTTTACAGGAGGAGGTACTTAGAGGGTGACGTCCTCCTGAGACGGGAACTCTCAAATCAACAAGACGTCTGTCTTGCTGTGGAATGACCACTGCTGTCTGCTTTTAGCCTTCTTTACAGTGAGATTAAAGAGCTAATTAATTAATTAATTAATAAGGGAAGGGCCAAGGGGACACAGTTGTTGGAAATCAATGCTAGTATCAAGGAGCCACATCAGGTCTTGAGGTTGAGCTTAGTGGTAGAAAACTGGGGTTCGATCATCATCCCTCAAAACAGAACTCAAATGCTTCCACAGGACACTAGGAAGGACATCCTACAGACAGCTCAGGAGTCTTCAAGGCTAACCCCACTCTCCCAGCCAGGGCTCAGAAGTTTAGAAGCACAAATGTACAAATGTGTGGGACCAGGGATATTGCTCAACTGGTGGAGCTCTTGCAAAATATGCACAAGACCCTGGATTCCCTCCCCAGGATCCTGGCTCTAGAATGGGAGAGGCAAGAATATCAGATCTTCATGGTCATCTTCAGCTACAGAGTGAGTTGGAGCTAGCCTGGGCTACAGGAGACCCTAGTCTCCAAGACAAAGAGAAGAGCAGGGGAGTATAAATTGCTTGTTTATAGACTTGATATCTGCTTCTTTCTTTTCCTCAGATCAGGCCGTGCCCTCCCATAACTCTCTCTGGACAGAGTTAATAAACAACCCACACTAGGATCTCATAGCTGTCAAAAAGAGCTGAGATCTCTTCCCTTATGGCTGTAGGCTCAGTCCTGATGGCCAGACCCAAGGAAAACTTGTATCTAGTGCATTCCTGTATGGCCCCTGAGTTGTAGGTTGGACCATATGGTATGAACTCCCCCCTCCAAAATTAACCCACATTAGTGAGTCAGTTCTTGAATCCTTCCTAATTGAAGGGCCTGGATGCTCTCCTTCCCCTTCAGTGGCATGTCATAGCTGCCTGTGGTATAGGACAGCTCTTCTAATTAGGCTCTTTGAAAGGTAATTGGTACCAACTTCTTCAGCAATACCATTACCACAGTTCTACTTTTATCTAACACAAAAGTGTTCTGAAGATCAACCAGGGCAGACTCTGAGGGACCGTGAAAGGCAGCCTGGTTTCTGGTTGAGCTATGGTTTAAAATCCCAGGACGCAGTAGGGGATCCCCAGCAGGGGATAACCATACAAAGGACAGTGTTTTGCTGTGCTCCTGGGTCCCAGGCTCCTGACATGAGGCCATAGCTCTCCATAGGTCTGTGACTGACTATCAGTCACGTAAGGACAATGCCCAAGCTCCTCCACAGGTAGAGGTGTGGTCACATAGTCTCAAGACATCCCCATGTTAAATGAGGCACCTAGAGGCTTAGCCACTCCCCTTCCCAGCCAATGGTATTTCAACCTCACCCCTCCCTGAGGTCGCAGGGTACAGATTCACTCGTGCAGCTCTCTGCCATAATAATAAACGCCCTAAAACCATGGACTGTCTCTCTTCATCAGGATTCGCCTTTGTGGGGAAGAGTGGAACAGGCCTTCGTCTAAAGAGCCATGTCTAGTCTCCCGCAAAAGGCCTCACTGTACTCCCAACCATGGCCTCTACCAAACCAACTCAGCTAGCTGGTGACAAGCCAAGGACCCGGTCCCTGGGACTCAGCCAGGCTCCTCCCCTCTTTTTCCCCCACGGCCCGGGCTAGATCTAGCCCGCAGGCTCTCACTCCATTCTCAACTCTTCCACAGCATCCAGCGGCACCTGGGATGCCCAAGAACCTGAGAAACAGATGGAGCTGGCTCCATGCAGTCCCCAGGACCCCCCAGGCCACACTCCCCCACCCCTGGGTGGTGTCCTGCAGCTTCTCACAGCTGGACACCCGCCCGGCAGTAACATGGGGTGAGTGCTGTCAAACTTCCTGAGTCCCACTCCTCCCAGAGGTCTGAGCCCAGGGGCAGACGTGGGCCACTCTCACATCCACCATTTAACCCAATGAGACTCCCTTCAGGAAAGAGCCCAGGAGGTCCTGTGTAGTAAGGACCACACTGGGCTTAATGTCCATACAGTCAACCACCAATGCACCCCATAGCTCCTGCTAGGAATCCAGAGGGCCCAGAGAATTCCCGTTGGGTGATGTTGTCCACCGTGCAGCAAACTTGGTCTATGGAGTGTCATGGTTTTGCAGGCACAGAGAAAGCACTAGGCATGTGGCTGTGGCACTCCCCCCCCCCTTCTCCAGAGAGTTCACTGTTGGATGTTGGGGGTCCTTGTAGAGATTCCTCAATGAGGGAGTCAAAATAGAGCAGTGACCATCACAGTGCCACCTGGAGCCCCATGGAAGGCAAATGCCAGCCATGCGGCATGCCATACATAGCTGCAGGAAGCTTCCGGAAGCTTCTCAGGAGAGTGTGCTTCCACTCTGGCTTAGAGATGAAGCCTATGGTTTTCTAACATCCTCATCATCTCCCAGGTTCTTGGAGGGACCTTTCTCCTGTGAGACCCATCTCTCCAGTCGAAGTTCTCGGAGGCTCTGATGGAGAAACTGGAAGGTCCATGCTTTGCCACAGCTGATCCTTGAACACACGATGCAGCTGCCTCCTCAGGGGCTCAGACACCTGAAAGGAAGTTGCCTTTCCAGGACTCCACAGCCATTAAATACAGAGTCCCTTTGGAGAAGACCGATGATGGAGAAAGTGAGCCTTAACCTGCAAGAGGAGAATTCTTCCATTCAACAAGATGCATCAGCTGCCATTCAGCACGAAGAAGCCACAGCTTGTGAACCCAGCCGAGCACTAAGCCACAGAGGCCTTTCTTGTGCCAGCCAACGAGTCCGTGAAATGACCCTCAGATTTCTAATTAGCAACAGCGTCAACCAACCCAGTACTTCAGATGCCAAGAACGGAAATGCTTCTTCTCGGGGAGTTTATGAATCCAGAGTCAGTTACTAATCCAGGGGGACTGATGCTCACCAAAGCCTTAGCTCCTCAAAATGCAGGGTTCCCGAACTGTGCAGACATGGTGGCTTGTGTGAAGAGCTGATTGTGAGTAAAGGAGAGTCACCATGTGCTCTCCACAGGTGGATTTCTAGTTATCTATTGAAGATACCATGAGGGAGGTGACATTTTGGGGAAGTTCATCCACAGGAGAACAAATTGTGTCCTTTATCACTAGCTGCAAGATAGTCATGTGCACCTACCTGTCTGTCTCCAGACACTGTTCCAAGTCACATGAAAGGTGGCCTCAAGGTTGGCTATATTGGAATCCTCTATAGCTGGAGAGGCCACCCAACTGCACTCTCCCAGAGACCACAGTGACTACAGATGAACCATCTATGTCACCCTGGGTGGGTCATAGTACTTGGATGTTGAGTTGAGTGTCAGCCTAGGTGTGTCTTGTGAAGGTCTGGTTAAACTGTGATGAACATTGAAGTCAATAATGAAGAGAGGCAGGTTGTCTTCCACGTGTGTGAGCCTCACACCTTCCGTGTGTGTGTGTGTGTGTGTGTGTGTGTGTGTGTGTGTGTGTGTGTGTCTCAGGCAATCAATTGAAAGCTGTGTTGGTTTCTGTTGCTATGACAAAAAACACCACGACCAAGGCCATTTATAGAAGACAGAGTCTATTTGGACTTACGGTGCCAGTGGAACAAGAGTCCATCATGACAGGGAGCCATGGAACCAGAAAATGGAGAAATGAGACCTTCTACTGCAAACCCAAAACAGGGAGAGCCAACTGGAGTTAAAGTGAAACTTTAAATGCTCAGAGCCAGGCACCAGTTGCGTACTTCCTCCAGCCTGCACCTCACCGTAGCCTCTCCAAATGACACCACCAGCTAGGGACCTCATGTTCAAATGCCTGAGCCTAGGAGGGAACATGTCAATCAAAACCAAGGCCTCAAGTGGGAGAACTGAAGACCCCTGGGAAGGAGGGACGACTCCCCACATCAAGCCTTCAGGTTCCATCCGTATCCTTCTTTCTTCCCACCCCATCTGTAGCCGACCTCGATTTCCCTACAAGGACTTGCCAACCCTTCAGTTGTGTGAGCCAATATCTTAAACTAAGCTACCCTCTCAGATAAAGATGGATGTGTGCAGGTATGTGAGGGTGTGTAGATGGGGATCGCTATGTATGATGCATGTAGTCACACATACAAGCCCTCCTGCTGGCCATTTCCTGGAGAATCCTATTTATGAACAGACACTGAGACTTTCCTTGGCATTTGCTGGAGTCCGTTTGTCTGAGATCCCTTCCACCAGTTCCTGGTGGCCTCCCACCCTGATTCAGGAGATGTGTATGTGCTCTGGCTGAAGAAAGTTCTCTGCCTTCTGAATAGAGATCAGAGAAGGCAGGAGAGCTGTACAGGAGGCTGCTCACCTGCAGCGTGTGTGTGTGTAAGTGTGTGTGTGTCTTTACATGCAATGGTGGTATGTATACAAGAACACACAAACACATACGTATACACTAACATCAATTACTTGCATATACTGTTTCAGTATTTGACCAAAATGGTTAAGCAGACCTATGCAAAAACAGACTAATTGAGGGCTGTCTTGGGTAGCTTTGTCAACTTGACTAGGCCTGGAGTCATCTGAGGAATTGCCTAGATCAAATTGGCCTGTGCGCATGTCTATAGTGTATTAGCATGACTGTTCATTGGTTTGGGAGCTTTGGTCCACTGTGGGCAGCACCATTCCCTAAACAGGAAGTCCTGGGCTAGAAAAGAAAGCTAGGGAAGTTTGAGCTGGGAGCAAGTCCTCAAGCATTCTCCATGGTTTCTGATGTACTTCCTGTCTGTGAAGTGAGATCCTGGGCTGGAGATAATGTTGTGTAGAATAGCAAGCAAGCCTGCCTTCCAATTCCCACCTGACCTTCCTCAAGGACAGCCTGTGACCTGAAAGTGTGAGGCGGATAAACCCTTTCTTCCTCTAAGTTGCTTTTGGTCATGGTGTTTGTCACAGCAACAGAGATTGAACTAGAAGGAAGTTCACCAGCATTGCTGCTTTGCCCAGGAGTCCCTTGGAGACCACTTTTCTGCTCAAATGTCACCCACCAGGAGCCCAACAGTAAGGCTTCTGCTACTCTGCAAGCCCCAGTTGTCTCAGATTCGCAGTGTGGCTACAAATCTCCCTCATCCCTCAGCCATATGTCGGCGGCTCCATTTGCAGCATGCCTTGGCTGCGCTCAGTCAGATGCGAGGCTCCGTCCAAATGGTTCATTTGAACGTGTCCATTGCCCAAGCCGAAGACCGTTAGCCTCTGAGATGGGGACAGGGGATGGAGGATAAATGGAGTAAATTAAACATCTGATTTGGAGACGTGTTGCTGAACCCAGTCCAATCACAAATTAAAGCTCATCGGAGCCCGTATTTCCTGTGCCAGACTGTGAATGTGGCAGCTGTGGAGGCATGGGACAGGGATTCCAGGACTTAGACAGAACTGTGTCGTCAGGATAGACAGAACCTGGGCATTTCCTAGGAAAGGCTGCCCCACCCCCACCCACTAGGATTCCTTAGGAGTATCATGAAGAACAGCCCTTTGTGGAGCAGAGAGGTGGACCACACAATACCAGATTCAGAAATCTGGGCAATGTCTTCCCAGACATCTTACAGCTGGGTGAGTTGGGATGAGTCCTTTGGAGGTAGGAGGAAAGGAGGTCACCTCTGCCTCTGTCTCACACTTGGAATTAAGTCACCTGGGTAAACTAAATATTCTGCCTTCTGCTTCCTCTTCTGTCAAACAGAACAGGAATGCCCACCTCACAGACTCAGGGACAACTCAACGTCGAGCCAGAAGGGACCTTGCCTGGAGCTGGCATGGGAAGATGCAGGATGCTGCATCTGAAGTGTGCAGACAGCCTTTCGGGGACTTGATGCTCCCACTCCGCTGAGCCTCCCCATGCTTGGAAGGGTGCCAGGTGCTGAAGCTAATGCTGGGCTCTGCAGATGGTCCCTTAGGGTCTTGATGGTGTGGCTCATGGCTCCTTTTGTTTGCAATGGTATGTTATGTGTGTGTGCATGCATGTGGTCACACAAACACACATCTCAGGGTGCATCCGAGAAGAATCTTGGACAATGGTTCTTACCTCTGCCTTGTGGGAGACAGCATCTTTGTTGTTCCCTGCTGCTGTGTACGTCCGGCTGGCTGGCCTGAGAGCTTCCAGGAATTTTCCATCCACCTCCCATCTGGCTGTAAGAATACAGGAGCTAGCAGCACATGCTATCACACCCAGGGTTCACATGGATTCATGTGTGTGTAGCGAGCACTTTACCCATCCATCCATCCATCTCTGCGTCCTCCACATCTCCCTCATGCTGGGTGCCCAACATATCACATGACTCACGACACACTTGCTTAGCAAATAACTAGAGATCTTCTAGAGAGTAGTGGTGGGGGAAAAGGTAGAGGAGCAGGGACCCATGGGCCTGGGGATGGGGGAGATTGTCCTGAAGTCAACAGACTGGTGTTCACATCTCAAGAACCAGACTTCCTGTGGAACACCTCACACTTGGAGGGAAGGGAAGAACAAGACAAATGTTGGAGTTGTTAGCAGGAGGAGCTCAGTGGCCCCTCAAGAAGGGTCCTCCTAGAAGTGACCTCTGTAACAGAGTACACCCTGATGACTAGAGTATACAGGGTTGTGTTGTGTTGGGTTGTGTGTGACAGCACACATTAGGCTGGCAGAAAGGACCCACACAAACCCTTCTGGGACCGACTCAAGGTCTCTCCACAGAGGTTGTTCTTGAAGGATGCTTACCTAGGGCTACTGGTAGGGAGTTTTCACCCACTGTCTCCTTCCAAGCAGGTAAGAGCATCCATTGCTTACTTACAGGTACCAAGATGAGGGTGCACTTACAGGCTGTCCCCCAGAGTTCTTGTAATAAGCAAACAACCATCTGAAAGCACAGGAGTTTGACATGGGTTCCCAGGTAGCGGGTAACAGTGTGAGAGTCATTTGTGAAGCTCGATCCTCCCTGTTCCCCACCCCCACCTCCCTGAGGACCCTTCCAGTGTTTTCTAAGAGGACAGTGAGTGGGGACAGCAAACCAGAGTGTCACTGAGAAGAGTGAAGTAGGCACGGTCTGTTTAAAGAGGGAAAAGGGCAGGCCGACGAGCTCTAGGGGTCAAAGGTGGGGTTTTCTGCGATGTCTCCCTGGGACAGAGTCTCTGCGGGATGAGGCTTGGTGATGTCCGTCTGTTCCTCTCCCATGGTTTGCTTTCTCCCTCAGCCTAGCCTCGCCGGTTTGGTGTGTGAGGCTGCCCATAGGCTGACCGTATCTAAGCAATTCTGTCCATGTCAAGCGCTCGCTGAGCAGCGCCAGGTAATGGCTGGCATGTTACCCGTGTGGCCAATCTGCTCATACTAAAGACCTGGATTGCTATGCTGTTAGTTACACGGAGGCAATGAAAACCCCTCACGGAGCATGAGGCAGAGTTCAATGTGAAGAATTTAGTGCCAAGTGGGAGAGAGATGGGGCAGAATCACAAATATCCCACTAATGTAAAGCACAGCTACTTCCTAGCCAGGTCCCAGGCTGTGCCTCTCACAGATCCAAATTGCAAAGTTTTGCTGCTAAAACCCGATCTGTATTCCACCTCCCTCCTGCCTCCCCCTTCTCTTCGAAGCCTTAATTTTATGAGCGATTGCTTTGAAGAGGGGGATCATCACTAGTTTACTGAGAAGTTGTACAATTTCTAATTGCCTGCTCAGAATTTCTCCTCCACTGCCTCCAGCAATATTTTATGCTGCCACGGTCATTATCTTCCCCTGGCTGGCTTTTCCTTCTCAACCACGGGAAGCTCCCGCCTCACCTCACCTGCCCCTCCCTCACCATGACTGAACTTACTCCTCACCCGTTCCCACCCAGTCAGACACCAGCTCCTCCATCATTTCTATGATCTTAACCCACCCCCATCCCCCGCCCAAGGACCGTAGCACACGTACCCACTGCTCTCCAGAGGTTTCGTTCTCCTGATTTCCTCCTCATTCTTTCATGACTTTTTAAAATGGCCACTGAGTTTATTGAGCATCTGTTATGTGCCGACAGGCCCATGCACCGTCACATGTTCACACCTCCACGTGCTCGCGCCTCCACGTGCTCGCGCCTCCACGTGCTCGCGCCTCCACGTGCTCGCGCCTCCACGTGCTCGCCCCTCCACGTGCTCGCGCCTCCACGTGCTCGCGCCTCCACGTGCTCGCGCCTCCACGTGCTCGCGCCTCCACGTGCTCGCGCCTCCACGTGCTCGCCCCTCCACGTGCTCACGACTCCACATGCTCATAACTCCACGTGCTCCCTGGTGCAGCTCGTGTTTCGTGGGTTGGGAACTGTCAGGATCACCCTTGCCCTTACCTTCTATGGTCACCTCTTCCTTCCTCCTCCACACCCCCTGGCTGATTTTAAGCGATCACAACCCAACTCTTGCCCACATGAGGCTCCAGCTCGGGCTTTCAGCTGGAAGCTGTGGGTGGCTCACCTGCATTCCTCTCCCTCCACAATCTGCTCTGCACGGAACTGAAGGAAGCAGACAGCTGCCGCAGCTGGCAGCTCACATGGCTGACAGCAAGCCCTGTCCTCTTCCCTCTAGAAGCCCCTGCCTTCCTCTTCCACCTGATGCTGGGGGAAGATGCCTGGGAGCTGATGCGAGCCCAGCTGGGGCTTCCTCCTCCTCCTCCCATCAGACAGTGCAAGTGCCATTTCTTCCTCCTCCAGGTTCTGCTGAAGCTGATGCTCTCAAGTTGACAGAAAGAAGAGCAAGGACTCACTGGGTGCTCTCCTAAGACCTACTGTGGGTGCCAAGGGAGTTTGGATTCATACAGATGCTGAACATTGAGCTAAGCTGACAAAGAGGGTGGAGGAGGATGGGTGTCATCAAGAGATGTTGGCATCCATGGGAAGAGTCTGTCACCCACAGGAAGACTCTGACAGCCATGAAAGGATTCTATCACCCACAGAGGGACTCTGTCATCTATGGGAGAACTCTGTTATCCATGGGAGAAATCTGGTGCTCATGGGAGGATTATGCCATCTACAGGACTCTACCATCAATAAGAAGACTCTGTCATTCATGGGAGGACTCTGTCATACATGGGAGGACTCTGATTCTCTTGGGAGGACTCTGATTCCCACCATGGTCTCTGTGACCCATAGGAAGACTGTGTTACCCGTGAGGGGAGACTGTCATACACTGCAGGTCTTGGCCATCCACACGAGGTCTCCAGACATTATTGCAGTGAAGCCCCTTAGCCTGAGGAAGATCAGGCCTGGTTTTGAATTGTGCAGAGGAGAAGGCACATGGAGGAAGAGGTCAGCTGGAGTAACAATGAGAAATGTTATGATGGTGGAGTGTCTGGGTTAGGGCCTTGGCAGTGTGGAGTAGAGCAGAGTTCTTGGGAGGAAGGACTTGGAGCTCCGTGGTAGGTTGGACTCATCACCTGTGGTCCATTCTGGGCTCTGAGGGTGCCACAAGTCTGCACCTTCGTGCTTCGTGTCTCTCAGCCTCAGCAGGCACTCAGCCTATGGGGAAGGCTCATTCCCACCCAGTGTGCTGAGCCAGAGCCAGCCTCCTGTTCCCAAGGCAAGTACACCTCAGTGCTCAAATGCTGCTTTCCCTGCTGGAGCCATAGCCACAGCCCTGTTGAGAGCATCTTGGTAGGAGAAAGGGTTCCCTGAGTACTGCACAGATGCTACACAAGAACATGGAGGGTCTCTCCCACCGAATGCTCTAGGCATCTCCGTTTCCAGATTCAGAAGACAGGATACTGTTCTTCAACATTGTGGTGATGGATGTGAACCATGCTGTTAAAAGAGGTGGGGAAGAGAAAGAGTTGGGGAGGGGAGGAGAGAGGGCAAGGGCAGGAATGGGGGAGAAGAGAAAGGAGGGAGGGAGGGAGGGAGAGAGAGAGAGAGAGAGAGAGAGAGAGAGAGAGAGAGAGAGAACACAAAGAGGGAGGGGTAGAGGAACTGAGGGAAGGTGTCTGTCCTAAGAAAGACCCATGTGCTTGTGCACCTGTCCTGGGTGGGTGTGATATCCCTACCATGGCTTTGCCTCAAACTCCCTGAAGGTCCTAAGAGAAGAGTCCTGTCACTCTCTGGTTTTTGTCCACCTGAGCTTTTCCGAATTGCCAGCTGTAGGGACCAGAGTTGCTAAGCCCTCCCTTAGGGTCCTACCCTCTGCTGGGGTTGCCCAGGGTCCTGGGGGGCAGGATGGGGCAGGGCTGATTGAAGAGGGGATCCACACACCTGGCTGTGAGCAGAGCCTTCAGGTCGGGCTCCCAAGCTCAGGGGGCAGCCTGCCCTCCCCGTTCCTAACAGCAAGCCTTGCTCCTGCCTGTTTTGCTTTGCTTTTAAATTGGTGAGGGCTTCATTCTTTTGATAGAAATGTTCTTTGTGAAAATGTAAATCCAACGGATAAGCAAACAAACATCTCCTGTAAAGCAGGTCCTGTTTTGATTCAAAACACAAGTGAATTCCTTGCGCCTTTGGAGTTGGATGGAAACAGGGTTGGAAGGAGAACAAAAAGGCAACCGCCATGTCTTTGTGAGCACAGAGGGGGGTTCTCACTCAACTCTCCCCCACTCTCCTCCTTCCCATGTTCTGCCCCTCCCCACTCCCAGCTCCTTCCCATAATGTATCTGCATTTCCTCATGTTTCTAAAATCTTTTCTATGTATGATATGTGTGTGTGGTATGCGTGTGTGTGTACAGGTGTGTGTGCATGTATGTACAGGTGTGTATATTTGTGTGTGTACAAGTGTGTGTGCAGGTTTGTGCATGTGTGTACAGGTGTGTGTGCATGTGTGTGCATGTGTGTGTGCATGTATGTATGTGTGTACGAGTGTGTGTGCATGTGTGTGCAGGTGTGTATGTATGTCTGTGTACAAGTGTGTGTGTAAGTATTTGTGCATGTGTGTGCAGGTGTGTGTGCATGTATGTATGTGTGTACAAGTGTGTGTACATGTGTGTATGTGTGTACAGGTGTGTGTGCATGTGTGTACAGGTATATGTGTGTGTGTACAGGTATGTGTGTGTGCATGTGTGTACGTGTGTACAGGGGTGTGTGCATGTGTGTACAGGTGTATGTGTGTGTACAGGTGTGTGTGCATGTGTGTGTAGGTGTGTATGTATGTGTGTGTACAAGTGTGTGTGTAAGTATTTGTGCATGTGTGTGCAGGTGTGTGTGCATGTATGTATGTGTGTACGAGTGTGTGTACATGTGTGTACGTGTGTACAGGTGTGTGTGCGTGTGTGTACAGGTGTATGTGTGTGTGTACAGGTGTGTGTACAGGTGTGCATGGGCATGCATGTACAGGTGTGTGTGCATACAGGTATGTGTGTGTGCATGTGTGTACGTGTGTACGGGGGTGTGTGCATATGTGTACAGGTGTGTGTGTGTGTGTACAGGTGTGTACAGGTATGCATGTGCATGTGTGTACAGGTGTGCATGCATGTGTGTACAGGGGGGATGTGCATGTGTATACAGGTGTATATGTGTGTGTGTGTACAGGCATGTGTGTGCATGTGTATAGGTGTATTTGCATGTGTGCAGAGGTGTGTGTGACAGGTGTGTGTGTGTGTGTGCAGTGTGCTGTGCAGTGCATCTGTGGAGGTCAGAGGACAACATTAAATGGTGATCATCTTCCATCCTGTTTTTCATGGGATTTCTTGTCTGCTGTGCATAGGCCCCGCTAGATGGTCAGTGAGCTTCGGGAAGTTCTCTCGTCTGTGCCTCCTGTCTCTCCATAGGAGTGCTGGGATCGCATATATGTGCCTCTATGTGCAGCCTTGCCTGGGTTCTAGGCATCCAAACTCAGGTCCTCATGCCAGCACGGCAAGTGCTTTACCGCTGACCCCCCATCCTGCAAAAGAGCCTTAACTGCTCTTCCATTCAGAGCTGACCACTTCCCATGAGTGGCCGGTGCCTAGCCTCCCAGGTGAGGGGTGAGGACTGTCCTGCCGCAGGCCCCTTACCCCAGTGCTGAGCACAACTACCGCACCTGCTCAGCCATCACATTAGCTTTAGGAGGAGGCTGTGCAAAGATGTCTCTTGGATTTATTGCTGTTAATACAGTAGAATCCAATAACCACTGTTCCTTTAATAAGCAGCACGTCTGCTTAACTGGGCCAGTGGCCAGGGGACAGTGGAGGAGCCCTGCACAAGCTGCTTTTGATGAGTCCACTCCCTTTCCCAGGGAGGGTCAGCTCCCTGCTTCTTCCAGCACTCAAGTGAGGGGGTGCAGCCTAAAGCATTGATTGCAAGATCTGCTGAGGTCTTGCCCAACACCTACACCAAGTCTCAAAGTAACAGTGATAACTAACACTACTCATGGCTGTGTGAGACGCCTCCATGGTCTCAGAAACCCACATCTCAGCCTTCTCTGCCTGGGACCAGCAGGTTTTCCTGAAGAACTGGGAGCCTAGAAAAAACTGAGCGCCTAGTTCACCGGTCCCAGAGTTGAAGCCACAGACTGAGATCACATCCAGTGGGACAGGATGTCGTCATTAGGATTCCAGATGCCCCACCCACCATCATTAGACCAGAGGGAGCCGCACCCCTTCCCTCCCCCACCTCCCCCAGCCCCGCAGCCTTTCCAGATCGAGGATATTCACTGTAGAGCAAAGATCCTCTTCCCGCTCGCCTGTCCATCAGTCTAGTGAGGGGTGGGGAAAGACTGTAATGAACGAGCTGTCAAGTACGGGGTGGGATTTTTATTTTCTGAGGCGAAGGCAAAGTAGATCAAACATTCTTTATTTCACTACCGTTTCCCAAGTGAAACAACTTTAGCCCGAAGGGAGAAATCAATGTTCAAAGCCCTTACTCATTTTTTTTAAAGATAAGCGCTGTGTTTAGTACGTAATGGAAGGGCTTCACGAGAAGCCAGCTCCAGGAGACATACGGCGGCGGGATGACTGGCAGAGGTGGCAGAGGTGGAAATCTTGTGCATCAGGAGAGCCCCAAGAAGAGGCAGAGATGGGGCACTTGTCAAAGTTGCTGCTGACCTTCATCCTGATGGGATAAAGCCAGAACTACTTCCGTCCCGGGTTAATTTGCTCCCAGAGGATGCTGAGTCCCTCCTTAACACCAAGTGGACCTTGGGGGAGGCGTTGTTCAGCTATACTCAAGCCTGAAGCACTGGGGAAAGGCCTTGGTAGAGAGGCCTTTGGAAGGCGGTGTTTGTGCCAGGCACATGTTCTCTGTTTGCGCGCATGCATGCATTCACGTGGGTCTGTGTGTATGTGCCTCTCGTTGATGGCAGGAAGAACTAGGAAGAGTCCCTGTTCTCTTCAAGCCTTTTCCCCATTGTCTTTAGGTCAGCAGGATTCACAAATCTGCGGGCCAGTCCTTTGCTGGCTTCAGCAGTCTCTGCAAAATCTCATCTCCTCTTCAGCGTCAGCACTGTGCAGTGTGTGGCTTGGAACAGGCTCTCCTGGCTCCCTCCCTCCTTCCCAGGCTTGCTCTGCCCTGCTGAGGAGATCCATACACAGCTCTCTAGGGTAGCTTCCACCCTTCTGCGAACACTTCTATCTTTCAGCCTGCTGAGGCATACCCATGGCGTGGAGCAGGGTTGCAGCTGCTCTCTGCAAAGGAGAAGAAACCCCTGTCTTCAGAAGCTGTAGTGACTATGAAGAACTGGGTCCCAGTGAGAATCCTTCAGACCTGCCCTGAAAATTAGTTCAGGCTGCAGGCCCTGGCTCCACCCAGGCCCACCAGGAGTGGTTCCCTTCCAGGCTCTTCCCCACCTGCCCTCCCCCATCTGCCCCACCCCACTCCATGCTCCAAGGGTACTTTGATCTTGAAGGGTAGCAACAGCTGCTTCCACCAGTGACCTTCCCCTGACTTTGAGGGTCTGTGTCATATATAGGATGGAAAGAAGAACCTTGGAGCCCGCCTCCAGGAGTCTGTCACCCGGCTTTGCAGGGCACAGTGAGTGCCACTGTCCCCCCAGCATCAGCTTCAACATCCCCTTGTCCTGTCACTAGGGACCTGTGAAGAGGAAGAAGCTGATCTTGGAATCTGGATGGTGATTAGACCAAACTTCCCAAACCAGGTCTGCCCTTCCTGCCACCTTGACGTACCTTCCTTCTCCATAGTCATAGCAAATGGACAAGGGCATTAGCTACTAGGGACACGGAGTAATGGTACACCAGATGAGTGAGGCTCTCACAAGGAGACAACATCTGGGGGCTGTGGGGAAGCATGCGTTATACTGCAGAAGGCGTGGTAGAAAAACCTTAGCATATAGAAGAAAAGAAAGAAAGAAAAATACCACATAACAGAAACAGCCAATGGTGCCTTGACTCCATTCTCAAGGTAGGGGAGACTCAGTGGAGCCCGATTAAGCCCCCACTTGCTCTGACTGAACCTGCTACCTTGGACTTCCTTATGTAGTGAGTAAAGGAGACAGGGTTCTCTCTGCAGCCCACAGGTGTCAATGATGCCCTTGAGAAATGACAGGGGGTCAGGCAGGGGAGTGGGGTGGACTGGTAGGTGGATCCCATACCCAGACTCAATCTCATGGCTCCAGAAAGTTAATTAGTTTTCTCTGCTTTCTATGGAGACCGAGAGGCAGACTGGCTGGATTCCACATTGAATGGTGTCCACCACATTCCGGTGTAGATTCGGCCTAATTTAATTGCGAAATTACGTCGGGGAAACGTGTGTGAAAACACCAATTTCGAGGCATAATTTAGAAAGCCCCATTGTCTGCTCCTAAAGAGTGGTTCTGACCGTGGCGAAGGCTCCCTCGTTCCAAGAGAGGGCTGCTTCTTTGAGGTCCCCGCCTCTCTGGATCACAGTGACTAAAAGGAAGAATTTGCCTACAAATAGCTATGAGGTATCCATTGATCTTAGCCCCCAGAAGATTAATCCTTTGTTAGAGAGAAGTTGGCTCAAAATGGGAGCAATTGTGCTGGGTCTCCTTCCGTTTCCAGGGGATGCTTGCCTCTTGCAAACTCTGTCCTAGACACCATTTGAGCAGAGTGAGACTGGCCCTAGCCTGAGGTGAGCACTTGTAATTATTTCCTTTGGCCATTATTCTTGCTCCTAGAATTTATTGCAAACAAGTTGTCAGGCTTCAGAAGGCTTAGATTTTGCAATATCAACTCTCAGGGTAAAATATTAGGGGAGAATGTTTTATATGCTCTGATCATGCTACACGGGAGCTGTAATTCACCTGGCGTCAATTAGAATTTCAACAAATCAACCTGGGAAAGATACCAGATGACCCCACCACCGCTGCCACCATTGAATCTCCAGCTCCAAACCACTTCTGAGCTCATGATGGCTCCGTTGATGGAGTCCGTTTAAATAAAAGTTTGTTTCTGTGCATTGCCAGGAGTTGATTAGAAGTACCTTTCCCCATCAAGAAAAAAAAGTGTGAGAAAAAATATATATGCATGCGAATACAAGACTGCCCATAGAATTCTAAGTATTTTAAAAAATAATTTTCAGTCACTAAAATGCCAAGTGATGCGGATTAATTTACGGAATAGATATCGTCCAATGAAGTCGGCCATAAACTGAGCATCTGTATTTAAAGCCATGGTTTCCAAATACCTATGTAATGAAATCAGAATCAGGAGGGGGGAAAGTGTCCACAGCAGACTTGGTTGAGAAGTGTCCCCTTGCTGACCTGTCTCTCATCCACCCTTGGCCTCCTCCCAGGCTTCTTTCATGTGTTTCTCTAACCATCCAGCCACTCAGATCCCTGAACGAGTGCTGGGCTTCAAAGTGTCCTGAGGTTGATGTGTGAGAATCTGAGGGAAGGAAGATGAAGGCCAGAGAGATGGCTCAGATGGTAAAGATGTCTTCTACCTAGCCTGACAACTCCAGTGCAATCTACAGGATCCACATTGGGAAGGAGAGAAATAACCTTACCAAAATTTGTCCTCTGGCTTCCAGGGGTACATTGTGGCATGAGGACACATACTCGTTGTGGGACTGTGAAAGGCAGCCTGGTTTCTGGTTGAGCTAAGGTTTAAACTCTGTGGACCCCATAGGGGGTAAAAACCCTATAAGGGACGGCAGGTGTTTAGAATGTTCCTAGAACCAGGTCCCGACACATGACAGCAGCTCTCCATAGGTCTGTGACATTCAGTCACATAGAGGGAACACCCCTAAGCCCCTCCACAGGTAGAGGTGTGGTCACATAACCTCAAGACATCCCCATGTTAATGAGGCACCTAGAGGCTTAGCCACGCCCCTTCCCAGTTATTATTTCAATCTTGCCCCTCCCTGAGGTCGCAGGGGCGGGGGTGGGGTACAGATTCTCATGCCACTCTCCACCATGACAATAAATGCCCTGAAACCCTGGACTGTCTCTCTGCATCGGTGGGGAACAATAGAACAGGTCTTTGCCTAAAGAGCCAGGTCAAGTCTCCCTCAGAAGGCCTCCCAGTGCTCCCAGCCACGGCTGCCATCCAACCAACCAACCCAGCTAGCTGGAGCCAAGCTGCCAGCCACAGTCCCTGTGGGATCCAGCCAGTCTCCTCCCTTCTTTCCCCTATCTGCCCAGGCCACCTCCAGTCTGCGTGCCCCCATTTTGTTCTCAGCTCTTCCATGGCATCCAGTGGTGTCTGCAATGCCCAAGAGTGTGAGAACCCCATGGAGCCAGATGCCACGCGTCCTGGGCACCCACGGCCACATCCCCCATCCCTGGGTGGTGTTTCTGAGGGGGCTTCTCACAGCCTGACACCTGCCCAGTGGTCCGTGGGGTGTGCATGGTCAAACTTCCTATGCTGTTCTGCCTCTCTGAGGGGCGCTGAGCCCAGGGTGGACATGCCGGAACTTCACCTCACTCCACCCCACTCCATTTTACCCAACAACTCAGGAGAGAGAGAGAGAGAGAGACAGAGAGAGAGAGAGAGACAGAGAGAGAGAGAGACAGAGAGAGAGAGAGAGACAGAGAGACAGAGAGAGACAGAGACACAGAGAGAGACAGAGAGACACACAGAAAGAGACAGAGACAGAGAAAGACAGGCAGAGACAGAGAGAGACACACAGAGAGACAGAGAAAAACAGAAAGACAGAGACAGAAAGAGACAGAGACAGAAAGACAGGCAGAGACAGAGACAGAGAGAGACAGAGACATAGAAGAGATAATGAAGTCCAGATTCTGCAGAATAGCATAGGTCATAACAGGTTATGATACATGACAAACTCTTGGGAAGACCTGACTTTATTTACTTTTTAAAAATTGCTGTCTTCTCTCCCCTGGGTTGAGAATTGCAGCAACAGACAGCTTCCTGGCTATGAGGTTGATCCTCACACATAAAGAGCATCCTTGTCCCTTCAGAGCTGGGGTTAAGAAAGGAGAGGGGAGAGGGGAGCAGAGGGGAGAAGGAGCAGGAAGCAGGGAGTAGAAGGATTTGAGAGGGTCACCTTCCTTCTTTTGTGTACCACGTTGTTGGGGAGGATTTCCCCCTCCCAATTTATAGAGTCACTCTCCAGACACTCCTAGAAACAATATGTCATCATCTCTCTGGGAATCCTATAATCCAGTCAAGGGGCATCGCGTGGGTTTGTCTCCTGTCTGTATCCACTCATTTCTCAGGACCATCGCATGGGTCTGTCTCTTCCCGGCTGCATTCCCTCTCTCCACACCTCACCCATCCATCCAGTTTTCATCCTCAGAGTGAAAATGCCCAGGATCCAGGTTCTCAGAGCATGAACTGGTGTACTCAGAAGTTCACACTCCAGAAAGGATCCTGGTGCAGCGGCACTCGGCCATGGGCGCTACCTGCAGAATCTCCTGTGGGTTCTCCTGGTTCTCAGGCCTTGGACCACAACACGAGTCATACCATTGGAATCCCCGGCTCTGCAGTTAGAGATTCTGGAACATTCAAGCCTCTGTCATCAAATGGGCCAATTCCTCAGCAATCAGCTTTCTGTGTAAACTGATAGTATCCACCTGGACAGGCCTTGGGAAGGCCACACAAAGAGTGCAGACCAGGCCACAGCTTCATGAGGCCACCACAGCTGGAAGATCACAGAACACAGGTGGGACCCTCAGGGTCATATCCCCGATCTGTGCCCAGCTCAGAGGGAATGTTCGTACTCAGTGTTGACTCTGTCCTCTTTCTTCCAGAAGAAGGCTGTCATGGACTAAACTGTGTCCACAAAGACCTGTGCCAAAGTCTTAACACACAGCACTCCAGAATCTGACTTTGGGGGAGTGGGATCTCTCAAGGGGCCGCTGAGTTAAAATGAAGGGTCCTTCTGGTAGGCTTTCCCCCAGATTAGACCAGATTAAAAGTAGATAAAGGCAGGATTATTAGGAAGCAGCTCTTGGGTAGGTGCATTGACTTTATAGGAGGAGGTCAGTGACGTCACACATATAGACTAAAGCATGGGGGGGGCAGTTGTAGGTCTTGGTGATGATGTGTGAACTCAGAGCTGGGGTTCTGTCCATACATGCTCAAAAACTGAGCCCCTGTGCAGGCACTGTTGGGTGAGAGACAAGGAAAGATGACACACAGGGAGTGTCCACAGTTTTCTTTGTGTGCTTGGGGTTGGAGGAAGGAGAGCAGCCGGGGTTTCCCAGCCTGCTCAGAGCATGAACAGGGTTCCAGCTTAACTCCCTCGAGCTTAATGACCAGGCAGTCTGGCTAAGTCACAGAGTTCCGGGTTCACCGGGAGTCTGTGACACCAATGTCAACCTCTGGCCTCCATGTGCACATGGACACACGTGTGTATACCGAATGATCACACATGTACACATGTACACATACATTTGTACACACGGACGGGCTTGCTAAGCTGTTTCTCACTGGGCTATGATGCCTGCACCCTTCACAGACCATTGCCTGGGCTGCAAGCTCATGCCTGCACCAGCAGACAGCCAGGCTGGTTTAGCTCAGTTTCCTGCACAGGGAAAAGTTTTCAAACGACTCCTGAACAGAGTGATTTGATTTGCTGCGAAGTAGAGTTAAAAGTAAATTGCGCTAAATTAATATTGATTCAAATTAAGCCATTTATCTCTTTATGCATTTCAACTCCACATCAAATACAATCATTGCTTCAGCTACCCCACAGCAAACAAAATTACCAGTTAAATTGCATCTTGTGGTGGCTCTCCTTGTCTGGGAAAGGAACACACTGTGCACAGCCTCAAGGACACACGTGCATGCTCACACACACTCACACACACACATCCAAAGCCCAAAGTTGAGCCAGCTGTGGTTTGCAGTTGCCTGGAGCAGAGGTGAAGAATAGGCTGGCATCGCTTCATGGCCTGAGAGCTTCAAGGGGGCTGAGCTTCTCCTGAGGACAAATGTTTCTCTTAATTACTCTGAGGTCGGCCTCTGGGTTCTGGGGGACTCCCAGAGCTCAGCTTCATTTCAGGCACGACAGGAAGATGCTGAGAGGAGATGCTGGTGCCTGTGTTCTTTCTGGATGGTCCAGGGACACAACTCTGCTTTTCCTGTGTTACTATGACAGATACCATGTCCAAAAATAACGTGGGAAGGCTGGGGAGATGGATCAGTCGGTAAGAGCATTGGCTGTTCTTTCGGAGGACCTGGATTCAGCTCCCAGCACCTACAGTAACTCCAGTTCCAGATGATCCAATTGGCCTCTCCAGGCTTCTATGGGCACCAGGCACACTTGTGGTACACAGGCATATATTCAAGCAAAACACACATACAAATAAAATAAAATAACTGGAGGAGAAAAGGGTTTGTTTTATTTTACACCACGAGGTCACCGGCCATCATTGAGGGAAGTCAGGGCAGGAACTCAAGCAGGAAATTAGCAGAAATGACAGGGTACACTGCACACTGGATCACTCTCTGGGTGGCTTATACATCCTACGATTATCTTCCTGCACATCCTAGGACCATCTGCCTAGGGATGGTGCCACCCACAGTGGGCAGGATTCCTCTCATGTCAATCATTAGTACAGACAGTTGCAGATATGCTCATGGGACAATCTGATGGAAGAAATACTTCAATTAAAGCTCCCTATTTCCAAGTGGCTTTAGGTTGTGTCAAATTGGTTAATACTAACCAGCACAGGCTCTGTGTTCAAGGGCAGGGAGATGCGATGTCCCCCGTTTCTCACTGGGGCAGGTGTTTGAAAAGGACACAGCTCTGCAGGGGACACCTTACCCCAGGACAAGGGTACGTGATGAAGGATCTCATGTTTGGCCTCAAGTACCCACACGGGTGCTCAAGCGTACACTGCGTTCAGTCCATGCTGCTCTGAGAAGGACTCGGGAAATGGACTGGTTATTTCCCTCCTGGCTGTGGCAAAGTGCCTGATGACAGCAATTTCAGGAAGGCGGGTTTCATTTTGGCTCATGGTTCAGGGAAATCCACTGAGGCTGCAGAAACCTGAGGCAGCTGGTCACACTGCATCTGCAGTTGGGAAGCAGAGAGCAATGACTACTGATGCTCAGCTTCCTTTCTTCTTTTGATTCAGTCTGAGATCCCGGCTTACAGAAGGGTACTGCCCACATTCAGAGTGGGCTTCCTGTTTCAATTAACCCAATCTAGAACTCCCTCACAGGCATGCCAGAGGTGATTCTGGTCCTGCCAGATTTGGTTATGAAGATTAACTATCAGAGGAAGACATTAACAACACACAGTGTCAGGAGTCAACGCCAGGCCGTCCGTCTGTGACTCCTGGAACCCAGCCAGTTGTGGAATCCATGTCTCTCCTCGCTGATGAGAACTTTGGCAGTATGTAATGCCTGCTGGAATAACAGGAGCTGTTACTCTTGAGTGACAGCTTTCCAGATCTGCAGATCTTCCAGATCTCTCAATGAAACAGCGTGGTTCTCCAGGGATGTGAGGTCCTGCGGTCTGTGAGAACTCCAGCCCTAGAATCACCCTGTGGTAATGGGAGGGAGAGTCCTGAAATCCTGCCAAGGCCCCGAGCTGAGCATCCAGTACCACTAAGGTGCAACCCACTTCCACCAAACTGGAGACCCTGGGCCAAGAGTAGTTCTTCATTTTCATAAGGGAGGGTACATTTCTTTTGCTTCTGGAAACAGACAAGAGGCAACTAGTGAAGGCTGGGAATGCAGCTCAGTAGGAGAGCACTCACCTGGCTTGTGCAAGCCTATAGATTCAATCCCGAGATCCACCAAAAAAAAAGGGGGGGCCTTTAATGCAGGTTTGGTGGCTCACACTGACCATCTCAGCACTTGGGAGGTGGGGTCAGGAAGACCAGGAGTTCAAGACCAGTGTCTGCTATATGGCAAGACTAGCATGGGCCTCTAAGTCTTGTCTCAAAAGAGGAGGAGAGCGGCGGGGCAGTGGTGATGCATGCCTTTAATCCCAGCACTTGGGAGGCAGAGGCAGGTGGATTTCTGAGTTCGAGGCCAGCCTGGTCTACAGAGTGAGTTCCAGGACAGCCAGGGCTACACAGAGAAACCTTGTCTCGAAAAAAAACAAAATAAAAAAGAGGAGGAGAAAATAGAGGAGGATGGGGAAGAGGAGGGGGAGGGGGAGAAGGGGAAGGGGAAGGAGAGGGAAGGGGAGGGGAAGAGGGGAGGGAGAGGGGGAGAAGGAAGAGGAAGAGGAGGGGAAGAGGAGGG
>CM052702.1:137213489-137283936 GCA_028551405.1 Uromys caudimaculatus
CTGGAGAGATGGCTCAGTGGTTAAGAGCACTGACTGCTCTTCCAGAGGTCCTGAGTTCAAATCCCAGCAACCACATGGTGGCTCACAACCATCTGTAATAGGATCTGACGCCCTCTTCTGGAGTGTCTAAAGACAGCAATGTACTCACATAAAATAAATAAATAAATAAATCTTTAAAAAAAAAAAAAAAAAAAAAAAGGAATTCAGGCTGGCATTCTACCTAGCAGAGACCGAGCTTGGCAGGGTGCTTCCTTCTGAGGCTCCTGGGTGTGTTGGCAGCCAGTCCCACATATCGTAGACTGTCTGTTTGTATGTATGTATTACATGTGTATGTATGCGTACAACTTAAATATTTTTTAAATCGAATACATCATCTCCCTCCGTTTTCTCTTTCAAACCTCTCCCAGCCACCCTCCCTTCAACCCTTTGCGTTGAAAAGCATTTTTATTATTTTTTGAGAGTTCTGAGAATCTCACACACTATATTTTGATGATATTTATCCTCTCCTTCTCTCTCTAACTCCTTCCAGATCCACCCCTACCTCCCCACCTGGTGACCTCTCATCCGAATGACCTCTAATGACCTCACTTTAGCTTAGCTCTCTCTTCACAAACACACACCTTCAAATCCACTCAGACTCCAGCTCACCCTTGAGAGCCTGGAGTTAGGATGTCGTCACATGAGTTTGGGGGAGCACAACGCTGCTTTCGCTGTCTGTTCTCTCTGTTGAAGACCCTAACATCATGTTCTGACATCCTGTCCCTGCGATGGTAGGATAGAAGACGGTTCAACTTTTACAACCTCAGTGCTTATCCAGGAGAAAGAGAGTTCCCAAATCCACGCAACGGCACCCCGACTACTCCATGCCTGACACCTCCATTGGACTCAGTCACAAGGATATCAAATCAGTCAGATGACAGGAGGTGACCCTTCTTATGTCTATTCTGAGCTGACATAAGATCTCCTCAGAAGGATGAGAGTTGGCCGCCATGATTGGTTAGTTACATCTGCTGTAGGCACATCACAGGACAGTGGCTTACATTTCCTGAAGGCCCCAAGACTGATTTATTCCAAGTCCTCTATACCAGCTGACAGAGTTTGTAAGTGGTTATATGAGACAAAGTTGGAGCTAAGTTCTTTGAATTCAGACTCTTATTATTGAATGTTCCTCCAAGGTGTTCACACACTGGACTTTGATGAGTCAAACATGAAGGTTGAGTTTGTCCATTGATTCTTTTTGGGAATGTGAATAAAGAAGAGCATCTCAGATACTCTCGGCATGGTGTACTCGCTGTCTCCACTGTAGTGTAGAGGCAGTCCAGTAGAGAGAGGCCTCAGGGCGGAGAGAGAAGGCCATAGGATGCAGATCCAGTTGAGTACTCTCGCTAAGCTCCATTACCCCCGAAGATGTACTGTCAGGGAGTTAAACGCAGTTTTCTTCTTGGGACTGCATGGGTCGGAAGCTTTTCATGGTCAGTGCTGGGTTAGTTCTTGAAGGATGAGCAGAAATCTTTCATGCCACGAAGAGAAAGGAAAGACCGGGGAGGCAGGATGAACAGAGCAATACTCAGGGGAAAGATAGTGCCTAAGAAACTGGCACATATCCCGAGGCTGGGGAGAGAGACTGGGGCAGAGAAGGGTCAGTGGACAGACACCTCAACCACACTGGATTCCAGGCAGTGCTAGCTTTGCCCCAGCTGTAAGTTAAGGCTTTCTCCAAAGCCATTGTCTCTCGGCAGCCTTGTTACTTCTGGACAATTCATGACAGGGAGACATCTGTAGCTGCCCCTTTAACCAAGACCGCCAGGTCTAGTGACTCACAGGGACTCGAATAACTCGGCCAAGTCTTTAGTATAACTGTGGCATCTCATCACACACACACACACACACACACACACACACACACACACACACACACACACAAAACCAGATTGATGAAGAATCAGCAGAAAGAAAAGCCAAAGTGGATGAAGGGTGTGGTCGTTTGACTCTGCTTGGCCCACAGGAAGTGGCGCTATTAGGAGGTGTGTCCTCCTTGTGAGGAAGTGTGTCACTGGGTCATGACTGGCTTGTCTTGGCCCTTGTCTTAGGCAGACTTTGAGAGTTCTTACTGCTCAAGCTCCACCCAACATGGAATAGAGACCCTCCTCCTCACTGCCTTCAGATCAAGATGTCGAACTCTTGGCTTCTCCAGCACTGTGTCTGCCTGCATGATGCCATGCTTCCGGCCAGGACAACAATGGACTGAACCTCTGAAACTGTAAGCCAGCCACAATTAAATGTTTGCCTTTATAAGCGTTGCCTTGGTCATGGTGTCTCGTCACAACAATGAGAACCCTAACTAAGACAAGACCAGGCATGAGGCTGCAGGTGCCTAAAGATCACTCTGTCCTCCAGCTGATGATAAAGGTGACCATGCCCTCACGTGATGATGGTTAGCCACCCGTGAGATCTGTCAGTCAGGGTGCTTCACCACGCCTTGACATTCTGGGGGTTTCTGCCACTCTAGCATGAAAGTGACAGCTCGTCCAGCCCTGCTTCCCTCCTCCTCCAGCCTTCCCACAGCTTAGCTTCATGAGTTACATGGCGAGTATGATGTTTAATGTATTTCCCAGTCTGGAACCAAATAAAACATGATTGGTGAGTGTGCTTCAGGAAGCTTCCAGAAAGGACCGGTGTTGATGCTGATGAGCCCAGCGAATCAGGTCAGCAGACTGCAATGGTCACTGGGGAAGCTGCATCTGATCTTTGGGTCTTGCCCAGAGATTCAGAAGGAGGGGAAATCTCACTGCCCTCAGGAAGTTCTCCCTGCCCCTCCTCACCTGGTTATCCTCTCCAGACCTTACACACCTAGAAGCCCACATCTGCAGCCTCACACACTTGAAAAAGATGTGCCCGTTCTGTGAATCCTCGGAAGGGTACACCAAAGGAAACCTAGACCACCATCCCAGGGACGGATCCAGAACTGTTCACCCATTGCTACTCAAGTTGATGGCTGGAGGAAGAGATTAAAGTGGTCTTCAGGGCGGAGAAGCCATCTGTAGACTCTCACACATTCATGAGGTCTCCGCATCTCATGGGACACACAGCAGCACAGGTGCTTCCTGTAACTTTGAGCCATCCCAGTTCACAGACCAGACCTAAGGACGCAGACGAGGCTCATGAGATCTTGTGCCTTAGAATTGCACAGTGGAGGGCTCTGCCTGTGAGTCGCTTTTTCCCACGTGGCCCTGGATGTGTCTGATGTCCATTGACCCTCCCTTGAAGTCTTTGCTTCTGTTTTGCCTCATGCCTGCCCAGTGCTCTGCCTCAGACCCTTCTGCGTGAACATGTGTGTGTGCACGCACACACACATATACACACAAACACACAAAAAAACAAACACACATACACACTTGCACGCACACACACATATACACACAAACACACAAAAAAACAAACACACATACACACTTGCACACACACAAACACACACACATGCATATACACACATATATATACACACACACACACATTCACACACGCATCTCAGCTCTTACCCAAACATCTTCACTCCAGGACTTAGGGTCCCACAAACACACAAACACACATATATACACACATACATACAAAACACACACATATACACACACACACACACACACATCTCAGCCCTTACCCAAGCATCTTCACTCCAGGACTCAGGGTGTCCTAGTTACCTTTAAATAGCAACCTGACACAGCCTAGAGTTATGTGAGAAGGAAGTCCCAGCTGAGGTACTGCTCAGATCACATTGGTTTGTCGGCATGTCTATGAAAACTGTCTCGATTGTTCATGAAGGAGGTCTAGTCCACTGTGGGTGGCACCATTCCCTAGGCAGGTGGTTTGGACTGTGTAAGACTGGAAACTTGCTAAGCATGAGTTAGCAAGCAGTTTTCCTCTGTTGTTTCTGCTTCAGTTTCTGCCATGACTTCCCTCCATGACCCGGAAGTAAAAGCCAAATAAACTCTTTCTTCCCCTAAGTTGCTTTGGGTCAGAATGTTTCATCACAGCAACGGAACTAAACTATAACAGTACCCAGCCCACACAATCATGGCCCTGGGAGAATGAAAGGTCTGGGCATTCGTGAATGCCCCTTTGTCCTTGCTTATGACAGATGAGAAAACCTGATTCTCGAACTGAAGCACTTTCACACAGAGAGACATCTCACCAAGCATCATGTTAACTGAAGCCTTTGCTTACACATCCACATGCAATGGTCACCAAGCAGCCCTACACTGGTGTGACACATGACAGATGAGGGGGAGAGCTGTTTCTTGTTAATCTAACCACTTCCTGACAGGCTAGGTGAGTTGGGAGACCCTCGTAATCCCCATTTGACCGTGTGTGGAAATTTTATATGAATCCACAGTTCTATGTGATGACACCAGAATGGGAGTGCCAAGAGGGGACCACTGGACATCCCTGTTCACGCAACTGGACTCTAAAGGTGCAGTCACAGATGGTCACCGTGGTATGTGGCACCTGGCATAGTGGTATGTGGCACTTGGGTATTGAGAGGCCACAAACCAGGAAGGTGGCAAATAACCGCAAAGATGGCATCTGTATCATAATAAATCATATGGAGAAGGTAGCAGGTGACCCCACAGTAAAGAAGGCATAGCAGCAGGTGTCCCCATAGAAGGTGGAGAAGACATGGCAGCAGGTGTCCCCATGGTGGCAGGTGTCTAAGCCGTCACATCCTTATGTCTTGAAGAAACAGGGAGCAGACACATCAGAGAGAGCTGCAGACTCTAAGCCTTCCATTCTCTACCATGGTTGATTACGTACCATCGAAGCCAAAGGACATCTTCTCCCGTTAAGCTGCTTTCGTGAGGGGTTTTGACCACAGTAACAGAAAAGCACCAGTATGTGGACTGTGGTTTTTCAAAACCTACTTTAATGATGGTTCTTAAATGATTCAACCTCCCCTCTAGCCCAGCACCCATCAGAGGTAGTGGGAATGAAAGGTTAATAGGGAATAGCAAGTGAAGATCAGCAATGCTAGGCAAGGCGAACCAATGGTAGAGCCTCCTCTCACTGCCTGTAGGGTCATAGTTATCCTCTCACCTGTGTCTACTTCAGCAAAACATCCTTCACTTGCGTCTGCTTCAGCAAAACATCATCTCACTTGTGTCTGCTTCAGCAAAACATTCTTTTACGCATCTGCCCCAGCAAATCATCATATGACATAACTGAGTTTCCAAAGAAATCAGAAATTTCCACTTCACCAGTACTCACTCTGTGGTTCAAGTAAATAGTTCCCCAGCCTTGTCTGAACTGGCTGAACACAGGGCAGCTCACTGTAACCCTCCCCATACCCCACAGTAAGGGACAGCTTCCTATGTGTCTTTCTCTGCTTCCTACTCAGAGGTTCAGACTCATTTCTTCAGACAGAGCCTTCACCAATGACTTCTGCTGCGGTGATAAACTCCACAGCCAGGAGCGACTAAAGGAAGAAATCTCTCCACATAGGCTCCAGAGGGTGTGAAACGACCCACCACGGTATGAAGCAGGGCACGCAGCGGAAGGAAAACACTGAGAGATCACATCTCAGCGGCACACAGGAAACAGACAGAGAGAGCAGGAAGCAGGGGAAAGCTATAGACTCTCAAAGCCCGCCCCAGAGACATACTTCCTCCATTAAGGCTACACCTTCTAAAGGTGATACAACCTCCCAAACTGGGGACCAAGTGTTCAAATATGTGAGTCTATAGGGACAGCCCCATTCAAACCACCACAGTGCTTCAGCTGAGGAAGGCAAGACAAACTCGGCAATCCGTGAGCACCTTTAGGGCAACATGATACCTGAGACCCACACCCCACCAATCAGCTGGTGGAGATGTGGAGTCCTCAGGCAGCATCTGCCTCTGTCTGGACTTTGTTTCCCTCACAGGATGTCTGACTGACCCCCCTCTCCCTCTTACATAGCCCTAACATCACCTGGAAAGAGAGTGGACAAAGCGTCCCAGTCTTTCTGGATCAGAGATCAGGGGCACAAGAAAACCTCTTCACACCTGCAAAGAGGTGATGGAAGCGTGCCCCCGGGCTGCAGCCAGGAAGACTAGTTGGCATGCAGTGCTAAAAGAAGCTAAGGCTAATGGGATCACCTCCGCTTCCCTGGATCAGTGACTCTGGGGAGATTACGCTAGAAAACACAAGACTGAGTCTTGTACCAGGTCACTCCAGCAACCGAATCCTACAATGCTTTTCTGGGTCACAGTAATAATGTCACAAGGATATGACTGCATGCCTGAACGGATGGTTGGAGTGGGTTTGGAAATGACCTAAGTGTACAGAGCCCCGTGGGTGCTGAGAAGCACAGCCCCCACTGTGCATGAGAGAGGGTGGGCTCCAGAAAGGCTTTTAATCCAGAAACCACGGGGGGGGGGGAGCATACGGGAGCCACCCTCAGGGATCTGCAACGAAAGGAAATTACTTCTCAAAAGAATATGAGAAGACACTAAATAGGCTGTCCACCTTCTCACCCTCCCAGGTCAGCAGCCAAGCAAGCCCCTCCCACATCCAAAGCCCCGCCCACATCCACGATGCTCTAGAACTTTCTAAGCAGCTCAGCGAGATTGGGTTGTCAGGAAGCGGGACAGCTCTTGCCTAAGCTGTCCTGCCACCGGGCAGCAGAGAAAGCCTGTGGCAGATGCAAGCTGACTGATGCTCCAGTTTCAGCCACTGGCTACGTTCACTATCTCGTCCAAGCCAGCACAGACCTCTTCAAGCCAGCTCAGTGCACCTGCCCCAGCAGATAGGTCCAGACTTTCCGGCTACAAAGTAACACTGTCTCCCGCGTCACTATTCTCGGGTTTTAAGAACAAAACCATTCTTACTAACCCATAACAAAGTGTCTGTAGGGCTGTGCCCAGTCTTCCCCAGGGCATCATCAGCAAACTCCGCTTCTGGATTCTAGAACTGTGCTCTGGGGATCCAGCCGAGAGCCTTGGCCACCCTGACCTTATCTTCCTCGGACTGGCTCACGCTCGTTCCTCAGCTGCCTGGAGGCCAGGCCAACAGCCAATCGACCCTATCCTATCTCCACACTCTTACTTAACCACCCTGCAATATCCCTTCTACTGTGTACAACCCAAGGACACAGGGCCTTCGGAACTGTCACACACTCATCCTGGAACCTATCTCCACACTCTTACTTAACCACCCTGCAATATCCCTTCTACTGTGTACAACCCAAGGACACAGGGCCTTCGGAACTGTCACACACTCATCCTGGAACCTCTTGACTACAAAAGCTGACTGAGCAGTGCAGGAAAATGGCGACTTTATTCTGGAAACAAGGACAAAGCTGGAGAGATTGCTTAGGGGTCTGTCCACAATGGAAGAAGAAAGTCAGTCCTTTCGTGATCCACAGGAGCGGTGGACTAGGAGAGTGTCTCTGCAGAAGTTGTTGGGTCCATCCTGGAGAAAAGGGGCCACCTTCCTTTAACCTTTATGGGCACTGGTTTCATTCCGAGTTCAAAGCCAAGTGGGCAAAGATGGCACTGGTGTGCAGGAGTGCCACCAGGCTGGCACATTGCAGTGGGACAGTGGGGCAAATGGAAGGTGAGAGGAGTCTGGAGAAATGTGGTATGCCATGTCATCTTACACAGTGGCCATGACAGCCATGGAGGTCCCAGGCATCTGCAGCTAGACTCACAGATTAAGAGTTAGTAAGCATCATACTTCTGTGGTAAACTACCTGCTAGAAACAGCCTAAGGGCGGGGGGGGGGGGGAGCTGTTCCTGCTCACAGTTAAACCCATTCTGATGGACAGCTCAGTCTGTACCAACATGAGCCACAAAGAATAAACAGGAAGGAGCCAAGGACAATAGACTCCCACGGCCCCGTCCCCAGCGACCGACTGTCTCCAACTAGGCTTTATGTCTGGTGTTTTCAGAACCCACAAAACAGCAACACCAGCCAGGACCACGCTGTGGACAAAAGCCTGTAGAAGAACATTTCCCACTCAAACCAGGACAGCAAGTGTCTTTCCCAAAACAGATTAGTTAGTACCCACTGAGGAAAGAACTCCACTAGTTCCCTGTGTGTCGGTGGTGCTTGCTCCATTGCTCTGTCCTTTAGAGAGGGCCCCATTATTCCCTCCTACTCACTGGGGGTTCAACCTAGATCTCCTCAGGCGCCAAAACGATTTTGCCTGAATGTATAGGCATAAAGAATGACCCTGCTCCCGAGAGCCATCAGCCCATGCAAAACTGCACCACAGAACCACAGGGTCTTCGGGAGGATGACTCCCAAACCTCCCTTATAACATAAAACCAACGATGAGTACCTAACAGCCACACAGGTCCCATCTCACCCTCGTTAGACAACAGGGAAGCACACAAGCACAGCTACAAATGTGGCATCCACCTTAGACACCGCCTGGAGCATCTGCCAGCCGGCTAGGGGAGGGCGTGACTCACTGTGATGAGGAGGAGCTACTCTCAGGTTGAAAGTTGTTTACAATAAACATGATTATTTAAAACATGTTCTGTTGACTTCGTTTTCCACCAGGCTCTCTCCTCTTTCTCCGTCTTTCCCTTTCTCTGCTCTCCCCTCCAGCATAGGTATGGCTCATAATTTACACGCTGGCAGAAGCTGTGGGTAGAAGTTTGAGGGGAGCGTGTGGGTCAACATGTTCCCCGGGGACTCCACCCAGCCAGTGCACTTTCTGTATTCACCTAACTCTTGCCCGAGTCTCCTGTGCTTCTCCTTCTGCCAGACAGAACCGCACTAAAGCAAACTCAAAATTTGGAAATGTACTGGGATTAAATTGTTCGCTAACTTATTTACCATAGCAGAAAAAGAGTCCTGTCTGCAGAGCCAACTGTGGGTGGAGCCAGCTGTGGGTGGAGCCTGCTGTGGGTGGAGCCGCTGTGGGTGGAGCCAGCCGTGGGTGGAGCCTGCTGTGGGTGGAGCCTGCTGTGGGTGGAGCCGCTGTGGGCAGAGACTGATGTGGGTGGAGCCCGCTGTGGGCAGAGCCTGCTGTGGGTGGAGCCCACTGTGGGCAGAGACTGATGTGGGTGGAGCCACTGTGGGTGGCAAGAGGGAGTTGATGAGCCCCTTCCTGACCTACAGGAGGATCTGTAAAAAGAAATCCTGGAATCCTAGACTGTGGGAGGGGGCTGGCTGTGTGTTCTGTGGGAAGGCTATGTACATTAACACACATACACACACACACACACACACACACACACACACACACACCTGCACATATACTTACATACCTACACACACATACACATAGATCTATATACACATGCATACACCATGCACACACACATACATACACAGATATACATACATATGCATATACCTACACACAAACCCACAAATATACATACCTACACACAATGCACACATATATACCCCCACACCTACACACACATACATATCTACACATACATATATCTACCTAAACACACACACACATATACACTTACATACACAAACATACATATACCTACACACACAGACACATACACAGAAGGAACACACGTGCACACACACACACAGAAGGAAGACACAGACACATACACACATACAGAAGGTAGACACACATATACACATACACACACACACACACACACACACACACACACACACACACACACACACACACACGGAAGGGGCCTGAGGCTTCCATCATCCCCCTGGTCCTACTTCCCGAAGCTGTGGTCTTTCTGGGCTGTTTCTTGCTGCACCTGCCTATAAAGTTGTTTCTGTTCCTTTTCCTGTGCCCCAGAGAGAGGGATGTGGCCCTGCACTTTCAGAATAATGTGCGCCACCTGTCTGAGCAACCTGGGCATCAAAAAGTGCAGTCAGAGCGAGAAATACAAGCAGAGCGGAGCAGGGCACGGCCCAGATAGGGAGGCCAGGGCGATTAAAATGACCAGTGTGTCAGGCACAAAATAGGAGCTCCTGACATCGACCGAGCGTCGGGAATCACGCCTCTATATCACTGCAGGAAATGGGCAATTTTATGCCAAGCGGGAGCAGTGCATCTTGAGGTAATGGTGAGTGTAATTCATGTCTTATGCACCAGCCCCAGCTGCTTGCAAAGAGACGCTCACCCTGAGCTCAGGTTTCCTGTGCCGTCAGGTCTTAAAGTTGGTTCTTTAAAGAATATACTTAAAAGAACAGTAAAGCATTTGCCTCGGTCTAAGGGAGACTAAGCGTCCTCCAGCCTGGCCAGACGAATGTCCCAGGTGACAGAGGCTCATTCCCAGGTGTAGCTCCCTTTCTGCCTCCCTGAGCACACACACGCCTCACACATCTTCACTACCACTCCCCCCCCCACACACAATACCATTCCTAACCATCCACCTCTGCTGACTATGACATGGCAGAGGTGCCTCAGGTTGCAGAAGCTAGAAACGGTTGGACCAGGGCATCATCAGAATATGTGAAGAACAGCTTGGAGGTGGCTGTTTCTGCAGCAGCTGTCTCCCTGGAGAAGACCTGACTGCTAGAATAAACAACGCAAAACTCTCTCCTGAGGGAGATCTGAGAAGCAGGACTCTGCAAAGTGGGCTGGGAGAGATGCTCCCTGAGGATCTATGCTACTGGAAGAAGCTTTAAAGCATTGCTTGTTTGGCATATTGGCCTAATTTTCTACCATAAACACAGGCTGCAACTGTATAAAAGCATGATGCTAGCTTTTAAATATGATCCTGAAACTCAGCAAGCAGATTAGTGTTGGCTATGTGCTGTGCACTGCATGGCTCATATGTACACACACACACACACACATACACACACACACACATACACACACACACACATACACACACACATACATGCACATACATACAGACATACATACATACACACAGATACATATACACACATGCACACATACATACACACATACACACACATACATATACACACATATACACATATACATACACACATACACACACATACATATACACATAGATATACATACATATACATACACATACATTCATACACATACATACACATATACATACACACATACATACACACACATATACACACACATACACACATACATACACACATACATACACATACATACACAGATACACACACATACACACGTCATAGATAAATGTGTGGCTGGCACTTTCCATGTGTGACTGTGTTACACATATGTCTCTAGAAATTCGGCCATATTAAGCTATAATTTTATAATAAGTAAGTTGTACTTATCACAACCCATTTCCCCATGGCCCCCCCCCCTCTCTCTCTCTCTCTCTCTGTGTATGTGCAGATATATGTACCCACATGTGAGTGTGGATGCCAGTCAACTTCAAGTTGTTCCTCAGGAGCTGTCCACCCTGTTGGGTTATTTTTTAAGATTTGTTTTTATTATTTTTAATTATGTGGAAGGTCGGGAGTGGGTGTGTGCACATGAGTGCAGGCACCTGCAGAGGCCAGAGGTGTTGGATTCCTCAGAACTGTAGTTGCACAGGTTGTGAGATGTCTAAGGTGGGTACTGGGAACCAAACGTGTGTCCTCTCCGACACCAGTACTAGCGCTCTCTCTCCAGCCCCGCCTTCTTTATTGATACCGGCCTCTGATTGGCCGGCAACTCTGAAAGAAGTCAGAGTCTGACTGGCCTGCAGCTCCCTCTGCTCTCCACCTCCTGATGCTGGGATTGTTACAAAAGCTGTCACATTGTTAGTTTGTGTATATGTGTGTGGGCATGACCATGCCATGGGGCACGTGGAGTGGTCAGAGGGCAGCTGGTAGGAATCAGTTCTCTCCTTCCCCATGTGGGTTCCAGGAACAAAATTCAAGTCAGGAGACTTAGCGTCAAAGCAGCCTCACCTCCTCAGACACCTTGCCTATCCCTGAATTATGTATACATAATTATGCGATTATATAAAAAAATCATGTATATATGCATGTGCCTATGTGTATGGTCTGGTGATTAAACTCAGGTTCTCTTGCAAGCAAAGCCACTTTACAGACAGTCATCCCCTCAGGGTTAGGTGCTAGCCCATCTCCTCATCCCCTCAGGGTTAGGTGCTAGCCCATTTCAAAAGCTGCTGGCCAGCTGTGTGGAAGCTGCTTCCAGCTATTCTATTCTCAACAAGGAGATGCCCGCCTTGTTTCATCCAGGCGGCAAGAGCTCAGAATGGGAGCTTCGTTGACATGATCCGCTGTTTTTACCAATTCAACAAGAGGAAATTAAAAGTCTCTTTTCTTTTTCTGGCCAGGTTTAAATTATTTTTCTCTTCTTATATATGGCTTTTTTGCATAATTTTTTTTCTCTTTGAGGATTCCCCTCTTCAAGTCTCCCAGTATCCCTGAAACATGTCCCCCTCTCAATGTGAAGGCATCTCATTCACACACACACACACACACACACACACACACACACACACACTAGCAGACTCTGGAGTGGTTCACTGTTAACCTCTGGTTCAGCATGGCGGTTCATCTCCACCGAGGGTGTTGGGTCCAGGTTCTCGCCTGCACTTCCTGCCTTTCACACTGGTCCTTCCTGCTCAGCCTCCATGCTGGGTGGCCACCACAGGCCATCTCTGTCCTAGGAGTCAAATGAGCTCTATAAATAAAAGTCCTACTGTGGCCATCTCTCAAGGTCCTCCCTACTCAGCTAGTATGCCTCCAGCCTCCTTGTCACACTGCCTTGCCTTCTCCTGAGTCTGCCCCTCCCTCACCGCTCACCAGATCTTATATCTACTGAGGCCCCCTCCAAACAAAGCTCCTCCTCCAAGTTTCCTACTGTGTCCCCACCCAACACCCCCCTCGTGGGTCTCCCCAGGTGTGCTTCCCTCTCCAATGCTCTCCAGAACTTAGTAGGACTCCATGTAGATGCTTAGTAGCTGTCGGTAAGTGAAAGGCAGGAACCAATGAATTTCCGATCCTGAAAACACAGTCAGAAAGGATTCAGGCCCTAAATTTAGGGCCCATGCTCAGTCCTCCCCAAAGCCGTGTGCGACAGTCCAAAACCCAGGTCCTCAGAATGCGGCCTCATTTGGAAAATCGATCGCCTCCTTTCTGACAGCTTTAGACAAAGTGGGAGTGGTGGGCTCACACCAGCAGGACTTTTAAGGGAGAGATGCAAATGTAGAAGGAGAGGCCGTGGAGTCGGATGATGACAGAGATGGGTGTGAATCAGGCCAAGATACAGACACCAAGGCCGGAGGCAGAGTGATCCTCAGAGTCTCCAGAAGAAATCGTCCCTGAGCAGACAGACACACTCCAAACCTCTGCCCTCCAGGTTCTGAGGGCAGAAGCCCTTGTTGATGACTGGAACCGGTAAGGGTCTTTGTCATGGTAACCCCTGGGAAACATGTCCTTCGCCCTTGAGAGCAGGGCGTGAGTACACTCATCTTGCTTCAGGGTGCAGCTGGCCACTACAGAGCTGTGTGAGGAGGGAAGCTACAACAGACCAGACAGCTGAGGAACGGGTGAACCTAGGACCAGGCAGCAAAGGTGGACACCGTGTGGATGGAGGTCCAGAGGTACTTGCTGAAGGCTGAGGGACAGCTAGACCAAGACAGCCTGTCTCAGGGAGTCTGACCCCATGTTCCTGGGCTGCATCGACTGTGAGGCTACACAGCACATGCCCAGAACCTGCAGGCAGCAAGCTGGAAGCAGGGTCTGAGCCTCATGCATATGTATTTATGGACATTTAAAGAGGCTGAAATACATATTTAGAAGCATTGCACAATGTGTTTTATTGCCCGTGTCCGTCCTTCTGTAATATCCTCTGGAAATTCATTTTAAGGGAGATTTCAAACCCAAATGACTGACCCAGCCAACCCTTCCGGTCCCTGTCTGCAAAGAGCTTTTATTTAATAACAAAGTGTCTTATTTAAAGTCATGCCTATTGAGACGGCCCGTGGAGGCGCCAAGGCTCCAGAATGCAGTATTATACACGCGATTGGCTAAATCAACCACCGTGCCTCTGTCGGGGCCAATTTCCCTTTATGTCCTGGGTGCTTAAAACCCCTTAGAAGATTCAGATGTGGTTTTCAACAAGAGCTTGTTGCCTATGTCTCACTCCTTTGAAAACATATAAGGGCTACGGAAGTCATTTCCCAAAACCACTCCCCCAGAGGGAAGGGGAGGCTTTGTACTTAAGTAGAAAGACGTGTTCTTCTAGTTAGGTACAACATGAACTACATAGGCACTCAGGGGCAAGGCACTCAAGCAGGAGGTTGCAGAGACGGGGGCAGAAGGCAGCTCGAGAGCCTTCAGTCTGCCCCAGGCCTAAGGAATTATTGTGTACATGGGTGTACCTCAGCCTGGAAGGCACAATGAGCGGTGTGCGAGGCCCTCTATGACTGGCTTGAACCTGAAAACCCAATAGCTGGCTGTGGGCGGATACTGAGAGACCCCAGGGGAAAGACAAAGGGACAGGGCTGTGGACTCAACTCAGCTGGCAGAGGACTTGCCTAGGATGCACACCGCCCTGGGTCCAGACCCAGCAGAGCACACACGCCAGGGGAGGGGATGCTGGCATCATCCCAGTCCTGAAGAGGTGGAAGCAGGGGGAGGGGAGCGAGAGGTAGGGGAGAGGCAGGGGAGAGGCAGAGGCGGGGGAGAGACAGAGGCAAGAGAGAGGCAGAGGCAAGGGAGAGGCAGAGGCAGGGGAGAGACAGAGGCAAGGGAGAGGCAGAGGCAGGGGAGAGACAGAGGCAGGGGAGAGACAGAGGCAAGGGAGAGGCAGAGGCAGGGGAGAGACAGAGGCAAGGGAGAGGCAGAGGCAGGGGAGAGACAGAGGCAGGGGAGAGACAGAGGCAGGGGAGAAGCAGAGATGGGGAAGAAGAGGCAGGAGAGAGATGGGGAGAGGCAGAGACGGGGGGGGGGAGAGGCAGAGGCGGGAGAGAGGGAGAGGCAGGGGGAAGAGAGACGGGGGGGGGGGAAGACAGGAGGAGAGGCAGGCAGAGAGGCAGAGGGGAGAGGCAGAGGCAGGGGGAGAGGCAGAAGCAGGGGAGAGTCAGGAAGAAGGGCAGAGACGGGGAGAGGCAGAGGCAGGGCAGAGGCAGGGGGAGAGGCAGAGGCAGAAGGATCAAGGAGTACAAGGTCACCTTGCCCTACACAGTGAGTTCAAGACCAGCCTGGGCTACATGAGACCTTGTCTTACATTAAATAAATAAGAGGAAGGGACAAGCTCAGAGCCCGGCATCCCTGGAGTTGGGCCAGCAGCACTAAGCTTCCTGTCTCGGTTGAGCAGAGTTTTCGTATTTGCTGATTAACACGCGCACATCGTCTTCCTGACACCATTCCCCAAAACTTCAAGCTTGTCTTAAAACCTCACAAGTTGGCAGCCGCCGGGAGGGCAGGGCAGGGAGCAGCCTGTGGTGGTTTGGATGAGAAATGCCTTCCTTGGGAGTGTGAACACTTGGTCCCCAACTGGTAGAGCTGCTTGGGGAGGCTTAGGCATGTCACTGGGGACGGCTTTGAGCCTCATCCCCTTCCAGGTCACCCTCTGATTCCTGCTGCTCCTGCGCCATCCTTCCGATGCCAAGCCTCCCCACCATGATGGGCTCATCCTTCTGGGTTCACCACAGCCGCAGAAGCTAATCCAGGATGGCTGTGTAGGGAGAACAGTGGGCACCAACAAAAGGTTTCTGAGTCACTTCACCAAGAAAGGCCCCCCTGGGGGGGGTGGACTGGTGCCTTGGACTCAACTGGGACCCCCAAACTCATAAACCGAAGCTCCAACCTCCAGTAGGGTACACTTGGAACACAGAAGTAACTGAGGCAGCGTGAGGTCAGGAAGGGGGCCCTCATTTAGCGCTCTTACAAGAAAACTCACTAGAGACCATTAGCTGCCATCCACAGTCCCATCCACACCAAATACCAAGGGTGGCTCACGTGGGCACACAGAGGAAGATGGCCCGCTAAGAACCCGGCATCCGGTCTCTCAGGTCCCAAATTATCTGTGCTCTGTTCTTGGACCTCCAAATCTGTGAGGAGCCAGTGTGGGTGGATAAGTTCCCAGCCTGTGAGCGTTGGTGATAGCAGTCCAAGAGAAAGGGCCAGGCCGACCGCTCCCCGGCACACGCCCCTTGCAGTCTTTCAGGACAATGGGTGTGGCCACCCTTGAGCTGAGGGATCCTTGACAGGGTTCTACAGAGAGCCAAGGCCAGGGAGGAATTTCTGGGGTCCATCCTAGCTTGGTGGCTTCAGCATCTTCTGTCTTCTCTCCTGTTCCTTCTCGTTCCCCCCATCGGCTTAAGTGCAAGAGGGAATCTGGGCCAGTAAATGCCCTTTCTTGCCTGTGAGAACAGTTTATTTAAGCCCAGTGAGTCGAAATGTCAACACGGACTAAAGCTGAGCTGAAAGGGCAGAGGGCTCAGTCTCCAGAGCTCCTAAGATTATGCAGGAGAGGGGGACAACCCCACCCGCATGCTCCCATCTGCCAGGAATCGTTAATAAGGACTCTTAAGGACCCCACTGATACTTTGGCTATGGATTTCTAATGAAAAATGGGAGCGGCCCTCCTGACCTGCTGGCTAGAGTAAAACCAGAACAAAGTGGTCCTAACAGCAGCCCCTGCTGTGGGGCTGACATTGCTTGTCCTGACCCACTCTTTCTGACCCTGGTGTGCTCAGCATCGTAATGAGTCCTGCAGACCACAGGAGCTGGAAATCACTGGGGTCTTGCAGACAGGTCTCGATTATTGATTATCTTGATTATTGATTATCTCGATGATTGATTGATTAACTTGAGTAATGATTATCAATTGTCTTGATTATTGATTATTATCTTGATGATTGATTATTGATTATCTCGATTATTGATTATTGATTGTCTCGATTATTGATTATCAGAATCAGGAGGCAGGTGTGGTTTCAGTTCTGCCCACATCTGACCCCCTGAGAGCAGGCCAGTGGAGCTGGTTTGTCTTGAAAGACAAACAAGTGAAGGGTGGGAATGGCACTAGGAGCCATGGCGAAAGCTGGCTAGCAGCAAATGACCGCTACAGGAGAGTGGACAATACATCTAGGCCGGGGCAGGTAGTTCAGTGGCTATAGCATTTACTTCATAAACACAGAACCAGGGTTTAGATCCCCAGCACGCATGTAGAAAGCCAGACATGTCTATATCTCTAGTGCTGGGGTTGGGAGAACGAGACGGGCACATCCTAGAAGCTCACAAGACAGACAGTATGGCTCAGTAGTTCTCAGCCTTCCTAACACTGAGACCCTTTAATGCAGTTCCTCATGTCATGGTGACCCCCACCCCTAACCATAAATTACTTCGTTGCTACTTCCCAACTGTGATTTTGATACTGCTTTGAATCATAGCATAAATATCTGATATGAAGATTATCTGATATGTGACCCCTGTCAGGGTCCTGACCCACAGGGTGCGAACCTCTGGTGTGGCTGAATCAGTGAGCTTCAGGTTGGGGGAAAGACCCTATCTCCAAAATTAAAGTGGATCATGGTTGAGGGAGATGTCAGTGGGGACCTCTGGCCTCCACATACGCATGGAGAGTCAATTGCGTCCACACACAAACAGGCATATACATGCATACACATGCATGTGCACAGATGCATGCAGTCTGAACTGTGTTCTTAGGTCTTTGGGTTACTTTTCAGGATACTTAGGTTCCCGGAGGCGTCAGCAGAGGACAGGGCAGAGACAGAGTTCAGTCACCAGGGTGTGACAAGGTAATCAGCCATGCCTTTTCAATAATAAGCAGCATCAAACACCATCATATGGAGGTTTAGTACACAGACAAGTCAGGAGGGTGGAGTCATGATTGGTCTTGTGTCACAGTGACAGGAGTCTAATCTACTCCTGTGAAAGAGATTCAGCCCAGGCCACAGTCGTAAGTCCTTTGAAAGGAGGCCATGACCAGCTGCTCGCCAGTAAACCACACATTTTAAGGTTCACACCCTCATCATCACATCTGAAAGAGGGAGGCTGTACCCTTTCCCCTTACCCCACTCCTCCTCTCCCCCTCCTCCCCCTCAGCCCGTGCCTTCCTTTCTCCGTTCCCATGTGTCCTTCACTAGATATGTGCTGCAGTGCCTGCCTCAGTTCCTTGACTCACAAGCCATAAAGCAGGTTGCAGAAAATCCTTAATCCAGTCAGTCAGCAGTGTGGAGGCCTGGGGACACCCCAGACCCTGGCAGGTGACATGGGATGATTCTGTGGAGGACAGAGACCTTGCCCTGCAAGGCCAGTCAGTAGTTCTGGCTGGTTAGTGTCAGAATCGCTCCGCAGAACCTGGAAGGAGACAGGCTGGCCTCCAAGGACAGAGGACAAAGGAATGTGCCATGGGAAGCTAGCCAAGGGACACCGCTCACACAGGAGCTGCAGAGGCGTGTGCTCTGCAGAGAGGACACCAAAGGCAAAGGGACAGAGTGCTGGCTCCATCGACAGCCGCTGGCACTCACGGAGCTACTGTGAAAGCCTGTCCATGTTCAGGTCACAGTGACACAGCAGACTGGGAGCACAGATGACTCAGACAACAGTGCTTCCTCCGGAAATCCTGATTGTATGTGTAAGAAGTAAAAACGGAACGGTCCAGTGGCCCTGTTAACCCTAGCCTGCCTAGTGACGAGTAGATATGACAAGGGTGCTTTGAAATAAGCAGGGCGTGATGTAGAGGTGAACCCTTGGGGTCCTGACTTGCGTTCTCCTGTTTGTACTGCAGGCTTTTTATTGCTCTACAGCCTCCATCTTTCTTGATAAATCCCTAAATAATTTTAAGTAGTGATGTCCACTAACACAGAGCACAGGTGTGTAGGTATGCATGTATGTGTGTATGAATGTATGTATGTATGCATGCATGTGTGTATTGATTATGGATGTATGCACGTATGTGTGTATTATGGATATCTATGTATGCATGCATGTAGTGATATATGCATGTATGGATGGATTATATAGGTATACATATATGTATGCATGTACAGATATATGTATGGAGGGATGTATGTATACATGTATGCATGTGTGTATGTATGCATGTATGAATGTATTTATGCACATACTGATATATGTATGCATGTGTGTATGTATGTGTGTATGTAGTATGCATGTTTGTATGCATGTATGTATATATGTATGTGTGTATGTATGTATCCATGTGTGCATGTGTATAAGTATGTATGTATATATGTATGCATGTATGTTTGCATGTGTGTATGCATGTGTGCATGTGTGTAAGTATGTATGTATATATGTATGCATGTGTGTATGTATGTATGTATGCATGTGTGCATGTGTGTAAGTATGTATGTATATATGTATGCATGTATGTTTGCATGTGTGTATGCATGTGTGCATGTGTGTAAGTATGTATGTATATATGTATGCATGTATGTTTGCATGTATGTATGCATGTGTGCATGTGTGTAAGTATGTATGTATATATGTATGCATGTGTGTATGCATGTGTGTATGTATGTGTGTAGAGAAGGATGGATGTATGGATGGATGCTTATGACTGGATCTCAGCCTTCGGATGTCAGATAGGGGAACCAGGGACTCTCACTCCTGACAACTGCTTGTTGGACACACAGGGTGGAAACTGAAATGCTGGCATTGAAGTCAGCTGGCTTGGATCCAAGATCTGCTTGGATTTGTTCACTCAGCCAGGGTTCCCTCCTCCTTCCGTGTGATGGTGAATCTCAGCTGACAACTTGATAGGATTTAGAATTACCATGGAGGCAAACCACTGGCATTTCTGTGAGAGGTTTCCTAGATTAGCCTGAAGTGGGAACGCCACTTATGGGCGTAAATACGGGCGGCACCATGCCATGGGCTGGGGTCCTGACTGTGCAGGAAAGAGAAAGCTAGCATTCTCGTCTGAACACCAGCATTCACCTCTCCACTCCATGGCTGGAGGCAGTGGGGCTGACCAGCTGCCCCAAGGTTCTGCCACCCTGCCTTTCCCTCCATGCACAACCAAACCCCTGAAACCACGAGCCAACATAAATACTTTCTCCCTTAAGTTGCATCTGTGCCCTGAGAAGGCTCAACTGATGCAGCAGCATCTGCTTCGTGTCTGTGTTTAAGTCGGGAAAATCAGACAGCAGCCTGACTCTGGAGCTCAGCATTCAGCTGCAGAGGCCGATGGGCCCAGAACTGAAGGTTCACCGAGGACAGAACCCGGCTGGAACACCTCCCACCACTGGCATCTGGCACACGGCAGGCATCCATCAAGTTGATTGGTTCTCTAGGTCTGCACAGCCCTCCCCAGCCCAGTTTGTGTCCGTCAAGCTGCAAGGTCTTATTTACAGGCCTGTAAAAGTTGACAGGAGTGGGGTCTATAACAGCCGCAGGTGCAGCTGTAACCGGCTTGCAAGCCCACATGCCCCTGTCTGATGCACTCTTCCCTCCCCTGTGGGGTGTAGCTTCCTCTTCTTTCTCTAGGCCACCACCTGAGGATTCTCTGCGCCAGCACAAGGTGTACAGTGAGTGAATTTAGCCCACGTTTTCATAGCCAAGGGGAAGGGAACGGCCGGCTCTTTACTATGCCAATAAATTCAGTGTCCAATTTATCTTCCATCAGGCTGACATTAATATTAAAACCCTCCATGAGCCGGGCAGTAGCGTCTTGAAAAACCAAAAAAAAAAAAAAAAAAAAAAAAAAAAAAAAAAAAAAAGAGCCCAAAACCAACCCTCCATGAGTCATAAATCTGTCACACACCAAGAAAAGCAGCCCCAGGAAGTCAGAAGAAGCTCTCATTAACAAAGCCAGAATTAGTCCTCAGAGGACCCTCCTTGATGGCCAAACAGACCTTTTACAGTCTGATCATTGTCATAACGGGCCATGCTGTGGCCATGGGTCAGTGTCTGAATTTCAATTGAACGGTGCTGGGCTGGTAATTACCATCCTGGGCATTCAGGCCACTCAGAGGCTCAGCCATAGGAGAGGAGAAGCCCACAGGGGCTGTGGAGGATCCCACCCCTCCACTGCCTCCCCTCAAGAGCCACTGGGACTTTTCTGGACTTCTGATTGATGCTTGCAGCTGTCCATCTCAAAACACAGGATCATGACTGGGTAGAAGCATCTGCCTGTAATCCCAGCACTCAGGAAGCTGGGACAGGTAGACCTTGAGTTTGAGGTCAGCCTGGGCTGAAGAAGGAGACCTTCAGAACTTGTCTCAAAACAAAGGGAGAACTCAGCCAACTCTCCTCTTGAGAGACTCAGAAAGAAGAGACCTACCACGGCCCAGAGCCGCCAAGCCATCTTTAAGGTTTTTTCTTTGGGGTGTTGTCCATGACAACAAGTCTTCACGCTTGTTTGTACGGACAAGTTCCCAGCCATCCCCCTAGGGAGGTGGCACCTGATGCACTCACAGTGAAGGTCTCAAGCTATAGCTTTCAGACAAGAGGTGGCGATGTTCCCTGGACTGGGCAGTGGTCAGGACAGACCTGGGCCTTTCCTGAGAACAGCTCATACCTGTGCAGGTTGTGTCAACGCCGCCCTGTGGTGCAACGGGGATTTCTTTCAGGTTGCAAACGTAGAAACTGTCCTGGTTGTCCTTGGGTTTTTTCCCCCTGCTCTTTTTTACAAGCTTGTAACAACCTGAGGAGTCTCTGAATGAAGCACAAGGTCTTCTGTAGCACCAACAGCTGCCACAGAAACCAAGTTAACTGTTGTTTGGGGCTAAATGTCCCTGTTAGCCTTCTGTCTAAACTGCACCCCAGTTACCTGGCAACAGCCAGGTATGCTCCTCCCCACAGTTGCCTAGCAACAGCCAGGTGGGCCTGGCCCACTATAAAAGGGGCTGCTTGCCCTTCCTCTCATCTCTTGCCTCTCTCTTACTTCTCTTACTTCTCCCCATTCCCTCCCCCCCCCCAACGTGGTCATGGCCAGCCTCCACTCCTCTACTCTCTTCCTCTCTCTGCCTCTACTACCCTCTTAACTCCCCTCCCCATTCCCTAAATAAACTCTATTTCTATACTGTACCTTCGCGTGTGTCTGGTCACTCTGGGGGAAGGGATGCCTGGGGTTGGGCCTGCACACCCTTCCCTCACACCTACCTCCCCATAACCCCATATAACATCTCTCTCTATCTTTATTTTTATAAACACCTCAGTCCCCATTCTCCCTCACTAGCTAAAAGTTTAACCTGCAAGGGGCTGGGATTTCAGATCTGACACTTTGCGGAGCTCATTAGACTTGAGTCACAAGGGTCAGACTATCATAAGCCCGTACCTTATAAAAGGGACCCCAGAGGGCCAGGCAGTGGTGGCACATGCCTTTAATCCCAGCACTTGGGGGGCAGAGGCGGGTGGATCTCTGAGTTCGAGGCCAGCCTGGTCTACAGAGTGAGTTCCAGGACAGCCAGGGTTACACAGAGAAACCCTGTCTCGAAAAACAAAACAAAACAAAAGTTAAGTGTTTATAAAAATATATATGTATATATGTTATATGGGGTTATGGGGGGGGGTAGGTGTGGGGAAGGGTGTGCCTTAGGAGGCCCAGGCAGAGACATTCCTTCCCCCAAAGGGACCAGACACTCGAAGGTATAGTATAGAAATAGAGTTTATTTAGGGTATGGGGAGGGGAGTTAAGAGGGCAGTAGAGGCATAGAAAGGCAGAGAGAGGAAGAGAGTAGAGAAGTAGAGAGGTGGAGGCCCCGGCCATGACCACATGGAGAGAGGGGAGAAGGGAATGGGGAGAGGTAAGAGGTAAGAGATGTAAGAGAGAGGCAAAAGAGAGATAGAGAGAGGAGGGCAAGCAGCCCCTTTTATAGTGGGCCAGACCCACCTGGCTGTTACCAGGCAACTGTGGGGAGGAGCATACCTGGATGTTGCCAGGTAACTGTGGGGTGGAGTTTAGACAGAATGCTAACAAAAGGGACCCCAGAGAGCTGCTTGTCTCTCCCATTGCGTGAGGGCACAGCGGGAGAACCCATCTATGATCTAGGAAGAACCCCGTGCAAGATGCTGGATCTTCTTCTGGAGACTCTGTGTTGACCTTTTACCTCCAGAGCTGTGAGAAATATATTTCTGTTGTTTACAAGCTACTCTCTGCATGACAGCTTGTTAGAGTGCCATAAACTGGCTACGGCAATTTACCATAAAACTTCAAAGCAAACGTTTCCCCCCACCCCCATGGGAGAAGCCGTGGCAGACCTCTCTGTGTGTGTATTCTCCTCGTGTATATAAATCCACGTGTGTGGATGTACCCAATAACCATACCCACACACGTTTCACCACCTGCCTTTAAAAAAGACATATGGGGCAAGCACCTGTGCACACACAGGCATAATCCTCCTTTAACACAGTTCCTGAACCTGGGGAAGTCTCATGAATGTCATTGTGATGTATATGTGTGGGCACATAGCACGCACCTGTGAACCTCTGGATGTTTTCTGGGAGGAGTGATTTCCATCCTTTATCAGACTCTGGTGAGACATCTCACGTATCTGGCTACTGGATGTGATGTGGAGAGTGTTTGCTTACAGGGTAAAAACAGTGAAGAAACTCTTGGTTCTCAGCCAGGGTTAAAGTTGGGAGTGTTTTGCTCACAGGTCAGGGGTGAAGAAGTATCTCAGAGAATCCATGGGAACGGCAGGCAGGTGAGGTGTCTCTGGCTCCCGGGACCAGGGCGTGGCATCTCCTGGGGAATGAAGAGGCCCCTCCCGCACCTGGCAGACAGTACATAAGGTGAGAGGTCAGGGAAGAGCAGAAACCCATGCTGCCGATAGGAAAGGGGTCACCCGAGAGAACAAGAACCCCAGATGTGGTCATGGTGCCCTCAGAGTCAAACGTGGCTCCATGGTGAGCACCTGAAACTGAGTACCTGAGGGGTTTGATGGTGCCATGGTTTAAGCTAAATGTCCCTGACAGAATCTGGGTTTGAATACCTGGTATCCAGCTGGTGAATAACTTGTAGAACCTGGGTTTGTGGTCTGAGTAGCAGAAGCTGGTCATGGGGACTGGTTTTGAAGGGAATATTTGTTGGCATCGGAACGCCAAACCGGTGACGTCACACCCACCTGTTGCCAAGGCAACAGCCACCATATTCCCAGAATCCACTTTGCCCACCGCCCACCTTTACCTGCGGCTATGTCATTCTCTCTATATAAACGGAAGACTTCTCTAATCTTTCTCTTTTTCCCTCTCTCTTTTCCCTTTCTCTTCTCACCGCTACCTTGCCCCCTTCCAATAAACCCCCCACGTGGAACTGTTTGGCTTGGTGTGGTTCCTGGAACCCTGCGACCATCCCCGCCGATTATAACGCTGCACGTATCCGACCATTTCATCATTTTTACAACAATATTCACTTCTGGTTCCGGCCCAAGATCTTTGCTTTCTGATCCAGAATGTGTGAGGAGCATCTGCTGCATACTCCATTATCAGGGATTGCTGGCTCCCTCTGCTGTGCCTTCCTGCCATATGGGCTGAGATGGTGACCTCACGTAAACCCTTCCTCCCTTAAGTTGCTTCTGTCTGGAATTGGGTTACAGTCATTGGAAAAGTCACAATCACAATTTGAGTCACTCAACTAACACTCTGGAGGTGGATGTAGTGCTGAACTGTGTCACCCAGAGCATTGCAGGGCAAATGGGACCTTCTCTCACTAACCCAGGGCTGAACCTGGACGCAGGGTCAACTTTCGATATCTGCTTCCTCTGAGACAAAAGCCTCCATCTCACAAGACGTTCTAAGAGGAAGTAAAGCATGCTATCCTACTGGGAAGCTGGTTAAACTCAGGATGTAAGTAACAACCCAAAGGGTTCAGGAAGTCCCTAAAACTGACCATATTCACTACCCCCCCCCCGCCCCCTTATCGGGCATATTTAAGCAGTAAAGGCTTTTACTCCTTTTCCAAATGAGAAAAAACATTCTCAGAACAGTAGAGCTGCCTGGAAAGCACACTCCAACCTATGGAGCTGCCTGCAGGCTGTACAGCGTCCTCCGAGGTTTCTAGTCTGTGAGTTGTCACCCATTCTGGGGTGGGCTTTGCTAAGTGCATGCAGTCTCTGAATCATTTCTGCTCCTCTGAGCATCATCTCACCCATATTTCTGTTAGTGACCCCCCTCATTCTTTCACCAAGGTGGACTTTGGAGGTATCAGTACTTAGGTCACCTCTTCTCAAGAGACTTCAACACCAATGTGAGCTGCACACGATCACCTAAGCTAATTGATAGCTCTCAAAACCAAGCTCTTCTGATAGGAACAAAGGCATGAAGAGGCACAGGGCACGCCAAGAGATATCCAGGGAGAGGAGGAAGACGGCATCTGAGACTGGCAAGTTGAGTTGAACAGGAAAGTGAATCCCTCAGAGTGCATTGAAAGATGCACTGTGGTTTTAAAGTCGTTCATCTCAGAAGAGGTAGGAAACCAAAGACGCAGATAAAATGTAGGAACGGGTTGACTGGTCACGACTGCACACTCAGGGATTGAGACCCAACTGACAATTAAGGGGGGTGAAAGGTGAAGGCAGGCTAGAGAACCATGATTCTGCCTGGAGACAGGAGGTCAGAGCAAGGAGCTACAGGATACACCCAAGACACGATGCAGGGGAGATACAGAGGGATGAAGCAGAAAAAGCAATACTAACACCTGCTGTGGGCACAAAAGGCATGTGGTACTCAGATTTGAGAAACTCAAATCTTGTGCAAATAGATCAAGCATACCCACATGGGAATTCCTGAAATTTCATGGATGTAGAGAAGGTACATCCACACTCACTCAGGTGCGGGCACACACTTACCACAACACAGCTATGCCGGTGACAAGATTGTCGAGGGCTCCACCTTGCTGGGGCAGTGGCTGTCTCATTTCTGCTACTGGCTCTTTGGCCCTCGAGCTCCTGAATGGTTCTCCTGTCTCTGCCTCTCACCTCCTTGGGTGCTAGGATCCCAGATCCCAGCACTGCATCCAGGTTTTTAGATGAGGTTTGTTTGGTTTTTTTTTTGGCTTTTTGGTTTTTTTCGAGACAGGGTTTCTCTGTGTAACCCTGGCTGTCCTGGAACTCACATCTTCCCATCTCTTGTCCCCAATATCTTACACTAAGACCATTAAACCTTCAAGGCAAAGAGAAAAGGCAGACATTCTCAGGATGACACAGACAAGGGGGAGATCTCAGATTCTATCCGAGGAAAGAGAAATTAACAGATGTCTATAGCATCAGCTACAAATAATGAAAGAAAAAGTCCCGTGTCAAGTTAAACTCCCTTCAGACAGTTTCAGGACAGATTGGCAGGTATGACTCCACACCCTGTGGAAACCCTGTTTGAGAGAAGCTCTGAAGGACACACTTCAGCAGATAGGAAATTAAACCCCAAAGAAAGTAGTAAGACACAAGAAACAGATGCAATAAAGAAACCTGTATGCCTCCAAGCAACTCAAGATGGCCAGCCTGTTTTAAAGAAAGTGAAATACGACAATGTAGGAGAGGCTCTGGGATGGATTTTAGTGGTCAGCCGCAGACAACACGGCCTCCCCTAAGAAGAGTTGTTTCTCTAGACTGTGAATTAACCAAGCCCCTGTTAATTCATTTCACTCCAAGGTGGGTGAGGCACATGGCAAATCAGCTGCTCATCTGGTCTACCTGCCCTGTCTTCTTCCCCCCAGCCCCCCAGTTTTATAATAGAATCCAGGTGTGTGTGTGTGTGTGTGTGTGTGGTGTCTTTTTGTGTGTGGTCTTTGTGTGTGTATGTGGTGTCTTTGTGTGTGTGTGTGTGTGTGATCTCTCTCTCTGTGTGGTATCTTTGTGTATGTGCATGTATGTGTGTGGTGTCTTTGTGTGTGTGTGTGTCTTTGCATGTGTGTGTGTGTGTGTGTGTGTGTGGTCTGTGTGTGTCTGTGTGGTGTCTTTGTGTATGTGCATGTATGTGTGTGGTATCTTTGTGTGTGTGTGTGTGTGTGTGTGTGTGTGTGTGATCTCTCTCTCTGTGTGGTATCTTTGTGTATGTGCATGTATATGTGTGGTGTCTTTGTGTGTGTGTGGTGTCTTTGCATGTGTGTGTGTGTGTGTGTGTGTGTGTGGTCTGTGTGTGTCTATATGGTGTCTTTGTGTATGTGCATGTATGTGTGTGGTATGTTTGTGTGTGTGTGTGTGTATGTGTGGTGTCTTTTTTGCAACCATATTTTTAATTAGTACTTAGAGAATTTCCTATGACATATTTTAAACACACTAATCCCTCCCCCATGTCCTCCCCTCACCTCCTTCCCTCCCTTCCCTCCCTCCCCACCCAACTCAAGATTCTTGCTGCCTATTGGTTTCCTTCTTTCTCCATTCAGTTTGTGTTGCCCAGTTAGCCTTCAAAGTGGAGCCTGCTCCCATATGTGGTCAGATTGCAGGGGGCTGCGCCATTAAAATAAATAAATAAATAAACCCGACTCTCCCTGTCCCAGCAGCTATCAAATGCTAACGGCGTCTCCGTTTCTCGCAGGATTGCATGTCCGCTTCCCACCCTCTGTGCTGGGAACCTGCTTGGCTGGTGTTTGCACATGTCTCCGGCATGCTGCTAGAATCACATGCATCTGCCCTGTTGTGTCTGGAAATCACTCTCTTTGATGTTATCAATCACGGCTCTTACTTCTGTGAAGATCCCTGGGCCTTGGGGGTAAGGATGTGATATATACGTCCCGTTTAGGACAGACTACTCCACAGTCTTTCATTTTCTGCACATTGGCCAGCTGAGGTCTCTGTGTGAATTGCCATCTACTGCAAAAAGGAGCCACTGTGATGGCAGTTGAGAGATGCTTTGATCTATAGGCATAGCAATAAGTCACTAGGAGTCATTTAAATAGTATTTCCATATAGCAAAGCAACAGTCCTGAGTTATCCCCTAGGCTCTATGACTTTTCTATGCCTATTACCCTTCTTACAGAGAAAGCCTAAAGTCTGGGAAAAAAGCAAGTGGCTACTCGCATTCACACCATTATTACACAGTGGGCGTGTCTTGTCAGGCCAGCTGTACCTCACAAGGCTCACAGATGGGTCATAGTTATAATTGGTTTTCTCCTCTGCTACTATGCACAGTGCCTTCCAGCACCATAAATGCTAGCTAGTCAAGGGACAAAGCTTCCAGATGACTACCAGCTTGATTTCTCTATGTTGCGTGACTCAGATACATGGTGTTTTCAGCAACAAGGTCTTATTGTCAAGTTCTGGGAGGTAATAAGGAATATTGACAATAGCTAGTAATGCTTGGTCATCTTTGTGACCTCATTGACGAATGAAACAAAAAGGGGTGAGCCACTCCTGGGACTGGAGTTTTTATTTGGGGGGTTACTATGCAAACTCAAGTTATCCTCTTCAAACTCATAATCCTCCTGCCTCAGCCCAGCCAGTGTTGTAATTACAAGCATTGCCATCATACCCAGATATCTTTACCCTTCTTGAGGAGGTTTAGTTTCAGAGTGAGAAAAAGCTTTGGTGGCTTAATAACAGAGTCTGAGGCCCTGTTGAACTCCCAACCCTGCACACCTAGGACCAGTAGCTTCCTTTTTGAGTGTCACTATCCCTGGGGGGACATGAATGACTGTCTCCAGCCACGTCCCCTTCCCAAGTTCATCTGTCAGTTTCTTCCCTGGCCAGGCCGTGGTGCAAGCATGGAGCTCCTGCAGCACTGGCAAGCGTCTACTGGGCACCGAGAGAGCGGTCTGCTCAGCCCCATAGATCGGTCAAAAAACATAAATATAAAAGCAGATACAAAGACTGCATCTTGGGATGTACGCTGACTGGGGAGAGATGCTGGAATTAGGTCAGCACTGAGGCAGGAAGGAGGAGGGAGAGAGAAGCTGGGGCAGGGTGGGATCTCGTCTGTGTCAGGAGATTTTCATGGACTCAAGTGTGGTCCCCAAATCCATACATAGTCTATGACTCCCATGTGACATGTGAGGGAATACATCTGTATGGATGGTGGTTAGTGGTTGCTGAGAGGGGGCTCATTTTTCCTTAATGGAGTAGCCCCTGCTAAGTGTCCCACAGTCCAGTAAGTAATCCCTCAGCCGCAATCATGCAAACAGCACTAATAAAATCCAATTGTGTAAAATGAAATTCATGGAAACAGAGGAGGGTCTAGTTGGGGAAAAGAAGTGATCCAGAAAAGGTAAGGCAGGGATAGTAACAAGAGAATATACAGTGTAGCAAAAAGGTGAGCCAAGGATAGTAACAAGGGAATATACACTATAGCGGTGTATAACATTGTAAAAAAGGTTTAAACAAATTGATTTTAAACATTAGATCATAAAAGGGAGCATGTGGGGTAGAACAAGTCACTGGTCAATCCAAAGTGACTGTGACTGTGTCCTTATGAGAGAAGATGGGACACAGACATCCAGAGGGTAACCTGATGAGGACACAGGAGAAGAAGAAAGTTACCATTCAAGGAGAAAGACCTGAGGAGGAGCCAGTCTGCAGTCACTGGGATCTCCCACAGGGCTCTGAGAGAATACACTGTGTGCTCCTGTTCCCCACCTATCATTCTAACTTCAACACCACAGCCTGCAAACCCCAGGAGTCTCAAGAGGGGAAGGAGCTGGCCAGGGGCCCCTGAGAGGCAGAAACAGGACCGGTTAGAAGGTCAAAGGGCAGCAAAGTCATGCAGGAAGATCCCCACCAGTCACTGGAAAGACTTCTGGCAGTTGTAGGATGTGGTCACAATTTGGGGGTGTCTTTTTCCCCTGTGTTAACTTCCAGCAGGGTCTCATGCACCCCCACATCTCCAGAGCCACTCATCAGCTCATGGAGGCCTAGGACAGAGCGGCCAAAGTTTGAGGCTGCCTCCCAGTCAGCTATGAGCTTTGTAGGACACACCTGAAGTGATTGCCAAGGCTCGAGGGCAGACAGCTTTTCCTTTTCCCAGAAGCAAACAACAGGCATACTGCTATCTGGAGATCTCAGCTCTCATCCATTCTTTGAGAAAGTTCTCATCTCCATTCAAATTCCAGTGGTCCCAACCACCACCCCACTACCCCCACCCTCACCATTATGAACAAATGAGTTGGTCCCTGACAAATCTGGAGCCATACTCAGGTAACCAGTCCCTCTGCCTCATGCGTGGAGAGAAGACAAGGTGGGTGTAATGGGCCTGTAGGTCCTTCCTGCTTGCCGCTGGTGTGGTAAGCCATATGAGACGCGAGTGTTAGTGGAGGGGCATACTTGGCGTAGCTGAGATGAGAGAGCATCCTTCTGCATGAGGGGAGGCAGGCTTCAAACACTGAAGCCAGCACATCTGTCTCCTGGACCACCTGAGCCCTGGAGCTTTCTGCTTGTATGACAATATTTCCAGGGAGATGTGAATGAGTGTCTGTTTGCTGAAGATAGGGAATGGACAACAGACCAAGAAAAAAAATCCTACAAAACCCATCTTGGGGCACCAATGAGTTGACCAAGGTTACTAACAGGAATATAGGTCAGGGGTGTAGAGCAAGAACATGCATGACTGCACCTCCAAAATCCCATCCCTCATGGTGACTGCTCTTAAAACTGGAAACCTACTGGTGGGTCAACGTCCAACTTGCTGCAGCTTCACATGGTAGAGCCCAGCAGACAACACAGTTCCTGTGCTCTTCCTCCTTTCAACGCAGCTGTTCTGAGTCCTTGGAAGCACTGATGTGGTATGGATGAAGGGCCATGTGCATCTGCTCAGTTTCAGGGACTTCCTGAGACTTAAAGAGCTTCTGTGATGGGTTGAATATGCTTGGGCCAGGGAGTGGCACTATCAGCTGGGGTGGCCTTGTTGGAGTAGGTGTGTCACTGTGGGGGTGGGTTATAAGACCCTCATCTTAGCTGCCTAGAAGTCAGTCTTCTGCTAGCAGCCTTCAGATGAAGATGTAGAACTCTCAGCTCCTCCTGCACCATGCCCGCCTGGATGCTGCCATTTTCCCCCATTGATGATAATGGACTCAACCTCTGAACCTGTAAGCCAGCCCCAATTAAATGTTGTCCTTATAAGAGTTGTCTTGGTCATGGTGTCTGCTCACAGCAGTAAAACCCTAAGATAGCTTCCCTCCAGGACAGAATATTTTAGCTCTGAGGAAATTGCTACTGAACACCCCTTATTCTGGAGAAATCTATCAAGTGTTGAAAGAAACCAGAGTGTCCATGCCTCAGGGTGTGGGAGAAGATAGGAAGCAATGCTTTCTTATTCCAGCGTTCCCCTCAAAATGTGTCCTAAGAAAGCCTAACACTTCCCAGGGTGGGGAAGGTGATCAGGAGCCTGGAGAGACTGCCAGATGAGGGAAGAGGAGGGAGATGATGACCCCTCTCACCAGAGCCACCGTGGCCCCTTAAGCCCCTTGATCCTTGCTTTCAGGGAGGGATGGGACTTGGGTTTTCAGGGAGCCCGAGACTTAGTGACCCCAGTCCTGCTTGCTCTCTGTGATGCCATGAACAGCCTTACACCCCCCTGGCCGTGCCTCCAGATGGAGAGAGCAAAAGTGTCTCCGGGAGGGAAATACCTGTACTGTGTCCACGGCTGTCCAAGAGGGCAAAGCCTTGTGGACACTCACAGGGCTGCACACTGCCTGGAACTGCCTGGTATGCATATCTTTCCCCCTCTCAACTCTGTGGTAAGTGACGTGAGCACAGAGCCCTCCCTGCTTCCCCTCCCCGCACCCCTCTCCGCACCCCTGCACAGTGGTATCTTGGCTGTGTTTTACAGCCATGGGGAAGGTAAGTTGATGGCGGCCTTTGAAAACTGTCTGAAGCCAGGAGCGGAAGCACAAATTACTGACACTGCTGCTAATCCTCCCACGAGGGGGTGTGTGTGCCAGGAGCCCTGGACAGAGAACAGAACTCACAGGTGTGATTAGCTAAATTTAGCCCAGGACACAAAAGGCTGAGGCTTTGAACCTCGCCCAGCTTTGACAGCGGATGAGCCGACACCGCTGTGTATCTTTTGATTTCCTTCCCTTGGAGGCCTAAGGAGTCGCAAGAGAATTACTTTGAGACAAGGATCTTCAATGTTTGCATGACACACAGTTCCATAGGCTGTAAAATCACGCTTTGGTAAATTTCCTTTGAAATACGGTGCTTTGATTTAAGGGAGAGGAGACTTTTTGTGCCTTGCTAGTTCAAGGCAAGAGCAGAAAGGCCCTATCATGTGGCATCTCGGTGGGGACTGCCCATGATCTCTGCTCTCATTCCTCGACCCCCAAAACCTCTGCTTTGCAGAATGCGCAGAGACCATGGGAGACTTAAAGACGGGTCAGGTGGGGCTGCCATAACAAAGGCCAGCATCCTTACTATATAAACAACTCATTGTCCTGACTCTGGCTGCTGGCAGGATTGGATCTCTCAAGTCTCTCTCTTCCCCATGTCCTGATCCATTCTTATAAGGACCTCAGTCACACAGAATCAGGGTCTGATGACCTCATTTGACCTTGATGGTTTCTTCAGGTACATCGTCTCCAAAAACAAAGCCGTCCTTGGGTCCTGGGGGTTATAGCTTCAGAAAATGGATTTGGTGGAGGGAGCACACCTGAAGTCAGATGGTGTAAGCCCAGTTCTGGGTTCTGAGCAGTGGCTTGTTGGATGCTGAGGGGCAGCTGGTTGGAAACGTGATGGGCTCTTGCCTTGGCTCCTTGTCTTCGCTACTGTGATGAAGATTGCTCTTATGTGGGCCATGAAGATGGAGAGGCATGGCTGGGCTCTGGAGCCACACCCATTCCTTAGGAGGGCAAAGGTGTTGGTGGGAAGAGAAGCCCACCCATGAAAGAGCTCAGCTAAGAAGTAAGGTGGTTCTCACTGAGATCTTAGCAGTAGACAATAAGCTTTCTTTGGCAAAGAAATCAGCACATGTGTGCACCACCTTGTACACGCCTAGTGCGTACCTGTGGTATGTGTGCACCTGAGCTGTCTCCTGGACACGTCCAGCTCCATCTCTCAGAGAGTCCAACTCGGGGGCAGCTCAGCAACCTACTTCCTCTAGGCAGACAACACAGAAAAGCATTAAAATGTAATTTTAATGACACTCTTTGATGAACGGTCCCCACTGAGCCAGGAGCACCAGGCTGGAAGTTCAGGAGGCATCAGGAGCAAAGCCTGGTCAGTTATCCCAGCTAACTCGTTAGCTCCACAAAGCCAATTATGCTCGTTTGTAAAGGAAGAGGCAAGGTAACAATGTAAGTTTCTGTGGTCTCAGTTTTGGTCATTTTTTTCCCACCATTAATAGGCAGGGTCATTTGTCCCATAATTAAGACTCTCAGAGCCAACAAGACTTTACTATTAAATTTAACTTTCACTGATGGACAAACACCGGGCTCTCTCTCCCCACCGCCCACTGCCGGGTTCTTGTCTTCTATGGCAACAGTTCAAGTGTGGTGTTCTGGTTCCTTCTGTCTCATTAAACTCTGAGTCCTTGTAAATCATGGCTCTCGGCTTTTGCAAACTGCTGAAGGAAGAAAGGGGGCCATGTGGGACTTCTGGCCACCTGGAGGAAGTGACCAAAGGTAGCCAGTTGTTTACAGGCAAAGTAACACATTTAGACTCTGCTAAATGATCAGTTACTCCTCCATGTGCTATGGGTACTGGCTCCACAAGCCCATTAGAGGCTTACATTTTTACTAGTTGAAAATGCATTTCCTACAGGCAACCTATCAGCTGTCTCAGAGTGACCCTGCAAGCTGTAAATGCTGGGTGCTGACCCTGGTGATTGAGGGGCAGGGACCCACACAGCACTGAAAGGGTGGACTGTTATAAATATGTAAGTTACAGCTTTGGTAAAATGGAAGCTCAGACGAATCACCCTTCAGAAGAGTTTTATTGGAAGTGTTGCAGAGTCATGGCCACAGGCAGCTGGAATCCGGCACTGAAGGGGAAGAAAGAGCCTGCAGGTCCAGAGGAGCTTCATTAAGAGAAAAGCCATCACAGTGCAATGTGTGTCCTGAAGGGAGAGACAGGCTCTTTCCCTCCAGAATACTAAGAGTTGGCACACCATGCGTAGACAGGCTGACGGGGCACTGAAGGGAGAGACAGGCCCATCATTCAGCTGTAAAGAACAACAGTGCGTGTGTGTTGGGAGTGTGTGCTGTTCTTATAGGTTTTCAAGGTCAGGGAAGCAAACTTCATACCACGTGACCTAGCTCACATGTTAGAATCCAGGCAGGTATCAATAAGACTTGCTATAACTCAAAGCTGCCTTGGATCTGGGCAGGGGAGGGTCAAGCCTTCAGCTGTAGGGTGGAAGGAAAGGGTGCTCATCTTGGCAGGAACTTCCAGCTAGCAGCATATATTGCTTATCAAGTCTGGAGAGAGCTGCTGGCTTCAGAGGGTCATGGCCTGACTTCTGGAGCAGTAGGAAAAGTTGGAAGAAAGAGGAGAGAGAGAGAGAGAGACAGAGACAGAGACAGAGACAGAGACAGAAAGAGAGAAAGAGAGAGAGACAGAGAGAGAGACACAGAGACAGAGAAATAGAGAAAGAGATAGACAGACAGACAGAGGGGGGGAGAGAGGGAGAGAGAGAGAGAGAGAGAGAGAGAGAGAGAGAGAGAGAGAGAGAAAGAGAGAGAGAGAGAGCTGAAGATCTTGTCACAGATCACTATCCCAGGAAGAGTCTAGTCAGCTTGCCTTTCTAGTGCAGTGAAACTGGAGAATTATATGCCAATCTTTGTAAGTTAGATACTGCTCACTTCCCCCCCCCCCCCCCCGCTCCAGCAGCCGACCCTCAGCCTCTCTGTGACCTCCACACATTGCCTCTATCTCTTTAGAACTCTTCTGAGAGCTTGCTCCTCCTATGCTCACCACACCCTCCCTGCTGGAGGTGGGCTCAAAGAGTAAGCACACAGGAGAAGGCCAGACAGCCCTGCCGTCACCTCCAGGGGCAAGTCCTCTACCCAGAGCCAGTTAACTCCGGTTGTTTAAAGGTCAGCCTTCCAAGGACAGAGGCAGACAGACATAGCCCCGAGGTGGAGATTGAAGAGGCAGAAAGAGGGTGCTGAGGAATACCTCTGCACAGGGCATCATGGGTAAAGAGAAGAGGCCAAATCACTAAGCATCCCTGTCTTCACCTCAAGAGGGAGTAATAGAGTCACCTCAAAGGGACGTTTGATGCTTAAATAAGATTCTGCTGAGGGAACAGCCAGTACAGGGTGTGGGTGGTGTGTCGTGAGGAAGCAACAGAGGCTTTTCTTCAGGCTGGATGCTCTCAGAAACTAATGGGAGGGAGAACCAACCAGAAACTTATTAGTTCCCAGACTCAGGGGCTCCGCTGTGGGTCTAGGAGGCCCCCTAGAATTCTGGACTCCTGATTCAGAGACCCTATGATCACGTGGAGCTGCATGTCCACTGCGTTTTCAACTACTGGCTAAACTTTGGGTTCGCGAAGACAACATTTACATTCTGTGACAAAACCCTCCCCAAAGCATAAATCTTTATTACGTGGTGCTGGCAGGATCTACCAGAGACTCATCCACGACGTTTTTGAGTTTTAAATCAGGTAATGGTGTGCAGAGATGAATAGCTGTGATCTGTGCTCCCTTCCCAGCAATGAAAAAAAAAAAAAAGAGGTCTAAAATATTACTACACTTAAACAGCCTCTCTGGAAACTCTAGAGTCTGCCGGCACATGGCTGCTCATTACGGGGAACTCCAAACTGCTGCCTGCCACCAGCTGCCATGAGACAAAGCTGCCGGGATGAGTCCCAAAACTGTCAGAGAGTGGGGGGCTTGACTTTGACATCTTCTCAGGCATAACTGATTTAGTCCTCCCTGATTGGAGAGTCCTTGTAAGTGCCCAAATCCCACCTCTACTCTATCACTCAAGTGGGAGTGTAACCTTTGCACTCCCAGAAAAGCAATGTGGATTAATGAGGCTGAGATATGAATCTCCAGCAGGCTGGTGGGAGGAGGATGTTTGTGTGCCCATTACTTTGGTGTAAAGACTGACACTATGGAGAACATCTCAAAAAGCAGAGTCAAAAGAGATGCTTACCAGCATCCTTGCCAGCGTACTGTGGCTGCTCTCAGGCACCCTGGACTATGTCTTTCTCAGTACACTCTGCTTGGAAGAACGCCCAGCTCCTTGTCGAAGATCCTCTGTGAGTGTGTGCCTTTTAGAAGCGCCCCATGTAGCAACAAGGAGAAGGGGAGGCTGAAGGATGTCTGTCTGTCAGTGCCATTCAGCAGAAAGAGGACTCACAGTAATAGAAACGGTCTGGAGGCTCTAGGATTCTCTAGGATGGGGTGCTGCTGTGCAGCCCTTGTCTCCTGGGAGGATGGGAGAAGCTGAAGACTCAAGAAATGAGCCGGGCAGTGGTGGCACACGCCTTTAATCCCAGCTCTTGGGAGGCAGAGGCAGGTGGATTTCTGAGTTCAAGGCCAGCCTGGTCTACAGAGTGAGTTCCAGGACAGCCAGGGCTACGCAGAGGAACCCTGTCTGGAAAAAAAAAAAAAAAAAAAGAAAGAAATGAACGTCTTAGTTTGGTTCCTGTGATAAAATGCCCCAACAAATGCAAGTTCTTCAAGGAAGGGTTTGTTCAGCTCAGGGTTTAAGGGTACACAGTCTATGAGAAAGGGAGGACATAGCAGCAGGGGCAGGAAGCAGAGAATCATTGTATCCACAGTCAGGGAGGAGAGAGGTGGACGCTGGTGCTTGGTTCTCTCTCTCTTTCTCTCTCTCTCTCTCTCTCTCTCTCTCTCTCTCTCTCTCAGCAGTTGAGGCTTTATAGGAGAAAATATGGAATTATGGAATAAATTTTAAGAAAATGTTTGAAATATGTCACCCTAGCTGACCAATCACCATCAGCATCTCCTGTCTCCTCTGAACCTGTGTCTAAGTCTTTCCACAGCGACCTCCATGTCACCCTTGCCATTCAAGAGCCCACCTTTCTCTGGGCATGATGTGGTAGTGTGTGTGTGTGTGTGTGTGTGTGTGTGTGTGTGTGTGTGTGGTATGTATGTGTGTATATGTGTGCATATGTGTGAGAGTGTATATGTGTATATGTGTGAGTGTGGTATGTATGTGCATGTGTGTATGTGTACGTGTGTGTGCCTGTGTGGTGTGTATGTGTGTAGTGTATGTGTGTATATGCATGCATATGTGTATGCATTGTGTATGTGAATATGTGGGTGTGTGTGTGTGTACATGTGTGTATGTGGAGGTCAAAGGTCAACCTCAGACTATTTCTTGGGGTTCTTGGCTTCCTTGTCTACATCTTCTGCCTGTGTAGACTTTAGGACTCTAGGCTCTGCCCATTGGTCAATATATTCCAGCAGATCATTTGTTCTCAAGATAAGCTACCTTGCTGGGAGGTGTTCCATAGAGACACTACAACTTGAAGCTGCAGCACCAACACTGGTGCCATGTGTGGGGTAGGGGTCTCTGCTGACCTGCTTGGGTCATATTGGCTTTCAGTAGCAGGGTAGCTCTGTGGGCTTCTTACTGTCCACACATCCAGGGAAGCTCAGAGGCAGCATGGCAGCTCTGCCCTCCTGATTTCCAAACCAGGCCTCTGCCAACAAGATAAACTTCCCTCCATTCGGCCAAACGTGAGCAGATTTTCCCTGAGATGCTGGCTCTCTGCTGCCAAATGGCTTCGAGCTGTTCTAGATGTGAAACTCACGGAACCAGAGAGCAGAGGCGATGTTCCAAAGAGAGCTGTCTTTCTTTTTGACAACTGTTGCGGCCAAGGGAAGGCAGCTGCACTTATCTTTGGCTCCAGGGAACGGGAGGGAGAAAAGGCCTCCGACAACTGATGTCTTTGGTTTTCCCAACCAGAAGCTGAAGCCCTGTCTAAACTCAGGGAACAAATTTACAGGGATCATTTGTCCAGATGGGGAGAGAAGGCTGGAATTAGGAGACCGCACAGTTGCCCTCCTGAAACCCTGGACTTGGGGGAGGGGAGTCTCTTCTTGTTTTAAATGTACCTTTTTAAGGGTAAATTGCCAACCACTCCACCAGTACAGTAGGCTTTAGAAAGCATGGGAGACTTCCTCCAAGGGCATTTCTTGGGAATCTCACAAGAGGACCCCATGGATAGTATATTCAGTGCTGGAATCTAAGCACAGACCACTCCACCGCTGGACACATCAGCACATTAAAAGACTTTGCAAGTCCCTTAGTTCAAAGAACTTCCATCAGCCCAGTGACTGCCAAAAGGCTGGGCCCCTGAATTTCTCTTCACTCTGTGTCTCTGAGAAGCTGTGAAGCTTGTCTTCTGAAAAAGAGACTCTACTGGACAGAAGCTAGCTGGGCTGTAGAACCTCATGGCCCATCTGTGCATTTCCTTATGAGCTCAATTCTAGCAAGTACTTTGCTGAGGCAGTCAATACTCCCCACAACAGATCTACTTCCTACCCTCAGCCTCTACCTTACTCCCTACCCCTGATGAGGAGGGATCTCCCAGCCTGTCTTTCAGCAAAAACCCACTTAGCTTACATCACAATTTTCAGAACCCTCTTGACCTTGAGGTGTGTTCCCAGTCATTTTCCTTCCACGGCTGCCTGCCCATGGGTAGTGAGGTCTCACTTGCCCCACGGTGTTTGCAATTGAGATCAAGATCTACCACACACACACACAACTCCACTCTGAGTCTGTTCCAGTCCTCCCACCGCCCCACCCGCCAACACTTTTCTCAGTGTCTTTAGGAGCTTCTTTAGGTAGGTTGTCCCTAACTCTTCTCCTTTGAAAGATCAAAAGGAAGACCTGGTTATGTTGGGTTTTCTTCTTAAGAGAACTAGGGCCCTGAGCTTCTGGAGACACTTCTTAACCCTGCTGAGCGGGCACATCCAGGCAGGCCAGAGCACAGGAGCATAGCAGCAGTGTAGCCTTTCCTATTACAGCTGGTCCACAACATCCTCCCCTGAGTGATCCAAGAGCTCAGTGAGAAGCCCCAACTCTTATGACTATGTCACTCTCCTCTGGTCTGTCTGGGTTGCATTTTATGAACAACTGCTCTCTTCAGCCTCAGTTCACTCTAGAAAAATTACATTGTGCAAATCAGGGGGGTTCCAGGTCCTTGCCCCTGGGCTGTTGCTGAAAAAAAAAATAGGAACTGGGGCAGAGAGTTCTGATGAAAAGTCATGGAACCCTTCTGGGAAATTAATGAGGGGTAGCATCTTGTATGGTCCGCCACTATATCCCTGCTAGTGAGTCCAGCAATGACAGAGGACCGAAGACATTCACCACAACCTGGAACAGTCAGGAGTGCCCACAGTCCTCCAAATTTAGCGTTCCCTCCTGGAGGGAGGCTCCCAAAACTCAGGAAGTAAATGAACCAAACAAGTCTCAGGAAGTAAAAGAAACATGCAAGTCTCAGAAAGCAAGTGAACTCACAAGGATCAGGAAACTCCTAAAAGTTACAAGACTCAGGAGGCCCTGTCCAAGGTTGTACAAGCTGCAACAATTGTTGGGCAGAGAAGACTCTTCTACCAGCTCATATTGCAGGCAGCTCCAAGCTTTGGGGATGGTTTTCAGTGATACAGCTGCCTTTAAGTCATCCATGCACCTATAAGTATCCCCTTATGCTTACTCTTGTCTGTAAATGAATTCACTCATTTACTAAATTAGAGTTAGGCTTAACTGTCTCTTTAGCCTGTCAATGTTCTTGATACGAGTAAACAGACATGTTTTCACATCTCCCCTGGAAAAGTCACCCAGCACCACCCAAGGACCAGGATTCTTGGGTCATATCTGTCACTACCTTTCAGTCACCCAGGAAGCAAGCACAGAGACTCTGATAAGGCCTCTCAGGATATCAATACGAAGGTCTTCTGCAGGTTCAGGCAGGCGCTTGTGGGATCTTAAATCTCCTGCAGAATGGAGTCAGTAAGACCTTAATAACCCAGGGACGTTTCCCAGAAATGGCTCTCTGAAACTAGCTGCAGCATGCTACTAATAAAGAGCAGTCTACAAAGCGCTATCAGTTCTAATTGATAATTGGATTTTTTTTTTGTGTTGCCGTAAGTAAAGTTAAGCTTCAGATATTGTATTTAAATTTCTACTTTAAATGTCTGAGGAAGCCCAGCCAGGCTCTTTCATTAGAGACAAGGAGACAGAGGGAGAGACAGAGATAGAAAGAGGGGAGGGACGGAGAGGGAGAGGTTTGCATAATATCCACTGGAGATAAGACTAGAGGGTAGTGCACCATTCAGGCATTTGCATCCCAGGCTCTGGGAGCCTTTCGTTCCCCGGTCTCCTCTGAATCACATCTCTAACTTGAATTGGCACTTGCTTGGCACTCTAGTCTCTAAATGTTGGCCAAGTTAGGCCCTGTCTGTGGGGCAGGCTCAAGCTGGCACCCCTGGGTTTTGGTGTGTGGTTTGAGAAGCATCCTCTGCTAGACTATGTCCCTGACAGTCATCCAGGTGAGCCTTCTGCAAATAAGCACAGAGCTGGAATCACTGTCCTGAGCCCACAGAGGTCTGGAGGCCCTGGGCTGGGACGGACGGATCAGTGAGCTGCGCTGGAGGAGGAGGAGCTGGCAGTGACTGAATGGCAGGCAGCACTGCTGATTGTCAGAGCCTGCCGGAATTGATAAGCCTTGTGGAGAAGCTAGCAGCTGCCCTCCTCCTTGCAGCAGGGGCAGGCCCAGGGTGCTTATCTTTCTCTTGCAGAGCAGGAGTGGGGAGCAATGGAGAGCAGGTCACCAGACAGGATGCCTGCAGTGGGACTCAGCCTCCATCTTCTGCCTCCTTGTACGGTACAATCTCCATGCATGGGGCTAGGCCAGCAAGACTCAGTTCACCATGAGATATTCTCACCAAACCTCGGGATAGAATCAGTCCAGGGGCTGGGTGAGGTCATTCTGGGAAACACCTTGCTCAAAGTTGACTCTGATGAGGGGGTACTTAACAGTACAGGGTGTAAGTCCAAGGGTCTGGCTGGGAGGGCCCGAAGGGAGAAAGGGCAGACCCCTCAGTGTGCACAGATGAACTGTAAATAGAGACATTGTGGTCACCATCTTGGAATGGCTGCTGTTGTGTGAGCACCCTGGCCCTCAGGGATGTGAGTGTGCATGTGGGTGTGCGTACATGCGTGTATGCAAGTGTGTGCATGTGCGCGTGTGTGCATTCGAGTGTGCGTGTGTGAGTGTGTGTGTACAGGCACAGACATGTAGGTATATGCGCACGTGCATATGTGTCTGTGGTGGGTGTTATAAATATGCACATATATGTGTCATAAGGAGCAGCTGTGTGGCAGGTGTTATGTGGACACACACACGTGTGTTACGAAGAGTTTGCCGTGTGGAGATTGTGTGGTGAGTGTGTCCATGTGCAAACTGTATTATATACTTACATGTATACTTGGTAAGTATGTGAACGTGAACCATGAGGAGGTGCATACGTGTGTAGCGTGGGGCTGGGTGTGATGAGGATCTTGTACATGCATGATTGTAATGTTGTGAGTGTGTACACATGTGTATAGTGGGGGGGTCTGTGGGGTTGTATGTGTGCATGTGTGTGATATGAGACAGCTTTGTGAGGGCATATGGAGGAAATCTGGCGAGCATGGTGGGGATTTGTGTGTACACGTGCAGCGTGGAATTCTGTGTGTAACGAGGAGGAGAGAGAGAGAGGGAGGGAGGGATGGGAGTTACGTCATGAGAACACACACATACTCAGGGTAGAGTAATTGTATGTGCTCTGCATGTGTGCACCTATGCATGAGTTGAGACGTGTGTGTGTGTGTGTGTGTGTGTGTGCACGCACGTGTGTGTGTGCCTGAAAAGATAGAGGTACAGACACAAGGCCTATGATGATTAATCTTCATTGTTAATTTGACTGGATCACTGTGGAACACACTCACGTGTGTCCATAGGGTACTGACTGAAGTCCCGGGAGAGGGGGAGGGGGCCCCTGAATATTGGCAGCATCTTTCCACAAGCGAGGTCCTGTGTGGATGAAAACAGAAATCAGCTGGGCGACAGCAGCAGTAGCAGCAGCAGCAGCAGCAGTAGCAGCAGCAGCAGCAGCAGCAGCAGCAGCAGCAGCAGCAGCAGCTGTCTCTCTTGTCTTCCTCACTAAGGTAGGACCAACTGCCTCCCCACCAAGATGGACTGTGCTCCCCTAAACCACAAGACAAGACAAACCTCCTCTCTTGAGTTGCCTCTGTCAGATGTTTTGTCAGAACGACCAGTAGAGTAACTAACAGTAACTAAGTAGCTAAGTAACTCAGTAACTAAGGCTGACTGTAGCGGTAGGATGCCCCTGAATGTTGGGAGACGTTTCCCTACATCTGGATTCCAGCTGCAGGCCTGGGTTTAGAGGCGTCTCCGCTGACTGTGACAGGAGCCTCCTCATGTCAGCATGTGGAGGGTCCTTAGGAAGCATGATGCCTTACCCAGGCAGTTCACCGCACAGTCTGGCATCCCCGGTCAGAGAGAGGAACGCAAAAGCCAGCCACGCTGCTCCTCATTGTCCCCCACCCCGTTCCAGCAGTACCATGCATTCCGCAAATTTGCCAAATTGCTACAAATCAACCCATAATCACTTCTGTTTGCATTCCCAATTATGGGGGACGTGAATTTTCCCTAGTAAACAATCCATCAGTTCCGAGTTCCCTAGAGAAACATTGCTGAGTTCCAATATCACCTCCAGACAGACACAGGCCAGGGTAGGAGAGGGGTGGGCAGTGCCCTGCCAGACTGGGAGCGTCTGTGGAGCCAGCCTCCAGCACTCACAGTGGTAGGCATGGGCCTGCACTGTCTCTGTTCTCTTTGCTACTTTGACATCTAAACACGGAGAGAAGTGATATCCCAAGTGTGCAGATGACACCGAGACCATGTCCTACTGAATCTTGTCATGGCCATCCCTGCCCCCTGCCCTCCTGACTGTGTTTTCTCCAGCCTGGTTGAAGGCACTCTTCAGGATGCACTAATAGTTTTATTCAACATTAGCTCTTTGGGGTTAAGAAGCGCCACAGTCTAGATGCAAAGCTAACAGAAAAGTGGTCACAGCCCTGAAGGCCAAAATCCAAGGTCAGGGACTGGTTGTTTCTGCTGGTGTCCAAAGAGAGTCCGCCCCATGTCTCTCTCACCTTCAAGTGTCTGGTAGCTTGTGTCTCTTGGCTTGTCAGACCTGAGTGCTTTTTCTTGGGTCTCATCTCCAATAGATTCCCTCCCCACAAGGACCCTGGAGGTCCTCTGTGCCCAGATGTACCCTGTAATCTGACTTCTGAGGCTCCCATGTTGTCCTAGTTAGGGATCTCTACTGCTGTGAGGAAACAGCAGGGCCAAAAGTAAGTTAGGAGGAAAGGGTTTATTCAGCTTACACTTCCACACTGTAGTCTGTCACTGAAGGAAGTCAGGGCAGGAACTCAAACAGGACAGGAACCCAGAAGCAGGAGCTGATGCAGAGGCCATGGGGGGATGCTGCTTACTGGCTTGCTCCTCGTGGCTTGCTCAGCCTGCTTTCTTATAAAACCTAGGACCACCATTCCAGTGACAGCTCTACCCACAATGAGCTGGGCCCTTCCACATCAATCACTAATTAAGAAAATGACCTACAGCCTGATCTTACAGAGGCATTTTCTCAGTTGATGATCCCCTTTTCAGATGACTTTAGCTTGCATTAAGTTGATGTGAGAGTGTCCAGCAGGCATGACTGTACCATACTATGCCCACTGTGTGGCATTCTGCCTGCTGAGAACGATCCGGGCGCTACAGAGTGGGATCCACCAGCCTATAGTTCCAAGTCTACTTCTGGAAAACCCCCTGGGGCTGGCTGTTTTACCAAACATATATCCATATCCTAATTGCTTCATCTATAGACAGGGACACAGCCCTAGTTAAGATGTCCCAGAGGTGGCTCTGGGCACACAGTCTGTTTAAGTCAATGTGTTGTCTGAATATCCCCCCCTGCTCCTAAGACTTCAGTGTCCCCTTTCCTAACTTCTTTTTATAATGCAGGTGTGTGTGTGTGTGTGTGTGTGTGCGCATGTATGTACAGGCATGTTAATGGGTCATGTCTGTGTGTGTGGTGGCCAGAGAACACTCCCTGGTGTCATCACAGGAAACACTGTATTTCCTTTGAACCAGGGTCTCTCATTGGCCTGGAACTCACCAATCAAGTTAGACTGGCCATTGAGCGCCAGGGATCCTGTTTCTGACTTTTCAGAATTCTGGGCACCCTTATATGGCCTGTGCCCAGAATTCTTAAGTGAATTCTTGAGATGAATCTCAGGTCTTTGCCGTTGCTTTACCCAACCGAGCCATTCTATCTTTGGTCCCCTCCTTTCTTAGAGACAGACAGACAGTAGTCCCCCACCAAGAGCCTCCTAAGCCAGGTGTCTCTTCTCCGTGTCCTTGGATGCCTCTTGGGGGTCAGCACCCTGCTGAAACCCAAGGAACCCCAACGTCGGGCGGACCTCCCTCTCTCTGAGCCCCAAGAATAGGCATAGGCTCTGTCCCTAGGACTAGCGGAGTCTCCTACCTGGCAGAGACTGGGGGCGTGGCTTCCAATCCTGGGAAAGCTCCTCCCACAGCTTTCCTCTCTTTGAGCCACACCCCACTTCCTGCCCTGTCAGATATAGCCTGACGTATGCGCACACACGCACGACAGGTGACCCCAGCAGCGGCTCCTCAGAGACACGTTCCTGTCACACTAACGAGGGAGAGAAATATGTATGCTACGGAAGCTCTGCTAATAGTGTCCGCGAATCAGCCGCTGTAAATGGACCTGCTTGCCTTTGCTTATTCTATTTACTCAAAAAAATCCTCCTTAAAAAATTAAGATTTGGTGGGAATTTGTCAAAAGGCCATTACCTGTAGGCGTTCCGCCGGCCGCCTCTCTGGGCACACTTGTGCATAATTGATCAGCAGCGTGGTTCTCAAAGTCCCAGCGTAAAAGTTAAAACCCGTTTTACTGCGCTGTGTATTTTATGCTGGGCATCACTGTCAGGCAGGTTTCAGGGAGACAGATATTTGCATGTGGTGCCAAGCTGGAGTTTCCATAGCAACAGGCTTTCTCCTGTCTCCTGCTGAACTCCTAGAATGAGCTTCATCTCACTTTCCTGCTCACTGAAAACGTTGTGGGTAGGAGACTCTGAGTGGCTACCGGAGCCTTCCAGGAACTGCGGCTGCTCCGTTCCCAGGCCTGTCTGTAGATCAGTCACCGGCAGCCAACAGCAGCATGGTATCATCATCACAACCAACATCACCACCGCCATCACCAGCACCTCCACCATCACCATCGCCACCATCATCATCATCAACCCACCATCACCATCATCACCACCATCATCACCACCAGCATCACCAGCATCGTCACCATCACCACCATCCTCACCAATGTGACCACCAGAACCGCTTCAGATGTTCTATAGTCACAGATCTGAACTAAGCAAAGAACAAGGCAAAGAAAGGAAGAGACATAAGACAGAGAGAAAGGGGAAAGAAATGGGGCCTTGGCTCTTCCTCTCCCCCCCCCCCCTAGACAAAGACAGGGCTGCCTTCTCTTCACTTTTCTCTGGAGTGACTGGCCTCCTAGGCTGCTGGAGGGAGCACTGAGGAAGGGGTTGGTGTGTGAGCTGGCGGGAGCTGTCTTCACGGGGGACGACTGGGGCAGTGATTTTCTGAAAAGAACAGTATTGGGCCGATGGCGAAGAGAGAAGAGTGAGGCCTGAACCTCACATGTCGGATGTGCCAATAAGGCATGGCCCCCAGGCTAGGGCTCCCTGGACAATCCCTCCACAACCCAGCCCATCAGAGACGCCCGGTGATGGCCCAGCTTGGCCACGGAGGCTTCTAACCATGAGGCTTTGCGTCTGGACAGGAGTGGCAAGCTACAGCCAGCCATGGACACAGACAGGTTCTGCTCTAGAGCGCTGGCACCTCTGGTCCAGGACACATTAGACAAGCAAAGAGCAAACGGGAGAGAGAACTCGGGAGATCTCTCTCCAATCTTGGGAGGAAATGGCCGGGAATAAATGTGATTTAGAAACTCTGAGCCGATCCCAGTGACTGAGGAGCCATTCGGTGAGCAGAGAGTAATGCGGTCGTGGTCGCACGTGAAGCAATGCATCTGAAGGGGTGAAGAGAGAGGCCCTTCCCCCTCGCAAACTTACCTAAAGCCTCCAGGGGCGCCCACCAAGCTGCATGGTCGCTGGAGGCTGCCTAGCATGGAGACTTCGCCCCTAACTGAAGAGGAGACAAGCCCCGTGCTTCACAGGGCGCGGTTGGCACCTCAGCATCGTCTCCTCTCTGTGGCAAGGAGGTAGTTTGGGATTTGGTCAAGTGCAGAGGTCATGAGGAAGCCATGACGGAGTGATTGAAAACGTAGACACCAGGGATCCTGGGCTCAGGTCCGGGCCCTTTTGACCGCTGCGCGAGGCTGAAGGCACGTGCCCACCTGTGCTTCTCTGTCCGGAAAGCAAAGATGATCTTGGTATTGAGTTAGCCTCCTAGAGATGCAGGCGATTGGCTGAGACAGGCTTTGGGACCATTTGCACAGGACTCTGAATAGAGCCAGTTCCCTTACCCCTGACCCTCAAAGGAAATGATAGAACACGCTGGGCGTGTGGCGCTGTTGCCGGGCAGAACTGCTTGACCTGTTGTTTCCACAACCGAGGGGGGGCTCACATAGGAGATTCCATCCTCCTCAAACATGCCTCCTGGGTCTTGAGGACAGGCTTACAGAGATCTTGGGCTTCTGCAGGTCTTTGCTGCCTCTTCAGTAGTGTACCCTCTGAGAAGTATTCTGCCTCACTGGCTAGTTACAGACCTGGCCCAGCCCCAGGGAGTACATGCACACAGTGTGTCTGCTCCACACAGCCCAGCAGTGTGGAGTACAGAGCTGGGCTCACAGTGTGTCTGCTCCACACAGGCCAGCAGCAGTGGAGTACAGAGCTGGGCTTACAGTGTGCTTGCTCTACCCGGCTCTACGCAGAATTTCCACCTCTGCTCTGCAGAGCATCTATAGAAGCTAGAACCTCAGAAGCCAGAATGCAAACCAGTATACAGGACATCTCCTGAGCCAACCCTTGGTCGCCTCGTGTGCACTGAGAACATGGAAGCAGCTGGCTTCTCAAGATTTTGAAGAGCTGATAGAAATTTCTCCATAAAAGTTATTTTTTGCTGTCATTTCTCCCCATCCTTAAGACTAAGACATCTTCCATTTACTTCTGGTGATGGTCAGATTTATGGACAGTTTGGCTAAACAGTGGTACCAACTGATTCACCCATGCTAATTCACCCACAGTAATTCATTCCTCTAATCTGGATGCCACAGGGAGGTGTGTGGCACATGTCATTAGAATCACTTGATTCTAACTTAAACAGATTATCCTTAATGTGCTGGTTGGGGTTATTTGTCAGCTTGACATAAGCTAGAGTCATCTTGGAAGAGGGAATCTTAGCTGAGAATTGCATCCATCAGACTGGCCCAGAGGCCAGAGAGCGTGAGTGTGATGTGTGAGTCCACTGTGGGTGGTGCCACTCCTAGGCGGGTGGTCCTGGGTGCTATAAGAACGTAGGCTGAGCAAGCCATGGAGAAAAAGCCAAGAAGGAAGAAGTTCCATCTGGAGACAGCCCCCTGCCTGAGTTCCCAGCATGACCCTCCTGACAGCACCTGCCCATTTCCTAGTGACTACTCCATAAGTCGTAGAAGCAATCCTTTGAAAATTCTCTTAGCAGCCAATGAATCTTTTGTCTTTATACCACACATCTGTCTATATTTGTCGATATGAATCTGTCTGTGTAGATGTGTCTACAGCTGCAGAGATGAATCTCTCCAAACTAAGATAGAAATGAAGCTATCCGTCTGGCTGTGAGGTAAATATAAAGACACATGACTAAAGATCTAGTGGCAGACGTATAGGTGTTACTGAAGATATGGAAAGATCTATCTATCCATTTACTGTCTCCATCCATCTCTATACCAGATGATACAGGGGCTGGGAGAGAGAGCATCCATTTCCCTGTCTCTGCCTTTGTACCACCTAAGCCTGGACGTAAGAGGATCATGTAGAGGAAGGCCCATAGGCACAGAGGAGTGTCATGGGCACAGAGGGGACTTGGAGCACCATAGAGATGCCTCTGCTCTCTGGTGGATACCTCCTTCATGACCAAACACCATCGGCAAACTTGCCATATCCAGAAGTTCAGAGGGACCCTCCTCCCCCAAAAGCCTCAAGGCTCCTCTATTCTCAGGATGAACTTACTCTGGCTAAAGATGAAGTCGGATCTCTGATAACATTCTGAGTCTTCTCTGGGTCCATGCATGATTGTGATACACCCAGGTGACACACTGCTCCAGCTGGATCTGCCTCAGCTTACCCACTGTGGATGAGCTTCTCAGACCTGTGACTGGCTTCTGCCAAGGTACTTACTCCAGAACAAGTCCTATCTCAGCTTTGCCCTCAGGAGAAAGCCCCCTGGAGTATGTTTACAAGAACTCCTTAATTGGGATCAGGGAGCAGGGGGCACAGGGGTGCCTGATTGCCAGCAGTCTGTGAACCCCACAGTCATGAGCTCCTTCTGTATCATCTTACATCTGATGCAAGGCTCCTTAAAACCTGTGTCTCTCTGACAACACATTTGGCTAGGAAGGGAATAGAATGCAAGGTGGTCATTACTGGTCCCTTGGTGTGTTATGCTGCGACTAAGTGACAGAGAGAGAGAGAGTATCAGAGCTCTGCCAGCCGCCAGCCCCCAGGCAGCATGGACTGGCTGTGAAGCAGGCATCTGCTTGATCAATCACAGCATGCAGCTGACAACAGAGATGGAATGCCGCTCCTCAGAGACTCAGTGGCTCACGAGGGAGTGTCAGTCTGGCAGAGGATAGAGTCCCTGGTACCCTGTTCTGGCCCAGCTGACTCCCCAGGAAGGACTTTGTCTCATAATGTCTAGTGAGCCTAGTTTAATGAGCTCCGAGATCATACTGCATTATGTAACTCAGCCAGTTCGTTTACCAGGAGATGAGCATGAGACTCGGGAAACCCTGTCTATCTCCAAAATGTTGGAGTAGCATTTTTTGTATTTCCTTTTCAATGGACAGAAAATGAAGGTCGGAAAACAGGACACCTGTCAAGGGATGAGAACATGGCCATGGTGGGGTGGTTGTAACTGCTTTTTCTGCCTTGGATTGCAGCTGGAAATGGTTTGTGACCTACTGTTGTTAGGGAGCACCTGGTTGTAACAGACATGGTGGGAGGAAATCTGGACCCTGTAGCCTACAGAGGACTTTTACTGGAATATATAACATGACCCTCACGGCCATTCTTTTGGTGAGAATGGGGGCTACGGAGATAGCTCGCTCACTTGGGCAGAATCCCACTAACATCTACGTGAGCTGACCTTTGATGGGCTCCCTGCTTACACTGGGGAAACGGAGACTTAGTGTGTTTAACCTGAGTCACTAAGGTAGGCTGGCACCATTCATAGAAGCATCCACTGCAGGAAGAGCGGAACATGGACCCGCTCTGGGATACTCTGGACCCCTGGGACTGCAAGCCACTGAGGAGTCCTGGTTGAAGGAGTGCCCAGTTGTCAGAGGCCTGAGGCTTGCATTCCAAGGCTTTTGTGAGAAGGGCTCTGGGTGATGAGCTCTGGGGCCTCCTGTCAGAGCCATGCTGGGGACCTTGGGAATGGGTTCATATGGCTTGTTTGAGAGCAGACATCCTCTCCTTGCATTTGAAGCCCTCAGTGGGGACAGACTTTCAAGTTAATTTGCAATAAATAAAGACCAGGAGAGGAGTCAACTTTCCACTCACCTCCCATGCATGGTCAGAGCATAAAAGAGGAGATCTGTGTGTGGCTCAGCACCTGGAAAGACAGAAGCTGCCTTCTGAATGAATGAATGAATGATGAATGAATGAATGATGAACAAAATGAATGAATGAAAGATGAATAAATAAATAGATCCGGATTATTCCTAACTGGAGTTTTGAGATGTGTGAAATTCTGCACACTCAGAGCTTACCCACGTTGTGGTGTTTCTGTTGTTTATTGGGCCACACACTTCACCTCCAATGTCACCATAAGAGGACACACAACCCATCTCTGTATTCCCACAGCTCGGGGAAGCAGGGTGAAGCTTCTCTTTCAGTGATTGGGAGAATGAGCATCGGAGAAGCTGTATAGCCTTCCTCCCTGGCTGGCACACATCAGGACCAGCGCCACGCCCTGACTTCTCAAGTCACACAGGCTGAAGTTCACGCCGACACCCAAAGGTGAGGCGGCGGACATTGAAGGCGTCAGCCTCTGGCATGAGCAATCCCTGAGGCTAGAGTAGTGTACTGGCTCTTGCATTGGGTCTTGGTGGGGCACACGGGATACAGAAGCCATCCTGGGTAATGTCCCTGGCATGGGCTGTTTGGAGCAGGAAGCTGTGTTTGTATCAGGGTAACACAGAGGTGAGCATGACCCTGGGTTCCCTCTGGAGGGCTCTGACCTGACAGAGGACTGAGGGCCAGGCTTTTCAGGTGAAAATAAGAGTATACTGAGCTGATGCCAGCCAGTGTCTGAAGTACCGGAGAAGCAGGAGGAAGGTGGCCTGACACGAGACCCTGCTCCTCTCATGCTATGACATATGAGCTCTCTGAGTGTGCACATGCCGAGCTTAGCTCTGTCTTCTTCCCTCTATGTCCAGGTGACCTGCTCAACTCCGGAGTCCAGCGTCAGTGACAGCTGTAGATTCTTCTCTGCCCCATCTGACTGAGGGTAGACAGGGTCTCACAGCCAGTCTTCTGAGCTCATGCTGTGTCATCTGCTCCTCTCCGCTCGCTCTAATCTCCTTAAGCTTCTGGAAGCCACATGACATGTGGGATGGAAGGCGCCAGCCCTTTCTATAGATGAAGTTTGGAGGGTTTAGCATGGTAGTCTCAGGCCCCAGAGCCATGCTGAAGACTGGTCAAACCACTCACTTGATCTCACACGCACAGAAGACACTCCACGGAGCAGGGATGGAACAGATGCTTCTTATTCTCGCTCCTTTTACAGTGAAAGGCTGTGGAGGCCTGAGCTGGCTCACACCCCTGCCTGTGTGCTGGGGAGCAGCAGAGCTCTGGCGGAGCCGACAGAGGAAGGCAGCGCTAAGCCCAGAATGTGAGAGAGCTCCTTTAGCTTCTCTCCGTTACAGTTCTGCCTTCAGCTGAATGCATCCCAACGTTTGCCGCCGCATGAGCCAATAAATTCCTATTTTTGCTTCAGACAGTTTGTGTCAAGTTTTGTGGCTTACAAGAGAAAAATCTGTAATGGATCCAGTCCCCGCTCACTTTCTGCAACTTGCGTCAGGCGGGGAATCTACAGACTAAAGTGCCATTTTCAGAAAACCGAGAGAGACACCATAAACAGAAAGAACAAGGCACCGCTGCCTAACACCATAGTTGTCACACAGCCGGAGCCGAGCAGTCCAGCGCTCAGGACCCCCCCTCCCCTGCGTGTGTGCGCGAGCTTGCGTGCACGTGCACGTGCTATGCCTCTGCCTCTGTGGTCTACATTGGGTCACACTAGCTCATGTGGCAGGATACGGGTTGTCTCTCCATGTCCCGCACCCTCACTGAAGTCTGTGGCTTCATGTGCCTCGTCTCTGTCAGAGCTGGGGCAGAAGAAATGAGTTTGATATATTTTAGAAACTTACTCTCTGACTTCAGCAGGAGTTTAAAGTGAGAAAGGAGGCAGGCTGCCTGGGAAGGTGGCAGCCATGTCCACCTCTGCTCTTAAGTACTTTTTATTTATTTATTTATTTTGTCTGTGGGGGACAAGGATGAGGGGACACGCTGCAGGAGTCAGTTCTTTCCTTCCACCGACTGGATCCCCGGCTCCAGCTTAAGGGCTCAGATATAACAACAAGACCTTTACTCACTGGGCCATCTCACTGGCCCTTTTTATTTGGGGTGTGTGTGTGTGTGTGTGTGTGTGCGTGTGTGTGCATGTGTGCTCACGCACATACACTTACATGTACACACTCTCAAGTGTCTGTCTATGTCTGTGTGTCTGTGCATGTGTTTGTGCATGAGAGTGTCTGTGCATTGAGTGTCTGTGTGCACTGTGTGCACGTGTGTGCATATGTGTGTGTGTGTATACACATGCTTGTGGGAGTCAGCCCTCTCTCTCTACCTTGTGGGCCTCCAGGGTCTCTGGGAATCAAACAACATAGGTCTTCAGGCTCGGCAGCAACTGCCTTTACTCGCTGAATCATCTTGCCAGCCCACTAAAAAAATTTTGTACACACTTACGGTATGGATCTACATAAATCAGTTGTAGTACATGCTACAGAGAATGTGGAGGTCAGAAAACAACTCTCAGGAGTCACTACTCTCTTCCCAGTGATGAATTCAAGAACCGAATCGAACATAGTTCACCACCAGGTTTGTGCAGTGAGGACGTTCGCCTGTTAAGCCATCCAGTGGTCACATGAGCTCCAGTTTTTATAAACAGTGGGCATCATACTTGAAGACTGACATTTTCTTTCACAGTTTATTTCATCTTGTTTTTGTGTATGTTTTGGGCTGGTACATGCGTGACTCCAGAGGAGGGTATCAGGTTCCCTGGGGCAGAAGTTAGAAGTGGTTGTAAGCTGCCCAGCATGGGTGTTGGGAACTGAACTCTGGTCCTCTGGAAGAGCAACCAGTGTTCTTCCCTCCAGAGCTATGCCTCCAGCCCTGGGACCAGCCTCTGTAAGTGTGAGGGAAGGCTTGGGAAGAGTAGGTGAGGGAGCTGCGGCTGCAGGGGTCCAGACCTTCAGGACTTGCTGAGTCTCAGATCAGCCCTGCTTACTTATGGCCCTGACAGCGCTGTGCCATCTGAACGGTTCTGTCCCCAGCTGATTAATGTGTTTTAGAATTTCCCCCCGCCATCAACACGGATGAGTTGATTAGTGAATTAAAAATTTCCCTCTCCTTTCGGCAACCACTAAATCACATTTGCTTTAATTCGTTGATTTAAATTAGGGATGGTTTCCGTCCGACAAGTCTCCATCTCATGGGGGTGGGGGAAATCATTTGAAAAGTTATTTATCTTAATATCAATTAAGACTGGCTAATTAGACCTAACTTTACCAGTTGGGCACATGGAACTTGAAGAGACTTGAGTCCCTGATAGAGTTTGGGATTTGGGAAGAGTTCGGGACTGCGGGAGAAGGAGACATAAGGAGATAGGACATTTGGGGTGACCCTGCGTCCCATGCTGATACAAGAGAGTGTGGTGGCCAGCTTCCTTTCTGCCCTTCTCAGCATCTGCACGGAGTCAGTACACTTCCCTTCTGGGTGCTATGCATAAGGGAAAGATGTTGCAATAATGTATCAGGCACCCTGGATGGCATTCTGGGGACTTCATAGACAATACCAGCTTTGATGCTTTTGGGGAATCATTCCTCCTGATGGTGGAGGAAGACCACCCGAATCCAGCCAGTCCATGGCTCCACGAGGTTAGTATCCCCTTGGCGGAGCAAGGGCCAGAATTAAGGTCACAGAAGGCGAACCCAGTTCTATCGCTAAGAAAATTCAGGGCTACGACAAGGATGGTCAAATTTAGTGATGTGGCATTTTGCGCTTCAAACTGGGGGAGGGGCTTTTACCACAGAGTCCAAGCTGCAGAAAATCATGTGGTCAACAGTATCCGATGGCTGAGCCAACTTAAGTCCGTGTGCCATGAGTCTTTGATTGGGCTTAGGGGAGACCTGTGTCACCAGAACTATGGGCATGGCACCTGAGAGGTGGTTTCCAGGGCCTGTTGCTGGTTCCATGAACTCTTAAGGCTTCTGTAAGTGGTTCCTGGAGGCTGGATGGTGCTAGAGTAGGAGTAAGCAAGCCAGTCCTGCCCTTGATTTCTCTCAGCTTCAGGAGTCGGGGGGGGGGGGGACCAGAACTGCATGGTTGTCACAGAGAATCATGAGTTCTTCAGCAGCATACCACAAAAGCCTGTCTCTAGATAGAGACACCCCCAGCAAACATTGGAAGGAAGGTTTGTGGTACTACCAGGGTGGTCGGACAGGCCCACCCATTCGTTTGTCCAGCTCTGCCCTGCTCCCTCAGGTGAGTGAATGTTCCGATGTCTGTGGGCAATGTCGTGCACTTGGGGGTTAAAGCGCCATTGCTTGCTTATCTTCTTCAGAATCTGCAGGTCAGGGGCCTAGCTCTGGGTGAGCTGGGTTCCCCTTGGCGTCTTTCAAGGCTGCTGCTGCACTGTCAGAATCTGCTGTGGGTGTTTGGGTCTCTTCAATGAAGTGTGGGGTTCCTTGCAAAGCAGAGATTGATTTCCTCCTATTTTTTATTAGTTCTCTGAGAATGTTGTACAATACCTTTTTTTGAGACAGGGTCTGTGGTGATTGGAATGGGCGTGACCCCTGTAGACTTATGTGTTTGAATGCTTGGCCCATAGGGAGGTGTGGTCTTGTTGGAAGCAGTGTGTCACTCTGGGAGCAAGCTTTGAGGCCTCTCATGCTCAAGCCGCACCCAGTGTGGAGAGATAATTTCCTCCTGGCCGCCTTTGGATCAAGATGGAGAACTCGCAGCTCCTGCTCCTCCACCGTGTCTGCCTGCATGCTTTCTTGCTTCCCACCATGATGAGAACAAACAACCTCCGAAACTGTGAGCCAGCCTCAGCTAATGTTTTCCTTTATAAGAGCTGACTTGATCATGTTCTCTCTTCACAGCCATGAAACCCTAACCAAGACAGGGTCTCATTGTGTAGAAAAGCTCGGCCCTCACTCAAAATATTCAATATATGCATCGTATTTGGCCATATTCAACCCCACGCACAACTTGTCTGAGATCTACCAATCCTTCACGAATCGCCCAAAATTATTTGGTAAGCCCATCAAGCCCCATTTTTGCTTTCTGTACACAATCTTTTGGCTGTGCAGTCATCCGCTGGAGTGTGGTGGACAGAGCTTTGAGAAACCTTCCCCTTCCAGCAGCTAAGAGCAAGCCTCACGCTCCTCCCCTCTCCATGCTGGGGCCTTGCTTGGTTTGAGCTCACACAGGTCTTACGTATGTTGTCACCACCACTGTGAGTTCATGATGCATCAGGAAAATACAGTTTCCTTCTCATCATCTTCTGCCTCTGCCTCCTACACCCTTTCTGCCCCATCTTCTGCCGTGAGGGAGGAGGAGGGCGTGTGTGAAACAGACTTCCTTTTAAGGCTAAGCACAGCGTCCCTGTTCTCTGCACATTGATTCTTTGTGGGTCTCTGTGCTAACTGCTAAGGGTTAAGAGATTTGATCACCTATCGGTATAGTGATAAGTCCTTATGGATCGACAGGATAGGAGCAGTAGGATCTCCCCTAGAACCTATGCCCTGACTAGTGACAGGGTCTTGGCTCGATGATGGGGCCAGGTAAGAGTGATGGAAGAATCATGGCCACCTGTGGGTCCACCTCACGTGATTCTGTCTCTCTAACTTTGTACCCTGCCTGCCTTGGGCCCTCTTTAAAAGAGCTACCTGATTAGGTTAGACCCACACCTTCAATGGAGAAGACATACCAGCCAGGGGCTGGGACTCTCCTGGGTCACATTCAAATGCTGCCTGCCACCACTTGGCAAGGAAATAAAATCGGCTTGCTTACCATTGGCTGGTTCGTGGGAGCAACCTTCTGAAAGCTCCTCTGGTGGTCCTACGAGGTGGACAGGCCAGGATACTTGAGGGAGGCAGGGTCAGCACACAAGTACTCTGTGGTCACTTCCCTCCCTGGGGGATTTTGGTTATCCCTTTTGTGAGACCAACCTGCTGTCTCCCGCCCAGGACATCCCAGCAGGGCCATGGTGAGACAGAAGGGTGAGATCAGTTCTGCATGGACTGGAGCCTCCAGGCGTTTCTCCTGCATGGACACAAGGAGCTCCCATCTCAGGGAGTCCTGACGCTCCTCCTGTGCCCTCTACCTCCTCCAGAGGAGACACAACTTACCCTCTGGTATGCTACTAACGTCCACGGACAGATCCTGGAGTTGAGTCAGCCTAAGGAGACTGAGCGCCACTTGGCCCAGTGATCTAGCTGAGACCTGCCTCTCCCATGGAATCAGGAAGGTCCAAGAAGGCCAGCAAAGTTCCAGGCCTGGTTTCCAACACCTCTTCCAAGACAGCAGGCAGGCCCACTCCCAATATGAGGGAGGGGGGAGCAGCTGGGGATTAGAGACATCTTTTCTCTCCCTTCATTAAAAATGACACCTCTCGTTTATTTTGAAGGGAATAGCAGCTGTCTGGAGGGCTCCTAGCCTGACACCTCGAAATTTTTCTCTGTTAAGAATTTGAAAAATATGCAAATACTCTTCATAGAACCAGAAACACTTCTCTTTCAAACGGGTTGATTCTGATGAAGACGGATCTTGCTCCAAGGTCCCAGTTTCCTGGAGCCCTGGGCCTGCTATCATCTTTCCCATGAAATGAGCCTCTGCCATATTTTAAGGCTCTGCAGAGGGAGATGGCGGGTGGCAAAGGCTTATCACTACAGATTGCTCCCACGCCATCTCTTTCACGACATTACCTCTTTAGGGGAGCTCAGCACCCCAGGTGAGCTGTTCTTTGCATCCTGAGCGGGGTGAGCATCCTGTGTGGGACTCAGTGAGCTCAGGCCTGAGGACTAAATCACTCAGTGGCTCCTGAGCCCTGTGTGGAGGGGAGCTGACTACCACAAACCACAGTGCTGAGTGAGGAGTCTGGTACAACCAGCCTCAGCACTTCAGAGGGCCCACATGCCACCGTTGGTCTGGGCCCAAGGCAGCCTTCCCTGTGACTTCAGATTCAGCTATCTCCATCTTCAGAGCCTTTCTGGGGTCATGCCTGTGTGTGTCTTTGCATCAATTTTCACCTTTTGATAAAGATACCAGTCCCAGTGAATAAAAGCAAATTGAGCCACGTGGCCACACCCTAGCTCCATGTCCTGGATTTGAGCGAGCTACGGGGTCACATCTTAGCTCCATGTCCCAGGTGCATTTCTGGGCTATAATAAGACACTGACAAAAAGCAGCTTCAAGGAAAAAGGGGTTTATTGAATTTTACAATTGTCATCATTGCAAAGCAGTTGAGACAGGAACTCAAGGAAAATAGTCCATCATATCTGTCTTAGGGTTTCCTTTGCTGTGAACAGACACCATGACCACTCTTATAAGACAACTCTTATAAGAACAGCATTTCACTGGGGCTGGGTCACAGGTTCAGAGGGTCAGTCCATTATCATCAAGATGGGAGCATGGCAGCATCCAGACAGGCATGGTGCAGGAGGAGCTGAGAGTTCTGCATCTTCATCTGAAGGCCACTAGAAGACTGGCTTCCAGGCAGCTGGGATGAGGGTCTTAAAGCTCACACCCACATTGACACACCCACTCCAACAGGGCCACACCCACTCCAACAGGGCCACACCTCCTCCAACAAGGCCACACCCACTCCAACAAGGCCACACCCACTCCAACAAGGCCACACCCACTCCAACAAGGCCACACCCACTCCAACAAGGCCACACCCACTCCAACAAGGCCACACCTCCTCCAGCAAGGCCACACCTATTCTAACAAGGTCACACCTCCTCCGACAGGGCTATACCTCCTAATAGTGTCACTCCCTGGGCCGAGCACATCCAAACCATCACAATATCCAAGATCAGAGAGGGAATGGATACATACATGTCTGTCATTGCTCAGCTCAATCTCTTTATTTAAGGGATTCAGGACACCCTGGCTAGGGAATGGTGCCACCTACAAGGGGATGATCCGTCCACATCAATGAGATAATCAAGACAACTCCCACAGACATGTCGGATCACTCACTGAGATTCTCTTTCCATGTGAGTCTACATTGTATGGCGCTGACAACTAAAACGAGCTGCTGCACTTGCTGACCTCTGTAGTAATCCTCTATCATACTAATCGATCTAAACAAGGTTGCATACTCATACCTGGGGTCTGAGATGAAATTCAACCCAGCACACCTCCCAGCTGTGAGGACCCCTCATGGGTCAGCGTTCATTTGGCCCAGATCCTGGGACTGCAGAGCTAGGACAGACGGTTCCACTCCACCCAGCTGACAGCTGCAGAAAAACACAGTCACTGTGACCCTGAGGACGGAAGCAGAGTCTTTGCTCAGGTGACACTACGGGGAGAGGGAGCTTGTGGGGAATGCCCTTCGAGAGGCCCTCACTTAGGTTGCTGTTGCTCTAGAAGAGATGGCAGCTTCTCTGATGCTGCCTGCTTTTGTGTGTCAGGATTTACATTCAAAACTTTAGGTCTATGGGAGTGATGAGCCATTGGTTGAGAGCACATTTGAATCCTAGCATCCACACTGAGAAGCACAGGATTGCTAAAAATTCAGATCCAGGGTGACATGACCCCTCTGACCTCTGTGAGCGCCTGCATTCACAAGCACATGCCTACACATTGTACATACACATGTGTTTGGTTAAAATAAACACAAAGCTTGTGGTTCTGATCTCACGCAATCTCCAAGATACCGTACGGACTCGTGTTTTAACCCCCAAAGTATCAATGAAGAAACCGAAAGTCAACAGTGACTTCACACATACCCAAGGTCAAGCAGCTGACTACTGGATGGCAGCGCAAGTCGGCAAGACTCACCTTCCCATTTTCTCAAGACCAAGGCCCTCCACGTGCCAAGAGCAAGGCTTGCTGGCAAATTAAGAGTCTTCATGCCAAGACCATGGCTTGCTGGCAAATTAAGAGTCCTTGGGGAGGATCCTCAGCTGAGCGCCGTGTGGAACCAAGCTGCTCTCAGAAGTTGCTTTGCAGAGTGTTTCCAAGTAAATAAAATGATTGGGAAATTAGGAGGGGGAACGGGAGGTTCAGGGACGCCACACGCAAGCAGGGGACTCGTGAGACAAATCAGTGCTGACATTGTGTGAGGCTCCTCTCCTCCCAACAGGATTCAACAAGCAAAAGCGATGATTAGATCCAGTTGGTGCTATATATTCAGACTCGTGAAGTGTTTGTGAGCGGCTGGTGGAATTTTTACTGGCAGATTATTTAAATTGGCTAGGATTGGAGCATTGTCACAAAGATTGAAAGCTGGATCATCGCCTGTAAACAGAATATGCGGTAAATGACAGGGCCAGGGAGTTTGATGGCGCCCTGGGATTTGCAGGGCTTCTGGAAGCTCCTTGCTTTAATTAACTCCTCTACTAATAATTAAAGGAAGTAGGCATAGCTGAGAGAGGGGCTGTGGGGGGAGAACTTGAAAACAGATGGGATCCAAGGGCCAAGAAAAACGTCACAACTACAACACCCACCTCCTTAGCAGCAACACCATCAACCACAACATCAACAAGTGACATCGTGACAGATACCACCGTGACATCCTCAGATAGCACCATCAGCCGAAAACACGATAACAACCATGACACCAACAACCACAAGACTATCATGAGACACCACAAACATGACATCTTCTTCCTCAGCTACACCATGATGTCATCATATGACACAACCACGGTGTCTACAAGACCACAACACTAACAACCACAAGAGTACCATCAGAGACCACAAACATGACATCTTCGTCCTCAGTTACATCAACAACCACCATCGTGAGGTCATCATATGATACAACCATGATGTCCACAAGAACCACAGTAACAACCACAACAGCATCATTAACCACCACCACTGTGACAGCTACCACCACCACGACACCATCATACACTACAACCACAACTGCTGCCTCCTCATCCATGATGTCATCCCCAGCGACCGCAATAACAACCATGACATCTGCCACCACCATCATGACATCACCACAACCATATCCACCTCCACAGCCAGTCTCAATACCATAGCAGCCATCACGACATCACAACTGTAACAGTAGCAAACACAATGTCTTCGTCCACCAGCATTGCCACACTGACCACCACCATGACATGGTCAACTGTAACTACACCATCTACCCCCTCTCTATGATATCATCAACACAATAGCAACAAAGCCATGATACACCATCGTGTCACCAACTACTATAGCAGTTAGAAAACCACACGGTCACATGCCACAACAGTAAACTGTCACCACAGTAATGGCAACGACCACCTCTCTGATACCAAATCATCAAGACCCATCATGGCAACTATAACTATTACAATATTGTCAGCACATTAAAAATAACTACCACAACACCAAACAGCACAACCATATCTCAACCATCACCACCTCAACCAGAGCATGGGGATACCATCTCCAGAACCACGATAACTGTTATCACTACAACCTCCACAACAATATCAACACAGTTAGATCACCAACAGCTGCCAGCTCACAGCAGTGTCAACAATGCTGCGAACACCGCCAACACTACAAGATCCTGGCTTGAAACTTTGGATGGTGGTGCCCAGGCACAGTGATTGGTGAGACAGATTGATTCTACTCCTAAACCTGGCTCCTGGAAGAGGAACTCCAGGCTTTGACTGCTAAGCAGTGGAGAAAGACTTGTCCACCTGATCTCACTGACCTTTGGGGTCACTTCCATATCTGAAATGCAAGCCTCAGAAAAGGGGGCTTGTTCACTCTTCTCTCCAAGGCACTGGCAACGGGCAGTGCTCAGGTGACCTTAGCATCAATGAAAGGGTGAGGAGTCTGAAGATGTGAGGCTAGAGCCAGCCTCCTGTCTCTGGAGCATCCTCTAAGCTGATAAGAAATCAGAGTAGCCTCTGGGAAGTTGGTCTCTGCCTTTCCCCAAAACCCACAGGACATAAACCACAGCTAACTTCCTAGAATCCACAAAAGCTTCCTCCACACACTGTGGTATAATCTCCATGACATTCTGAGCTCTCTGGGGTGTGACTCTCCTCTTTCATGTAAACTCTTCTACACTAGGCTTTTCTCCTCCCCTTTGGAAGGACAGCTTCTTTAGGACCATTAAAAGCAGACTTTGTGGGAAGGTCTTTGCCTTCTGTCCTGGCTCTCCCATCTGGGTAGGGTATAGATGGAGTCTTTTCTGGGAGGTTGGGGTCCCAAGCTTACATCCAACTCAAGAGCACTGTTTGAATCCAGCATATCCGATGCCTGAGCCTCTGTCCACTCAGTGTGGGCAAGGTAGAAATATGACTCCCGGATCTGAGCTACCCTCCTCCCCTGATGCCCGCTGGCAGTGATAACATCAGCAGGAAGCTCCCAGCGTGTCTGCCTCCTTATAATCAGTAGATCTCAAGACTGTGGCTGAGGCTCACTGCTATTCCTCAGAAAGACGATCTGAAGCAGCCCAGCTCTGGTGTGAACCAAGACCCTCACAGCCTGCTGCCATCCCCACACTGTGAGTGGTTCAGCTTGTGACCCAAGTCACCATTGATAAGAGGAGGCTCTGAAGCACTAGAACCAAGGAGCTCAGGTACAGTGCGGCATGGTGCCTTGCCCAGTGCCCACACTGGTCACCCTCAGCCAGCAGAGCAGCTGTCCATGATTAAGTCACAGCATCCTGCCAAAATCCCAGGATACACCAGCCCTTGATTCCCCTTCAGACAAAGGTCAGCTGGTCCTGGGGAAGGAGGGGAGAAAGAACTCTGGAGTGGACAGCTGTGAGCATCACTACACTCTCCCCGGGGGCTCACATGGACATCACATGACCTCAACACATGCAATGACAATAATGGATTTTGTCATGTCCGGTGTATCACCCCCTCCAGCTGAGTCCTCTCCTCAGGGTAATGGCACTAGAAGGCAGAGATGGTGGCCTTTCCACATTTCAGATGGACCACTCTACTTGGGGATTGTGACATCATACCCCTCCCACCAGCCCATGACATCATACCCCTCCCACCAGCCCATGACATCACACCCCTCCCACCAGCCCATGACATCACACCCCTCCCACCAGCCCATGACATCACACCCCTCCCACCAGCCCATGACATCACACCCCTCCCACCAGCCCATGACATCACACCCCTCCCAGCAACCCATGACATCACACCCCTCCCAACAACCCATGACATCATACCCCTCCCACCAGCCCATGACATCACACCCCTCCCAGCAACCCAACTTCAGAGAAAAAGATTTACTTTTTAAAAACTATTATTTTGTGTGCATGGGAGTTTTGTCCTCACATATATTTATGCAATACCCCCAAAGGCTAGGAGGGGGAGTCAGATCTCCTAAGACTGGAGTTACAGATGGTTCTGAGCCACTAACTGGGTGCTGGCAATCAACATGAATCCTCTGGAAGAGCAGCCATTGCTCTTAACCACTGAGCCACCTCTTCAACCCCATAGAGAAGAAAAAAAAAATTAAATCCCAGCGTACCAGAGAAAGAATACTTGGTTCTGAGCAGTATCCTAAAGAAAGAGAAAAGGAAAAAGTAAACGCAATCTTGTCACCACTTGGCTGTATTTGAAAATCGTAGTGAACCGTTACTTCCTTTACTCTGCTCCTGAGGAAATTTTTATGACACTGCAGCCATGTCAGAACATGGCACTGGGGGTAACCTGAGTCTGTTCTTGTTACCCATGGGTGGGGGCTGGACCAGGGATTTCCAAGTTCCACGACTTCTGATAAAGAACTGGAATAAGGGCTCACCCAGATTGCAAAGTGGTGAGGGAAACTTATTCAAAGCAATGCCGCATGCAAAAGGAAGGGAGGCTCTATTTAGCAGGACAGAGGCCACGCGTGAGGGCGCTCTACAGCCCCTATTCCTATTTGGACCTTCTTTTCAGAGTCCAAGACAAGAAAGAGGGGCTTGGGTTGCTCACAGGCTCTCTGTTTTGCTCTACAAACTAGGGTTGTGTAAGCATTTGCTCACTGTGCATGTCTCCTGCTAACTGTCAGGCTGACATATCAAGAACCGCAAGGAGAGAGAGAACATCCCTGGGTGTGCCTGTGAGGGATTTCTTTAATGGAGTTGGTTGAGGTTGGAAAACCCATCCTGAATGTGGGCGGCACCATTCCCTGGGCTGAGCAGAGCCTGGAGAGGGAGCTCAGCGCAGATCATACATGTGTCTTTCCTCTCTTGATGGACTCAGCACTTGAGTTCTTGCCTTGGCTTCTTTGCGAGTTCTTGCCTTGGCCTCTTTGCAGTGAAGGGCCATAGCCTGGAACTGTGCGCTGAGTTCAGTCCATATCCCCTTAGTTGCTTTTTTGTCAAGGTATTTAATCACAGCAAACAGACAGAAACTAAGATGCCTTTCCGTGGGCTGTCTCATCTTATCCCGCACCCACAAAACCATGTACGCACATACGATTGCAGATCAAGGATTCTCCCCAAACTCCACTTAGAGGACACAGTTTGACACATTGGACTTGCATCCAACCCGCTCTAAGACACACAGGTTCATCTTCCCTTGGTTCAGAAAATGTTTGGGGACATGTTTAAAGGCATGACTTCTCCACCCACCGACATAATAATAAATAAAATTGAGTCAAATTTATTGTAAAAAACCAGGTTTATGGGGCAGGTTCACTGACCTCACAGGAGGGGTCAGTGGAATGGCAAGGCTGGGCTGGGGGACGGGCTTCTTAAAGGGAAGTCAAGGGAGCTGTGAGGTGATGGTGAGGTACTGGTGATCCTTATTTGGTGAGTCTAGGGCCCTGTAGGTGCTTCTTAAGTCCAGTGGTCGCATTGGAATCTGGAACTGAGAGCTGGATCTGTTCAGTGTTTTGCAGGAGCTTTTGAAAGCATTGGCTCCTGGCCAGAAGAAAAGGGTGGGGACTTCTTGGCCAAATGGGTAGCTTGATGCAAGTGGGGGTCCCATGTGGCCAAAAGGTTGTTGGGTACATTGTTTGGAGAATAATGTGTATTCACAGCAGGTAAGATGAAGGTGCTAGGTTACAGAGGTCATTCTTAGAAGAGGGACATGTAGATATTCCAAGCCAGGTGGAGTCCCAGCTAAGCCATTCCCTATGCTTGCCTACCTAGCTGATGACTATGGCTTCCTGGCAAGTGAGCACAGAGCTTGCCTCTGGGTCACCTTTTCTGACAAAGGATCCGGTGACTTTTGTCAAGTTCAGCAAGCCTCAAATTCTCCAAGTCCTGGCTTAACTGCCTTCCCTGGGGCTGGAATTTCCCCAATAAGGCCTGGAGTTCCTATTATTATGCAAATATGTTAATAGAATAACATTTCTCTCCATCAAGAACCATTATTAGGAGATCCTGTACAAGCTCTGAATTAGAAATGAGAAAGCTGGCTTCCCAAGGGGATACCATGCCCGACTTCTGAGTAGGAAGCCTCTTCTGCAGCCCTCAGCCCTGGCTGCAGCTCCCTGATGACCAGTTCACTTCTTTCTCAAAGGTTGGTTTTCAAGTGCGTGAAGACTCGAGGGTTAGTCTCCCGGGTCAGCATCCGACCCTTGGTCCCAGCTTATACAACACTGTCATTAAAGGCAACTTAGCTGACTCGAGCATTTTCAAAGACTAGAACCACAGGGGGGGGTTCATCTGCGTTTGCAGCCATCCCCAGCTGGGCCTCAGCCTGTGCCCGTCATGCTCAGACCTGATGAACCACTGACAGAGCCCTGTGTGTGACTGACCACTGTGTCTTCACTCACTCGCCTGTGATAAACATCTGGACTTTTCCACTTTGGGAAGTTATTCTGGATGAAGTGAGCAGGTCTCTGTGGGCTCTGCTCTCATTTCTCAAAGACAAGTATCAGCAGTGGATATTGGAGAGGACAGCGGGTGGGGCAACGCCTGTGTGTGGCATGCTAAGAAGCTTCTCTGTGCATCTCCCAAGGTAACAGATGACAATGTGAGTTCTGGCTGTTTTACATCCTGTGTTGGTCCAAACCTGCACCTCCCACTTCAAGGGAGATATGAGAAGGTTTATTCTGGAGCCGGTATGAGGAACACATATTTAGTTTTTCCAAAATGTTGTGTCCCATGGTGGAAATGTTTAGATGAGATTTTTATTAGAGAACAAAGAAAGTCATAAATCAAAATGTTTAGCAAATATATCAGTGGGAGCACAGGTAGGGGGGTTATAGAAAAGTGGGGGAGATATTGCTATAGGTTTTAAATAAGATCTGGTGCTATTCTTAGCTACTAAGGAGAGCTTTAAACAGGGAGTGGAAAGAGCCCAAGAGAGAGAGAGAGAGAGAGCAAGGCTGGAAGGAAAAGGTATGTAACTCTTTGACATTGGGCGAAGAGCTACAGGCTTTAGAGTTGGCCCTGCTGTGTTTCTGTCTTGCTTTGGTCCAACATTTCCTCCCTGTGCCATCCTTTGGAACAGTAATGTATACCCTGTGCCATCACATGTTGTTAGCACATAGTTTGCCTTTTGATCTTACAGGAAGTTACAGCTAAGAGATTGCCTTGAGTCTTTGAAGAGACTTGGATTTTGGATTTTTACACCGTGTTGAAACTGTGAAAGGCCAGGGAGACTTTTGAAGTTGAAATGCATTTTGCATTATGATATGACTGCAAGCCTATGAAGGCCAGAGAGTGGAACATGTTGCTTTGAATGAGAAGGGTCCACAGACGCTCCTATATTTGGATACCTGGTCACCGGTTGTGTTGCGGTCTTGGAAGGATTGGGAGGTGTGGTCTTGTTGAAGGAAGTGTGTCACGTGGGCTTTGAGGTTTCAGTAGCCCACAGCACACCAGTTAGCTCCCCTGCTCACTGTCTGGTGCTCGTGGATCAGATGTGAGCTCTCAGCTCCTTCCCTGGCACTATGCCTGCCTGCTTGCCTGTGGCCATGTTCCCAGACATGGTCATAGACAAACTCTCTGTAATGACCCTGAGAGGGTATTCCCCAGAAGATTTCACCTCAGGGATACTTACCCCTTATTAATCACAGCTAATTCTTCAGACCAACTTGACCAGCACCAATTGTCCCAGGAAAGCAAAGATTGTCATACTAGTGGTGCTTGTCTCTTGCTAATCAGAGCTAATTCTTTGGCCACAGCTGATCAGAAAACATAGATTCTTAATTCAATATATCACTCAAACAGCCCTGGTAGAATCTTTGAGAGAATCAGAAATTCCCCCTCAAGTGTCACAATCGACTCCACCATCCTCTGCCTTGATCACAACATTGCAATCTTCCAAGTTCCCACAGAACAGCTGTTTAAGCCCTGAGCACTCAATGGCTTCTCCACCCTAAGTTCCAAAATCCTTCCATGAACCTCCTGAAAACAATACGGCCAGGTTCATCAGAACACAACTGGTTCTAACTTCGGTTTTAGTCTGTTTCTCTGTTGTGATACCCAAATAAACCTGGGGGAAAGAGGGTTTATTTGTCTTACAGATTACAGCGTGTCATCACAGAAAGGGCAGAACTCAAGGCAGGAGCCGGAGGCAGGAACTGGGGCAGAAGCTGCAGAGGGATGCTACTCACGGGCTTGTTCCCTGTCTTCCTCCACGGTCTGTGGCTATGAAGAGACACCGTGACCTTGGCAACTCTTAGAAAGGGAAACATTTAATCTGGGCTTGCTTATAGTTTCAGAGGTTTAGTCCATGGCAGAAAGCCTGGCAATGAAGTAGTCAGGTCAGGGCATTTGGAAAATTCCACCAGATCCCAGAATATGAAGACCACTCCCTTCCCAGAAGTGGAGCACCTAGGCTGGAAGGGAGGGGTTGATTACATTCCTCAGAAAAACCGCAGGGAAGCTTCTACTACCTCATTCTCTAAAGACCAATCAGTTTAAAGGGCACATTGTCCCACCAATCATATTGTGCCTAGTTGCTGATGCTCTATTCTGCCCCTGGACACGGTATAAAAACTCACCAAACGGGCCCGCCCCGGGTCACCTCTCCTTCGGATGCAGGATGACCCCAGTGCGCTGGAACGATACATTCCTCTTGCTTTTGCATCGATCCCCGGCTCCTCATGGTTCACTCTCAGAGGGTCCCTGTTAGCTAAGGCCCGGCTGAGTCTTACAGCAATAAATGGGGCAGGCTTGGTAGCTGAGAGTTCTACATCCCGGTATGAAGGCCGAAGGAAGAAGAGCGAGCCACAGGGGCAGGAGTGGGCTTTGGAGACCTCAAAGACACATTCTCTTTCTTTTTTATTGGTTATTTTACTTATTTGCATTTCCAACGTTATCCACCTTCCCAGTTTCCCCTCCCCTCCATAAACCCCCAACCCATCCTCCATCCCCACTGCTTCTACGAGGGTGCTCCCGCACCCGCCCACACACTCCCGCCTCACCACCCTAGCATTCCCTCTTGCCAGAAGAGTTTCATGTGATTGTGAGTCGCCCAGCATGGGTGCTGTGTCCCCAGGAAGTAGCAAGCAGTCTTACTTGTGATTCATCTCTCCGGCTTCTTTACTCGCCTTACTTTGGATCAATTTCATCCCACCATCTTATCCACAGCTCAGCCCCTCCACTACAAGTTTGTTGTTTATCTGGGGCTCCTTGTATGAGCGTTTTGACCGTGGCCCGTCTTCAATATTATGACACTTCGTGTATAATTTAGTGACTTTACAGTAATAAATTGTATTTGTTCCTCGGGTCCTTTATGTTAATGTCATATTTTACTTTGATATTTTCTGAAACTCTACAGAAGGACGTGTTCTTATTTTTTCCTTTGCTTCTCCTGTTCTGTTTTGATTGAATTCTTGGGTAGGAACAGGGCTTACTCTTCTTGGGTAAGGGCAGGGCTTACTCTTCTTGAGTAGGGGGAGGAACTTACTCTTCTTGGATAGGGGGCGGGACTTACTTGTCTTGAATAGGGGCGGGCCTTACTCTGTAGCCCTGGACTTGTAATCCTCCAGCCTGCACTTTCTGACTTCTGTGAAATATATATGTGAATGACTCTTCCTGATCTTATAGTTTTATTTAACTGTTAAATTTTCTTTTGAGCCATCTGTTCTTCCAGAGGTCCTGAGTTCAATTCCCAGCAACCACACAGTGGCTCTCAACCATCTGTAATGGGATCCAATGCACTCTTCTAGTGTGTCTGAAGAGAGCTGCAGTGTACTCATATAAAAAAATTAAATCTTTAAAAAAATATCTTTTGAAAGATGAATACGAAAACAATTATATTTATTGACCACTTTCCAATTTTGAGTACGTTGCAGTTTTGTCTTGCAAAAGAAGTGTGGACATCTTAGGCTTTCCTGACCAGTCGTGATCAGTTTTGGTTAATTTTCTAAGCCTTTAGCATGCCTGTGTTTTTGCATAATGTATTTTTCTGAGTACTAAGTTTTACATTTAAGAACCCTTATTTTTTTTATTATTTTTTTTAAGTGGGCCCTTACGTGGTAGCCCAGGCAGCACTTACTGCAATCCTCCTGCCTCAGCCTCTTGTGTGCTTAGACTACAGACTTTGGCCACCACATCTTGCTTCTTCAATGTAATGTTAAAGACGTCACCTCCATATCTTATGTCTTAAGTCTTTGTTCCCCTGCATAAAAACTCTTCTCATCGATCTCTCTGTATGTCTCTCTTCCTGTGTTTGGTTGCTGGACAGTGATCCGTCCTTACCTGGTTTCCTGTGTTTGTAAGTTTCTTAGATTCATATACCAGAGTTTTATCAAATTGTGGACATTGTATCTATTGCTAAATACATGGTTTGGCCTTTATACGTGTCTGTTTTGGCTCCTTGAATTGCAACAGGTCACACTGCTGAGTGCTCCCTGCAGACCTCCAAAGTACTGTGCTGCTTACAGCCTCACCGACATTGGGCAGTTTGTCTTTGTGTGTCTTCGAACCCACAGACCCTTTTGTCTTATGCATTTAATCTGCTCATTTTCCAGAAGTTTCACTTGGCTTCGAGACGGTCTGTGAGTTTCACCGAATAAATTTTGGTGCCTCCTATTTTATTCACGATTTCCATATTTCCTCTTAAGTCCATGGTTCACAACCCTCCTAACGCTGCGTCTCTTCAGTACACTCCCTCATGTTGTGGTGACGCCCAGTCATAAAATTATTTTTGTTGCTACTTTGTAACTAGTTTTGCTACTGTTATGAATTGCATTGCAAATATCTGTGTTTTCTGACAGTCTTGGGTGACCCCTGTGAAAGGGTCATTTGAGTTCCCAAAGGGGTCACAACCCACAGGTAGAGAACCCTTGTCTTAAGCCTTGGCCATGTGCACTATAACTGTGTTAGTGATCTTTTCGTTCTCACTACCTTGTCTCTGAGTCCTCGTATCTGGTCATATCATGTATGTTTGTCTGTCAATTGCTCATATTGTCTGTCTTTTCATGATTGGTAATTTGGGGCTCTAGTCATCTCTCTAAGCGTTGCTGAGCTGTTTTCTCTCCCTTCTGGTTCCGTGAGCTTTGCTCTTGCTGAGGTTTGCTTACTTGTGTATCCAGTTGTTCATCTGAAGCCTCCCTTACAACAGCCACCTCTAAACAACAGCAGTTTGGCCGTATTGACAGATCACACATCTGGTCTTCCTTGAATGCTCTGGAGTTAAACAAGGTGTCTCCTCGGGATTCCAGGTATGCATTCTGGGAACTGTTTGTCTCACCGCCAAGTCTTTACCACGGAATTTCCTGATAGCTCTTTACCCCAGAACAACATGCTAACTCTTCACCTTAGGGCTTCTGCTAGCCCTCCCCACGTGCTGTAAGATTCACTCTGTGTGCTTGTGACAACCTTTATGTAGATTTCTTTATTCCCTTTTAAACATGGCCTGTCTTCCTCAGGTCTAGACCTCCAGATACTTTTGCCCTGGAGCCTTCCTTGGTGAAGACACCACTGCTCACCTCAAGTCCCTGCCCTCTGCCCTCTGGGGAGACAGCGCCCATCTTGCTTGCTTCTTTTGGGATTTCCGGCCTCTATTGCCAGATCTCTGGCGTTCAGCATGCTCTGTACAATTTTCTAGCTGCCATGACGGGAGCTTGGGGCTGTTTCATTTATTTCAGTATGGTGGGAGCAGAGATCTATCTCTCTGATGAGCCTGGAGTCAGGAAAGACAGCCTAGCCTTTCACTCACTGTCCGGTCTCTCGCCTGTAATTACCTGGAGGACATCTCATGCCCTGTTATTATCTCTGAGTCACCATGTCCAAGAGGAGCTCCTTATCTGTGCTCTGGCACCAGCTCTTCTTGCAGTCACCCCGTGTCTGTCAAGCTCAGATCTCGGCCATCTGTAAACATTAGCTTCGTGGTCTACATCTACTTTTATAATCCAGCCAGCTTCAAAGTATGCCAGGTCTTTGAAGATCTATTAAATATACTCCTGTCTTTCAATTCCTACCCAACTTGACTGGGACAAGTCCCCAGCAACTCAATAATAGCTTTCTAAAGGGGACACTGAGGGGGAGGCAGGCTGATGGCACAAAGTGCCTCTCAGGGATAAGCAGGATCTGGCCACATCAGACCCACCTGCATCCTGCATCCTCCTCCCCTCCTCCCCATCCTTCTCCTCACCATCCTCCCCACTGCTCTCCACAGCCCGTCCCCACCCCCCTTCTTACCACTCTTCCAGCCACCCTCATCATCCTCCCCACCCTCCTCCCCACCGCCCTCACCCTCCTCCCCACCCCCTCCCCCTCCCCCCTCCTCCCCCTCCTCCTCACCACCCTCCCCACCCTCCCTACCACCCTCCCCACCCTCCTCCCCACCACCCTCCCCACCCTCCTTACCATCCTCCCCATCACCTTCCCCACCCTCCTCCCCATCTCCCCACCCCCTCCCCACCTTCCTCACCATCCTCCCCACCACCCTCCCCACCCCCCTCCCCACCCTCCTCCCCATCTCCCCACCCCCCTCCCCACCTTCCTCCCCATCCTCCCCATCACCCTCCCCACCATC
>CM052702.1:137284436-137316472 GCA_028551405.1 Uromys caudimaculatus
CGTTGTTTATCCCTATTCTCTTGCATTTCTTTAAGGGTGTTATTCATTTCCTTCTTAAAGTCTTCTATCATCCTCATGAGAAATGATTTTAAATCTGAGTCTTGCTTTTCTGGTGTGTTGGGGTATCCAGGGCTTGCTGTGGTGGGAGAGCTGGGTTCTGATGGTGCAGAGTACTCTTGGTTTCTGTTCTTTATATTCTTGCCCTTGCCTTTTGCCATCTTGTTGACTCTGTTGTTAGCTGATCTTACTCTGTCTCTTGTGGCTTGCCCCTCCTGCAGGTCTCTGTATCAGTACTCCTTGAAGACCAGCTCTCTCTGAGAGGTGTTTGGGTTTGGAGAGCTGTGGCACCGGGTCTGATCTCGGTCCCTGTGTCTCGTGGGTTCAGGGCAGTTCCTGGTGAGCTGTGGGGCGTGTCTTTGGCCCTCTCCCGGCTTTTCCGAGCTCCTGAGAGGGATCTTTGTCCCGGTGCTAATTTGCTATGGAGCCCTGTGGTCCAAGCTGAGGTTCCCGGCCGCCTCCGGAAGTTGCTGTCCGTCAGTCTCTGTGACCCGCGGAAACCGGGTGTAATCAGTGAGCTCTGGGGCTTGTGTTACCCCCGCTAGGGGCTTTTCCACGTTCCTGGGAGAGAAAATTTTCTCCCGGAGCTGCTTGACTATGGAATCCTATTGTCCCAGGCAAAAGTTTCCTGCCTCAGCCTCCCGCTGTTGGGATCCAGGGGGGTTTCTAAGCCTGCCTACCTCGGTCCCTGTGTCTCGCTGTTCGGGGCAGTTCCTGGTGAGCTGTAGGGCATGTCTTTGGCCCTCTCCCGGCTTTTCTGAGAGAGGATCTTTGTCCCGGCGCTAATTTGCTGTGGAGCCCTGTGGCCCAAGCTGAGGTTCCCCTACTTTCTCCTTTTTAGTCAGCCTGTGACCCCAGCTGGTGTGATGGGGCTGCCCCTGACTCCAGTCCATGTGATGGGGCCGCCCCGACCCCAGCCCATGTGATGGGGCCGCCCACATTCAGATCCTCCAAACTTAGTTATACAGTCACAGACAGGCTGCGTCTCCTAGGTGATCTAATGCTGAAGATGAAGCATTATGGGAACTCACATTGGCTTTTGGATGTTTGTGCTGTCTTCTGTTGTAGGCCCTGGCTGAGAGTGGGCCTCAAAGGGTCAGAGCTCTATAGAACTCTTGCAAGGACTGTGCAATCCTGGTATTACCCTCATCAGGGATGGTTCTCTGCCAGCCAGCACTGTGAACATTGACTTCCTCCTTCAACCTTTCTAGAGATGGGGTAACTATGCATTGGGTATGTGTGTGTGGGAGGGTGTTTAGCAAGAACCTTGTCCAGTAACATCCAATGCTGATTTTTTTTTTTTGGCAGCTCGATATATTTTAAGGTCATGGAACCTCAAAGAAGGAAATATCTGCTTGATCGGTCTGTCGGCAGGTCTGCAGGAGCGTGTTATTGGTGGTTGATTGACGTGAGAGGGTCCAGCTGACTCTGTTATGCCATACCTGGGCAGGTGGTCTTCGTTAGTATAAAAGAGCAAGCTGGGGAAGCCATAGGTACCAAACCAGTGAGCAACACTGCTCCACAGGTTCTACATCAGTGCTGCCTCTAGGGTCCAGCCTGAGTTCCTGCTCTGACTTCCCTAGGTGGTAGACTATAACCTGTAGGCCAAATAAACCCTTTCCTCTCTCAGTTATTTCTGGCCATGGTGTTTATCAGAGCACCTGAGGATCACACGCTGACTGTGTCCGGCATGGAGCTCTCTCCCACTTCACCTGCAGCCTGGGTGGTTGGTCCTCATATGCATCTTTAGTTTCTGACAGGTCAGATTTTACCTAGAGGGGAGGGGTGTGGAGCTGTCCTTGCTCCCCGAGGCCATATTTCTCTGACCTGCTTGTGATGATTGGGAAAAGCCCCTGAAATCTGCCACGGCTCTGAATGTCCATCCCCTCCCCTATCCTGGAGAGCAGTTTTCTCTCACTTTGGCCACCCAGTGCTGGAATTGCAGGCACGCGCTAAGGGGCTCAGCTTTATAACGTAGCTGCTAAGGATCCAAAATCAAGTCCCCCTGGATGCACAGCAAACACTTAACTCACTGAGCCGTCTCTGCCACCACCTCTTGGCGTTTCCAGCATGCTTCCCTGTTTGGAAGCCATCAAAGGGGGATGCTGCCAAGTTTGTTCGGCCATATTGGGGCCTTGTGCTCATTCCTTTGGCTTCAGTTCAAAGGCAAGAGCAGTACATGCTAGCAAATGGATTCTACCAGCCCAGGTTCCTGCTCTCAGTGGTGAGCAAATTGAGTTTACTTTAATGGTATCCAGGCTGTTGATTTGTTTAAATCAGTTAAATGACCGAAGTGCTATTGTTTTTTCTGCTTGTTAAAGGCTGTTATGTATCCCATCCGTCAATGTGTCTGAGGGCACTGAGCCCCTCACTGACTCTGGGGAGGCTCCCTGGGGAGCGGTGGTCATTTCAACCATCTGCCTGCCCACAGCCTTCCAAGCAAACTGGACTTGAAGCTGGGAAAACAGGCCCCTGGTGATGTGGGAGGGATACCAGGTAAACATACCTGTACTCTGCAGCATGGAGAAGCCACCTAGGTTGACTGTCATGAGGAGCTAATTACAGGGAAGAACATCTTCTCCTGGTTCCTGAGGGGATCTCTACCGTTTCTCAGCTGGCAGCGCTGCTGTGTCCTTGGGGACTTCTGAGCTTTCCTGAAGGTGCTATGCAAGCTGTCAGGGGAGAAAGGTGATCAATAGTCCCGCCTAGCTCTAAAGTCTGCAGAATACAGCGATGGCCAGCATGTCATGGTGTCCCTCGGGGTGCTTATATCTTGGGAGAAGCCAACAGCTTCTTAATTGGACTTAAGGCCCACTCAATATGAGAGAATTCACACCTGGTACTGCAAGCCTAACCCACTTCCGGGGTGGGGGGCCGGTAAGGTCATAGGTCCCAGAGTTCTCAACCAGTGTCCTTTCTATCTGCATTTTAAATGTGCAATCCTTACACTCAGGTAAGTGTAGCTATCACCCCTCACCAGAGTTTCTCTTTGCAGCAGAGACCACCACAGGAATTTACAACTGGTCCAAATGCAGAGATAAACTGCCCTTAAGCTGCTGAGCCCTAATTGATACATCTACAAGATAGTCTGTACTGTTAAGGTTCAGGGGATATCGCAGAAGATGGGGCAGAAACACAAGCCAGAGGATCAGTGCACCTCCTGTGTGAGGTCATGTCTGTGTACCTACTGTGAGGTCATGTCCTCTACATGTGTCAGGGAAGCTGCACTCAGGAAATCTCAACAGTAGGGCTGGCTATATAAGGCCTGAAAAGTGACACCCCCAGTTGGCATCTCAACATGGATGGGGGATTTCTCAAGCACATACAGCTGACACCTCCCTTCCTAGCTCTGTGACTCTCTTACCTGGGTCCTTTCCTACCTACTTCTCTGTGCCTCCACTGCTCTGACTTGTCCCCAAATCTCCGTGCTGTGAGGCCTTGGCTTCAGCAACGGCTTTGCTTGACAAAGGAACCAGAGAGGGGCATGGTGATCCAGACCTACACTCCCAGTACTCTGGGGCTCAAGAGACTGAAGGAGGAGGAGGAAGGGTTTGGGATTCAGTGCTAATCTGGGCTACATAGGGAGACCTTGCCCCCCACTGCCTCCCAAGGCATAGAGCTAGACACATACAAGCTGGTGAGCCTTCCCTGAAGACATTGCCCGAGGCTTACGAGCCTTGCCGGGTTCTTCAGGAGGCCTGCAAATGCAGGGTTCTCTTTACGTCTAGGTCTACCTCATCTGTGACACAGGATGCTTGGTGGTGCATGTAACCTTGGTTATTATCACCTTAGAATCATTAGAAGAGCAAACCCACACTCCACAGAGAACCTCAGGCATGAAGCAGAGACCCTGCTCACACACACTTACCCTGCTGGGTCAGAGCATGTCTAGAAAAGCCAGAACTCTCCCTGGCACTCAGCACTGCGTGTGTTGAAGGTGTCCCCCTGATGTTGATAACATCATCCATGTGGATGAATTCCCTCCCAGCATGGGGACAAACTCATCCAAGATTTCCTCAGCGGGAATCTTTTCGGGCATTAGCTAGTTTTACGCTGTGGTTGTTCCTCTAGTGTCACTGCCCCAGGAGCTGGAGAGAGAGAGAGAGAGAGGCAGAGAGAGGGCTCAGTGAGTTAAGCACTTGCTGTGCATCCAGGGGGACTTGATTTTGGATCCTCAGCAGCTGTGGTAAGAAGCTGAGCACCCCGCCGCAGGTCTGTAATTCCAGCACTGGAAGGCTGTGGTAAGAGGATCTTAGGGGTGTGGCTGGGCATAGACAAGCTCCAGGCTCAGCTAGGAGTCCTTCTGTTAACATCATGGCTCTTGCGTCTATGGCTTGGAGAACAACACAGAAGAGGGGGTGGAAAGATTGTAAGAATCAGAATACAGGGTCACAGCAAAAGTGCGGGAAGCAGAAATGGCCACATGAACATGACAGAAGCAATGTCATCTCCTCGGATGCACTAATGTGGAAAGGGGGGATTTTGTGGGGTTCTCTACTCTTAGGCAAGTATTAATTACTGGGGGGAGCCTCCTGATCGACTGTTGACTGCAGAGTGGTCAGCCCTGGAATCATTTACACACAAACAACAAAACAGACTCGGAGGTTATATTCATATATACATCTGTGCATGCGTGTACACACACACATATATGTATGTAATAATATTAATCAAAGGAAAAGAGTCTATCCATTCGAGAGCTGGAGGGTATGGGGACGCAACTGAAGGACAGAGAGCCTGAAGAGAAGAAAGCAATGTGATTATATTTCAATTCCAAATATATTTAAAAATAAAAAACGTAGGAAACAGGAACAAATAAGGTGGGAAGAGGAAGGTGGCTGTCATTGACCTCTGACCCCCACACATTATGTATGGTGCACACATATACACACGGCACCTCACGTATGCACATAAAAAGAGCCATGGGACCTCCCAACCATGCACCTGTGGAAGCTGCAATTCTGGGTCCATCACCATGGAAACTTCCCAGTTTAAATTTAATGCTGTTATCATCACCCAGGCCAGGATGCAGTGAGCTGGAGCTGGGTACACTCTCTTAGTGCTTCTCTGGGCAAAGCTTTGCTTTAGAAACAACAAGTTCTGGAGAGGAAACGTTAAACTGCTTTAAACACACAAATGCAAGGTCCGAGTTCCTCATCAGACTGGAAATCAGCAGGTCAGCCTAAGTCCTGCGACGTCCTGACCTAAGCCCAGGGCATTTTCTCCCCTTTCCCTCTTTCATCCTGTGTGTTTTTGTAGCAGCATCGAAGTAATGAATAGACATGAGAAAGGTAACAAGTACGTGTTACCTTCAAAATATTTTCAAAACACAGGAACAACTTTTAAAATCTGGAAGAGAAATTCACCTACAAAATTATTACACCTGTCTCCTCTGCCCCAACTCAGATATGCCCAGTTACTTCTGCTCACTGACATGCTCTCCATACTCATTCAAGGATAGACCAATACTCAACCACTGGCCTTACAAGATCTGCAGGATAGGTGGTTAGTTGCAGGAGGACCTGCGAACACCGGGCTTCCATTTTTCCCTTGAGAAAGACCAGTATTCCATCTAAGAGTGTAGATAGCTAACAATTTATTGTACCAGAAAATTCAGAAAAAAACCAAACTAAACAGGATTTTGTTGTACATGACAAAAAGGGAGGAAGGAAGACTTAAAAACATTCAACTTAAAAACTTGTGAGTAATTGGGATATAAATAAATAAATTTATTAATTATTAAAAATAAACTTGTAAGCAAACAGGTAATGGTATACACCATTGCTGAGCTTGTGGTCCCTGTTGTTCAGGTCACAGCTTGTGTGTATCTGGTTCCCCGGGAAAACAGTGTGGTAGAGGGGAGCAGTGGACTCTCGTATGTATGTAGTATGTATGTATGTATGTAGAATGTATGTAGTGAATTCAAGTGTATTCAAAACCCTACTAAGGAGAGTCCTTCTGTGCCTCAAAGCTGTTACCCTAGGATGGAAGTCCCAGCACAAAACCCTGTCATTACCTCAGACACTTGGAAGCACTTGCTCGTCTTGCCCTATAGCCCGGATGTGCTTTGACCTTCGGTTCTGCTTTAGTCATAGGGATGCCATCAACATGAGTGACTGACAGCTAACATGGCCACTGTGTGGGGGGAAGCTGGGAGCCAGCACCCTCCATATTGTGCTAACCAAGGGGAGCCTGTAATCTGGCCCTGCATGCTCAGCACAGAAACAACAGCTTGAGCCAAATTCAACTGCAATAGTGAGATTTCAAGTTGGTTCTAGAACTCACTCTGGTGTATAGAGTGAGTTCCAGGACAGCCAGGGCTACACAGAGAAATCCTGTCTTGAAGAAAAAAAAAAAAAGACAAAAAAAAAAAAAAAAAAAAAGTCAAGTTGGTTCTATACAGTTTTCTTTGCAATCAAAATGTATCCTTTTAAAACAACAACACATAGTATCAAGCTGTGACCTTATGTATCTTCCAAGGGCCCCATTAATGCTTTTTTAGGGTCTAACACGTGAAGAGATGCCCATTCCATGGCTTGGATATGAAGAGACCGGTATTGACCATTTGGATGTCATTGGTAAGTTAAATAAAATCAGTACACAAGGGCACGAGAGGCTCTGATACAAGGGCATGTGACTGCTAATCCATCTTCCACTGAAATCATTTGAGCCAGAGAATCGCCCTCTGATCTCTAATAGCCACCATTCCAGTTTCCCCAAGAGCATAAGGGTCCCAGTGAAGGCTTCCCAAAGTGCTGAGGCACGGGATTGAGTCCAAGAGTTTTGTACTAAGCCACCACCCCATTCCCTCTGCCCTGTCGCAGATGTCAGGCAACTCCAGCCATCAGGGTGTGGACTCTGGGGCTTTACTAAACAGCTTTGTGTCTCTTGGATTGGGGGTGGGTGGGTGTCATTCTTAAGGCTCCAGACTGTCACAGCCAAACTGGCAACCTTACCAGAGTCCTGCTCTGTCTGGAGTCAGAAGGAGGAGCCCAGCACAAACAAATGAGACATAGAAAAAATGCAACAATATATAAAACAGACAGACAGATAGACACACACACACACAAGAACAGTGGCACCAAAACTGTCTGTGGATCTTGGCAGTTAAATTCAAAGAGGTCTGTTAAGCCCCTTGCTTTGTCCAGGCTTGAGACCCCTCCTTGTCCTCATAGCTCAGAACCTGTAGTCATTCAGCACTGTAAAGAGCGCCGTCTCCTTCATGGAGCTTTCTGGGGCTGCTCAAGGAAAAGAAGCCTGGGTCGTAGGTGGTCTCTCACCGTGTATTAGGAAAGCACGTGGCTGTGAGAGAAGCAGCGTAGACTGAGATGTCATCTCCTAGAACTGGAGGCTGGAGATGGATCCTGCCCTGATAGCAGCCGTGGTGAATAGGAAACTTTGTTAAGGGATGCCCCTGGCCTGGCCCTCCACCCGGTATGGTGCTCAGCATCTGAGACAGTAGCAAACCCCATCTCTCCCATACGCAGTGACTCCTCCAAAGGTTGGAAATTAGGGTGAGCGTATCAGAGAGGGTTCAGTATCATCTTGCTGACTTGGGATGACAGAAGGAAGGACAGGAAGAAGCCAGAAGGAACAGGGTGGTGATGAGGACTGCTGTTCACCCTGCAGTTCTAACTTGAGCCAATTACAGTTAGGGGCCCTTCAAGTACTTTCAAGTCCATATTTGCAGTTGTTGCATATTTCCCTAGAATGTAATGGTGTGAAAAATGAACTTCAGCTAGCTCGGTCTTTGCACTTCTCCCATGGCCCAGGCCATCCTTGGTCCTCGTGAATGTGGCAGCTTCCCACACAGTAAGGCTAGTGTTAACTGACACTTGCTGGTCCCAAAGCCATAAACATCTCCACCAGGGAGTTTTATTGCAGAATTTCGGGAGCCTGACAAAAGCTAACCAGGTGACCAACTGAGTTACTGCCCCATTAGAAGGAAGCTTCCAGGCAGCTGTAATTTAATGTCGCTGGTACCTGAGTGTTGGGTTCCACAGGAAGCCCTAATATCTGGGGAGATTCTGTTTTAGGAGGAATCTCACCTTCAAGAAAACTAATTACTTTTTATGAAAGCAACCTTTCTTCAATGTCATACGCTCTGCATCGGGGCCTGACACCTGTGACTCTGCAGATGTTGCGTGGAATCCAAGATGGTGACAAGAACAGATTTGACCCTGTGTACCAAACCACCCTCTTGCCTTAGTGTATTAGCCTGGCAAATGGAACATTATCCATGGCCTATTGTTTAGATTCTAACCCTAGCAAGCAGACACAGCACAGCCAGTTCATCTCAGTATTTTCCACTCTCAGAACAATCTTAACTTCTCACATTCCATGTCCCACATGTGCAAGGTTGGCCCTGTTTTCATCTCTTTGGCCAGGGCCACCCCATATGTGATCAGGATTCACGGATCTTCTCAAAAACAAGTCTCTTGATTTAATGCCCAGCTACTCTCAGAGGACTCTGGAGGGGATCCATCAAGGCGGGGCAAGGTGGTGGGGTTCCTGGGAGGTTATATTTTCTATTCAGATTCATGTAAAAACCTAGGGACTGTTCTATCACGGTGGCGTGGCTGTGGGTTTGCAGCCTTAGCATATGGTCCAGTCACCAGCCAGTGACAACCCACAGAGAAAGCATCCATCAAATCCAGGCAACAGTGCACCTAACTTTCCAAGCCAGACCCAGCCTAAATGCTTAGCCAGCAACTGAAGCCAGCAGTCCTCAAAAGGGATGGTGTGAGCCTACCTGCACCTCACTGGCCATTTCTCATTTCTGTGTGAGACAATGAGATCACTCCTTTGGCAAAGTGCAACCCAAGAGCTACTCTAGCTCATCAGTTCCAGGAGAGCAGTGTGCAGGCTAGATCCCTTGGGCTCCGTTGCCACGTGGTGAGTTCTCTGGACTGGCTTGTTAGCTGAGATCTTTCTAGAATGATTTAGGACAGCAGCAGCAGTAGCAGCAGCAGCCCAGTCTTTGGTTGGCTTGATGGTTGGGGACAGGAAAGAGGGCGACTCTCGCTGGAGCCCCTTACACCACCTCCTATCATCAGGATGCAAGTTGCAAACCCAGAAGTGACAAAGCACACACTGCCTAAGCTTTGTGCTCCGGAAGCCCGGTGGCATACTCTACAATTCTACAGGGTCTCGAAAGACCTTTGAAGAGCTCATAGTTGTCTTATCTCAGCGTGAAGCAAGAGCCCACCTTCCTCACAGGCATCATGGGCAGCATGCAGTGTAGAAGGAAGATGGCAGGATTCTGGTTTCGTTTCTGTGGGCTACGTATGCTATTTACGCCGGAAACAAACAAACAACCCAAAGCTGTACGACAGCAAATCGGCAAACGGCTCCACAGTAAATATTCTAAACAGACGTGAATCGTGACATGGTTTTGATTCACTGCTTACTTAAAAACAGATGCTGTGTGGGAAGGGTGGGCCCAAACATGCTGGGCATTCGGGGGAGTCTGGGGAAGAAGCTGCCTTCTGGAACCAGCAGAGATAGAGCTCTTAGCCAGCGGCTAAGTCTCTGTCCTCAGGCCTCCCCTTCTCTTCCTCTTCCTCCTCCTCCTCCTCTTCCTCCTCCTCCTCCTCTTCCTCCTCCTCCTCTTCCTCCTCCTCCTCTTCCTCCTCCTCCTCTTCCTCCTCCTCTTCCTCCTCTTCCTCCTCCTCCTCTTCCTCCTTTTCTTCCTCCTCCTCCTTCTCTTCCTCCTCCTCCTCTTCCTCTTCCTCTTCCTCCTCTTCTTCCTCTTCCTCCTCCTCTTCCTCTTCTTCCTTCCCTTCCTCCCCTTCATCTTCCTCCTTCTCTTCCTCCTCCTCTTCCTCTTCCTCTGCCTCTTCCTCCTCTTCCTCTTCTTCCCCTTCCTACTCCTCCTTTTCCTCATCCTCTTTCTCCTCCTCTTCCTCCCCCTCCTCTTCCTCCAACCTGGTTGACCTGGTAGAAGCAGTTTGAGTGTGAAGAGAGAACATGGATAGAGGTGGGGCTCAGAGAGCCAGGGCCAGTTTCCTGCCATGAGGACAGTACTCACTTGGCCCTGGTTCTCTGTGTCCTGTGCAGCTCTCCCATACTGGAGAGAGCAGGGTGAGGTGAGGAGAGCCAGGCAGAGCCTTTTGTAAAGATCAGCACAGCTCATACATGGCTTTGCACTGTGTTTCTATCTGAGAGGCGAGAGGCTTTGCTGTATCATCCAGCCCTGGACCACCCCTCAGTAAGCAAGAGATGGCTCTCCAGAAGAAGCAGAGAAGGAAGCCGTGAGCACCCATGGCCTTCCTCTTCCCTCCTATTGCCCCTGGATCCCTGTACCATTTATCTATCTGTTGATTACTGTATGTGTGTGTGTGTGTGTGTGTGTGTGTGTGTGTGTGTGTGTGTGTGTCTGTTAACCATGTTCACCCACAGCAGACTGCACAACCCACCCACGAGGACAGGACTATGTCCTTCTGACCTCCAGCCCTGCACCAATATGATTGACAGACTGATGAGCCAATCACAGTGAGACAGGCATGTCTGTATGGGAGGTGCATCTTACGGAGCTCATAGGTTGAAATGAGAACAGTGGCGAATGCGGGAGTCCCAGTGTCTTTCTGTCTGGAGCCAATGGAAGGAGTATTGGGGCTCATGTGCATCAAGGTTACCCTTATAAAAGAGAGTGGTGGGCAACTGACAGGACAGACAAAACATGGATATTGGTGCCAGTTTGGAATGAATGAGAGGGAGCCTCCAACCTGCATGTAGAAATGCTGTGGTCTAGCCTCAGCTCTGTCTCCCCATCTAGGAAACCTCCAGAACAAATGTAGAAATACAGAGGTCTCTCCTCAGCCCTGTCTCCCCATCTTGCCTTCCAAGAGTTTCAGAAGATCCTAGACACCTGGGAGAAGGCAAAAGATCTAACCCTATCTGCCTCTTTCAATATGTGTCTCCTCTCTCTCTCTCTTTTCCTCTCTGTAAGTCTGTATCTCTCTATCTCTGTCTCTTTTTGTTCTCTCCCTCCCCCTCTCCCTCCCCCTCCCCCTCTCCCTCTCCCTCTGCCTCTTTATTTCCTTACTTCCCCAGTTCTGGAGAGCCAAAATAGAGACTGTAGCAGATGTACTCACTTTACAACTAAGCTGATAAGCTGGTCATGCTCTTACAAGAAGTCGGAAAATGAATGAACATTGTCAATGAATACCTTCAGAGAGGATGCTCCCAGAGGCCACAGTGTCCCTGGGAGACATCTGGGTGTGTTTAAAAACCTAAGAAGGCAAGACCAACAGTAACACTAACGGTGATTTCTTAAAGCCAAGTGTGGAGACAAATCAGACAATTCAGACATGGCTTCCTAAAGCCAAGGAGCCCTGGGAGAGTTGGGGTTGACAGAAGTTTACCCAGACTCAAGATGGGAAGGAAGGGCCAGAAACCCTTGGGAGAAACCCAGAGCCTCTAATTTTCCTGTGAGGAGGCTGCCCCAGCATGCTTGTCTTTGTGTGTCCTCGCCATGTTGAAGTAACTGGTATCACGTGCTTAGGCCTACCTCAGACCTGTCTTAAGAACAAAAGTCACCACTTGCCTGTCTGAGCTACTCCAACGTGATACCTCGTGTGTGGAAATTAGAAGTGACTAAGCCTAGAGACAGATTCCATTGGCCTTGCGACAAGATGGCGTTCAAGAGCCAATGCTAATTACTTCAAACATTGTAGTGGGGGCACATGCACACTCGGTAAAAGGGACAAATGACTTGGAAGCCTGTGACCATGAGAAGTCAAATCGGTACAACTCAAGTGGTATGTGGGTTTATCTACAACTCTAGTGGATACTTAGGGACATCACCTCTGAAGTCACCCTCTTTGGATACCTTGGTAAGGACAGCAGCTAAAGTAGACAGACCCACCCTTAGATGTGTGTCTGCAGAGTATCTGCTAGTAGGCTCAATTACAGACGTGAAGGCCAGAAGGAGGACCACTCATACTTCAGGCCACTGCCTCTCAACTCCCCGGGTATGTAAGACACTGGAGTTCACAGACTGGGTCTCAATCCACAGGGCCTTAGCTGAGTGGATATCTCATGGCTATGGATTCTTCTCTCCCATAAATCTATTACCTGTTTAAGAGCTAGGAGGTAAGGAAACCACCCAAGATTAAGACAAAACATCTGTGTATCCCCAGGAATTGGCAACCTAGCTTTACTTTGGCAGCACTCAGGCTGGACTGGGCTCTGTGATGTAGTGTACACACATACTTCTACCTGATTGGTCCCCATGACCCTGCTCTGGGTGTATCAAAGGAGTTGCCATGGGCTGGTGAGGGAGGGTTAGCGGTTGTTGTTCTAACCTTCCCTCTGACTTTTGGTATCTTAGGAACTCTGAGTTCAAGTCACCTAGAGTCCAGCCTATGTGCTAGGACTGGTGTTAGGTGTAGGCAGAAATGACTTTGCAGCTACTATCACTGTCATCCCTGACTGGTCTTGCTCTGCAGCTCAGAAAGTCCCTGGCTTGAGCACCAGCCCCCATTGCCAAGGATTCTGTCAACCCTGTCTCACCCGGGGCTAAGGAAACCCCGAAGCCCATCTCTGACGAGAGAGCTTGAGGCCAATGCGAGGAACAGGAGCCAGGTGAGGTGCAGAGAAGATGCACAGTTCAGCATCATTGGATTTTGTTTTTGTTTTCCATCCCTGCCCCCAAAACAAAATCCAAGAGAACCATCCTCCAAATTTTTGAGTGATATCATGGATACAGATCTTAACATGTCTGAATTTTAAAAGCAACATTCTCCTTCACCATCAGACTCTTTCCACGTGCCCAGGGACACTATCAGACTCATTTCAGGGATACACAAAAGCTATCTCTGCCTACCACATGTCACATCGGGTCGTTTCCAGAGGACAGAGTCCCTGGGAAGATGCAAGAGTCTGTCTGTCTGTCCTCAACCTTTCACCTTGTCTGCAGACTTTCCTGCATTCTCCTACTGAGTCCTACCTGGGCCACACAGAGAAAACACATTCTCTGGAGAAGATCCTCTACACCTGACCTAGCCCCTGGTCTATAATACACAAGAGTGTCAGGTTGTGGGGCTATCAGTGGCTCAGCAGTTCAGAGTACTGGTTGCTCTTCCAGAAAAACAGGTGTGATTCCCAGTACCCACAGGGAGGCTCACAAACATCTGTAACTCTGGTTCCATGGTTATCGTCTGCACATGGTGCACGCGCACGTGCGTGCACACACACACCACAAACATACATACAGACAATACACACATATAAACACACACACATACACGCATGCATGCATACATACATTCATACAGGTAGCACATAATATATATATATATATACACACACACACACACACACACACATACATACATACATATACATACATACATACATACATACACACATACAGGTAACACACACACACACACACACACACACACACACACACACACACGTTTAATTTTGAAGAGTGTGAAACAGGTCCACAGGCCCCTCCTAGCACCGGCTACTAATAGCGATCCTAGGGAAGATGGGTTGCATTGCGATGTCTACCTCGGGCAGGGCTGTAGTTCCAAACCAGGGAGTATGAAGGGGGTTTTCTAGGAGATTTCTGTCTATGACCCAACAGAAGTCCCAAAGTAGCATCTTAATAACCGACAAAACATAACACTGTGCCCTCCATTTCTCCAACCTTCCTGGTCACACTCGACCTAACAAAAAGCCCAGCATCTGCTCAGCGACATGAGGAGGCAGCCTGTACCAAAGCATGGCCCATGGGAGCTACTGGGGCTGGCTGCGCGCGCATGCGCGTGCTTGCACACACCCCCCCCCCCCCATTGAGTTTGGATCCCTCATGGGCTCCTGAGTGCAGCCCCGACACAAGCACACACCGTGTACGGATATATTCCTTTAATTATGGAACTGTAAAATTTCTTTAGTTCAGTCTATGCTTGTATGACACAAATGTTCGAGAATCTGCCACCCACCCAACCTGGTTCTCAGGCTCGCTCGTTGGCAGTCGGCGCGTGAACGCGTGTGGCTGTTAGCATCCTCAGACAGTTAAATGAAGAAATGCAGCACTGACCGTGTGTGTGAATACATAGAGAGAAAACCACAGCATTCTTAATTCTGGCCCAAGTGATAAGCCACACACGCGTACCACTCAGCAAGTGTCTGACGGATGGAGGCTGTCATGTAAGGGCTCGTCCTCTGGGTTGAGGCTGTGTCCCTGGATGACTGTCGATGACATACACCAGGTCACCTGCGGAACGGTTTCTCCAATATATGCATATAAATGCTTGCATGTTTGTATGTGCAGGTGTGCGTGTTTGTGTGCGTGTGTGTGCTGCGTGTGATGTGAGTTGCCAAAGTACAAAACACAAGTTTATTCTGTTCATACTAAGCATGTAAATAAATCAAGTTTTGTGACTAGAACACAATTCTTTTTTTTTTTTCTTTTTAAAAAGGAACATCGAAGATCTTCAAAAATTGCTACAGTACAAAAAAAGTGTGTGTGTCTGTGTGTTGGTATTTATATATTTATATATGTATATTAACCAGAAATAGTGACTCTACCGGAAGTGATCCCCCCACCCCTGTCCTCTGTTAAGATCTCTCCGCGTGGTTCGCTGGGCTCGGCTCCTGCCGAGCTTCCGGGTCATTACATGGCACATAGTGGTATTATTGGCACAGGTTCAGAATCGTGGTGCGAGTCCCAGGCGTCGGGAGCTGTCTCCTGTTCTTCTGCATGGCTTTCTCTGTCGTCTCCAGTCCGCTTCTTGCATGTCTTCTTTCTGCTCTCCGGAGAAAACTCTGGGAGAAGGGAGCGCCCCTAGGCACGAGCAATTTTACAAAAATAGATTTGGCCTTGGGTGTCCTGCTCTGCTGAGTTCCCGCCGGCAAACAGAAGCAGCGGGTGCGGGACCCTCCCCTTAGATAGTTTAGGTTTAGGTTTTTTATAATTTTTTGTTTTGTTGTTTTGTTTGTACAAGTTCACCAACGGAATCCTGTAGAGACAGAAAGAAAGAGAGTAAATAGTAGTAGCCCCCTGTGCGCAGGCAAGTTCGCTGCCCACAGTAGCCCCCGGGGCGCAGGTAGGTTCGCTGCCCACACGAAGCCCAAATATACCCACTCCGGTGGTCACCAAGGATTGGTGGGGCCATGCGGAAAGGTTTCAGCCCTGGGTGCGCAGCCTCCCAAGAAGGACCAGGCCCACGGCAGGATAGAAAGATACAGAAAGTCTGGGGTGGGGGGCACAAGCAGGAAAAGATATGCTCTCCCAGGCATCTGACTGAAGTCTCTCACTAGCAAAGTACCAACCCTTCAGGTCTTCCTCATTGTCCCAGGCATGTCTACGCCTTCAAGGATTCTCACCAGAGACCTTATGTACAGGGGAAAGGCACATTCTAAAGGGCTTGCACAATCCCAGTGGCTCCTGAGTTTAGCTGACTAGATTATAATCTCATCCCAGGGACCCGTGGAGCCAAGCTGTCACCTCAGAGGATGCCGGGGTCCCCGAAACATGTTGAGTACCAAAATCCCCAAAAGCTCCTGAATGCCAATCTATAGACTTCTAGTTGAAATATGATTCGTTCTTTGAGAAGCCCACACCCAGGCTCCTGTGGCTGTCTTAACTATTCTTCTGAGCATTTCTTATCGCTGTCAACTCTCATTCTTAAGCTTGTGTTCAGGTATCTTTTTGTTTTGTTTGTTTGTTTGTTTTTTGATATAGGGTTTCTCTGTATAGCCCTGGCTGTCCTGGAACTCACTCTGTAGACCAGGCTAGCCTCGAACTCAGAAATCCACCTGCCTCTGCCTCCCGAGTGCTGGGATTAAAGGTGTGCGCCACCACTGCACAGCTGTGTTCAGGTATCTTTAACAGCTACACAGCTACACAGGTAGCTTAGGACACCAGCCAGTGCTGAAATTCTTTTCAGTGTCAAAGCTATAGATTCTGTTGTGGTCTGAGTTCACTGCTGTAGCACTCACGCTGCTGGGGGTGGTAATGTGGCTGCCCCCTCACCTCTGACAGGGCCATGTTCCCTATTAACTCCTCTGGAACACATCTCCTAAACATGCATGCCACTGGCTAGTACTCCTTCTGTGTTCTTCCTCCCTCCCTCCTATGGACGACAGGGCTTTGCTTGCTGCACCTACAACGCAGGAAGGAACCTATGGGGTCCTTTTCCATCTACTACAAGGTAAATGTTCACTGGGACCAAGACTCAGGACAGACTTCTGAATCCTGAGTTCCCCCAAGAGAGAGAAAGAAAGGAAATCTGCTTATGTGCAAGAGAGGCCAGTGACAGCAGCATGCTTCAGCAGCCTGGCCAGGAAAGGGCACCCAGACCTGTCTGCAAGTAAGCATCGGTAAGTGGCAGCCCAGTGCTCCAGCCAGTGAGAGAGTCCAGCAGTCGGGATGTCCCTGGGCATGAGGCTGGATTACATTGCAGCCGTGAGCGACCTTGCTTAGTGCTGTGAGTTCTGGGGCAATGTGTGTGGGCCTCTGCTGCCCCTCAGGGCTCTCACTAGAAACACCCACCCCACAACTACAGGTCACTAAGACCTTCAAGTGGAAAGGGGACTTCCTCCACACCTGTAGATGACATAAGCCAAGAAACCAGGACTCCAGGGACCTCGATCAAGGTGGCAGGATGTGACATAAATGCTGGTATCACTCTACAGCTCCCAGGCCCAGAGTATGGCCAGACCAGAAGATCTGTCACAGAGAGTTCCGAGCTTTCTGGGGACATACAGTCCTGGAAGCAAGCTATCTGGCCAGGGACTGTGAGCTGGGTAGAGTCTCCCACAGTTGCAGCAAGCGTGGGTATAGGACTCAGCTCTCCCAGAAGACTCCAGTGTGACACCCTTTTTCCTGTCTCAACAGTGGTAGACTTTGAGAACTGACCTTTCCAGGGAACACATGATGGTTTCATCCTAGATCCTAGGGCAGGGCTGGGAAGACCTGTGTTTGTGCCCAGAGCCACACATTTGTCTCTCCAATGAGGTGGAGAAGAGAATTAATGTGCTAGCCCCTTCCCTGTGGTCCCAGAAGAGACAACAGAAGCTCCCTGAACAAGCCTCTATCTGGCCTGCCATCTCCAAGAGATGCTTGTTGGCTACTCTATGAGGCCTAGTTTGAAGAATCCACAATGCTTCTGTGGGGTTATCCATCTACTGTAGACCCCAACCATGCATAAAGGAATGGAACCTCAGGTCTTGTCAGCACACGGCTCCCCCTGAGCTGTATCTCCACCCTATCTCCATATTCAGGGATCAAAGGACAAAGGGTTTCAAATGGAGAAGTTATTTAACACAGAAAGGCCATCTTGGGTACACATTTTCATTTGAACTTTGTTGAAGTTTAGAAAATAATACTCTGTACCCAGGTTATGCATTTAAATGGGCAGATGGTGGGGGTGGCTCAGGTGTGTGTTTGTACAGTCAGTAGAGATGCCAAGGTTGGGGACTGTTAGTATCAGGTGGGAAATTTTCCTAGAAATAGTCTGACACAATTAATGCTGCTTAACCTCACACTGAAGAAGAGTTAGAAGTTAAGGTCTCAGTGGCTGCAGTACCTGCTGTGTGACCGTGAAGACCTGAGCTTGGGCCCACAGAGCCACATAAAAGGTGGGCATAGCCGTGTGGGTCTATAATCCCTGTGCTGGGGAGGCAGGCAGGACGATCCTGGGTCTTATTGGCCTGCCAGCCTAGCAGAAATGGTGACCTCCAGGTCAGTGAGGGTCTCTGTCTCAAAAAATATGGCAGCAATTGACAGAGGAAGACACCCGCCACTGGCCTCTGGCCTCCATAATCACACAACTGCAGAAACACCTAGCCAACAACACAACACACATGCACACACACATACACAGGAACACCATGCCACACACATGCAGAGAGAGGGAGAGAGAGAGACAGAGACAGAGACAGAGAGACAGACAGACAGAGACAGACACAGAGAGAAAGAGACAGACACAAAGAGAGAGACAGAGAAGGAGACAGGCAGAGACAGAGACAGAAAAAGAGACACACAGAGAGACAGAAAGGTTAACTGGTATTTATTAGGTCTATTTTCCTACAATTACACACATATTTTAAACAGATTCACGAAAGGCTGGCCTGGTGACCTAGGTCAGTATAATCTGGGTGATTTAGGTCCCCCCCTCTCTCACCTTCTCCCTCTCCCTCTCCCTTTTAAGAGACAGTGTTTCTCTATCCAGCCTAGTCTGCTCCGAAGCTATACAATATCGTTATTGTTGCAATATCGTTATTGTTGCAATATCGTTATTGCAACACTCTTGCTGCAGCGACCTGCTTTCTGGAATCTGAAGCAAACACTGCCAAACCTGCACCTAAGGTTGGCTGTAAGTCACAAAGCAGCCCCACCTTCATGAGAAAGGCTCCCATGGAGGAGGCAGGTCCTTGATCCTGAATTTAAACAAAGCAAGGCTGCAGGCACAGCCCCAACCCCTCCCTGCCAGTCTTCTAGATACTTCTATCCTATGTTCTCTATGCTGGCTCCTCCCACCTACCTTCCCTCCACCATGCACCTCCCTCTTTTCTCTACCCAGACAAGCCCTCAGTTTCTATCTGTCTTGCCTCCTGTGTGTAAGAGTTTCCTGGAATTTTCAGCCTGACATGAACAGCATTTCCCTTGCAACAGGGCCCTCCCTGAGTGCAGGTCTGCGGTGGGGGTCACCTCAGGCTGGACCATAGAGGCTGGTGACAGCGGCCAACCCTTCTGAAGTGATTATGTGGAACCACAAAGGGAGGGAATTCTCCTCCAAGCCTAAGGGGCAGGGTCACTGGGAGACTGAGACAGTGGTGAGTCGGCCATTGTAACAACAGCACAGACTTTCTGCAGAGTAGAGGAGATTCCAGACAATGTCAGGGTACCATGCCAGCCTCAGGCCAGGGAGGGAGGAGAAGTGAAAGGCCTGCCCTGAGCCCTGCTGTTCTCTAGTTCTGGCCTACAGTGGAGGGCTGGGGTCTCCGGCTACAGAGGCTCAGTGCAGGAGCCTCTTTGGTCCTGAGTTGGAAAAAGACCATGGGCCCTGACCAGCGGGGGAAGGATGCAGGATGTGGGTCCCACAGGAAACAGGACAGGGAAGGTGGGAGCTATAGAGCAAGAGATCTTGCAGATAAATTCTGGGATAAATTCTGCCCCCTGCTGCCCGGAAGAAGATTGAGCTGCAGGCTTCCAGGGCTCATGGGCTTGACCCATCTGCTCTGGAAAACAAAGAAAGAGGCAGGCCTCATCCCTGGTGCTGCAGCTCCTGACCATCCTGTAAAGACACCTGTGCCCCATGTTCCTTCTCTGCTGGGTGAGAGAAAGCACAGCTTCTAGAACATTCTCTGTGTTACTTTGAAAGAAGTATTCTTTTAAGTTATGAGAGCTTCGTACTCTACGACTAGTGTTTGTGTGTGCACATGTGTACATGTTCCTGTGCACACATGCCTGCGCACATGCATGCAGACACCAGGGGTCGTCTTCGGGTGCTTTTCTCAATCCCCATCCACCTTGAGACAGAGCCTCTCAGTGAACCCAGAGCTCACAGAATGGCCATGTCTGGCTTTTGATACGGGTGCTAGGGATTTGGAAGCACTCCACCGAGCCATCTCCCCAGCCCCTGGGGTGTGTTTTGTTTTGTTCTGTTTTGTTTTGAGGAAGGTCCAGGCACTTGCTTTTTATTTTTTGTATCAATTTGTGCTTCAATTTGTTCCTGAGAATATTAGTAATGAATCATCTCTTGTTTGCTCCAGACACGAGAGTATGTTTTACAAAGTGCTCTTCAGAATGAAGTGGCTTTGGCGAATAGGAAGAGCCTAAGTGTAGTGTGGTGTTCTGAAGTTCAGCCATCCTGAAAGTGGGGAGACTGACAGGAAATGAGGCATCAGCCAATGGCAGGTGAGCCTCTGAGTAGAAGTCAGCTTCATGTGGCTTCCTCCAGAGCTACCTGCAGCCACTGTGAGGTGGTACGAGACAAGGACACTCTGATGTGGGAGCTTGTCTGTCACAATACCTGGGTTTCCCAGGAGTCTGTCTGCAGGGAAAAGACTTGGCCACAGTGAGGCACCGTCTTGTACAGGCACAGTCCTATGAGGGGTAAGGATGTGTTAGAGTAAGAAACTGCTACATGCAGGTCAGCAAGACGACTCAGGTCAAAAGAGCTTGCTTCAAAGGCCCGAGAACCTGAGTCCAATTCCTGGAACATACTGTGGAAGGAGAAAAGTGACTGCATACATGCCCATGAATGTGCACACAGAGAGAGAGAGAGAGAGAGAGAGAGAGAACACTGACACACATACAGAGCGACACAACACTGACACACACACACACACACACACACACACAGAGACCACACTGACACATATACACACTGACACATACAAACATACACACACACATACACACAGAGACAGACACACAGACACTTCTCTCTCTCTCTCTCTCTCTCTCTCTCTCTCTCTCTCTCTCTCTCTCTCACACACACACACACACACACACAACACAGAAAGGGAGACACAATACTGACAGGAACACACAGAGACACAACACTGACACACACACACACAAACACAGAGAGAGAGAGCGCACACACACTGACACATACACACTGACACACAAACATACACAGACAGACACACACACAGATAAAACAAATTCTTTTAAAGAAATTGCTACATCACCTATTAAAAGCTATCTAAAAGTCCTAAAGACTCTTCGAGAGATAAATATCTCTATTGACTATTAAACCTTAGTTAAATGTTTTTCTATTAATCGCTGTTTATTTAAGGGACAATAAGCACCCGTGTAAATCCGGGAGATCTCTCTGGCGGGTCTCTGCTTGTTGCTCATGCCTAGGCATTAATTCTAAGAATCGGGGGATGCCTGGACTCTGAAGGCTTTCATCTCAGTGACTGATGAATAGCTCGCCCGGCACACGGCAATGAGATCTTTAAGCATTTATCAGAGTCTAATGAGCCTCTTTCCACAGCTCTCCTGGTTTTGGTCTACAGAAAGTCACTGGAGGTAAAGCACGGCAGACATGTCGGCAGAGCACACCCTTTTGGAAAGGAGACAAAACATCCAGTTCTTCTGAGCCCAGAGGGTCCCCATGATGCACATGGAGGAATGGGCGTGGACTAGAAACAATGTATTCATGTAGGTGAGACTGACCGTGAAGTAACTCCTGGGGCAGCTACATCCTATAACCCATCCAAGATCAAAACTGTGGGGACTCATTCACCCCAGGGAGGAGTGGATGCCACAGGAAAGACAAGAGATCTGGAGCAGAGGAACAAATAAAATCACGCCTCCTGTTCCCCGAGTCCTATGCTCTTGTAAATGTCTGCGCTGCAGCTCCCTGCAAGAAGGTTGCAAGGCTCGAGCCCCTGGGCATCAGCACTGGCCCTCTTGCAGCCCAGCTGAGCATCTCCTTTAATTGAAGATCTTACAGCCCACCCTACCTCCCACCCTACCTCCCACCCCAGCCTGCCTACTGCTTGGGACTGGCCTGGGGTGAGTGAGCAGAGGCACCTATCATAGAGATGGGCTTGGTCTCAGACACTGCAAGGGGTTTGCAAGGCAGAGTCATCTGTAGGGTGAGCTATGTGACATCCTGGAACCAGGCAGCTGCAAGCAATCAGGCCTCACCACTGATAACCTAGACCATCATGACCAAATCATCTGTCTTCTCTCAGCCTCAGTTTCCCTCCTGTCGATTGGCTTGCTGGGAGGGTGGCCTTTCTAACATCTATATGACAGAGCTGCCCCCAAGACATGTGGCCTATGTGCCCCCAGCTCTCCCAGGAAGTGGTGGCTCAGTGGGCAGACTCAGCATCTCCACATCAATGAATTATTGTTTATCACATTTTTCTTGTATTTTTTTTTAAATTGATACAGGATCTGACCCTGTATCCATGCTGTCTTCGAACTCTCAGTGATTCCCCTGCCTCAGACGCAATCAGACTGCTTGGTTACAGACGTTAGCCACCACATCCACCTTTGATGAACTTTAAAGCTATAATCCAGAAGTGGCGCCTACCCCACCTTGGGACCTGCCAAGCTTCACCAGGTGACAGGGAACTCCACTGCTCCCCAACACTAGCTGAGCTGGCATATCCAAGAAGGATGTCCACAGCCTTCATGGAGAGAGCACATTAGCAGACCATGGCACTGTGCTCTGAGGATGCACCAGGCTCCGGGTCCTTGCCTGCTAGAAGGCTGTGTTTGCCACGCAGGCTCGGTGAAGGCCTCTGCGGGAGGCTCATGTCCAGTCTAATCTAATTACATTCTCTTGCCCGTTGGTGGAACATGTTGGCTTTGGGACAGAGACTGAGGGCTGGAGATTTGATTTGGACCGAACTTGTGATTCATTAGTGCCGGGATTAAGAACTGACCGATTCGTTTCCAAGCTGGCGGCAGTTCTTCCCTGCTCTGCTAGACAAGGCCTGGGTATGGAACCACATACCCAGCCCTCACCCCACACAGAAGGCGAGCATCGAGTAAGAGGAAAACATTTGCGGACACCGAGTCCTATCTAAGAGACAGGTTTATCATCCCACAGGAAATGACTGGATGCCTCTTTTACAAGAGGAATGTAGACCGGCTGGCTCTGCTGTGACACACCGGGCAAAGGAGGGTCCCCGGCAAGACTTGCATCTCAAAGGAAAGGGGAACAGACAGACATCACCATGGGCTCTGCTTGCAGCTTGTGTAAGCGGGACATGTGGGCTGTGCCGTTCCTGGGCGAGGCGCTCATGTCCCTGTAGGCCACCATTCACAGACTCACAGGAGCCATTGGATGCCAGCATCTGCGTTCATACCAACCAAAGCAAGCTGAATGTTCTCAGGCAGTCGAGCATGAAGAGTTCATCCTCTCTGGGTGCCGGTCTCCAGCTTCAAATTAGTGGATGTCTCAACTCTTCGCTTTCTTTCTCTATCATGTTATTTCTTATCTCTTATTTTCATAGTTCAAAACTTTCTTTTAATTCCACTCTGGCTTCCCTCCCCCCTCGCCCCCAACATGATTTGTGTGCTGAGGGTGTGATCCTTGTCTGCTCAGCTGTTGCCCCAGTGGGTGGTTTCCTGCTGAGGGAAGGGGATGCAGTGCCCAGAGCTTGTTTCTAAGGTGATTTCAGCTCGCTGCAGCTCTGCACAGGGAGAGCATGGCAGTGAGCTGCTGTTGCTGCTGCAAGGAGATCCTGTGAGCTACTCCCCCACTAGGTAGTCTCATCTGTGTGTCTAAGAGATGTGCCTCAGAGACCCATGGTCCAGTATCCACATAGGGGATGTCCTGGGAAACCCACTGTCTTAGAGAGAGGCCCCTGGTCATCCCAAACAGAGGTAAGGGGAGTAGATGGGGGGTCAAGGAGAGAGGGAGGGCATCCTGCCCCAAGAAGATACATACCATGAAACAGACACATGGCGTCTGCCCCGCCCCCAGGAGGTAAAAAGCCTTCGGCCAGTCAGCAGGAGATTTCAAACCATTTCTCAGACACAAAGGCCACAGGAATGAGATGTCTATCTGCAGAGGAGGATCTGTGGAGAGCAGAGAAGGCTGGTGTTAGCCTGCGCACACCACAGGGCAGGCGAGCTGGGGAGCCTGCAGGTGGAGTCTGTTCTCTAGAGATGAGTTTTTTCTTGCAGGCCCACAAACAGAGAGGCTGGAGGTTGAGGGCTTAGGTGTGGAGGTGGGAAGGCTGGCCATCCCTCACTCTTGTACCATCTCCAGATGCTGGCTTTAGGGTAAGCCCAAAACCATTTTGTCATTAAAGGCAGGTTTCTGTGATGGTTAGCATTAACTACCAACTTGACACAACCTAGAATCACCGGGAAAGAGAGTCACAGTGTGGGGCTGTGTAAATCGGGTTGGCCTATGAGCATGTCTGTGAAGTGGAGTTATCTTGATTGTTAATGTGGGGAAAATTCAGACCACTGTGAGTGGGACCATTCCCTAGGCAGGGAACTCTGGGAGAATTCAGACCACTATGAGTGGCACCATTTCCTAGGCAGGGGACTCTGGGAGAATCTAGACCACCGTGAGTGGCACCATTCCCTAGGCAGGGGATTCTGGGGGAATCCAGACCACTGTGAGTGGGACCATTTCCTAGGCAGGGGGTTCTGGGAAAATTCAGACCACTATGAGTGGCACCATTTCCTAGGCAGGGGACTCTGGGAGAATCTAGACCACCGTTGAGTGGCACCATTCCCTAGGCAGGGGATTCTGGGAGAATCCAGACCACTGTGAGTAGGACCATTCCCTAGGCAGGGGATTCTGGGAGAATCCAGACCACTGTGAGTGGGACCATTCCCTAGGCAGGGGGTTCTGGGAAAATTCAGACCACTATGAGTGGCACCATTCCCTAGGCAGGAGATTCTGAACCTTATAAAAGCGAAGGAGGCAAGCAAGCAGGTATGCATGCATTTATTTCTCTCTGCTCTAGACTGTGGCCAGCTGCTTTAAGCTTCTGCTGCTATGAAATCTCTGTGATAATAGACTGAAACCTGGAATCATAAACTGAATAAACTCCTTTCCACCCTAAGCTGCTTTTTTTTTTTTTTTTTTTTTTGTCAAGGTAGCTTATCACAACCACAGAAATAAAACAGGCAACTACCATGTCCCAGACCCAGTGGCAGGCACCGGAATGGTACCCTTCCTGGCTCTGCAGCAGGCTGAGAGTATCAGATAGCAATCCCTCTACAGTTGAACAGGGACCTCCCCATGGTGTAAGCATGGCATACTCGCTCACTGCAGCCAGTAGCACAAGAGCATACAAACTGGTAGCCAGAAGCCCTGGATGTCCAAGAGCCACCCTTACTTATAGATAAAGCAGCAAATAGAATGGTAGGGGCAGAGTGACCCAAAGCTGACCTCCCCATGGCCATGACAGGGAGCCCTCAACACTACTAATCCAGCTCTGACCAGGGGGAGGGGCCTTCAAGGCATGTGCGCAGCCAGCTTACTGCCTCATTTCTTTTCTTTTCTTTTTTTCCTAATTTACAAATGACGCAGGGGTGCACAGTCACTTAAAAAAATAGCTTATTGATATTTTAATTTAATGCTGGACAAACCCTGAGCAGCTGACTCAGGAGTTTCTTAACCATTCCCAGGGATGGCTGGAGAAGTGTGTCTTCTTTGAGGGATCACCCATGAATAATAAAACAGCATTTAATAAGGGGCTCCAGCTCTGGAGTCTGCTTGGCATTTTCTGTGTTTCTGAGTTGGCTGCTGACATGCTATTATTGACAGAATCTCGGAGACACCGACTGTGGGAGGGACCCGACATAATCTGCTGATACTCCAGGCAGCAATGAATACTTGGCTGGCTTTGAATCCTAAGGCTGGAGGGCAGCTATTCGGCCTCCAGGCACAATGTGAGGGGCTGGAATCTTTATCACCATTGTTTTGGGATCTAGGACAGGTTTTCACCATAGCTTCCACTGTGCTTCCCAGTGGTGGGTGGCTGCTTACCTGTTGGTTCAACTTCACTGCTATTGTTTTGGCAAATCAGCTCTTTGCTTGCTCTGGGCCCCTGCAATCACTATGGAGTGACCAGACAAGATGGCAGTGTCCGGTTCACCCACACAGAGCTCTGAGCCTTGGAGCCTGGGTCATGTGGAACTCACCGGTTTCCGTTGAATGTGGACTTGTACTCCCCGGTCGAGTGCAGCGTCTCATCGGCATACACGGGCACGGAGGCCCTGACACACTCGTGGGAACACTGCAGTGTCTCGTTATAGGCGGTGAAGATGTCCACGCTGCTGGACACCCGGGCAGGGGTGAAGTCCGTCAGGTTCTGGCAGCTCTCTTCCTGCTGATTCATCTTCCGCTGGTGGCTGTTCCTCCGAGTGTGCCCGCTTGGGGCACAGCTAGGAGAGAGGGAGAGGGGCTGGAGTGGGGGAGGGCAGGTCCTGGAGCACGTGTGCAGCTCTCTCCCGCACATCCACCGTGAAGGCTCCGCTGCTAGGCACCATTTATTTACACAGTAATTCCCAGCCTCTTCAGAAAGATCAACCACAATCAAGCAATCAGTTTTTTTTTTCAAATATAAAATCTGAATTTTAAATGTGGCCGTTATCATAAGAGTGCTTTGAGGTGAGCGGTGGGATTATGGAACCTTATTTGCCTAAAGAATGTCAGCTAGACTGACTCAGTTTCCCTCAGATGCCTTAATAGGATGGAGAGGTCAATAACGCCCATTGCAGGAGGGCTGAGTGGGCAGGAGGGGACCTGTGGGGGGCAGCCTGGGGTTAAAGGCTGCTTGACTGTTGGGTGAGCTGCTGAGAGGGAGCCCTGGGCCATCACCTCGCCCAGAACACATCTACAAATAGGAAACTTGTGTTCACCCTTGCCAGGGTCTGACAAAGGCGTGGTCTCATGCCCCATGAGCGCCGCCTCACTCCCCCACCAGCCATGGAGGATGAATAGGGGACCCCACTCCTGCCTGTGAGGGAATGGCCCATGAAATCCAAGCCAGGTAAAGCCTGTCTTCTTAAGGTCTCATTTTATTTACTCTCTGCCTCTGTTTCCCCAATTAGAAGGGAGGCTCTGATTCCTGCTGAAACTGAGCATGAGGCAGAAGGCCCCTCAGCAGAAGAGACTCTGAGCTCTGCTGACCCTCTTCACTGACCCTGGCTGCTCTCCCAGAAGGGTCACAAGTTCTCTCTGCTCCCGGGATGGTCAGTCATGATGTTGTACTAAGCCACATGCACATGTTCTTGGGGTACCCCCCCCCCCAAATACTTTGCTATCCATGTCTTCTGGATCCACCAGGGGAACACCTGCCTACCAAGTGTGAAGCCAGCAGAATGGGGTTTGTCCTGGGCTGTTAGTCCCCCTTGCTATCTACCTCTGGCTCCCTCACTTCTGGGTTTGTCCAGTTGCTGGAATCCTACTTGCTATTCACATATATCTGGGAATCGTGGGCACGTTGCTCCACTGGGGAGCTGGAACTCTGAGGTCCACAAGCAACAGATGCCTTTCCAAGTGGTTGCAGGCAGATCTGAGGTGCAAGTGCCACAGGCAGCAAGGAACCCTCTTGGTTTTCTCGGGTTATGTCAGATGAACACACCCAGCAAGGCCAGCCACAGAGAAGGCCACTTTACAGAAGGGAATGGGGAGGGAGAGCCACCTTCAGCAAGGCAGCAGTGTGGTTAGCGAGCAGAGAAATACTGCTTGCTCAAGGCAAAGAAAGTCTGGCTGAGAGAGCACCCTTGACCTCAGTGGGGGGTCGAGGAAGGATCTGACCACAGGAATAGACTGTAGCCTGGTAGGCAATGTATACAGGTAACATATGGGTCCAGCTAGACCTGGGTGACGGGAGAAACATGTATCCTGGGATACTGTGTCATTAAGGGCTTGCCACTCCTTGCATGCGAGCCACGATGGGGGCTACACTAGAAAGCAGACCCAGTGGTATTCAGTGGTGGCCACAGTGCCTGTGGCTGTCGTCTGCTGGGCCCTCCTACTCCAAAGGAGATGCAGTCTGTAGGCTGCACTCAGGACTAGTCTGTTTTATTTGAAATGGGGTCTTGTGTGCCCCAGTTACATGGCTGAGGCTGACCTCGAACTTCTGACACTTTTGCCTCCACTTCCGGAGCGCTGAAATTAGAGGCACAGGCCAGGGTACAAAGAGCTGGAATGGGAGTCAGGGTTTCATGCAAGCAGGCCAAGTATTCTGCCCATGGAGTTAAATCCTGAGCTTCGAAGCCCAGTCTTAAAATGTTGGGGCTCTCAGCAGAGACCTCCCTGGGTGCCCCGCAGTCCACCCCTCCCGGGCCTTACCAATTTTTTAAGACAAGAGTTGTGATGAGCGCGGCGATGACCATGATGAGGGAGACGGTGATGGTGATGATCTGATGCACAGCCAGACCTGGGGGCGGGAGGAGACGGGAGAGGTCAAAGGTCAGCACACAGAGGTCAAAGGTCAGCTCTTGGGAAGGAGCCAGGGCAGAAGGCGCCAGAGCTGAAGCTGGAAGGGAAAGACCGAAAGATGTTGACTTAGAGATTCGTTTGGAGCAGCAAGACTGTTCGTTACCTGCATCCAGAAAGGGAGTCTCCAGCCCTGACGTCTCTCTTTCCCACACTCAACGTTGGTCTCAGCAGGGACCTGGCCATGGGCAGTTGTGCCCTGTGCCTGCTGCCTTTATCTGATTTCACGTAGCTCCCAAGCCCTCCCTGCCTCCCCTTGCATGGTACAAATGTTCTGCTTCTCCATCCTGGAACCATGAGCATGTAGAAGGAACTGGCCTGCCCCAGATGGTGCCTGCCTGGCCCACCCAGGACTTCTAGAAGAAGATGGGTCTCCCTATTGCAGACCCCGAAGGCACCCTCCCCAGGGCTGTCTCCTGTCCCAAGAGCCTTCCAGGATTGCTGGCTGCATAGTTCCCACCAGTGAGAGAATGAAGGAAGGGTGAGGCTTTTGTCACCCGGCCTAGAAGTCCCACCCCTTTCCCCATGGAGGAACGATGGTGGACTGGACCATAGAGCTGACAGGATGGGGACAGACAGGCAGGGCCACCTCGGCAGTCCGATAGCCAGAGTCTAACAAGCGTTTGCTGACCTTGCAGACAAATGACCAAGGTCATGAATTCTCCCTCCTCCCTCTCCAGTGCTCCCAACCTGCGATGCAGGATAGAGGGGAGAAGGCAGGTACTAGCTCCAGCCTCTGGTCCATCCCAGGCCACACTCCTTCTGGACCTCATCTATCAGAGCCCTGCTGGGACAAGGGAATAAGTACTTTCCCCAGCTGACTACAATCCAGCCAGAGTGGTCTGCAGGGTACACAGCCTTGGCTCTTTCCTGATGCTGGTAGACATGGGACCTGAACAGAAGACCAAGGTAGCTTGGGGAACTTTCAGGGCAAAGTATCTTCCTCCGAGGGTTGATGTCTTTGAGATGAGTGGGCCCTGTCCTGTCTCTACCTGGCATCCAATTCTAACGCCGCCTTTGCAGACACCCGATCATCACATCTGATGCATCCGAGGTGCTAGGGTACATATTCCCACGTGGCAGACTGCAGTGTTCCGAGGTCGCTGGCAGCCTCCCAGAGACCGTCGCAAGCAGATGTTACTTCTCTGCTAAAACATCATCATCAAGGGAGACTCGTTGGTGAATATTCCAAGTTGGCAAAGCCAGGACACACGTCCCAATTCCCCACCTCCCCCTCCTCTGTGACGAACTGCTATTTGTCATGAAGGATTCCCGTTTCATGGGAGAAGCGTCAGTAGGAAACAGAGGAGCCCACACAGGACTGTCATGGCCACCCACGGTTTCTACCCTTTGATTTGAGAGCCACTGTGGCACATTCTCTTTGTGCTGCATGGTGCTGGTAGAAGTCCTCATAATCATCATGGCTGCTGTCAGAGAACAGTGTGTCAATTGCGCTTGCTTTGAAGTTACAGATCTCTCTGCCCATGGCCTGTGGCTTCCCATAGCTGGTGCTCAGTCAGGAGCACTTCCTGTTGACCTCAGGGTGAGTCTCCTACTTCTTCAAGACCACTATTCAGTTTGCCAGTGGGGTTAAAGCCAAGATACACCACAAGTGCTACCTTCAATCTCCCCAACACTGGAGAGTCCACTAGCCTAGGAGTCTTTGTCCGCTCATTATTAGGTCTGAGAACCATCACAGATCTTGCAAGCAGGGGAGGAGTTGACAAGGATGAGAAGTTTGATGGACACCCACGGAAAGGGTGTTGCCTGTTCACTGTCCTATCGTGTTACATCCAAAGATTTCCCTAGATGAGTCAAGAAGCAGTTGTGACGTTCTGAAGGACATAGGCTGATCCTGTGCCAGTGCACCCAGCAAGGAGGAGGAGGAAGCTGATGACTAAGACAGAGAGGATGGTGATGATGGTGATGCTTGTGGTGGTGGTGATGATGGTGCTAACTCTGACGCTGATGAATATTAGATTTTGATGGTGATGACAGTCACAGCCGTCATCAGCATAACTCAAATTCTCTTCATCACCATCATCACGAGAGCATCACCTTATCACAACCATCAACATCACGATCACCATTGCTGCCATTACCACTGTGACGACAGTAGGGAGTCAGGAGGAGAATGACAGCAATGATCACAGACAGCCATTGAACAAGTGTCAGCTGTGGTCGGTATGCTGCTCTCCTCTGTAGTCCTGGCAACACCCTGAATGGTAGATTCTATCATGACTGGTTACAGAAGGGAAAACCACCCAGGGAATCACACAAGACCCACTGGATCCAGCACCAGTATATTGCACAATTCTGGGCAGCCCCTGCTAATCCAAGTCTTGCCTCCCTGCTTGTGTGTCAGAGGCTAGCTCTTCTCCCCTCAAAACCCTGGGAGAAAACAATCTTGTGTGCCCATGGAGGCAGAAGCTCACATGCCACCACCTCCTCTGTGGGAAGGCTCCATGGACACCGCTCCAGGCCAATGACAGGGACCTTCCAGCCACACACCGGTTCCCACGGTGAGAAGAGAGTCTTTGTTCCTGGGGTGAATGTGCCGCCTTCTATACCAAGGCTGGAGAGCTCAGTGGCTGGACGGATGGTGGATAGGGAAGGGCAGAAGGCAGAGCTGAAGGACGTGCAGCTCATCTAGACTCACTCATCAGAGAGGAGCAGCCTGCCAGAGGCAAGGAGAATCCCCTCATAAGAAAAACAGACTCAGCTGTCCAGGTCCAGTTGTGTTCAGGATTGGAGGAGACCAGGGTGTCCCTCAACTCTGACCTCTTTCTCATCCTGAGAGAATTCTCTCATGGAGCTGGCTATCGGCAGATGCCGTCCACAGAAGACGCAAGGCCACGGACAGAGGCATCAATGTGTTGGATTCCTCACTCCCTTCCCTGCAGCTGAGAAAGGAAAAGACCAGTTCTACTCTTTGGTGGTGAAAGAAACAGAGGGAAATGGTGGACACAAGGGACCCTGCTCAGCGATGGCTCTGAATGCAGAATACCAACCTCTGACTAAGGTCCTTGTGAGTTTCTGACCTCACATCAAGGAGCTCAGATCGTCACCATCTTTGTATCTGTGTCTACCCGGTGCACACTACAGCCTCGCCTAGAACCTTTAACGATGGCTTTGTGCCATATTGCTACATTTATTACTAAGAAATAAGAAACAAGGGAGATGGGAACAAAGCTGTACTGGTTAGGTTTTTTATCAACTTGACACAAGCTAGAGTCACTTAGGGAAAGAAATCTCAGCTGAGGAATTGCCTCCATCAGACTGGCCTGTTGGGCAAGTCTGAGGGTTCATATTCTTGATGAATAACTGCACCTGGGCAAGTGAGTAAGAAAGCAGACTGAGCAAGCCACAGGAAGCAAGCCAGTATGCAGTGTTACGTCATGGTCTCTGCTTCAGCTCCTTCTCCGACTTCCCTTCATGATGGACCACAAGCTGTTACAATGAAATGAGATGAAATGAACTCTTGGCTCCCCAAGTTGCTCTTGGTCATGGTGTTTTATCACAGCAATAGAAACCCTAACTAAGTCGACTGTCAAAGCCTAGGGTACATTTAAAAAACTTGTTTTTCCTGGAAATTTTCTGCATGAGTTATTTATTTACAGAACTTTTATTTCTCTCTCTCCCTAGCCCTTCCTGTGTCACCCTCTCCCCTCAATTTCATTATCTCCTGTATAACTATTAGCGTTGTTATACACATACATATCTATCCATCCATCCACCCATCCACCCATCCACCAATTCATCCATCTATCCATGCATCCATGCATCCATGCATCCATGCATCCATGCATCCATCCATCCATCCATCCACCAATTCATCCATCTATCCATCCATCCATCCATCCATCCATCCATCCATCCACCCATCCACCATCCATCCATCCACTCATCCACCCATCCATCCATCCACCAATTCATCCATCTTTCCATCTATCCATTCATCTATCCATCCATCCACCCATCCATCCACCCATCCACCCACCCATTCATCCATCCACCCACCCATCCATCCATCCATTCATCCATCCATCCATCCATCCATCCATCCATCCA
>CM052702.1:137316972-137367523 GCA_028551405.1 Uromys caudimaculatus
CATCCATCCATCCATCCATCCATCCATCCATCCATCCATCCATTCATCCACCCATCCATCCATCCACCCACCCATCCATCCATCCATCCATCCATCCATCCATCCATCCACCCACCCATCCATCTATCCATCCACCCATCCATCCATCCACCTACCCATCCATCCATCCATCCATCCATCCACCCATCCAACCTACCGAGTCCGTTTAGTGTTTCTCAAATGCACGTATATTTTGAGCTGACCATTTGGGACTGCATAACCTACTGGGGATGTCCCTGGAGAAGCCTGACTATCCCTCTCTCTGTAGCCATTGATTACCCATAGTTCTTAATCTAGGAGTGGGGCCTTGTGGAATTTGGTCTAACACCTTGGCCTGTTGACTGGGTGTGCCATTATGCAGGTCTTGCTTAAGCAGCCACACTGTTGAGGTGACATGGGTGCAGCTTCCCTGCCGTGTCTAGCTACTCCTCCTGCATTAGAAGCAAGATCTATAAGATAAACCCACAGACCCTACCATGATGATGGTTGAACAAAGACTGATCCGAATAACATTTGCGGGAAGCAGTTTGGATTATGGGAAATCTACAAGGGTGCCTTGTCCTTTTCTCTCACTAGAAGGCTGTCTACTAAGAAGAGAGCAGAGCCACATGAGAAGTTATATGACGTTCATAGAGTCTATGCTCTGTGACCTGATCTCCTCCATACACCAGGAGTTGCTTATAATCTTCAAATGGAGCTAATGTACGCAAGTGTTTTCTCACAAGATAAATACTCTAAGCTTCTAGGAGGTATAGTACGTGTAGCCAGCTTGTATTGTACACGTTAGTATACTAATATTATTTTATGATATCATAATAACATTATTATTGTTGCAATATAATATTAATAGTATACTGGTATATTATTAGGTATAATTTTTATGTACGATCACCTTGTACTACTGTGATGAAATGCTAGAGGGAGCTAACTTTATAAAGAGAAAAGGTTTATCCAGCTCACAGTTTTAGGGGTCAAGAGCATGGCACCTGACTCAGCCTAGTTCTGGTTACTGCTACACCACATCACAGTGGATAGTAATGGTTAGGGAATATATAGGGGCACAATATTACAGAGAGTGGAGGAAGAGATCAAGGGAGGCATTTGCAGGCTCTTGGATCTCATGGTCCCTTTTGAGGGCATGTGCCCAGTGTTCTAAGTACTGTCCTTCAGGCCTTGACTCTTCAAGGTCCCAGATCTTCCCATACCATCCTGGGACCAAGTCTCTAGTTGCAATGGACCCTTGGAGGCACTTAAACTACATCCCAAACATATCAGCCTTTGTACTAGACGCTGCCACTCGGGTGCAAAACCCACCATAGACAATGTGCAAAACAAACAAACAAACAAAACAAAAAAAAACCCAACAACAACAAAAAACCTGTAACTGTGCTTCAATAAACTTATATATATATACATATATATGTATATATATATACCACATACACACACATACACACATACACACATACATCATATACATACACACACATATATGTACATATACACACATATATACATATATATACATATATATATGTATGTATGTATGTATATATATATATATACATATATATACATATATATATGTATGTATGTATGTATATATATATGCTGCCATATTCTGTCCATCTAAAACAGTTCCCAGAATCCTCACTAAGGTGAGCAGCCAAATGAGGGGTTACTTGTAGATTTAATGAAAGTATTTATGTTTTGACTGACTGACTAAAGCTGAGGCTCCCAGTGTAAACCTGTGGTTCAAAAGACCAGAATCTTCCCATTTCCTCACCAAAGGGCCACTGTCTGCAGAGATTTTCATTGGCCATTCATTGTCTAGATGATTTAAAAGACAGCCGCAGTCTTTTGCTTGCAGCCCGGTGCTCCACCCAGCAGCACTGCTGGCTGCGCTGGATTGGGTCTGCCCCCACACAGCAGTTTGACAGTAGACCGCTTTGCATGATGGGTCTCTGGAGAACTCAATTTGACAGGATTCTTGATTCTCAAAAATCAAAACTCAGAGAGAAATTGACCGATTTAATCCCTTCAGTGGCACTCAGAAATATTTCAGCCAGGTGTCTGTCTGTCTCAATTGTCTTCACTCACACTGAAGAGAACCTGCATCTTATGAACAGTAAGGACGGATGAACAGAGCACAGGGAAGGCCGATGACTCCGTCAGTACAGAACTCGCTTTGCAAGCATGAGGCCCACGTTTGGTCCCTAGAACCCACACACAAAGGCAGGGCATGGTGCTCTGTGGTTTATTCCCAGAGTGGAAAAGCAGAAACAAGAGGCCAACACGGTAGCCTAGTCGGTGACAATGAGAGATGCCCCAAGGAGGAGGTGGACGGCATCTTGAGGGTGCCACCAGAGGTTGTCCGATCTGCCATGGGCACATCCTGTGTGCGTTTGTGTATGCGCACACAGGTACACACACGTCTATAAGTTAAAAAATCAGTATCAAAAGCTTCTTTAAAAGATTGCCCAGGTCTAGCAGTCATTGTACAGAGAGAGCCTCGTCATGCTGGCCTCTGGAAAGGAGTCTGTCTGCAGTGTGCATGTTAAATTCTCAGGCAGAAATCCTCCAACCCCGTTCTCCCTTACCTGTGTCTCTCAACACTCATATCCTGAATCAGTTCCCCCTAGCTAAGTCTCTGGTGACCCTTAAATAACACTTGCAGGGACATCTGCCCCATAAACCCACTGACCCTGTACAAAGCAATCCTTGTGCTATCCCCACTCCAGCTGTCAGGCAGCCTGTGATCAGCTTGACAATAATGTCACCTCAAAGAAATGTACATTCCCCAGATAAAGTTTTTCAAAAGCTATGAACCTTCTCCCCTCCACTTTCAAGGTCAATACTGAATTACTAGCTCCTTGAATTAGGATGTGGCCCTGGAGTCCGGAAGCTTGTGGTGTGTGGATGCTTGCTCCCCTGTCCTGACAGGTGTTATTGTTCCTGCTAATTTAGGGGCTCTTTCTGCTCCTGGTAATTGCCACTGTATACTAATGTGGAAGGAATCAGCCGCCATGCAGATAATGAAAAATTATACCCAGAATAATGGATGAGGACAGATGGATTACCAAGCTCCACATCAATCAATGGGGCTTTTATGGTTATATTTGCGGTGGTTCGTAATAAGATCTGGCCCTGAAGATTGATGGGGAAGTTGGTAATCCATCTCTGGGTCTGAACGAGGTCTTATTAAAAGAAGCTGAATCAAACATGGACCACTATCCATGGCAAAAACAAACTCACAGCTCTCTCTTCCAGCACCAGAGGGGTGAATGGTACATTTGGCCGTCAAGCTTGCATGAAGACAAGAGTGATGGCCTTAGAAATGGATGACATTTTTGTGCTCAGAGTACCTCAATAATGTCTCATATAACTATGTTATAGGTGCAAAGGCCCGGTGGCCACCGGAAGCAAGCAAGAGAGCCTTATAGAGGCTCATTTGACATGTAGAAGATTACATGAGCTATCCAAATGTGCTGGTTCTTAGGCATTCACAGAAGAACAAGACCAGTGTCTTTGATGGCAGGAATTCAGAGATGCAACTCTGTGAAGCCTTCGGATGGGACAGACATGACTATCAGAGTTCTTCTGACAAATACAGCAAGCAGGAAGAATATATGCACAGAGATTCTTGGGGTGCGTGTGGGAGGAATGTGAGGGAACTGGCCTATGAGGTTCCTGGGGCCAAGAAATCCCACCATCTGCCAATAGCAAGCAGAAGGAATCCCACCATCCCCCAATAGCAAGCAGAAGGGAGCCAGTACATCCACTGTGCTGTTCTGTCCCAGGGTGAAAGCCTACAACCTGGAACTTACAGTGAGAATCTCAGTTCAAGGCCAAAAGCCTGAGCATCAGACTGGGATGAATGGATGTCAGCACCAGAGTCCAAAGGCCCCAGGGCTCAGGAAATCTAGCAGCAAGCCAGGGCAGAAAGAAATGGATACTGCCCCTCCCTGGCCTTTCTCAACTGGTGAGTGGATGGCTGTATACAGTGGAGACAGAAGGTCTGAGCTGTCTACTTATAAGAACACTGATGCTTTCCAGAACTAACCAGAAATATTGCTGCACTTGTCACCTGACCAGGTTGACCTTGAATGACAGTCCAGCTCAGTGCTTCAAGCCAAGATGATGAAGGTAGTTCTCATGAGGTGGGGTAGTCTCCATTGATAAGAAGAGGTGGTCTCCATTGATAAAAAGGGGTGGTCTCCATTGATAAGAAGGGGTGGTCTCCATTCATAAGAAGGGGTGGTCTCCATTCATAAGAAGAGGTGATCTCAATTCATAAGAAGGGGCAGTCTCCATTCATAAGAAGATGTGGTCTCCATTCATAAGAATGGGTGGTCTCCATTCATAAGAAGAGCCTTCAATTTAGAACAGAGCCACACTTGAAAGGCAGAGTCCACCACGGGAAGGACTATGTTGCTACATCATTGATTTTGGCCTTAGAACAGCAGCTCAGTAAAAAGGGGGTTCTCCAAGAACTACCCCAAAAGCTTTCAACTCTACATGGTGCAGGGACCACCAATCGACAGCATTTAGTAGTATCTTGATACAATTTCTGTATCAAGATGACTGACCAAGGCTGCTGACCATCCCACAGGGCACAAGTCTACCCTGTAAGGAGGGAGGGACTGGCCTGAATGACCATAAGCTCCAAGGCTGAGAGCACATGGGTTCGAAGGCAGACATATCCTTTAACGGCGTGTGTGTAGCCTCAAAATGTGGGCTCTCTGCTCACCCCATTTTATAATCCTTCCTCCAGACTCTGCCTTACTGGTAACAAGGGAGAGACAAGAGATGACATTCACATGTCAGTGGCAGAACACACTAATCATTGTTCTAGGGGAGTTAAGTCATGCTCCAATTGCTACGGCACCAAGGAGGTTGGACAGAATTCAAGGATATTAATTCTCTACCATGTAGTTTGGGGGTCTTCATGACCACCCTCGAGTTAAGGAATTAACTAGGGAGACCCATAGCACTCAAAAATGTCTTGCATATGTGGGCTGGGATATAGCTCAGTTGGCAGAAGGCTTGGCTTGCACGGTAAAGCCCTGGGTTTGAGCCCCAGCACCACATAAAACAGGCAGGGAGTCATAGACATGTAATATATCAGAGAAGGGGATCAGGAGTCCAAGGTCATCCTTGGTTATGTAGCAAGCTCGAGGCCAAGTCAGCTACAACCCTATATACATTTTATTTCAAAAATAGCTTTTCTGCCAGGGGTGGGGTCTCGTGAGGAGTTACTGGCGGTTGACACCTGTTGAAGAAGTCACTCATCATTGAACACCAGACATGGACAATGGAAGGTTGCCTATGCCCTGGCGGATGGCCTTACACCCATGTGCGTGTGTGCAGTTCTATCTGGACTCAAGGGGTTATGACTAACAAGAAAAAAAGATGGCATGGGGTCAGAAGGGAGATGTGGTGGCCATGTGCTGAGGGGAAGCAGGCCGGGAGTGGTGGGTGGCTATTAGAAAACAGTTCCTGATCAGAAAGCCAAAGATCAGCAAGGCCTGAGGTGAAAGTGTGTCACTACCCAGATGACCCTGTCCAGGAAGGCAAGGGGCACTAACTGCTTCCAGAAGTGAGGGTCACCCACGACAGACCTTACTAGCTCAGTGCCCCTCAGGTAGACATGGTTGACTGCCTGCTTAATTGATCTTAATCTCCAGCCTCTCCAAAGATTCAACAGGTACCTTGTGGCCCAAGCCCCCAAGAAAATGAAGAACAATTCTATCTGGCTGGACATCCCAATCCTGGAAGTTCCCTTAGGAACTTAAAGCAAGGACATTTCTCAGGGCGGGACTAACCAGTACTGCACACACAGCTAAGACACAACTGACTCAAGCAGGTCCACTCCAGAGCCAATCCCTTCAGGTACCTCAGGTGGTCTCTCCTTGACAAGGGGACCAGCACTGGCCACCTAGGACCAAGGGACACCAGCAGGTCACCAGCAACTTTGTGCTGGTTGGGGCTCCAGTGGGGACTGGAGGTTGCTCTCAGGGTCCTGACGTTGGGCTGGTTGGGCCACATCAGTAGATAAATTCATCTGTATTGAAAAGAATCTACATTTGGTATGTCCTTTTAACTCGACAAGAGCTGGTACCACGGACAGGAAGTGTGGACAGACTGGGACTTACCCTGGCCAGAATGACCACACACCAACACGCTCCCAACCCCAGGGAAGGCACTAGGTTATTATTCCTTCCCAGAGTCACCATCCTGGTCATGCTTGGGCCACTTGCTCCTGCTGCTGATCCAGCTGCCTTCTGACAGCTGGACACACCCAGAAGGCAGGAGGGCCCACAGAACCCACTGGTGGATGGTTAGTTTCTCTTTGCATTTGAAAAGTGGTTCTCAACCTTCCTAATGTTGTGACCCTTTAATACAGTTCCTCATGTTGTGGTGACCCCCGACCATATTGTTGTTGTTGTTGTTATTATTATTATTATTATTATTATTATTATTATTATTATTATTATTTCACTGGCTGTTAACACCTACTTCTCAGGACACCCCTGGGAAGCCGCATACTATGAACCAAATGTAAGAAGGGCCATGCAGACGACAGACCTGGACTCTCAGCCATGTCCAGGCACAGGTCCTCACGGACAGTTACTTTCGCTCACAGCACTCTGAGTCTGCTTCTCGTTACACACCTGCAGCTTCTAGGGAGGGCAAAGGTTACAGACCCTGATGTCATAGGCCTGCTGACCTTGCCTCTCCCTGCTAATTCAGATCTCACAATTCCAGCCTGGAAACAGACAGAAGGCATTGGTGGGGTGCTGGGCCCACGGGTGGATTCTGTAAAGCTTTCTCAGTGCCTGCCAGGCCCACTCACTTCTACATCCTGCCTGGTAGCTTCTGTGTTACAAGTACATGCCTTGCAGAACCGTGGTTCTCACAGAAACTGTAGCATCCGCAGCCTGGATTACGTCCATCCGGCCATTTAAGAAAATGTCTGTAGGCTAGGGAGCAAAATGCTTGTCTTGCAAGAATAAAGACCTGAGTTCAATCCTAAGAACCCTCCATAACAATGCCAGGCATGGTGACATAGGCTTGCAACCCCAGCTAGGGAAAGCAGAGACAGAAGCTCCAGGCCAGTGAGATACTCTGCCTCAAAGGGGGTGGACTGTGTCCTCAGTGATGACACATGAGGCTGTTTTCTGGTGTCTACATGTATGCGTGTACACATACACATGAACCCATACACATGCACTCACATGTTTTTTAACGTGTTTGTTGCTACTGCCCAAGAGGACCCTAGAGCTGCAGGGTAAGACACTAGTGAGGCAGGAAGGGAGGGATGGACAATATCTTCTCCACCCCCTTCCTACTGCACGACCATTCCAGCCAACAAGAGCTGGTGTAGCGTCAGCCACTCGAAAAAAACCAAAGGAGGCTGCTGCCTTCAGATCCAGTTCACTGGCTCCCGAAATGGGTCACGCCGACAAGCCAGGCTCATCCATCTGCTGCTGCCTTGACGCTCATGGGCTCAGCCTGGCAGGTAAGTAGAGATCAGGGCTGGGCTAGGGTGAAGGAGACTTGGTTCTCCTGGCTCACTAAGACATGGGGAATGAGGCTGGCCACTTGACAGTGTCTTCCCCAGCAGGAAGGCCAGTCACCAGGGACATTCAGAGCCTGCCGAGAGAGGGCTGCACTAGAAACTTCCAGCATTTCCAATCACAAGCTCACTCGGGCAGCATGTCCTGAACTGCTCATCTCACTGGAGAACAGAGGCAGCTGACTGGTAGTTCTGAGTGAGCTCTGGAGCAGATATGGAAATGACCCACTTCTCTCTCTCTCTCTCTCTCTCTCTCTCTCTCTCTCTCTCTCTCTCTCTCTCTCAACTCAGGCAATGTTTCAATCTTCCACAAAGAAGCCAGCTCCCGAGGCTGGTTCAGGCAAGCTGGTTTGATAGGTGCTAAGAAGAGCTTAGGAGGGGCAGTTACAAGGGGGGAAGGGGGCACACTGCAGAGAGGACACCACAAGGTTCTCTTCTGGCTGGGAAGAGGGATAGTCAGGGATGAGGCCGACATTTTCAAGGGCCAGGTCCCAGGCTCCACAAGCCATTTGTGTGTTCTGAACTGCCACTTTTAGACAGAGCACCTACTCCAACAGCAACCAGCACCCCATCCGAGAGGCACTTAGCACCCCATCCCAGAAGCACTAAGCACTCCATCCTTGAGGTACTAGCACCCCATCCCAGAGGTACCAGCATCCCTCCTGGCACTAGTTACTTTAACCCTTTAGGCACAAATAAGCCAGTCCTGTCAGGGAGGGTAGCCCCTTCCACAGTCAGTGCAGCTCTGCCTATAGTGACCTCTCAGAAGACAGTGTTCTGCAAATGGTGCCCAGGAGACAGGGTGGAGGAACCTGAAGGAAGTTTCTCATACAAATGCCTGCAGTAGATTCTCAAAGAACAGCTTTGGTTATGTCTTTGGAAGACTCTCCCACAGAGACATTTGGAGAGGACCCTCTGTAGAGGTCCAGATAGAAGGACCCACACCATGGCCAGCAGAAAGCTCCAGGCTGTTCATTGCACACCACAGCTTGTACAGTGACCTCCAGAGAGCATCCTATGACAAAGGCCTGGTGCTAAGGGAGCCAACCACTGAGAGGTCTGAGTACTGCCTACCTCTGTGAATGAATCCACTGGTGGGTTTCTGATTGGATGGCAAGACCATGGGTGGCTGGTGGTGGGTCTTGTTGAGGGAATGCAGTCACTAAGGGTGTCACTTTGAAGAGAATCGCTTTACTACCCTTTCCTGTCAGTCTTTGCTTCCTGGCCACCACAGGAACAGGTTCGCCCTGCTGTGTTATCCCTGACAGAGGACTCTTGGTGGTCACACCTAAAGGCAGTCATGGGCCAGTGATAGCCATGGTTTGACAGTGTCTCCTAAAGTGAATGTGTTGAAGACATGCTCCCCAAATTCCTATGTTTCAGGCACTTGAGGGCAGGCCTTTGGGGAGTCACCAGGTTTAGGTGAGGTCATGTGGGTATTGTATCAATGACCCAAAAGACCTGAGATGGCACATCTGCTCTATCTTGCCACATGAGGTCCTCTGTCATTTTATAGTACCAGAAGGCCTTTGTCCGAGGCTGGACCATGCACTTGAACATCCCAGCCTCCAGGACTGTGAGTCAAATAAATGCCTATACTCAATAAACTTCCTGATGTGGGGCAGCAGAAAACAGATCGAGACAAAGACAGATAGACTCGTGAACCTGACCGACTTTGGAGTGGATTCAACTCACATCTCAGGCTGAGCAAGCCCTTCAGCCAAATCTCAGAGGTAACACACACAAAGCATCCAGGCTAGCATCTGGCTCAGGGCAGGGACACTGTCTGCTCTGTCCTGGCTTTCGGGGAGGAGAAGAGGTGGTCCAGGGACCTCCAGTGAACCGGTCTTCAGACAGATGCTGGTCCCTGTATCTTGTAGGTCACTTCACCACTGAGTACTCTTGTGCCAGGTGACATGTTCAGCATACCCTCTGATGGGAAGGACTCAGAGAAGGCATGTGTCCCACTCAAATGTCACACTCAGATTTTCCTCCATGGGTCCAAGGATTCTCCAGGGAGACAAGATTGAAGAGGGACACCCCAGATGGAAAGTCACAAACTCTATCACTCATAGGCTTCCTACTGTGTGCTGGGATTACTATCTCTAGGGCTGCAGAGGTAGAGAGGTAGTGCCATCACCTAAAAGGCAGCCTATTGCTGACGGGCTTCAAACACAGATGCACTGTTGTTCATTGCAGAGACTTCGGAGGCTACAGTACCACACGAGACTGTAACAGCCAGTTCAGGAAGTGACAGCGAGGCCTGTCCCTGTGGTCTCTGGATGCTCTTCTCTCTGGCTCTGCTCTTGTAGCTCTGGCTGTTGTCATCATGGGGAACAGAGACTGCTGGTGGGAGAACCTGGTGTTCTCAAGCATACAGTGCAACAGGGAAGTATTGGGGCCAGCTAGAGGATGAGGGGCTCGTGGAGAAGAGCCCGAAGGAGCACCCATCACCCCACTGGAGGTGGATGCAGCTCGGGCAAGAGCTGCAGACTCCCAAGCAGTGAGCTTGGCGATCCATTCAGAGGTTGGATGAGCTGAGTTGTCAGCTAACTGACTGAACAAAGAAGGGTTGGGACAACGGAGAGGAGAGGACCTGCCTGCAAGATCGGAAGTGGGTCATCTTGGTGGCCTCAGGACAGTGCTGCCACTGAAGCATTAGGATATCAATGAGCCCCAAAGAAAAGGCCACCATTCCATGGTCGCAGGTCCATCAGCAGACCACACCCTCCAACAGACTCACTTCCACCACACGATGGCCTTCCCAAGGTCTTTGTCCCATAGGAGAAATGATAAGGTCGGGGCCATAGCTTTGCTTTGTAGAGGAAATAAGAACAAAGGGAAGGCTGTGGGCAGCTCCACACCGGAAGGCTCCACGCCGGGTTGGCTGCGTCTTACCTTCTTTAAGACCGCTTGCAGGTCCTTCCCAACCCCAAACCTAGCACCAGCACTCAGGTGGACAGACAGCAGCTGAGAGTCAGGTGGCAGGGCTGAGAAAGTCCCCAAAGCAGACCTGACTCGATCTATTTAGCCTGTGTTTCCTGGGCTCTGTACACTTCTGTCATGGGCTATCAGAACCACAAAACCATGTGCCAGAACACAGCAGGAGCTGGGTTACTGTAGGTGCTATAGCATCTGTCTGTCCTGTGGGTCCTCCTCTCTAGTGGGTCCCCCTCCACTGTCTAGGCTACCCATAAAGGGCAGGGAGGGAGGCAGAGGTGGTTATGAAAGACCAGCCCAGTACTTGGTGAGGAACGTTGGTGTGGGCTGGTTCGTGCTAACCGGGAGAGTCAAGACCACTGTGTATACCCACTACAAAGCACCAGATCACCTATGAACTCTGGCCTGGCCTGCAGTCCCAAGCCAGGGGACCCCCTGCGTGGACAGTCATTCATGGCTCAGCCTCATGGGATTTCAGCTTTCAAGATTGAGGCCCTTGCAGGGATGGCAGCTTCTGGCTGGAATGGATCCCTTTGGAAGAACTGAAGCCATATTTCTGTTGCCACCTTGGGAGACAATAATACGGATAGGCCAGCCATATCAGTCATGGAGTGTGTGCTTGACCAGGCTCAAGATGGCTCCCATCTTCCCCTAGGCCTATCTGCATCACCTTGTAAACACAGACTTACCTAGCACCTTACCAGTCAGCTTAGCTAGAACCTCCACCTTCCATATCTAACCAGGGTCGGTCCTCATCTTCTATCCTGAACTCCACAGAGAAAGGGGTCCATACTACGGAGCATGGGGTGGCCTCAGAGACAGAGTTGGCAAACCTTTCCTGCCAGAGGTCAGCCGGATAGCTGTGGGGATCACACGCTACTCTGTGGCAGCCGCTCACTCCACAAAGACAAATGCAAGTGGACGGCCATAGCTAAGCACCCATGTGATGCTTGCATGAGGACGTTGAAATTCAAATTTCAAGCCATTTCCACGTGTGGCGAAAGAGCGCACTTTTGATTCCCCGAGCATTTAAGCACACAAAGCCACCTCTAGCTCTTAGAGTGCACACATACGGGAACCAGGCTGAACTTGGACCGTGGGCTGCTGTTTGCCAAACTCCAATCCTCGGCTTCACATACTCTTTGTAGCTCTGCACGCACAGTGCCCAACATTCAACACAAGATTACCAGGCATGCCGGAGGACGGGGCTGAGGAACAGAACACAGGGAAAGAAAAGGGGAAAGACCCAAGAAATCGTCGCAGGGAATATCCAGCTATACCCTGGAGTCAACAGACGCTACTTCTGGCATAACAGAGATTAACAAGCATAAGAAGATATAGGAGGCTGGAGAATTCCAGGAGAGGATGGGGACACAGATAATGCTAATATTATATATGTAAATAATGTATATGAATAATTCATATATGAATAATACATGTAAAATGTTGGAGGAAGGTGTTTATTCCTGTTAATCCCGCTGCTACTGGTCGTGAGCAATGCTTGCTTCCTTTGAGGCAGGCTGAGGTTTTCCTCTGTGTGCAAAGACGAGTGGGACCCAGGTCCTCAGCCTGCCTTCCAACCCCTTAAGTTTTAAGACCACCATTGCTGGGGCCAGAATGGAGCCGGACAAAATTTCCTGAGTTCTCAGGCTCCACCCAGCATGCTTCCCCTGAATCTGCTTTCCATATTATCAGGGCAGGAAAGGCTTAGCTAAAAAGAACTTTGAAAATCTTTAGATTGGTGAGAACACAGGGACCCTAAGCCATGAACCATTTACCGGACCCTGCCACGAAGAGGAGACACGTGGGCTCCACCCAGCAGGCTGATGAGACCGTGGAAGAGGACAGACACACTGACTGCCACCTGCAGCCATGAACGAGTGACTCCCAGGGTGTTTGACAGAACAGGAGGAGCAGAACCAGCAGCTCTCTGAGGCCAGCCTCTGCCTCCTACCCCTGAGTTAGTCACTCCTGTCTCTTGAGAAACCGCTCAGCAGAGTAAACTGTCATGTGGCAGCTTCATAGGGTGCAAGATGAGAGTGGGTGGGTAAGAGTGGTCAGAGCTCTTCTTGATGACAGAGGGACTCAGGGAACGAATGGGGCTTCCAGCCTTGACACTAGAGAGCTGCTCAGGAAGAGGGGAGGGTGGAGCTATGGCTGATCTTGCTTGTCACCTTGACAGGATTTAGAATCACCATGGAAACACAGCCAGTGGCCAGATTATCTAGATTGGGTTAATTGAGGCAGGAAGAATCAACCTGAATGTGGGTGGGATGGAGCCTGTACCCAAGAAGGGAGAAAGGGAATTGAACATTCATCTCTGCTTCCTGAATGGGGCCACTGCGTGTGACTTCCTAAATGTGACAACTGCTTCCTGCTCTCCCTGTCTGCCATTCTACCAGGATGGCCTGTGACCAGAAAGAAATCCCTTCTTCTTCTTTAAGAGCTCTTGACAGGTATCTGGTCACAGCGATGACACATGAAGCTGAGGTAGATGATCAACAACTCCACAGCAAACTCCTACAGACACTCACTGGGCCAGGTCCTTCCTGGGTGACATCTGCCCAAGACGTACTATGTACCGGATGGACCAGTCCATCTCATAGCTCTGTAAGGTGTGTAGCGCAGAGCCCAGAGGTTGCATGGGCCACCCAGCACCTTACAATCCAAAGTCATCATCTCTGCACTGGCCACACCAGCACATCCTTCTAACTGGACAGTCCCTCGGGGCAACTCTCCTACCTCACAGCAAACCTCTTATCCTGTCTGTTTCCTCACCTCAGTGGGTACCACAGCATCTTCCCCTCCTCAACCCTCCCTTCCCACCTGAGGGCTCTGGTTGTTCTGTTGCTTTCCTGGCCAACCCGACCTCTACCCAACCCTGTCTCCTCTCAGCCAACTGCACCACACGATCCAGAGAGAAAGCTGTGTGGAGACCTCTCCTCAGGCCAGAAGAACGAGCGTGTGGGTGAGGAGTATCCTATCCCTGCCCCAGGTCCTCAAGGAGACTCGGGGACTTGCTGCCCAGGACCCTGCCTTCTGTAATGACATTGCTCAGACAACGGAGTCTCCTTTGGCTTCTGTGACACTGTGATTTCTACTCCAGCACAGGGCACTGCCGTCGTGCCTGCTCATCAGGTCTCTCTGTCCTTGGATAAGTTGGCCAGATTCTGGATAAAATTGTGGAAGCTGTAATCCTAGGCAGAATACACAGGGCTCTGAGTTGAGCTGCTGGAACCGTGGGCTCCTAGAAAGAGGCTCCTTGTCTCTCTTGTCTCCATGTCCCTAGAGCATAGACACATAGTAAATATTTGGCAACTGTCTGACTGCACGGAGGAGAGGTGGCCTCTGATCATGTCCGACATACCTCTCCTTTAGCTCCCCTGAGGCACAGCCTGGTTGTGGGCCAGGCTTCCCTCAGCTCCTGCTGTGAGTCAGGGAGCCAGTGAGCATGTCCACCGCATTCTTGTGCTCTGTCACTGAGAGGACTCGCTCACAGTGCTTGTGTATGGTGACCTATGCTGGGACATTCTGGATAGAGGTGCTGTCACCTCAGATAGTGACCAGGATGTGCTCCTGTGGAGCATGCTCACGGATGGCATTCGGTGTGAGGAATACGGGGGAAGAGGAGCACTAGTCATGGAGGCCTGGATGTTCCAGTCATGGCCTCACACTGCCATCGTGGTGACCTGCCCAGAGGTCATCAGAGCACTCAGCTACAGAACCATGTAGGCTTCATAAACTCCTCTGCTTACCTTTTTGTGGGCAGGGAGGTGTGGGTCTTAGCCCTGCTTCCTGGAAGACACATCTGCTGTGTCCCTGTTCTCAGGAGTGAGACTGAGTGGCCACATTATCCTCTCTCTCTGGAGGGAGGAATCCATTCTTACCTAGACCCACACCTGCTCTTCCTGCAGTGATAGGGGCTTCCTCCTGTGGTGTGGGGGTAAGGCGTTTCCTTGAGAGCTGCAGTTCCTACCCCTGCAGTGGCTCACCCTGGCCTGGCAGGCAGAGCAGCTGTCTATAAAGCAGTCGCTACGTGCACTTATCTCTCAAGGATGGAAACTGATTTTCAAACAACTGCTAGGCCCCATGGCCACAGCCCCAGGTCGGCTATGTGGGGCAGCCAGACTCCTTCGGCCTCAGGGCGAAGTCTGTTCACATTTCCAGTGTCTCCTTCAGGTGCACATGTCTGTACACACTAATACATGTATCCATACACGAATACACATGCACAGACATGTGAACATGCACGGCCGTGAACACAAACACACAAGCATGGAGACACAGACACATAGGCACGGATATGAAATGCATACATATGGGTGTATATCCACAAAGCACACATGTCCTTCCTATGACTCTCTATGCACCCAGGACTTCCAGACTTCTGCTTTTCCCGATCCTCCTCCGTGTACACAAGAGTGTTGCCTTCCACACCTCCACCTGTGTGCGTGTATGCATGCGTGCACATTTGTGCGTGCGTGCGTGTGTGCTGTGCTGTGTGAGCACTTGTAAGGCAGGCCTGTCTGCTTGGAGAGATGCAGTAGGCTAAACCTACACCTCCGGGATTCTAACCTCTCCCACCTTTCACTCTTTGTAGAAACACTGGCCAGTGGTGAGTCAGATGTTATCTCTATTTCACAGACAGGGACACTGAGCTTCCAGGATAAGGTGGCTTCAGCGGGACAGTGGCTGGCTCAGAGTGAAGCATGGTGCTGACTCTACCTGTGAGGCTCTCCTTTCGCCTGGGGGCTGTGTTTCCCACGAAATGTCTGCAGTTCCCTGGGGACCTGGGGTAAGTCAGGAAGGTGTGGGGAGGAGATGGCTGGAAGGGGGAGGGCGAGGGCTGGAAAGTGGGAGGAGAGGGAGAGCTAGAAAGTGGGAGGAGGGGAGGGTTGGAAGGTAGGAGGAGGGGGAGGGCTGGTGGGTGGGTGGGGCTGGTGGGTTGGAGAGGGGAGGGCTGGAGCAGGAGCATGGTTGTCTTTAGGGGCAGTGTTGCCAGTAGAATCCTGTTCACCACCAGTGAAGACAGGTAAAACCCTACTGTGGTCCTCTGGTGTGGCTGTAACAATGCCCCTGCAAGGAGCTCATAGTTCCTAAGGCTGGATGCCCAAGGTCAAAGCCAGCAGATTCAGTGTCAGGTGGGGACCCACTGTTTCCAAGGTGGCTACTTGCTACTGTCCTCACAGCAGGCCAGGCTCACCCCATCTCTTCTGAAAGATGTCCATCCATACTGTAGGTAGGCAGCCATCTCCTGTCTCTGTGCAAGCTCTGGATGAAGTAGAGCCCAGCATCTCTAGTAGCCCTCATACAACAAGGGAAGGCACTGCAGGGCAGGATACCTTAGAGAGACAATAAGATCACAGACCAAGGCTGAGGAGGGCCCCTCTGCGAGTGTCTACACCATCTAAAGCATGTGCTGATGATATCCGGGAAGTCACCCTGGGCTGGGGCCGGGCAGGAGAGAGAGGAAGCGAGCTTCACACCCAAGTCCTGTGACTTGGACCCAGCCTGGCCTTGGTGAGCCTCTGCTCTCCTAGTCTGGAGACATGCAGCTGGCAGGATGCGCACTCATTCTTGGTAAGGCAAAGATTAAGAAATGCTGGTGGTGAGGCACAGGAGGGATGACTCTTGCCCAGGTTCGGATGTGCAAACCTAAGTTCTGTCTGGGAACATCTAGTCACAGATGTCTGTCTACAGCAAATACCCTGAAGATGTTGGGAGACAGAGTTGCACAGCATCTGAACTGGCCCCATGAAGACAGAGGAGGTTACTGGGGGTACTAACCATAAGCTAAGGCTTGCCCTCAGGAGCTGGGGGAGACAGGAGGATCCTGGTGGATTCTGCAGAGAGGCTGTAGGGACGGTCAGCTCCTCCACCTCAGATTTGCTTGCTCAGCACTTGGGGCTAAAGGCACACAGTGAGCCCCAGACATTTTGGTAAAGTCCTTTCATCTGTGGTCCTCGGGGTTCTGTCAGGCTCTACAGAACTCCGAGGCACACGCGATTCAGTTCCATGGATCAGTGAGGACAGAAGCCACCAATGATGAGGAAAGGAGCCTGAGGAAGATGATGCAGGCCAGCTCCACAGTCCAGACCCCGCAGAGCTGAGCGTGGAGGATGGAGGAAAGGCAGCATCACCACCAAAGGAGTTCAGGAGAGTTCAGGCTCTCCTGGGAGAGGGAGCCAGAGAGAGTCCCGGACACTGTGTCCTCCCTGGGCAGAGGCGGGGCAGGGAAGGCTGAGCCATACTTGGCACAGGTGGCCTGAAGCGATTGCATCTCAGCACAGGCTGCCTGTGGCTGGAGGGCCTGAAACAATTAATTTAGGAAATTGTCACAGAGCTCTCTTCAGAGTACTCCGGGCCTCCGAGGGTGTCTCTGAAGACCGTTTGTTATCGTTACGAGGTGTTATTTAGCATGATTGCACAGATTATTTTGATGACTTCCTTTCCAGCTACAGAGGGAGATGCAGCAAGAAAGGCCTACCTGGGCTCACTCACTCCTTCCAAGGAGACAGAAGGGTGTGGTGGTTGAGAGTGAGGCTGGACACTAGGCTCCTCACACACCACTCAGACTGGCACTGGGCTGTCAGGTCGGAAGCTCAGCCCACGTGGACTGCTTCTGCAACTTGTCCATCATGGCCATCCACACGCAAGCCCTCAGGCTGGACCTCACTCTGGTGATCATCTTTGTACATATATAACACGTGCATTAAGGTTGATACATGTGCTCCTGCACATGACTGTACGTGTTCTACAACATGGCTGGGCATGAAGGCATATGTATGAGTATACATGTGCTCTGTGCACACACATGTGTGTGTCCAAAGGACACAGTATCTGTGCATACGTGAATGTACTCGCTGGAGTGCGCCCTGGGTGTCTCTGCACCCAGCCTTCCTCCCTCTCTACAGAGCCCAGCCAGGTCTGTATCCTTCCCCACCAGCCTCTCAGGGGCTGCTGCAAGGAGCTCTCTAATAGAGTTCAATAATCGCTCTGCTGATTGACTCTCTGACCTTGGACAAATCACTTACGCTCGCAACCTACTCGTCTGCCAGAGGACCAATAGGTGCAAGCCGTTACCAACTGCAGATCGCCGTGCAAACATGAGGCCTCTGCCTGCAGCTGCTGTGGGGAGCAGGGGGGCTGTGCTCAGCATGTAAGGAGTGTCAGCACAGCAAGTTCAGACACCTTCTGAGCCCAATTCCACATGGAAGCAGCCATGGTGATCGACAGACTCTCTGAAGCCCACCTGACCTCACCCTCAAGCCCCCAAGTTCTCCACAGCACTGACTCTTGCCTCTGTGTCTTCTGTGCTCTTTTTCTGGGGCCTCTGCATCCAACCCATAGGCTTCTGAATACACAGATCTCAGTTTTCCCCAAATAAACCCCTCTGTCTCCCTTCTGTAGTAATGCCAGAGCCAGAGCCTTGACCAGGATCGTTGTGGGCTTGCTGCAGCCCTGCACCCTCTCCCCACCCCATAATTATATCATCAAGACAGAACCGGCATGCAGATCACAGAAGTCAGGAGGTCAATTACTCTCTGGTCGATTTCCAGCAGGTAAGTCAGGCATTGTTCTCCTCAAGGCCTTCTGAGGATGGGGTTAAGCCTGCCTGACCTTCACTTGCAGCCTTGCCCAGCTGTACAAAGCACTCATTGGTTCGAGCTGAACTGTTGGAGACAAGTCTTCTGTGACGGGAATGGAGAGAGGGGGTCAGAAAGTCCTTCGGGACCATCTACAAAAAATCTCAGCATCCAACTGCTGGCCTGATTGAAGGAGTGGATGAATGAATACATGTGAATGAATGAATGAACACATGAATACATGCATGGCAGAATGAATGATCACACACCTCTGTGAAAGAGTGTACAGGGCAGGTGATGTCTGCAGTTTCTCTCTCTCATTTGGGTGCTTATTGTCCCATAGTATATTTCCATACTGTCCCGTCTCTCAGACTCTCTTAGCTTTGCATGATGTGTGTCTCCTGCCCTTCACTGGCTTCTCTCTCTCTCTTCCCTGTGCTCTCAGGCCTCATGGTTCCCACCCTAGCCACACCCATGACACAGACCCTTATCTTCCAGACTGTCTCCTCAGGACCCAGGCAGCAAAGAGCCAAATGGCCCTGTGGGTTCTAAACCAAGAATGGGGATCTGTTTCTAAGCGTTGAGGGCAGAAGCAGATGAGCCAACCCCAGTGCTGTGGTGAGCGTGGGTGGGGTACAGCTTTTCCTTCAGAATCACGAACAAACGGATGCCAGAAGAAATGGCTCCACCCAAGTCTAGCTTGGTGGAGGGATGGATTCACAAAGCATACTTACATGAACACGGGGAAGGGCTCACTTACAGGAGGATTGTGGGTGATCCCCAAACAATCACACCATTGAGAAATCCCGTCCCTGAGGGGGTGACAAGGTCCCCACACTGCACGGGTGGAAGCTTCTGCTTCAGTCCATCTATGCATTCCGGTCTCTGGAATGTTAGGTGACAGACAGCCAGGTAACCATTCCCCCACATGCTGCCAAAGGACAGCAACATGTCAGATGGTGGAGGGTCTCAGCAGGTGAGCACAGCTTCTCCCATGTCACCGCAACAGCCAAGCAAGGATCAGAGAACAGTGTTCTATACCAGTGGGGTGGCAGGGGTACACAAGCCAGGGTCTGGGCTCCCTAGTCACATCTGCAGACAGAGACAGGACCCACACCCTGGGCTCCAGCACCTTCCCTTCCTGGTAACTGGTGTCTGAACTCCAGCCTAGCACACTGGCTGGGTCCCTTGGGCGTCATCACCATCATGGCCACAAGTCTGTACCAAACACAAGGACCAAAAGAAAACGCCAGAGCTGAGGAGACGCTTGGTGTCAAAGAACACTTGCCTTCTGTTGCAGAGAATCAGGGTTCCCAGCACATACTTGGCTCACACCACTGGTAACTCCAGCTCCAGGGGATGTAACACCCAGCTCTGGCCTCTGCAGGTACCTGCACACTTGTGTACACACACACACACACACACACACACACACACACACACACACACACACACACACCATCTTAAAACAAACAAACAAGAAGGAAAACACCACCAATTCCAAAGAGTTGCGATGGCCCACCATGACCTCCGGGAAAGACACATTCTGTAGCGTGTGTGTTTGTATGAGGGTGGCGGGTAGGGTGGCTGTCCCCACAGTCTAACCTGCACTGGCAGGCAATAAACTTTCTCCCTGAGGGGAGGTGACCCTTGTGTAGGGAGCCAGTAACTGAAAAGGGCGACAGGATTTATGTCATCGATTTACTGATTTGGTTTATTTGTTTTATATTCTGAAACAATTCCAGTCTTGGAAGCTTGGCAGGAAGAGGCAGTGAACCAGAGATCCTTCAGCAGCACCCCACCCCAGGGTGTCACATCTGCCTCCCAGAGCAGAAGGACGGGCTCCTGAGTGACTTGCTTGCAGCTCCTACATCTCCTGTCACCAAGGTTTAGACTTTCATGGGCTTGGCAGCTTTTAAAGACAATCAATCATTTTATGGGCCGTCCCCCTGGAGTGTACTCTTGAGTAAAATCACTAAAGTGGTTTTTGTCTGAGCCCTGCCGGGTTGATTCCTCGACCTGATGGGGACCATGGAAGAGCTGAGCTCTCTTGCAGAGATCATCTGATATTTTGCAGTGACAAAAACACTTCTTCTTCTTAAGGTTAAATTTATTTTTGATTAGGCATATGCATGTGTGTCTATATGGAAATCTACGCACACGGATCCAGTGCTCGAAGAGCCGAGAAGGCTGTTGGATCCCTTGGACCTGGAGTAATTGATAGATGTAACCCATATTGTGCATGCTGGGAACTGAAGGCTGTTCTCTGCAAGGCCAGCTTAAGCACTAAGCCTGAGGAACACGTTATGGAGCCTGGGGTCCTTCCATGACAAAAGCTGGAAACAAGTCTGAGCGCAGAGCTCTTGTGAGTAGAGAGCCAGGGACGTCCTCAGGAACACACATGGAGCCAGCACCTCTATCCTGGATTGAAACTCACATCTACTAGAAGTCTCAATAGTTCTGTACCGGGAGAGAGGCATTCAAGATGTCAACTCTGTGGACACTTGTGTCTACAAAGAGAGGGATAAGACACAGAGATGTTCTGTGGAGAAGCCCTGAGAGGGTAAACAAGGGCAAAGGAATGATGTGGCTGCAAGCCAAGAGAAACCTGGTGTCGTAGAGCCCGGAAGGAATGTGGCCCTGCAAACACCAGAGTTTGGCCTTCCTGCCTGACTTTCTGCCTTTCCAGTCCCTGCTGTGTACCTGGCTTCCTCACCACAGCCAAGGAGGCTCACACACTGGCTTGATCCAGTCCAGCAGGGTAAGCTTCCTGTAGCTCCACCCCTGCCTCCATCTCTGCCCCTCTTCCTTACAGGAAGCCTGTCTTTCTGCCTATCCAACAGACTTGATCACATCCTGGCTGCTATTACAGACATAACGATATTGTGCACTCTGGAAGGATTATCCTTGTATGATTCAAATGCTGATCTCCGTGCCTCCATATCTGGTTGCAGTCCTTATTCTGAGAATCTCCTGTCTCAGTGTTGTGTAAACATTGTTCCCCAATGCTTCCATGACTGGTCAGTAAAGAAGCTGGTCAGTCAGTGACTGAGCAGAGGAGAGAACAGGGCTGGACTTCCTCCTAGTGGGGTATGTGTGTGTGTGTGTGTGTGTGTGTATGTGTGTGTGTGTGTGAGAGAGAGAGAGACAGAGACAGAGACACAGAGAGACACAGAGAGAGAGAGAGACAGACAGACAGACACACAGAGAGAGTCACAGAGAGAGAGACAGAGACAGAGACACAGAGAGAGTCACACACAGAGAGACAGAGACAGAGACACACAGAGAGTCAGAGAGAGAGAGAGAGAGAGAAAGAGCGAAGAGAGAAAGGGGAGTCGGGGACTTTCCATGAGGAGAGGATCCAGGAGACACCACTAGAAAACACCCGGATCCCAGAGAGGCAGATCAATACCAGCAAGTACCACAGGGATATTGGCTCGGAGGTAGACATAGTAGCTTAGATGATTAAAATAGAGTAATACTGCTCAGTTGTTGTGCCCTTAAAGCTTGTTTAAATAAATACAATAGACCAGTCTCAATTACTCAGGAGCTAGCTGAGTTATGAAAAAAACTGAAACTCTTACAAAAATCCACAAACGGGATGTCCCCACGCACAGGCCATCCTAGCTCTAGCCAAAGTACCGTGCTGGAACCATGGAGTCAGATGCAACCCAGGATGGAGTCTGGCTCCATCTCTTCAGGATGCTCCCCCTGTACACACCTGATGAGATGCAGGTCACATGGGTGGCCATTTCTAAATTCCACCCTGAAACTCCAGATCACTCAAGTTGTGCCACCATCATGGCTGTCAATACCCAGAACTTTCTCACGCCTTCAACCTGAGACCTTGTCCCCACAAAAAAAAAAATAAAAAAAAACACCAAGTCCTCAGCACCTCTTCACAGTTTGTGGCTGGCACTTTGGTCCTACTGTCTATCTCTATGAACCAGACAATGCAAGAACCACTGTGTAAAAGGAACAGTCCCTGGTCTCTTGCATCCATGAGCAGAGTGCTCCTGGTCAGCCATGTTGTAGCTGATGGTAGGCACCATCCCTTTCTGTCGGAGGGCTGTGTGGCACACTGCTCATCTGCCAGTGGGTACCCAACCCCTGTTCATGACATCATTATGAACACGGGGGGCCAATACTCGGGTGGCCTGCTACTTTCAATCATTTGGGGTGCAGACCCTGCTAGATCCTTTGTACCCATCAGGAGTGTGCAGAGAAACCCACTTGGGAGAGTGGTGAGGGCCTACAGCTCTTTCTGGAGCAAACGAAGGAAGCTTGAACTCTCACCGTGAAACAGGAAATAAAACAGATGTCTACTGAAACTCACAGTTCCATGTCAAGACCCAGGCAGCCAGCCAGGCGTCCACACAAGGAATAGATATCAGAAGCACAAAAGACAAGAAGGAGAATATGGAGAACTCTGTCTGCCCCTTCCTGTCTTCCATTGGCACAGTCTTTCAAATACCGTCCTCTGGGGGTCACTTCTGTGAGCAAGAAAACATGAAACCTACCAACATTGCCCCTGCACCACCATCAGGAGGGCAGAGGATGGCCGATGATAATTGATCAAGGCCTCTGGGAACCAGTTTAAGGATCTGTTCAAAATCAAATTAACTTTTTGACTTACTTCCCCAGAAAGCTCCAGAGGCCACGAGGAGACCTGCAGTTAACACTCTCTGCAGGAAGTGTAGGCCAGGGGCTGGCTGGGGCCACATAGGGAATGTGCTTTCAGCATGGGCTTAAGGGTTTGTTGTCAAGAATGGGTGTGGGCAGCAGGCAGCCATTGGTGCCTGGGTGGGAGGCACCACAGCTAGAGCCCCTGAGGCTGGGACATGTGGTTCTCAGGTTTCTCAATCTCCTTGACATTTAGCTTCGGCACGTGCAGCCTCTGCTGGGTACCAATCAATGGAGAATCCAGCCTCCTGGGGAGGCAAGAAAAGGTAACCCTGACCTGTCCTCCACCCTACCCCCAATCCTCAACCTGAGCCTATTTAACCTTAGCTGTGCCCCCTGACACCGTCCTGCACGCGGCTTCCTTGTCTCCAGAGTGTCTGATCTCCAAATCCTCCAGTCATCCATTTTTCTGTAGGGCTCTTTGTCCTGACCTTTGGTGGCTATATTAGCTAGGGATCCTGTAAGAAACCAGGATAATGCGGTGTAGACAGGGATATAGGCATTCCCAGCTTCAGATAGACTACACAATCTCGAGACCACCCCAAGCCGATGTCAGCACAAATTAAAAACATACATGGTGCATAGCTCCCACCCGAGACACACACTCAGCCTGTCTTAGCCTCACAGGACAGTGTAGGGAGCAAACCATTTCCCTGGGATCCTGCTGCTGACAGAGCTGAGGCTCACACCTCACAGTAACTGCCCAAGACGGACCAAACTCAGCATCCTAAGTGCAACTTCTACAAGTGCTGGGTGATTTTGTTTTCGTGACTGCAAAGTGGGAAAGTCCAGATTCAGACCCCTACAAGAAAGGTTGTGTGTGCGTGAGACCCAAGAGGGAATCTGTTTGTGTCACGGAGGCTGAGGGGACCCACCATATGCTGTCTGCAGCCTGAGACCCTGAGAAGCTCCCCAGAGCCAAGGCATCCAAGGTTGCCACTCAGGCTCAGATCCAGGAGCTGGGAACCTGGGGGCTGCAGGGCCCAGAGTCTAACAACCTGGATCTCTGTGAATCCAGACAAGAGAAAAAAGATGGCCCCTCAGAAAGACAGAGAGAGAGAGAGGGAGGGCAGCCCCCACTCAGAAAGACAAGGGAAGGCAGGCTCCCTCGAAGTTCTGGTTCCATCTTGGACGCCAGCAGGAAATGAAATGAAGCCTACCCTACTGGTGAGAGTCAGCCCTCCCTACACAGCCAACTCTTTCCGTAGCCACCTTCAGAAGGCCCAGCCAGGAGCCACACCTCCCCATTTCTACCCTGTCAGGTGATGCCTAAATGTAGCCATCACTGTGGGAGAGGCATTGGGCCACACTGCCTTGCCTGGGTCTTCCAGCCACACTCTCTTCCCACGGCCAGGCATCACATCCATGCCAGAGAAAATGTTTTCCTCTCCACAGTGAGAGAAGCCCCAGCAGGAGAGATACTGAGCTGTGTAGGGAAGAAGCTGGAACTGAATGCATCTCTCCTTGGCTCCTTCTGCTCAGGGAGGAGGGGTGTGGTCCCTGAGCACAGGCTGCATGAAGCGTCTACAAGGGCCAGTCCCCCGGATGGCCACCAGCCACATCACTGGCCAGGGTCACCACATAGGTCTCTCCAGTTCCACCATGTCTCAGAGAGGGCTGTAGCTGGCCAACCTGCACCGTTATCTTAGACCGGTTCCTCTTGCTGAGATACACACCCTGACCAGACGCAACTGGTGTGGAGGGGGTTTGTACTTCACCTCGGAGTATGATCCATCCCTGAGGAAAAGTCAGGGAGGGAACTAGAGGCGGGAATTGGTGCAGATCTTACAGAGGAATGCTGCTTACTGAATTGTTCCCAAGGCCTGCTGATCCCACCCCCTGGTGGCTCCGCCCACAGTGGGCTGGGCCCTCCCCACCTCAACCATCCACCAAGAAGACGCCCCACAGACTGTAGGCAATACAGGCAATCTCATGTGGCATTTCCTCAATTACGATTTCCTCTTCCCTGATATGTCCAGGTTTGTGTCAAGTTGACAAAAACTCCAACCAGCACGGTGACCCAGCTCAGACAGAACAGGGGTTGGGACGGGTAGAACCTGGAGAAGTAGCAAGGCATGCTGGGAGAGAGAAGGAAACCCAAAGGCTCACAAGCACCGAAGTACTCTCTACAAGAACTCAAGGATACTCCTAGCTTCAGAAACTGCGCCCAGATCCGGGGCTAGAAGGCTACTCTCCCCGTACTGCCCACCTATACAGAGCTGCACACTCCCCATGGCTCCTCCCTGGAGCCCACCCTCTCCTGCCGGTGTGAGTCCCACTAAGACTGCTCACAGATCACATTCAGGTTATTTCACAGGTTGTGCTCTGTGGTCAAACGGCAAAAGTTGGACAGGCAGCAGACTCCTCACACTTCCTGATTTGTAAAATTATTTTTTAAATACCATCTACCCCACAAGGGCTGATGAGAGGATGAGGCTAATGTGTAATTACAGGAGTTCCGATCCCGACTCTGCCCTGCCAGGCTGTGTGACCTGGGACAAGTCAGTTAACCTCTCTGAGCCTCTGTTACCACCCTTAGCTGGCTCAGAACCAGGGGTGTGTCTAACTCCTGGATCATCTGCACACATTTCTAGATTTAATTCAAGATGAACCATTAGCATGTGCTCTCTAGAAAGATGCAGGACAGCTCGCTGATGATATTAAGGCAGGGGGTACCAGCGAGACCCCCGCCACGGTCCATTTGCTTTCATCTGCAAAGCTCTGGAGTCTGGAGGCGTGTCTGTTCTTCAGAAGGAGCCAGGGGTTCAAGGCCTTTGCCCATCTGTCTGAATTTGTCTTTTAATTGTCGTGATGAGAAGGAAGCCTCTGTAAATGCTTGCCTCCTCTTGCTCTCTCTAGGCTGAGACAAGTCAATACTCAGACGTGACCACTTAGGAGAGCCGCTAACTGGAGCTCTGTCAAGGGCATGCAACTATGCATGCCAGTCACACACACACACACACACACACACACACACACACACACACACACACACACACCCCATCTACATCTCATAAGGGCATCTTGCCCTAGAATTATGAGCAGAGAAATCAGAGCGAAACGCTTCCCATTCTATTTCTGGTCTAACAGACCATGGCATGTGGGCAGATCCCAAGGCCAGCATTTGCTCTGGTCTCGGGGGAAAAATAGCACGCGTCCCAGTGGCCCTGACACGGAGGGTGGGAGGGGAGCACCCACCCTGGCTCCATGCTGCCCTGTGGGGGTCCAGGGTCCTCATGCAGGGCAGGGTGTGATGTGGGTGAGAGGAGTGTCCTGGGGGGCAATGAATGGGACACATGGGCCGTTCCCCTGCTGAGAGTTTGGCCAGGGATCTGAGACTCAGACACAGGGGCTGAAGGCTGGGTCAAAAGCACACTGGCTTCCCTCTGCCGTGTGCTCTCTGAAAGGTGCAGAGTCCCAGCCTGAGCCTTGTCCCGTGGCTGCACACCCTGGGAGAGGGTGCCTGTTGTATTACCAGCCCAGATAACCTTCTGTGACTGTTCGCCTCCCCATCTGTGCCAGGCACTGGCTCTAACTCACCGAGGTCCCCCAGGAAGGCCCCTGCCATGCAGCTCCGTCCTGCTACCACCAAAACTGTGGTGTTTCCAGGAGGGATGACACTGGGGACAGAGGCCAGCTGCTGGCATGGAGTTGAGCCTGAACCTTCACTAAGAAGCATGAGTTTCTTGGAACTTGGGAAACTGGGGGGCTGCTGACAGGCATGTGAGGAAAGGAGAGGTCCTGGAAGGGCTGAGGGGCGAGTTAGCAAGGACCAAACACTCCAGGACTCAGATGATACCTCCTTCTTCCCCCAGGGGGCAGCCTTGCCCTGGGTGCCACAGGTACACTACCCTACACCTCCAGAGAGAGAGAGAGAGAGAGAGAGAGAGAGAGAGAGAGAGAGAGAGAGAGAGAGAGAGAAAGAGAGAGAGAGAGATGTCAAAGACTCAAAGGTCCTGTGAAGATCATAGAATAGGGTGTGAGGAGTCCTCAGAATGATTCAGACCTGAGTGGCCATCAGCCACCAGCCTGCATTTGCTGTCCTGGGAAAGGGAAAGGAGGTGGGGCCGTCCCGCCCACAGTGATGTGTATTTCCCAGTATGTACCTAGCTGCCCTGGGAAGCAGGCTCACAAATGCCAGGGCAGCGTTGGCTTACCTGACACCCACAGACCACAGGATGACACTGACCATGGAGAGCTGTGGGTACCAACTCTGCAGAGACATTGCCGGCGAGCTGCCACCTCAGAGGACCAATTGGGTGCAGTGGGTGCAGGGGCCAAGGTCAACTGCTACTGTTCTTACAACAGCCTGCATGCTGACCTCTCTTCTGAAACTGGCGAGATTCGTGTGTGGCATGCACGCTTGCGTCCTAGCCCCTCTCTCTCTGCAAGTGGGGAACCCCGCCCTGCTCACAGTAGGAACCAGAGTAAGCAGGCCTTCTAGAGCTCTGAGAGCTGACCCTGGATCCCCAGGGTCACCAGCTCGTCTTGGGATCGCAGACTCTGGTCTCACTCCTCAAGCTGTCCCTGCACCTCTCAAGTGACCCTGTGATTCCAAGGGATGAGAATACCCAAGCCCCTCTTTGGCCGCCTGCCCGTTTATTCAGGGTGATCCCAAAGTCTCATCTTTTTCAAGACACATATTCACACAAGAACAGGTCTGTATATCCACATGGATAGCCACAGTATCGTGAAGGAGTCAGAGCCAATGTGAATTTTCATGAGACATCAGGCTGAACATCTACAAAGTCTGGAGGTCAAGTCGACAGAATTAAACCAAGAGGACTCACAGAAGAGGGGAGTAGCAGACTTAGGCTTGGTAGGACATGAAAGTTTTGGATATTTGATCCGGGGAGTGAGACTGCTCTATACAGTATGGAGCAAGGCCAGGCAGTATTGCTGCAAACATCTTTTTCCGGTTTGGGTACCCAGTTCCATGTGCCCCAGTGGGCACTGATAATTGGTAATCCAGGGTTATTGACTGCTCTTGGCAGGGGGTCACTCCAGCAGGCTACTCACCAATATCAACAGCTGGCCTTCCCTCTGACGAAGATGACGTAATGGCTGCTGGGAATATGCCTGAGCAGCAGGTATGGGGCTTCTGCTGCTCCATTAACAGGGACACAGCAGGCCTTCCAGGCAGAGATGGTGCAGGGAGGGAAACGGCAGCTCGTGATCACTGTGACTAAAGTGTATAGGAAACGGAGATGAATGGGTTGGGTCCTCTCCAGGGCCTAGCTGAGTGAGCTCCGGCTGAAACTGGACTTCAAGACCCCAGGCTCTGCCGGCCCTGCAGGTTTTTCCTTGTCTTTCCTTGGGTTGAGAAGTTTGTAAGTGTTTTTACACAATGCAGATCTCTAACAGAATTCCCTTCCTTCTGCCCCGCATCTCCTCACACCAATATCAGCCTTCCCTGGATCAAGTCACACAGGCCCATGGCTCTAAGAAACGCCCGGCCTCTGAAACATACTCTAGGTTGCTAAGTAAAGGGTGCAAAGTGAAGAGAGAAGGACCACGTGAGCTAACCTTGGCACTCAGAAACACTGAAGTCCTGACCTGTGGATGGAACTTTATGGAAAGCCAATCTCAGTGGATGCAATGAAGTTGTCAAGCTTGAGACGGGATCTTTCTAGATGACCAAATGATCCCCAAGTCCGTGGGAAGTGCAATGTATCGAACCTCATCCCAACTCCGAGTCCACAAACTGGAGTCTTAACCCCCAACACCTGTGAATGTGGCATTGCTACAATGAGTTCAGCAAGTTACCATGAAGTCCTAACAGCCCGGGTTCCCGAGAGGAAGGACAGTTCTGGGTAGAAGCACGTACAAACGGAGGAGGTGTCTGTCCATCCACAAACCACCAGAAGTGGGAGAAGAAGAGATACCCAGTCTCTCTCAGCTTCAGAAGGAACCACCCTGCCCATTGCTGGGGGACTCCTGCAGGGACATGCTCTCCCAAACCCCAGCCTCCTGGAGGCCTTCATGTGACCAACTAGCTGGAAACCACACAATTAGCCGGAAACCACACAGCTAGCCACAAACCACACAGCTCAAGCAGAGCATGTCCATGAGGAGCCCGACACTGTAGCTAGACAAGAAGAACCTCAGTATGGAAGTGTGCACAGACGGCATCTCTCTGCCTGTGTAGCATCTCTCTTCCAACAGTGAGGAGGGATGGCTCCTCAGGGGAGGATATCAACCCTATGCAGAGCCTACCCTGTCCCTCCAACCTGCCCCACCTCTGCCAAAAAGACAATGCACCCTATCCTGATCTGAGAGGCTGGGGTGCTTTTCTGTTTACTGTAGATGATGTTTCAGGAGAGGAAGTCCAGGAGGCTGTTTGTTAGTGAATGAACCTTCTCAGGGAATGTCAGTAGAATTCACTTCAATGGCTTTCTTCCCAAGCTGTCTCATACCAGTAAGCACCGTATTACCCAGGGCCGAGTGGACCCTAGGCACACTGAATAAGTCTCCTTGTGGGTATCGGATACAAGATTCACCCTAAGTGGGAATAAGGAATATGTATATAGGGTCTATAATCAAGGCCAGATTCCAGCAGACACCCAGGCAGCCATGTGTCCACAGTTCCTCTGGATCCTCAAAGCTAAGGACAGCCTGACAGCATGCCAGGAGCAAAGAGCCCCAGGCCTAACTAGGGAAATGCCAGTAACTTTACCAAGTATACCCTGCTCTGCTCTGAGGTGCCAGCACCCATCACCCAGCCATCTGCTACTGAAGATGAAGGTTCCAGAACAGTGCAGGGACTTTTAGCTGTGGCGCCTGGGTCCAGCACTGAGCACAACTTGGCTCGGCTCTCTGCACCTTTCCTGATCATACTGGAAAGTTGTGGGTGACTTCCCTGCACCCACTGTCCCCCCCAGTCAGGTCCCCAGTAATGATGAGAGCCCTTTGGGATGATGGGTGGCTTCCAGGGAAGTGTGAGTAGCAGTGGCTTCTTTATGCCCCAATGAAGAGGGGCCTCCAGCCAGGCAGGGAACCCTGGGGAAAGGTTTTTGGTGTGACCTAAGTCCCTTTAATCTTGGCATTTGTCTTGGTCACTGTTCTATCGCTGTGAACAGACACCATGATCACCGCAACTCTTGTAAGGACAACATTTAACTGGGGCTGGCTTACAGGTTCAGAGGGTCAGCCCATTATCTTCAAGGCAGGGAAGGGATGTGGCAGTCTGCAGGCAGACACAGTGCCGGAGAAGGAGCTGAGAGTTCTACATCCGGATCCACAGGCAGCAGGAAGAGAGAGTGACACGGGGCCTGGCTTGAGCATTTGAGACCCCCTCCCCCCCAGAGACCACGTCCTCCAGCAAGGCCACACCTGCTAATAGTTCCTCCCTAAAGGCCTATGGAGGCCATTTTCATTCAGGCCACCACAACACTTAATCACTGGGCAGATAATGGCGGCAGCTACAGGGTCAGTCAAACACAGCCACCACCCTCAGACCCATCCCCCACCCGGACTAGGCTCTCTCCACCAGTCGGCACCGGACAGGACAGACAGACATGGATCAGTAATCTCGCTGGGTCAGGGGCTGAGGCTTGGGTCTTGCCTGTTCAGGGGTTCATAGATACTGAGGGAGGTCTGAACCCCACTGTTCTGAGGTTGTTGTAGGTTCTAACAGCATGGCAGGGCCTGCTTCATGGTCGCCCCAGGAGCAGTCAAGACCCATTTCCTCCTGACATAAGCAGAAGGCCTGGCTTTTCAGTGTTTGTCAGTGAGGTAGCACAGACCCCTACGCATGTAGATTCCCTACACATGGGCTCCTTGTTGGCCCCTTCACAGAGCTCTGTCATGTCTGTCAGGCCAGTAAGGCAGGCCACCTAATGAGTCTCGTCACAGAAGAGTTTAGGATGACCACCCCTGCCTGACTGTACCCCATCAGCTACAGGTGGACTATAGCCCTGTTTATACTTGAATGAGGGTACTACAGATGCAGGAATAGCATCAGGGAATATTCTAGAACAACCTTCACTGTGCTTGGCACCAGGCTCTGGGTTGGACGCAGGGAGTACACATGGACACTGTGGTCTTCCTGCTCCCCAAGAGGAACAATGTGGTTACATACGATGACATTAGGGTCCGTGATAGCAACCCACCTGCTGAAGAGGCCAGGGTGAGGTGACCAGAGGCACCTGCTCTCAAGGCCCTAAATACCACTGGCACAGCAGCATCCTGGGAAGAGTTGGGTATGGCACCAGAGATGTGCTGGGGACTCAGACAGGAAGGGGATCTGCAGCTGTCAGCATGCCTCTGGGCCTACTGCATTCTGAGCTTCCCAGGGCTGCACTCTCGCCGAGCGATGGGAGGGGTTTATCATCGCCTGGTATTTACCCGCCTGAGCCTGGGAAAGGGCACCTGAAGTGTTGAGTGCTGTGAGCCGATGACTCACAGAGGAACAGATGTCACCCACAGCCACAAAGCGAACAGCTGCACAGGTAGTACTCTACAGTACTGGGTTGGGCCGGGCCTTCCGTGGGGATTTGACACCCAGAAGGTGTCACACACAAGGGGTATCGCTTTGGGACACGCCCTTCCTTCACTCTCTTAGGTCTGTTTCAAGAGGTGGAGGGGGCTTACAGCTCCTCCCGAGGACCTGAATTTGGTTTCTAGTACCCGTGCTGGGCAGCTCACAATCACCTGTAACTCCAGCTCTGAGAGGACCTGGGGGCCTCTGGCACCTGGACTCATCACACACACAGACACATACATGATTTTAAACAATAAAAAACAGCTCTTTAAAATAAGGGGTGGGGGCGACTTGCAACCGCGCCGGACACCCCGCTACTTCTCCTTGCTGTGGACATGCACCATCCTGGCTGTAAAGGGCCATCTCCAGAGAGGCGGGAAGATCTTGTCTCTCATGGCAAAACACGGGTCTCCCCAGCTTCTTTCTGATGTCCACCCCCACATCTTTCTGCTGTCAGACATATTTGACTCCCTACCTGCCCAGGAGTCTCCGACAGAGATGTCAGACTGATCTCTTCTGCACTGACATTCATTTCTGATATCCCTGCTGTTCCACACAGCCTTTCCCCACTGGCTCTTAAGTCAGTCAGCTTGCCTCCTGTACCCATTGTGGTCAGCCTCCTGCCCACCTGCTTCAGTGGGGCTTTCCTCCTTCCCAAGGTCTATCGCCCACCCTGACAAAGGGGAGCAACTTTGGGCCTCTTCTCTTGCCCACAGGAGCTCCTCTCCACACTGCCATCATCTTCCCAGACAGCCCCATTCTCTTCCCAGGCCATCTACCCTCTGCCCAAGGGAACCACCATTTTGACAGCGGTCAAGCCACACACCGTAGATGTCTTTTAAACTCCACTCAGGTTTCCCAGTCACCCCAAAAGCAGCTTCACAAAACACGTACCCCAGGCATCTTTCTTAGGTCATTGCCATGTGCAGGTTTTAAAAGTCCCCTGGGTCCTGTATTTTGAAGGTTTGACCACTGCCTAGGTGACATTGGACAGTGATGGGGCCTGTGAGAGACAAGGTCTGGGGAGCCCTTGGAGGTCATTAGGGTATGCCCCTGAAGGGGACTGTGGGAACCTCACTCTCTGTTTCCCGTACTCCATACCCAGTCATTCAATGAACCTTTCCAAGCTGCCTCAGGGCCAAGCCAACAGTCATTCATAGAAATGATACCTTCAAAATTGGATCAGAAACCTTTCTTCTTCTTAAGCTGCGTTACCCAGGCATTTGTTACAGTAACAATAAGCTAACCAATGCACACTTCTAATAAAGTGGCTGAAAGTACCACACGTGCCCCGCTGGTTAAAAACACTCCATCCCATGAAAGATGAGAGCTTCTCAGAGCAGTCTCAGACCTTCTAGACTGTTCTTTTCCCCATCATTCACAGTGGATTCCTCTCTACAAGATGGCTGCCAGTGTTTCCTGGATTCTTGCCACCATCCCCCCTTGGCTCCAGTCACTGCCCCATCTTCCTTCTGCAGCTATCCATAGAACAGCAGGGTTTCTCCAGAGCCACGGCCAGTCACCCTGCGATCCCACCATGCTTACTTTATGTGCACAGTGTACGTGCGACTTGAGTGTGCATGCTTTAGAGTGTGAGCGCAAGTGATCATGTGTGGTATGGTCTGAGGACAATCACATGTGTTGGTCCTTCTATCCTGTTTGAGACAGGGTCTCTCTTGCTGGGTGCTGCATACACCAGGGCTGCTCTAGGAGCCTCTGGGAAATCACCTTTTTCTGCCTCCCATCCTGTTGTAGAATGACCTTCTAGACATGTGTGACATGCACAGTTTTACATGGGCCCTGGGGATTTGAACTTGGATCCTCATGTTTGTATCATAGTGTTCTACCCCTGATCTATCTCCTAGACCAACCCCATCTTACTCTGTGTTTCTCAAAGCAGCTACTGGGCACCTTTGAGGTCCCCGTCCTGCCCACTCCTAGCTTCCCACGCCTGGGGTGCCTCATCTGCCCCTGGACCGTTCTCCCTTGTCCTGCCCTGCTCTTTCTCTTCGTGGACCCTCTATATTGCTGCCATCTCCCCCCGCTGCTCTCAGGTCCATTCACGTGGCTAGCTCAGAGAGCAGCATCTCTGAGGTATCTTTCTCCATCCCACGGGCCTCTCCTCCCACCAGAATGACAGAAGCAGAGCTGGAAGTGTTTCTTGTGCCTGCTGTTTTAGGTGGGAAGATGGGGTCAGGGGCTCTGCATCACTACCCTCTGCTGTGTCCACATCACACACAGATTTGCAGATGCCAGGAGATGAATCCCTGCGTGGGCAGATGACAGTTCGTGTGGGCACGGCCCATGGGACACAGAGACTTCCTGGGCATTGAGCTTGGACAGCTTTGCAGCCGGTGCCAGGGCAGACCATGCCTCCTTCAGGCCCCATCTTCTTCAGGCTTCACCTTCTCTAGGCCCTGCCTTCCCTGGCCACATCTCCTAAGAGAACACTTATTCTCTTCCCAGTGCTCTCTGGGAGGGGAGTGGGGGGGGGGGGGCAAAAACTCCTCACATGGTTCCACCTTCCTTTCCAGCAAAGATGAACTTGGAGCAGGATGTGGGCCCTGACAGGCCAAAACCACAGGACCTGGACAGTTCGTCTGGAGAGGACCCTTCTTATCTGTCTCTGAGTTGACTACTACAACCTCTGGTGTGATCTCATTTAGACAAAGGGCCCCACAGAAGCAAGGTGGTCAAGTGCCTGGCGGGGCAAATAGGATGATTACCCAAATGGACACAGACAGACAGACGGGTACAGGAATGATAACCCTAGGAAGATGGAGGTGGGGGGTCGGAGCCATACAGCCACAAACCAAGAATGGCTGGAGCTCACAGGCACAGAGAATGCTCCCGTGGGGCCACCAGGGACAGCATGCCCCTCCCACAGTCAATGCCTGGCCTCCAGCCTCCAGGGCTTTAAGAGAACACATTTGCTCCAAACCACTAGGCTGTGATCATGAGTCAGGACAGCTCCAATGCATGGACACGCGCGCACACACACACACACACACACACACACACACACACATGCTTGGTGACTGTAGTACTGGACCACGGTGCTCACACATAGAGGACGGCTCTCCGTTCATCATCACATGACTGACTTCCAATATGAAGGACCGGAACACTTCCTACCCCACAGAACAGGATTTGACAATCAAATCTTAGATCTGGCTCCTGCTTCCATAAAGCACCAGGGGAATGATGAGCCTGTTGCTCCATGGTGAGGGGTCTTGGGGTCTGGAGAACCACCACAGAAGGCAGAGGGACAGAACAGGTTGAGACAGACAAGCATCCATAATGTCAGCTTTGGGGAGAGTAATGAAGGAGGCAGAAGCCACTTGCACTTTGAGTCTCCGCACAGAGACGCCCCAAGACAGCCCAGGGAGGTGGTTGTAGATGCATCCTACATGCATGGCCATTGGACACCGGCCACAATGCTAGCACCCACACGACGGACACAGCCCCGTCTCAGAACAACCTTGGAAGACGAAAGTCACTTTTCGAGTGTGCAAACAAAAAAGCCACAAGACCAGTGAGGTCACACAGTGCAGTTAAGGACAAGCAGGGAGGCCACCCATGGACAGAGGCCATGCTCAGTCCTTGCCTGTAGGCTCCCCTCCCACCAACACAGGTCTCAGCTCCTTAGCCGGCCCCTCAGGCACCTCCCTGGGTAGACATCTGTTCTCTACCCAATGACGAACTTGCCTCTTACGGCTGGAAGAAACTTCTAGAAAGGAACCTTCCTTCCTCCTTTGCTGCTGACTATGCACCCCGACGACAGAATGTGAGGTGTTGGGTTTCAGGGCTCACTGATCTACATCTGAGCAGAGACGTGCAGCCTCAGCTCCGTGTCTGACCATCTGGCATATCTTTCAGGAGTATAGCTGCCACAATTCTAGCTGACACTCTGGAATCTGGCTCCTGTGACAGGCTACCAGCCTGGGAGTGTCACTGGGAACTTACCTGCCGCTAAGGTGGGGGTGACAGATTTCTGCTGGTGCATCTGTCTATCAGGGAGGCCCTTTCAAACTTGATATCTGACAGCCTCGAGGTGGGACCCTCCTGCTCAAGGGCAAAGGCAGATCGGAACTCATCAGAGAAAAGCCACTTGTTACCCCAAAATGAAAACTCTAGATCCTTCTCCACAATGGCCGGGCACTCGATCCAGCTGGCCATGACAGCTGAACCCAGACTGGGCTTTGGAGGCAGGAAGGTGCAGGTCAGTTCAGAGACGCAGCAGTGGGCTTCAGAATCAACTTCCCACCAAGGACTCCAGGTTCACAGAGGCCCTGCCCCCATCAGTCAGAGCCACCGCCCTGCACCCTGCCCAGCCCCTCCCACCTCAGCAGTCCCTTTGTCCCCAGCACCACCAGTGTCACTCAGGAAGTTGTGACTTTGTGACAAGTCTGCTGTCCTTATGCAGGGGTGTGTCCTGACCTATCTCACTTCCCAATCTTTAAGCCCCTTGGGGATAGCCCAAGAGGCTAGGCTGCGCTGCTCCCCACCCACGCCCACCAGAGATACAGCCTTTTATATCAACTAGACAGAGAGTTGATGATTTGGTTCATGAATGATTAAGTCAGAAATTCTAAAGCCGTTCTTCTTATGCCAGCAACTGACAACACTAAAAATGGCATCCTGTCCGATTCCTAAGCTCAGTGCTCAGGATGGCTCCCCAGGCATATAGATAATAGCCATACATTCAGCCGGATGCACGTTACAAGGAGTTGCTACCAGTGCAGTATTTAGTGACATGTGTAATGTAAGATGTATTCATCAGGGTGCACTCGTGAGACTCCCCAACCCTGCTTACCCAGCAGCCTCACCCCAGAGAAGAAACTGCTTTCTAGGCAGAAGGACAGAACTGTTAGGTCTCTACTGCTATATACACCCCTCTGCAGGCAGAGACAACTCTCCAGGTCCCAGCCCGGGAAAGAAGTGAAAGTCGGTTTCCACCACTCCCAGGCAGCCTGTGCTCAGGATGGGCAGTGGGTGGGGCCGGCCTGGGAGAGCCTCCCACTCCTGATGTGCTCTCAGAAGGAGAACAAGCCTCTGGGGGGACAAAGGAAGCTGAAGATGCACTGAGCGCAATAACCCAAGGCCACATCACACAAACGGGAAATGAAAAGAGGCAGACCGAGCTCTCCGCAGGAGGGGAGAACTGAAATGAGTCTCCCTCCACCTCCGTGTGAGCAGGGCTTCACTCAGCAGAAGCAGACTCTGTGGGACCAGAGGGTGGCTGGGCCATCCTGCACCCTCATCCGTGACCATAAACATCCGTGTACGGTATCTTCCAACCCCACAGCTTTTGCATGTCCTGGGCCTTGTCGGCGGAGACATTCGGAGCAGAGATTCTGGGGGCTACAGCTTAAGATGTTGCAGAGTCTCATTCATATGCTGCTTTTGTTTTTGGTGCTCTTCTCCCAATTAATCCACTCAAAAACTTTTGAAGTTCATGAGCCATTTACTTCAGACACCATTAAATTAAGGACAGATCCACTTTCCCGGTAGCAAACACCCGGCGACTTAATTAAAAGGGGCTTGCTGTTTAAATGGGTACAGTGCCTCTCAACAACAGAGCTGGCTCCTCATGGATGTAACTGCTTCTCATTTCCTACCACCCCGACTCCAGCGCTCAGACATTTGCTGTCAGCAGGATCTCGGGACCAGCCGTCGCCTTGTTGGGGCAGGTAGCCACTGAGGTACTGAGAAAACGACCCGAACCTCCAGTGCTTACTAAAGACGGACATACGGACATAAAAGCCACGGAGGCCCGGCGGTAAGATGCACAAAGCAACCCGGAAGATGTGAACGGATACAAGGCAAGACTCAGGAGGTATCTAAGCCTGGAATCACAAGATGGGGTGGAAGAAAGAGACCCTCAGTGAGATACCCATCTTCCAGGTGGGGCTGCCCGCCTGGGTGGTTCACCTTCAGAGAGACCAGAACTTCCCAGCTGGGGAAAGTGTCTCACTCTTCAGAGTGCTCTGGGAATCACGGGCACATGCTACCATGCAGGCCCAGGGACACTGACCTCAGTCAACGCCCAACACCAGGCATTCCCAAGGCAGGTACATCCATTAGCCAAACTCCATTGGCTTTAGCTCTCCATGAACTCCTTTGTGAGCTTAAGACAAAAACTCACATAAAGACTTCCTCTCCTGGGAGAATCTGGCTCCTGGAGTGAGTGTGAGTGGAGGGCTGTGAGCAGGGGGCAGCACCGCCCTGCAGGGAGCGTTCCTCCTCAGCCCCGGGCTAACTGCTGATCCGGCTGGTCCTCCTAAGGCTTCCACACCTCACCTCTGTGCACGTGGACCGAGTGATTTTCCATCCCAAGCCATCTCAGACTAGAGCAGTCACATCTCTGTGGAGAGCATCAAGGTCAGAGATGAGGCCTTGGGACTTCATGAAAGGATTCCTCGAAGTAGTAGCCAATCAGGATATGAAATGGAGTTACTGCTGTCACCTACATTCCTACATTCCTGTTCTCATCATCATCACCAGCACCACCATCATCACCATCACCAACCCTATCATTGACATCTCCATCTCCAACATCATCAGCATCACTAAGGTCATCGTCGTGCTTGCAGCACCAAACACAGCTACCAGGTGTCAGGCCCTAAGCTCCCGAAGGGAAGCGTGCACTTTAATCTCACATGACATCACAGGGCAATTTTCTCTCTTGTTTCTCTACAGAGGGGTGAATGTGTCGCCTGAGCTTGCGACTCTAAAACCCAGGGACAGTCCTTCACTGTCTGACCTGCCATCTCTCCAGAGAGAGGCGCTTTCTAGAAATCTCAGCAGCTGCTCTTTTAACCTGAGGCCCTGAGTAATTCCAGAGCTACTAATGTAATCCCATATTACTAACAGGAATGCACAGGCCTCAGACAGGTGCATGGGAGTGTGTAGCCTGACCCTTTAGCCTCAGACAGACACGCAGGAAGGTGTAGCCCAACCCTTCATAGACTGAACTACACAGAAGCAGAAAATCCCAAGCTACTCAAGCCAGACTCCAAAGATGCCTCCATGGAGAGCAGAACTGACTGCACGGAAGTCCCGGTCCAAGCTCCAGGGTGCCATCAGCAGGAACTGGGCAAATCTGGGGTCCAATGGTGCAACCCTCCAATCCCTACTGAGTTATTCTGCCTCTGAGACAGCCAGGCACTTCCTGTAGTTACTCTAGCTGGGTATAAAACTGCACGTAGGCGTGGAGAGCTCTCTGCAGAAGCTAGCCTCTGCTCTAGGCACTGATCCCGAAGCCTGCAGGGTGACACAGCCACATAAGCCAGAGGGCAGATTGCAGGTGGACCGGCAGCCATCCCCAAGGCTCCTCCCTGCAGCTATGGAGGACTCCACGGGCCACAACTAAGAGATCCTTTACAGCATCCCTCTGCCACGATATATATACACAAGGGCCACCCTTCACAGCATGCGAGATGCACAGGTCTGTCTCCTGGAGGCTAGGGAGCAGTACAGTCAAACCTCCCTCCAGGCATTTCTTCACCCAGGAATCTTACAAGGATAGTAGGCTACAAGGCCTTCCCTCAGTCATCCAAGAACAAGCCCCATCTTCAGCACCATGGCCAGCTCCCAGGTCCCTCCCCTCCTCTGCTGAGCCTCCCAGGTCCAATCCCCAACAGGGCCAGCTTAGAGGCCTCCCTTACTTGCTTCAAGGCCTTTACATTTCTCTGGATTCGCAGCAAACACACATATTTTCCCCTCTTCTGAATCTGTTTTTGCTAAACAAATTAATCTAGCGTCAGATTATATTATAGAGAACCATAAATCTTCCCGGAGATAAGCATCTGTCTGGTTGGATTAGCGGCAGCCGGCGTACCGTGAGTTAATTTGTTAAGTCTCGCAGTGCTGTCCCGGGTGTTTAGCGTTTGTAATAGCAGATGTAATTTGGGACAAATGGGGACTTGTTTCCTCATCCGTGTCTATATGGTAAGTGACGTATTTGGGGAGGTGACAGTCAGCAAGAGGAGTGCCAAATTCCATTATGATTATGGCTGATGAGTTGGTAGGGGTTAAAACAGACTCTACGGGAATTGCTTGCGGGCATCAGGTCCCAGAGATGAAGAACATTCAAGGTCCCTCTGTGCCCTTCTACACTGTGTGTCCCGAGGCTACCCAGTGGGTTCCCCAGGGAGGCTTCGAGATGCCTACTCAGCCCTTTATGGGCTTCCCCAGAGCTGTCAAGCTTAGCCCTGCCCTTGGCCTTGGCTTGGGAGGAGATGCAGGCTCTGCTTTCACAGGCAAGCTCCTCGTGAGGACCAAGTTGCTGCAGGGTAAAACCATTGGACCCCGCTACTCGGTGAAGGAAGGAAGGATATTGTTGTCTCAAGGACACAGGCTGCTTACCCCATGAAAACCTGTCCAGTGCGAGCCAATGTCTGCCTGCCCAAGGTCAGAGGAGGCACAGGCAGGACAAAATCAGGAGCGGAGATGCTGTGCCAGCTGCCCAGTGTGGACCTCAGGAGCTGTCTGTCCCTCTCCCTCCTGTGTCTCTCAGACTCAAGTCTTGAGGAGGCCGCTCCTCACAACCTGACATTCATTCTTTCTGATGCCCTGGGATCTTCTCGCTCTGGAGGGTCACAACGTCCTTTCTGAACTTCTATGTCACCATGAGCATGCTTGTCAACAGAGGCAAATGATGGGGGCTTATGGGAGGGGATCTAGCTGACAGCTTTCTCTCTCCCCATAACTGCTGGCATAGGGACAGACTGTGCCCTGGGACATGGCCAGGACTACTCTTACTGCAGTCATTAGAAAATAAGGCACGAAAGAAGGTGCACTGAACTGCACAGAAGGAGATGTTTCCGTCCAAAGAGCTGCAACTGTCCACACGGCCCAAGAAGAGGACTTCAGGGACCCCAAGCCAAAGCCCTGTACCTCTTGTCTCCTCCCCCAACTCATCCCTGAGGGCAGAGCTGAACCGTGTCTGCAGAGCTTCAGTCAGCCGCACTGGGAGTTCTTCCCCTTATCTGGCCTTAGTCTTTCTAGCTGTCCAAGGTCATTCCTAACCATAGGACAGTTCCATCTAGCAGTTAACCAACCCTGAAGAGCTGACACTCTTGGAAGTTTTGAAGACCGTATGGTCCCTTAACACTGGCATGTGATGTGCCCAGAAGATTGCAGCCTGGGGATGAGCATATAAGTAGACACTGAAGATACTGTGCTGCACACACACGGCACCCAACCTGTGCCTGCGGTCCACACTCAACCACTCTCTCTGCCTCTGTTTAAACTCCACTCCCGAGCACATCTCAGCGTCTCCCTGCTGCAAACCACCCTGCATCTTGCCTCTCCCCATGCCAGAGCAGAAACACAAAGAGGCCTCCTACCTGAGGTCTCCCCCAAGATCCTGGGGGGCTGGATGTCTTTCCCATTGTTGCTGGGACTAGTGGAAGGCTCCGTTGTGCTAACCCCAACAGGGGTCCTTTTCCAGGGATCCAGGGACTCGGTGACCCCCTTAGTCTGCAGTGTCATGGCGGTGGCCGTGCTGGCCGCGGTGGTGGTGGTGGTGGTGGCCACAGTTGTCTTCCGTGTTTGCAAGATGGAGACCGTGGTGGGGCCGAAACCACCAGGGAAGGTGTTGGACTCCAAGGTGTCCTCGTCCCCCGTAGGCCCCCAGGCTATGAATTCTGTCTCTGTCGTGGGCCTGCCACCACGGAAGTCGAAATCATTAAACTCTGAATCGTGTGTGTGCCTCCTGCCCCTCCTTAGGAGGCTCTGATGCTCTGCAGCCCCAGCTGTCACCATGGAGGATGAAGCCGTTGCAGAGGTGAGGGAAGGGCTCGATCTGGTGGCAGCTGGTGGCTTGGTGAGTCCCCCTTTGGGTCCAAGGGTGGCTACCTGGTCTCTGGGCCTGTGGGCCCTCCGAGCACGGGGAGTCTGCATTTGTATGGGCCCGTGGGCACGTTCAGCCCGGGCAGCACGGGGACTCCAGGCTGGTGTTGGTAGCCTTGTTGGGGGTCCACTTCGCAGACTCCACAGCCGCTGGGGCCTCTGTGGGCGTGACAGGAGCCGGAACTCAGGTCCAGGGCCTAGTGAGTCACAGGATGGGAAGTCGACCACAAGCTGCAGCATGGCTATCAGTATCCAGGCATGGCTTCCGAGAGAGCAGCCGGGCCAGCGGATGGACATGGAGCTGAGGAGAGACAGCAAAGCATTGAGCATACAGTGGGGCAGCAGGAGGGTTCTGACTAGGGCCACATTTATCCCCACTGGGTAGGGACAACCTTTGGCTGTAAAAAGAAGAGTTCATCTGAATCTGGAAAGGACTCCAGAAGCCTTCTGGACCAACCCAGGAGCACTGTGTTTCTCTACACTGCAGAAGGATAGTGCCCACTGAGAGACAGCTGCTTCCAGTTCAGGCACCTCCTGGGTGCTAACCTAAGAGCCCTTCCATGGCAAGAGACCAAGGCACCAAAGTCCTGCCTTGTCCATCTTGCAAACTGCCCTCGACGACTTGCCTACAAGGAAGCTGAACTCCAGGGACCCGATACCAAGGGCGATGACATCATTCGCCCCGCGGAGCTGGGGAATCTCCACACCTCCCCACACCGTAACTGACCAGCTGACTCCTCAGGCTTGTGAAGAAAGAGGTCTCGGGCCCTGGAAAGCCATGTGAGGCAGAAAGAAGGTCCACGATCTGCTCTGCTCTTCCCAAACACCACGAGCCTCTAGTCCTCTGAGCTGAACGTAGAACTGTTTATACTCCAACTGGACACAGTCAAGCAAAGCTGCAGTGTCTGCCCTTCCCTGGGTGGCGCTGTGGGAACTGACTGCCACTCAGAGGAAGCTGGGAGCTTCAGTACTAGGCCCTCGCTCTGCTGACATTTCCACCCCCCACCCACCCACCCCCACTCCAGTTTATCTCCAATGTAGATGCCCCGTGGAAACCTCTCAATGCCAGTTGGGGCTGGATACAGCAAGGCCAGACAGGGTACAGCCGGGCAGGAGATGAAACTGGTGCCCAGCCTGCTGGGGGCAGTGGTAGCAGCTCATCGGGATTCTGCTAGGACAGTCCCCCCCAGAGTCCATGGGCAGCTCTACTAGCCGGGCACAAGACCTCCTCTAGACCCACGAATGCTGAAATGCTACATGAAAATCCAGAACAGCACACAGACCCACGCAACCAGGCGTGGAAGATGCAGCCCACGCTCCCTCCCCCCCATAGGTAATTGAAGACTGATTATAGATGCCACTCAAAGTCTGCTCTCAGCATCAACTTTCACATCAGAAAGTTAGAAGCAAACTCAAACTTCCCCAGAGGCTGCTGGGGGCAGAGGGGGTGTGGGGCGTCAGAACACTGAGCCTCGTCCTCCACAGCTATGTTTGCCAGGCTCAGTAACACATGTGGGGTTGTTTTTTTTTTTTTTTATAAGGTGTCACCTGTGTGTGTGTGTGCATGTGTGTGTTTGGAAAGTGACTACACATGTCAGGGTGTGCCACTGTACATGCATGTGAGGTCCACATGGATGTGTGTGTGGCAGGGGGTGGAGCACACCCAGGTGGGTGTGCAGGAGTGCAGGGTGTGACTGCTTGTGTGTGACAGTCGGAGGGAGGGAATTTGCGAGTGTATGTGCCAGCGTGACATTGAGCATGTGTGGGCGTGATGTGTCTCTGAGTGCTCCCAAGGTGTGAGTGCTCTTCAGGATATGAATGCTCCCCAGAATGTGAGTGCTCCCCAGGGTGTGAGTGCTCCCCCGGGGTCTGAGTGCTCCCTGGGGTGTGAATGCTCCTCAGTGTGTGAGTGCTCTACAGGGTGTGAGTGCTCCTCAGGATATGAGAGCTCCCTAGGGTGTGAGTGCTCCCTGGAGTGTGAATGCTTCTCAGTGGGTGAGTGCTCTACAGGGTGTGAGTGCTCCTCAGGATATTAGAGCTCCCCAGGGTATGAGTGCTCCCCCGGGGTGTGAGTGCTCCCTGGGGTGAATGCTCCTGGTGTGTTAGTGCTCCACGGGGTGTGATTGCTCCTCAGGATATTAGAGCTCCCCAGGGTATGAGTGCTCCCCCGGGGTATGAGTGTTCCCTGGGATGTAAGTGCTCCTCAGGATGTGAATGCTCCCTGGGGTGTGAATGCTCATGGTCTGTTAGTGCTCCACAGGGTGTGGTTACTCCTCAGGATATGAGAGCTCCCCAGGGTGTGAGTGCTCCCTGGGGTGTGAATGCTCCTGGTGTGTGAGTGCTCCCCAGGGTGTGAGAGTCAGCATGCAAGAAGGTGCCACTACATCCATCCATGTATGTATCTGTGTGTGCATCCACACGCCTTGGTGAGTGTACCTCCATCTACACATCTCTACGGGTCACTGTGTGCAAGCATGGATCTATGTCAGTGCGAGCTTGCAAGCGTGTCCTTGTTTGCCCTTCAGTGTATGTGACTGTTCAAGCATGCTCATGTTTCTTCTCAGCCTGTTCTGGGGCTGAACCCCACGTGCCTGAGGCTGACACGCACCGGTGCTTGGTCCCTGAGAACAGAGTTTGAGTTTGCTGGCACTAATTAGCAAAAAGGACTAGTCCCCAAATAATACAGCCTGGCTTTTCTATCAGAATGAAAGAGCTTCACTGGAGAAAGAGGTCACGCTCATTAGGATGCTTGTGTGCCGCCTCTATCTTGGTGTCCTTTATCTGCGTGAGCAGCAAGCTCCAGTAGGGACAGGGTTGTCATCGCTGTCAGGTGAGAGCTAGGCCAGTGTGAGACTCCCCTGCACTCTCCTCAGAGCCTCGGGTGACCCTGTGGGGATGGACTGGTGAGGACCACTGGTCCTCTCCATGTCTGTGTATCCGGATGGGTGTCTGGCTGTCCGTAATGAGATGCTCTGAGTAGGTGTGAGGCATCATTGAGCCCTATTAGGTCCTCTGGGCTTTACCAAGCCTTGCCGGTGTTTCTAGGCACCAGCAACCAAACCCCACCAGGCTCCACTAGTCACTGCCAAATCTTACCAAGACCCTCGGAACCCCACCAGACCCCACCAGACCTCACTGCTTTCCTCCAGAATACACTAGGGCCACTGGACCCATCGGGACTCATTAGACCCTACCAGATCCCACTGTAACACGAGGTTGTCCTTCTGGTCCCACCAGATCCCACCAAGTCTTAGTATATCCCACTGGGTTCTACTTGGCCTTACTGGACTCCACCAGAACCCACCAAGCCCCACTGGGTCCAAGATGCCCCGCTAGGTCCTCCCAAGTCTCTCCAGGCCCCATCAACACCTGTACCCTGATCTCAGCTGCCCTTTGAGACCCATCCAGACCCCAGTAGCTCCACTCTGACCTCTTACCAGGCCCTACACCAGGCCCTTCTCAGTCCCCTAGACCTATCCTGGCCTCACCGGGCTCTATTACATTTCACTAGAACTCAGTAGGTCCAAATTCTGCCAGATGCCAACAGGCCCCACCAGATCCCCCTTCCTCCAACTAGGTCCCTCGAAGGTCTCCTGTCCCCACCGGGCAGGCTGGCTGGGAAGTATTGAAGGCTGGCTGGGAAGTATTGAACGCTTGCTATCCGCACTTGGAGAAATATCACCCCAGGAAATTAAAACCTCAGTACCTAAGCCTGGGCCTGCCTCCCCGGCATAACTTCACACACAGGATATTTCTGTGATTTTTCACCAATCATGGGCTGTAATTGGTTACCATAGAAACCTTCTCATTTCCAAGACACCCAGCTGTTATGCAGAAAACCCAACTATGGCAGTGAGGCTGGGGAGGCAGGTACTCTGCTCCCCCTCAGCCCAGGGGCTCCCTTGTAAAGGGATGCATTTGCTCAGAGGGGAAATGGAGGACAGCCCGGGGGAGATGGCTTGCCCCACTGGACAGTAGAGATGCCAAGCCCTGCACGAGGTCTGACCTCACAGCAGTGACGTCAGGGACAACTCTGGTCTGCAGGGGGACATACCTGAGTGATTTAGGACTCCTGTAAACCGACCAACCTACTAGCACCTCTTCTTCTCATGCTTCCTGCAGAACCCCAGGGGGCTCAGTACAGAGGGAGGGGTCCTCAAGTGTGAACAGCTACAAAATAAAGTGGCTCCTGGAGGGCCCCACTTCAGGAAGGTACCAAGGCATTGTCAGCTGCCCACTGTCCACCCAGATGACAAACGAGGCCTTACAACTATTAACCCATCAGTGCCAGTGGGCCACATGTTCATTCAGGAAGCCAGGGAGAAACCCCAGGACATTGAACTGGCCCCTTCAGAACATATCAATCCTTGAAGTAGAGATAGGTCACAGCAAGTACTGAAGATGGCACTCGGGGGACTAGGACCTCTGTGCACATGGTGAGACTGAGCTGGCTTGGCGACTGGAGACAATGTTGATCCCTGAGAAAATCAGAGCTACCATTGGTATGGCGGTCACTGTCTTAAAGTACATAGCTGTATGTTCATGTGTCTTCAGTAACCAAGAATGTAAACACCCCAAACATCCCCCAACAGACAGTCACATAAGACACATCCAGACACAGAGTAGCATTTTGCCACCGCATCAGAATCCTTAGAAACCCATGCCAAGGCAAGGGAGCCAGGAGTAGGACCACACATAGATGAAAGACCTGAGAAAGCATCCCCAGAGACTAGGGGGGATTGGTGGCTACTAAGTACAGGAGAGGGACTGTCTGAGAGTGACTGTCTTCTGGAGTGGTTCTTTGGGGGGGGGTGTAATAGAATGTTCTGGAATTCGCTGCAGTGGTGGCTACATACCCTACAAATGCACAAAAATCACTGGACCATGCACTCGAAAAGTAGTGAATTTAATAGCATGTAGATTACATCTCAATAACAACAAAGGAGAGCTGGATCCAGGAGAGAGAGAGAGAAAGAGAGAGAGAGAGAGAGAGAGAGAGAGAGAGAGAGAGAGAGAGAGAGGCAGAGACAGGGATAGAGACAGACAGAGACAGAAAGAGAGAGACAGAGAGAGAGACAGAGAGAGAGTGTGTGTGCGTGCATGTGCGCGCGTGTGTGTGTGTGTGTGTGTGTGTGTGTGTGTGTGTGTGTGTGTGTAATATGAACCAATGTGTGGATTCTCTGCAACCTTCTGATCCTGGACCCTGACTGCAAACCAGAGAGTCTCCACCAGCCTTCTGAGTCACAAAGCAAGGTGCATGAACGCTATGGCTACTCAGTCTGATAGTAGTGGGCTTGGTGGGAATCCTTAGGGGCTAAGATCCCTCCTTGCTTGAACGCAGAGACCTACACACCCACCCCTTTGAGGATGAGGCTCATGACAGTCACCTCTTACTCATCTCCAAGGACACATGCAGAGGCAAAGCAGAACCGCAAGCTGCGTGCACCGTTGGCTCCCATCTGCCTCTATTTGCTACTTTGCCACTCACTCCTCGCTTCTCTTCCTTTTAAATTTTTATTGAAATCACTTTTCCCCAAGACTGGTTTAATAAGATTCAGTGGATTGAGGTTCAATTCACTCCCTTCCATACAGTTTCTCCACAGAAGAAAATCACTGTCAATTAAGGGAGACAAAGACATCTCTTCGCCCACAGACACACCCTCCTGGGGGGCCAGACGTGGCAGCATGTGCTCCCCCGGAAACAGGAAACAGCAGGTTCCCTTCTTGGTGGGGCACACAGGGAGTTGGAAGGGTAATGCTCTGATATTGTGTGACCAGGGTTTCCTCAGAAACTTCAGGCAGTATAAGGTGTCAGAGCTGCCTGAGGTGACGGGTCCATCTTGCTTCTGCTTCAGTGCCCACATCAGGAGCTGCACCTGCTGTGTCACCCCAGGCCCTTCACCCTGCCATGCTGTCTGCTGTAAATGTTAGCCTGAGTCCAGGCTTGTTGATTCCTCCCTTGGAGGCTCCGTTTTCCCACCACCAACACAAGATAGCTAAGGAGTGTGGAACCTGAGGTCTCCTTCCCTTCGACTAACCTTCCATGATCCAACCTTCCATGATCCAACTTTCCATGATCAGTAGCGCCTAGAAAGGCTGGGAATAAACTGGGGAGATGGACAGTTATAGAGACAAGTGTGGGAAGACATGCTGTCTGGTCAGCTTTGTGTAAACTCACCCTCTCTCGGGCTTGATCAGAATACCCCTTATCCTGGGGCTCACTGGGATGGGGCAGCAGAACCATGACCCCAAACCCAGACACTTCCTGGCTGCTCTCCACCTCTGCGAACTTGCTAAGAACCCTGCTCACCTCAGAATACTTCCAATTTTACACAGAAGTTGCAAGAGAGCAGCACCTTCCAGGGACTCTACCCCCAGTTTCCCCTGGTGTGACGGTGCTCACCATAGACACCTCCTCGTCACAACCCCACAGCTGTGCCCCACACTGCATTCCAATCCTGCTAGTTTGGGTTTAGGATCTACGTAAGACCCCCACCTAACCTTGTGTGCAACTTCTGACTTCCTAAGGCTACTTTTAACTGTGCCAGTTTTTTTTTTTTCTTCTGGATTTTGATGCACTTGATCAATGGGGCAATGAGGTTATATAGATGCCCAGGAGTTGGGCTTTGACAGTTTGGGGGCACAGAGGTTGTGAGTTTGTAAAGGGGGACCACTGAGGTGAAACACTGTTCTTCTTAGAACACCCTGGCAAGAGCAAAGGCAGCCTCAGAGGGTGGTCTGTGCCTTGGCACAGCAGGAGAGTGGGCAATTTACATAATTGTTCTGTGCCTACCTACCTATGTTTCCTTACCTGCAAAGCAGGGTGAACATAGGAAGCTCTTTGCACGGTACACTGGGGATACCATGGCGAGTGCCAGACTAAGCTCTTTGTAGATGCTTAGGGGCCCTGCGACTTCTTGCCTTCTTGGAACCAACCAAGCCCAGGCCCCTGCTGCCTCCTGGGAGCAAACAATGACTCCAGGGCCAGGGAGAGGTAGCTGCCTAGCCTTCACAGGTGCTTGAAGGAGACTGAAGGGTAGCAACGTGCTGGCATTCTGGTTGCCTGGGCAACATGCCCACAAGCATTCTGGAGGAGCGAAATGACAGGCTGTGGGTGGGCAGGACAGTGGGTGGTAATGTTCTCAGCCCCAGCAGTGGGGAGTCTCCCGTGCCTACAGCTGATCCCTGGCTGCTGTGACCCGGCAAAGGGTCCCTCCTTACAGAAATCCCACAGTGGACCATAGGGACCGCTGCTCTCTGAAGTGCCTGTAGGCCCACTGGGTCCCTAATTTCAGTTTCTGTCACCACATCCCCTGTCACAGCTGCACTCTCTCTGTGTAGTTAGGCTGCTCATCTACCTTGCTACATGCCTTGAGCCTTCCTCTTCAGAGGGGGACAAAGGTCCTAGTCAGGTCTCCCAGAATGAGCTGACTTACCCCCAGGGCTAAGCCCCGTGGCCTCTCCATCTCCCTGTAGATATAGGACAGACTTGACAGAGGCAGGCACAGAAACATTGAGTCTGGTCTTCAGTTCAACAAACGTATCTCCAGCAATCTCATAGGGTCATGGAGCAAAGACCTCTCTGCATGTTAACCATGGGGAATTTTCTGGCCCTAAAAACCCTCTTTATGGAATTGGTGTGTCAGAAAGTTCCTGGGTTCACCCAAGGACCTCATTTTAAATCTATTCTCAAAGATACAGCGTGGGGAGGGATAGCGCTGGGAGAGCAGCAGAGCCTGGGAAGGAGGTCCTCTGGCTGAGCATGGGCAGACACACAGGCAGATCACAGATCAGTTCTGAGTGCAGCAGACAGTCTCCCGGGCAGGGATATCTGGCTGGGAAGATACTTAGGGAAGATTCTAGGCCATCGTGCAAAACACGAGAGCCACAGCACCATGTGTATGTCACCACGGCAAGCCAAACAGCAGAGGGCTGTGCGTGGAGGGAAAAGACGGCGGGATCCTAAAATAGCTGGTACAGAGACTGAGCAATAGCAACATGGCAGGCGCCAGGCTCGGCGACTCTCTCACCTCACTCGGTTATACCTGAGAGGAGGAAGTGCTGTTACTCTCCTCTTGAAAGGGGAAAAAAATCGGCAAAAATGGTAGCTGGTCCTCTCTACAGGGATGTATCTTAAATATATACTAAAGGATGGTGGTGCACAGAGAAGAAAGTGGTCTGTCCTGGGAGGCAGTCTGTCTCTCCTGGGAGGCTAGGAAGTAGTCTGTCCTGGGAGGCAGTCTGTCCTGGAGTGACTTAGCCTACTTGGAAATCCTTGGTCCCCGTTGCACTGGAATCTGCAAAATTCTCCCAGTTTGCTGTCCATGCCTGAAGCCACTGCTCCTGGGGACAGCTTGGCAGTTCATTATTAACTAATCATCAGCTTCTGAAGCACCCACTGGCCTCCTCACACCATTTCAGGAATCTCCAGATTTGATTGTTGCAACTGCTACATGGTTATTTGCAAAGTCGACCAACACAACCCGGAACTTGTTAAAACAGGCAAAGAAACAAGTGGAGAGCCAGGTGATTGGCCTCAGTCCCCAAACTCTGAAAAGAGTACAGAGACAGGAAGAAATGCACCTGTGAGCAGAGAGGGGTTGTCCCAAGGTAAAAGGCTTGTGATGGCATAGAGGTTAGGTAGCTGTGAGCTGACAAGCCATGCCACTGGGAGTCCTCAAGCCAGAAGGCCAGGGTGAGTCCATAGGCCTCTCTTGGCACTTGGGGCTGAGGCAGTGGTGGCAGAATTCCTGTGAAGGCCTAGCTACACTGGCTGGAAGTGGGGTGGAGGTCCTGGAATCTGGCCATGGCAGGCCATGATCTCAAGACCAACTGCACCCAGCAGTGAAAGGTAGTCAAGTGAGTGGGAAGGGATGAACCAGTGAATGGCCAGAACAGCCAGACAACTGAAGTATTCTTCTGGTTTCTAGGCTACATCTACCCACACTGCCTTTCTGACGTCTACCACAGCCCTCTCTGCCATCCTTAGATTCTAAGGCTTGGAAGAAGCTAAGCAAAAGCCTTGCTTCTGAGGGCACTGAATAAAAAGTTTCATGCAGTGATATGACACAGAGTTAGGGCAGCCAGAGCAAAGGCAGGCAGAGACAGGGGAGCTGCGGAGGCAGGGGAGACAGTGGAGAGGCAGGCAGAGGCAGGGGAGACAGTGCATTGTCAGGGAAACAGTGCAGAGGCAGGGGAGACAGTGCAGAGGCAGGGGAGACAGTGCAGAGGCAGGGGAGACAGTGCAGAGGCAGGGAGACGGTGCAGAGGCAGGGGAGACAGTGCAGAGGCAGGGGAGACAGTGCAGAGGCAGGGGAGACAGTGCAGAGGCAGGGGAGACAGTGCAGAGGCAGGGGAGACACTGCAGAGGCAGGGAGACAGTGC
>CM052702.1:137377871-137504556 GCA_028551405.1 Uromys caudimaculatus
AGAGGCAGGGAGATGGTGCAGAGGCAGGGGAGACAGTGCAGAGGCAGGGAGATGGTGCAGAGGCAGGGGAGACAGTGCAGAGGCAGGGGAGACACTACAGGGGCAGGGGAGACAGTGCAGAGGCAGGGAGACAGTGCAGAGGCAGGGGAGACACTGCAGAGGCAGGGGAGACAGTGCAGAGGCAGGGGAGGCAGTGCAGAGGCAGGGGAGACACTGCAGAGGCAGGGAGACAGTGCAGAGGCAGGGAGACACTACAGGGGCAGAGGAGACAGTGCAGAGGCAGGGGAGGCAGTGCAGAGGCAGGGGAGACACTGCAGAGGCAGGGAGATGGTGCAGAGGCAGGGGAGACACTACAGCGGCAGGGGAGACAGTGCAGAGGCAGGGAGACAGTGCAGAGGCAGAGGAGACACTGCAGAGGCAGGGGAGACACTGCAGAGACAGGGGAGGCAGTGCAGAGGCTGCAGGGTTAGTGCAGAGGTCTAGGAGGCCAGTGTAATCCATGTGGTCTGGATGGTGTGTGGTTAGGGGCCCAGAGCAGGCCTGTGGCTCCAGTGGTGCTTTCCCAGCTGCCATCTGAACTGAAATGCATATAGAGAGTCTCATAACAAAGAACTTGGATCAGAAAAGTCTTCTCATGTGAGTCTCCCAAGCCCTACTGGAGATTCCCGTCCCAAGATCCTAGCTCTGGAGTCTCCTTCACCAGTATGTTCTACTCTGGTTCACATGCAATCCAACATAGCCATTTCTGCAGATGCATTACATGGACGGACACATACATGTAGACCTTCAGTCCCAGGAAGACAGACACACAGAGAGAAAGAACATACAGGACACAGACACACATGCACAGACCATGCATGCGTGTATAGACATACCATCCATGCATAAGACATGTGTGCAAACACAAGCTCATGTTTGTGCACAAATATGCAGGTGGTACACACACACACACACACACACACACACACACACACACACACACACACACACACATATACACGGCACCACCACATTGCCTTTTCTGTCAACCCCATATCTCCCAGAGCCTATCCGTGAGAGTATCCCTCCTGGTCATCTCCCTGCAGCTCGCTGTCTGCAGAAGTCTCCCAGAGGAGCACCAGGAGCCCAGCAGGAATGCACCATAGCATAAAGCTTCTGTGACAGAAATTGTCTGGCATGAGGACAAGATGTAGTCGTTGGGTAATTACTCCTCCAAGGAGCACAGTGGAGCGGGACCAGCTGTGCAGCCCAGGAGCAGTTCCCTTGGGATCAGAACTGCCGGGTTCTTAGTGACGCCATCTTGTGTTACTGGGATGTAGGTGTCACAGGACACGTTCTGGAAGCCTGGAAACCCGACAAATAGCATTTCCTGGAAGACCCAGGTTTCTGGGCTGAGATGTGATGCAGGGAACACTGGGTCCTGGGAGGGTATTTTCTGGCTGACCAGAGAGCCCAGAGGCTGGGCCTGGATCCCTGCTGACCCGCACCAACACACCTAAAGTTTCTGGCATTAATGTGGGCAAGCTCCTAGTATTTGCTGGTCCTGAGCCCCTCCATGGCCACTTCTAGCTTCTTTTATTGTGAATTTTCCCCTCTAGAAAGTTTTTAACATCATGATCTGGAATGCTTTGAGCAGGTGAGATGGCACGCCATATTGTATCGTAGGTGAAGGTGAGGCCCAATGTCCAGAGAAGCCTCCATCAGACTGGATTGTACAGCTAGAGCCACGGACAGCCCCTCCCCCACAGCCATCAGCATGGGTGCCCCCACATTACACCATCTCTGGATGTCACCACAACCCTGCGCTCTAACACGCGGTCACACACTACAAGGTTCCTGGCTCTAAAGTGGTCCTTTGACAGGAGAGGTGATGGAGGTCTCTCCCTAGCATGCTGTTTTGAAGGAGGAAGAGGAAAGTCAGGTTGGTTTTGTTGCCACTGAGCATTTTCTAGGTGTGAAGCCAAGAACAGGGTCAAATTCCTCAGGAGAGATGGAAGAAAACCCACTGACACCTCAGTCCAAAAATAGGGCTTTGTCCTTTGTGTGACACTAGGCAATCGTTTCCTTGAAAGACCCTTGTTGGGGGCCCTCATCTGTTCCAGGATGTTCTGTTCTGCTGTTCCTCCAACTCACTGCTCTGTGACAATGACCACAGAAGGTGGTCTCAGGTCACCAGATGTGACTTCTGCTCCTATACAAAGTCATGGCTACATTGAGCGTGTCCTTCCCATCAGGAGAACCCCAACTCGGTGTTGAGGTGTCTAAGGTGAGGTTAAGACACAGCCTGGTGTGCAATGAGATCTGGGAAGATAGAGATGGCACCATCTACATGCCCAAAAGAGAGGCTCCCAAGAGGAGGAAAGACCCCTGGGCTGTCTTGACGACGTTCAGTCAAGGGCCTGTAGGCCCTAGCCTGACCTTAGGCACATGACCATCTGCAGTGACTACTGCCTCTCTCTCATCCTCAGGGCTCCCTGACCCTACACAGAATGTTAGGCTGAGGACCTGTGGTGAGCTGGGACTGTACCTTTGTCCCCAAGGTAGGCTCATACTGGGAATCATGGAGCTCTCAGCTTGAAAAGAAAGAATGCCAAGCAAGTAGAAGGTGCTCCCCAAGATGGGCCCCCTCCCTACCTGGTTCAACCTGCTCCCCAGAAACAAGGCTTTCTCTTGCCCTCATGAATCAGTACCCTGGAGCTCAGAGAAGCCTCTCTGGGGAGGAAGAACCACCCTGCAGCCATTTCTGGTGCCTTTGATCAGGGCGCAGGCCACCCCACTGCTGTCTAGGAGGCCCTCCTAACCGTGACTCCTTCTTCACCAGGCATGACCCTGGCATCTATGCTAGTGAGTGATCTGGTCAGTACCTGTCTCAAGAGTGTGTGGCCGTTTCCTCCTTCATAGTATTGGCCATTATGGCAGCCTCTGAGGACCCAAGATGAGGCAGCTGCACAGAATAGCAGAGCGCAAGGTAGGTGTCCAGGAAGCTCGGTTCTTGTTCAATATTAATTATGCTTTCATGAATGTAACCATGCTTGTTCGTTTTTGGTTGATGCAATTCAGCAGTCACATGAGAAGCACCTGGAGTGGTGAGGCAGGTTCTAGACTGAGTGGCAATGTCCCTTCCTCCACCCCTGACTGTCACATGACTCCCAGTGGTCAGCTGGGTGGGTGGATGATGCCGATGGAGGAATGGACGGACAGGTGGATGGGTGACCAGAGACTTGGATGGGAGGATAGATGGGTGGGTGGGTGAATGGGTGGGTGAGTGTGTGGATGGGTGGGTAGATTAATACACGGATGGAGAGACAGATGTACAGGTGGGTGGGTAGATAGATGGGTAGATGAATGTGTGAATGGATAGATGGATACGTGGATGGATGGGTGGGTGGACAGGCAGATCAATTGATGGATAGATGCATAGATTCGTGAATGAATGGATGGGTAGATTAGTAGACAGATGAGTGGAAGAGTGGATGGATGCCTGAACAGACAGGTAGATTGGGAGCATACAGTCCCCCTAAGAAAATGGCTGTTTCAGCTCTCAAGACCTAGCAGAAGCCAGTCAGCATACTGGAGTGATTTATCTCTTCTTGGGCAAGCCTCAAAGGCTCTTCATGGAGAGGAGGAGTTTCAAAGACCAAGTATGAGCATACTGGGGTAAACAGAAGGCAGGCTGGGGATTGATCCATGGGGTCTACTTGGAATGGGAGACTCCTCAGGAACCCAGAAGTAGGGAACCCTCACACAGCCCTGAGCAGCTGACACCCGTACATCTGTCTCTCCATCCGTGTATTAATCTACCCACCCATCCACACACTCATCCACCCATTCACCCACCCACCCATCTATCCTCCCATCTATGTCTCCGGTCACCCATGACCTGTCCATCCATTCCTCCATCCGCATCATCCGCCCACTGTGAGCCATGTGACAGACAGGAGCAGAGGAAGGGACATGACCACTCAGTCTAGACCCTGCCTCACGTGGCTTCTTATGTGACGTTTGCTCTGCAGTGCCAAGGGCTTATGCCTGTAGGGCAGCTCCTAAGCATTGTCTGCTGCCTCCTGGATTCTTGCCTAACACCACGGGTTCATGGTCAAGGCAACCCAACAGATCTGGCATTGTGGGATATTATTCTCGGCTCTCAGATCTAGCCCAGGACAAGTGAGCAGCAATTCCTTGGACCCCTATGTGTTCAGCACTCCAGGGACATTGGATGATGGAGGACTGAGGCAGGGACACCATCTCAGGCAAGCACTGGCCCTGCCAATTGCCCTATACACAGTATCCAAAGACCTGACTGTGGGTCTTGTTGGCCTCAACTCAGAAGTCTGGAGAGGAGGTTGCTCTAGAGTGACCGAACACTGTTCAGCTCCAGGTGTAATCCTCTGACCGGAAGCCTGAGAGGGTACTATGGGTACCCGGATCCTAGCCTTAGCTCAGTCACTTTTGTAAGAAGGAATCACAGAATTGTCAACGCCACAGTTCCCGACTCTGGGGTTGGACCCTCCTCTCTTCATTCCTAGCACACAGGTCTCAGAACTGTACCATGGGCTTTACACTGCCACTCTCTGCAGGGAGACTATCTGATCATGGCTTCTTGTCATCCACAGAATGCCTTTAGATGCTTCTGGGACCAGCTACAAGCATGGGGTCCTGGAGAGAGCACACTGAGCAGAGACAAAGTTGGCACTTTCGCATTGGATGGAACCCAGCTCTGGCCAATTGCTCAGAGCACATTGGCTGCCCCACAGTCCTGGTTTCTTGGGTGAAGGGTTGTGCCAACATAAACCAAGATGTCCTTACATGCAGTTTCTCATTGCAGGCTCCTTTCCATCACAAGAGTTGAGATGACCTAGGGAGGTGTTTTATGCTTTGTGGACCACGTGGTTCACAGCTATTTAGATTCCCAGTATCTCCTATGTATCTGGAAAAGGATCCCAGCATCAAGGATGCAGTCAGATGAAAGACTGTCCCCCGGGCCCAGGATTTGGGTACTCAACAAGCAGATGAAAGCTACAGCCTTCTAGGTCAAGGGAGGAAGTCTGATGCTACCCTGTAGAGAAGTGTGGACATGTAGGTCTAGCGACATAAACCTCTCTCAGGCTGCAGCCACCTCTGCTAGACACTGGGGCAGCCCCAGCTTGTGTCTGCTGCAGTCTAACGTGTCCCCACAGATCCACATGCTGGAGTCAGCATACAGGTTCCTGCATGGATGATGAGGGGAAGTCCAGCTTCCAGGAAGTGGTCTGGACTGGGGGGTCATGAAAGCAGGGCCAGAATGGCTTCTTTCTTTTTTAAACAAAGACATAGAGTAGACACTTGTTTCTCATGACAGGTTCAAGGTCATTCCAGATACTGTGGCCCCTGGGAACAAGGTCAGCCCTCTGCCCTTGTTTCCCAGGCTCAGGAAACTGAGGCACAGTTCCAGGGACAGGTGAACCTCTCTGCCCATGCAAAGATTTGAAGGCAAACCTAGCACTAAAGCCCCCATTGTATCTGGCTGCTGTGTCCCCTCCAGTGTTATCCAACTGGATTTCAGGGCATAGGTAGTAAAGGTCTCCAGTACATGAGCTTTTCTTGACCTGTGCAGAGTCCGCCCCCCCCCCCCACCCTTCTCTCTGTCCTCCGGGTCCTTGTGAGCCAGGCCTTCGTCTACCCATGGGCAGGACTACACAAGGCCACAGTCCCACTGATATTAAATCACAAAATAGGCATTTTAGTTGCAGCAAATTGCATATTCAGTGGTTAATCGGGCAGCCCTTAGGCAGGGGAAAAACAATTTAACCACTGTTATCAGCTGACTTCCCACCCGTGTGGCCTTCTGATTTACCAGTAATTGTCTCTGAAACCTTTTCTCAGGGTAGGAAATTCTCTGCGTTTCTCTCCACATCTTTGCTGTCAGAGATGGATCTGGATGGTCAGTTCCTTCCACAAGATCTTGGGGACCACGGACCTCAGTCCCAGGCCCTGCTGTACAAACTCTTCTGGTCACTCCTGAATGAGACATGGGGCAGGGGAGGGTCTCAGAACCCCAGTCTAAGCCCTTCTCGCCATGGGCAGTGGGCAGGGATTCACACTGCACATCAAGGCAGGAACCTGTGTGTTGACTCCAGTATCTGGATTCGTGGGGTCACATTAGACTGCGGCAGAACATGGCAGCCCAGGGGATGATATGGAGTCTCAGTTTCTCTTTCTGCAGAATGAGATGCACAGGGATCTCCCATGAGCCTCATGGGTTGAGAGGATCTTGGAGAATAGAAGAGAAATGGAGAGCCTTTTCTCTCCAGAAGCAATCGCTCGTTTATAAGGAGCTGCTTTCCCCATGTAAGACTACAATGATGATGTTTGTGCCTCCCCCAAGTGTCATTTCAGTAGAGGTCCTCAATGCCACTCACTCCGCCCCCACCAGTCACCTACACATTTCAGCCTTCCTGCCTTTCCTCCTTGGTCCCTCAGCCTGCCTTTGGTCAGCACACAGGGTAAGGCATACCCTGCTCTAAGCTTGGGCTTACGAGACTAGATACAAACCTCCCCTTAGGGTGAGGGGTGGGCAGTTAAAGGTACCAAGAGCTTAGAATGCAGCCTGTGAGACCCTGGGCGGGCCATGTGTCACCAGATGTAGAGGGACTGCATCTACAGGGGTGCTGGAAATGAAAAGAGCTAGCCTCGGCAAGCAGCAGTCCTGAGAGCAGGTGCCTACTGTCACCGTGACTCTGTGCCCATAGTTCCCTCTACATCTGACACACTCCACACATCTGCCTCCTATCTATCTGCCCACCCAAAACTACAGAGAACAAGGGTGGTGAGCAGCTACATCTGGTAAGATACAGCCTGCTCCGTCTGATGCCGACTTTCCTGCCCTCTGGCCCAGGGGTCATCCATTCCCTGACGCCTTTCTGTGGTCCAAACCAACTCAGGGGTAACTAATGAGAGATCCAGAGAGACTGTGGCTTGGAAGCTCTAGGTGGTTAGCTTGTTGTCACCATCCATGGGGCTTGGGGTTTCTATTCACCTGTGTCCACAACACCCCACACACAGTGTTCTAGGGACAAACAGGCTGCAGATAAATGAACGGCTGTGCTCTCTCTTCTACAGGACTTCTTCACTGAGCCAGGCCCACGTGGGTCCCGCTGTCTTCTCCCAGGAGCAGCCACTTGCTCTTTGTAACCCAGCACTGATCAGCTGTTGCCCCAGAGATCTAATCTAGATGAGGATGTTCTGTTCTTGAAAATCCAAACTTCTGTAACCGCTCATAGCTCTTGGTTTGTTCTCCACCTTGATTAATTCTGCCATGCCATGTGAGCCATCAAGATGTCTGTACATATGCGGCACAGGAGTCCCCTGTTCCCTGCTCTGTGATGTTGCCCACAGGCCACCCACAGACTCTCCTCTTCATAGTCTCATTCGCTACCACCCCGCCCCGCCCCACCCCCAGAGAATCATAGGGAGTCAGTATACCACAGTAGATGAAGGGAGACAGGTGTCTCTGAACCTTCCATGCTCAGTAACTTAAGGGCCACTCATCTTCAGATATCAGCTGTGACAGGCAGATAGTTACAGGACATAGCAAAATCGGGTGCTGCTAAGTGGTGGCTGCTGGTGGCAGGTTTCAAGGGCTTTCGGGCCCTCAAATTGACTTCAAACACTGAATAATTCTTCACATTTCTGGGGTAGAGTCTGTAGAGACCAGAAGAAAGAGAGAGACAGAGGCATGGGGTCCTTAGGACACCATAGCCAGGAAGAAAGCCCAGTGGAGGGGATGGCCTTGCTTCATCTGTTCAGTGGGGTTGGCTATGCTCGGTGACTGACAGGACAGCCCTGGGAATGTGGGGGTGGAAAGTGGAAATGAGTGAAAGGCAACAAGCAAAACCAGGGGCACTCAGTCCTGTGATGGTCGTGTCCCCAGTGTGGGGAGCGGCATCCCAAAACTGAGCTGATTCCAACTGACCATTAGAAATGGACATGTACCTATGATACCTTTAGAAGAAGAAGATTAAGAAAGATGTGACCCCTGCCCCCAAAGCAGTGCTGAGGCCAGGCCCAGCCATATCCTGACCACAGCCATACAGTAGGGAACATTCTAGAATCTCAGTGTAAGCGTGTAAGCATGCAAGCAGTATGTTCTCGTGTTCCAGGAAGGTGTCGAGGTCATTGGCCAGAGAAGAGAAAATAAATCTCTCATGGTTGCCTTCTACTGAGAAAAGTGGGGAGGTCTGGGCTGGGCTTCTATATATTTGCACGTTTTTATAAGTGTGTATGGGTATATGTATGTGCATATATGTACCTATGCATGTGTAAGCATGTACTTGTATATATTTGCACATGTGTGTATGTATGTATATCTACATGTGTGTGTTTGTTCACATGTGTGTCAGTACATGTCTATTCATAAGGTCATACATATTTACACACGTGTGTCTATATATGTACATGTGCACATGTCCAATGTATGTTTATGTGTCTATGTGTGTCTATATATGTATGTGTGCATATGTCCAATGTATATTTATGTGTGTATATATGTATCTGTTTGTAAGTATTTGTGTGTATGTGTGTGCATTTGTATCTTGTATATGTACAAGTATGTAAATTAGTATATGTGTTTATATGTGAAAATGTGTTACATGCACATTGTATACTTACATGTGCATGTGCATTCTGTGTTTGTGTATGTTTATCTTGCATGTGCATGCATGTATAGACACATGAATTTACATGCATATATGTATAAGCATATGTGCACACAGGTGTATGTTTATGTGTACATATATGTATTCATATGTGAATGTATGATTGTATGGTCATTAGTGTATGTGCATACATGTTTGTGTGAGTGTGCACATATGGCTATGTGCAATGTGTATGAATAATTATGTATATCTGCATGTGTGTATATATGCACATGTATGAATGTATTCTATGCATGTGTGTATTTGTGTATGCACACGTGTACATATATGTGTTTGTATCATGAATGTATTAAATCCATTTATATGTTTATATGGAGGGACATACAACTTAGACTGGTGTTAGGGTATTATCTGCAGAGGAAGAAGCTCCCTTGAGCCAGATTAGCCAGAAGGAGGAAGCCAGAGTATGCAGAGGGAATCTGACTTTGAACTGTAAGGACATTCAGCTCAGCCCTGGCTCCTGTGCTCCTCCGTGTTCTGTCAGGACATGTGCATGCTATGATGCCCACAGGGCTAAAGAACAAAAGGATGAACAGAGAGGAGATTCCTCAAGGCTGTGCCGCTATAGCATCCTAGCTGGTCACTCCAGAAAAAAAATAATGTCCTCGTAAGCCCCTGAGTATGTGAATGAGATAAGGTTAAGAAAGAAGAAATACCTCTCAACACAAGAGGGCATTCTACACTATTGGGGGAGGGGAAGGGAGGGCTGGAATTCCTAGGCCTATGTCCTCCAAAATAAGTGTAGAAGTTTGGGACACAGGACAGATGAAGGTGGAAGCAGGGCTGCTGGCCAAGAGCTACCAGGGACTGGCAGAGACAGGAAGGAGCCCCACGCCCCAGAACCTTTGAAGGGTGTCTTGCTCTGAGGACTTCTTGCTCTGGACTCAAGGCCTCCAATACAACACAGAATGAACTCCTGCAGGCATCAGACACTTGATTTGTGGCAACTTGTTATGCAACCGAGCACACTAACTTGGTTGTGATGATGTGACAGAGAGTCACCACAGAGGGGCCCCTGAGGGCTTCAGTGAAGGAGTCAGAGGGAGTCAGCCCTGCTTAGCAACCTTAAGCTATCAGCTGTCTCTGGGTGGCACATGCTGACTCCTCAGAGATGGACATCTGCCACCAACATGCATTTAAGCTGGACCTGGAGGACAGAGATCGTCCCTTAAAGAAGGGGGTCCTCTCAGACTTGTCATGTGTCCCAGTGGCTATCTGGGCTCTTGCATAGAACTAACATTTCCTTTCAATTCTGAGACACAGACTTGTAACAACTAACCCAGTAGACTTCAGGTTTGCGTCTCAGGTTGACCAGATGGCTACTTAAAAATCAGGAATGGTACTTGTACCAGAAATGAGCAGAGTGAGTGCCTCCATAGTGCAAGCTAACATACCACTACCACAGTTCTTCATTGAGTTTTTCTGTCGCCGCCTGGGCAGGGGCAACAGCAGGAATGGGGTCCTGCTGCCAGCAACAGCTTAAAGACAGATCAGCATCTATAGTTTGTGCCTTGGCTGCTCCCAACACCAACAAATCATGAAATGCTCACTGTTGGCATCTTGGACAGCATTTCCAGAGAAATCATTGCAGGTTTAGGCATTAAAAGACCCCTAAATAAATGTTTCTGGGAAGGTAGCTACACCAGGCTTTGTTTATATCCTTTCTGCTTGACACTTGTTCCATCAAAAGGAGGCCATGCTGTCCCTGTGGAGAGGCTGTATGGGGCAGCAATTTAAAATGCAAAGATCTGCTGACTTTTCATAGGGAATTATACAAATGGGGCTGCTCTTCCATCTCGTGATTGGATTAGGAGTGTACTGGCAGCGCCGAGGACCAAGGTTGCGTCCTTGTTTTTCATGATTTATGAACTTGGAGCATTTTGCAGCCCCTGGTGCTGGACACATCCGCATGAACAATGTACTCAGGAAGGCTGCTCTCACAGACTCTGCATGCAGGAGGGAAGGGATAGAGGGCGGGTGCTATTGTGAACTTCTCCAGGGAAGCTCTGCCAGAGAGGAAGCTGGTAGACCAGTTGGCTTTGATGTGCCACCATTTTTTTTCTCTGGCCAAGGTGGTTTCCAGTGATTAAAAACAGGAAAGACAATGGCCTGGAGTGTGGTCTGTAACTCTGTTTACCATGTCTACCACTGGACCATGCTGTTGAGATTGGGCCTCTATATTCCTTTGCCACCTCGGTAGCTTCTCTGACAGTTCCCTGGGGAGAAGACATGGATTAGCCAAGAGGCCTGTACCAGGTGAATCTTAGACACCCAGTCTCAGTTATCTTCCTGGACATTTCTAAGCCTTGGTGTTAGGCCTAAGGAGGCAGAGACAGGCCTGTCTATCTGGAAGTTAAGGCCCAACCCCTCTGCAGGTCAGTGGCTCTGCAGCATCAGGAAGGGCCTCAGGCGAAGAATTCAAAGTAGTAGGGAAGCTCAGGGTTCAGGACATTGGGGGATGTGTGAGTGCACCTGAGAGTTCTCATTTCCACAGAGTACCCCAGCAGCACCCTGACCTCCCCAGCAGCTTGCTAACCAGATGTCCCCAAGACCACCTACAAAGGCAGTTTGATTCCCTCACACTGGGCTGCTCCTTCGCATCTTCTAACTCTTGAGTCTGGAGATGAGTTGATGGAACCAGACGGAGAGTCGCTCAAGGGAGAACCACCCTTGGGCTCACTACCACACTCAAAACAGCTGGGAGGTACATCCCCAGCCCAAAGTAGGCGAGGAATCTTAGTCCCATGCTCACCCTGGGCTCTACACTTGCTGAGCCTCGGTCAGTCCCTGGCAGCCAGACCCTCGTCTTTGCTTCTCTTCCACATGGACCTGTTTTCTCCTCTGTTTCCTCTACACTCCCATCTCTGTGTAGCCTGAGACCTGGATACTCTCCGAATTGCCCAGTCCAAGTCCCAGTGGGGTCACAATTTCCTCAAACGTGTAAATTCACAGGTCATCTCAGGGACACTGTCGTACCATAAGTGAGAAGAGTCTGAGAAAATGGGGCTCCTGAACTACAGGGGAAAAGATTGCCCCATGAGCTTGCTCTCCCGGGCAGTGGGTGTCACATCTGCCCATAAGGAACCTCTTATCTCACAGACCCATAGGCACTGAGACTCAGGGGTCTCCAAGAATGGAGTTTCCAGCTCAGTGGTACAAGCATCACTCAAGGCCTGATGGGAAAGTCACTGTGTTGCTGACATGGCAGACTAGGACCAGGCAAATGCTCCTGTGGTCACACAGCAGGTGGCCCTGAATCCTGGATGTGTGTTGACTTCCATGTAAAAAGCTGGGTCTCCAGCAGTTGGTACAAATGAAGCTGGAGTCTAGTCATGGTGTTCTGGACTCCAAATGCTGAGGGAACACTGGGTGCCTAGGCCAGCACAGAGAACACAAGGCGGGGACTGGGAACCAGGAGCTACTACTGACTTCTCTCTCTATTCACCTGAGCCCAGGTGCACAGCTGCCTGCTCCTGGATCTCTGAGGTGCACAGCAAGGATCTCCTGGCAGGAGAAGCATTCTCACCCAGCACAATTCCTAAATCTGTGCTAATGCACCTGCAGGGCTCATCTGTCTGGGTGCTGGAGGAAGACATGCTGACCATACACAAGGTCCGTCCTCTCTATAGACTTCATTGCCAGTCCTGCCTAGGGCAGGAAGACTGCCCACTGGGCCTCGCCCCAGACCCTCTGGCTACCTCCTTGGTCCTCCCAGATGCCTGCACTCTGTGCGGGTGTGTCCGACACTCGGCCTCCTTTCCTTGGCTGGGGGCTGGTCACAGGGATGCTGAGAGTGACCCACTTGGCACTCCTCCCTGTCACAGTCTGGGGCAATTTTGCACACTGTCCGAGGTGCCCCAAACATGGGCTTCCCCAAACACTGTGGGCATTTAGCGGGCTGTGGGTTAACAGTGGGGCATTTGATCAAAGTGTCTCAAATAACACTCCGTGTTTGTCCAGTCTAGACAAAGGGATTTTGTATGAGTTTGGCTGTTTAATCTAAAAACTGCACCTGTCTCTTTGATTTATTTAACTCTTCCCCCCAGGATTTTGAGCCAATATTGGGTGCTGGCGAACACTCTATTTCAAACAGAACCTACTCAAAAAAGTCTATCTTTGCTGTATTTCCAAATCCGCCAAGATTCTGATGCCAAAGACCCATTATTTAGCCCATATATCGTACAGGTTATAAGACTGTAAAGTGTAATCCTGAAGAGAAATGGGTCATTTACACTCCTTTCAGCCAAAAGTCCATATAAAAACGCTGTTGAAGAGACACCCCCGATGGAGTCAAGGAATCTAAGGAGCCACGCAGCATTGAACTTCACCATTTAACTGGGATGGAAACAGATTTTATGTCTGTATAAAAACTCCAGTGCACCTGCAAAGACAGCTGTTAATCTTCCTCTCCCAGGAAGGCGCCAACACACAGCGTCACCATCAGATTCGGAGGTAGTCTCCTGAGAGGGAGGAGATGGACATCGGAATGAATATGGCGTCTAATGATAGTGCCAGTGGCTTTGTCAGGGTGTCTCATTTACCAGCGTCCCCTGGGGTAGCCTGGAGGTGGGGTGGAAAGGATCTGACTGGACAAGACTGTGCCTCCAACCCCACTCAGCCACTACCTCCTCACACAGCTGCACAGGGCCCAAGAGTGTCATCCCATCATGGCCATCTGATCCTCAGACTGTGACCATGCTTGGAAATAGCATCTTTCAAGATGTGCTTAAGCAAAGATAAGGTCACGTCATATTGAGGAGGCCAAGACAAGCTGTATCCACGTGACTGAGATGCAGGGGCCTAGACTTTTGGCCACATGTCACTCTGGATGTTCTGTGAGGTGAGAGCAACACCTGAGTTCACAGGTGTCTTTCCTGTGAAGTCAGAGTAGTCTTGTCCCATGGATATAGGATCTGTAAGAAGAGAAGGAGACATGGAGGGCTCTCTTCTCACTGACCCTTCCAGCTGAGATGGTGGACTTCACGCCATCAGACAGGAGCCACGCAGGCAGTTCTACTCTTTCTCCAGCTGCTGGGCTGAAAATCCTAGAACCTTACAGCCTCTGCTCTCACAAGAGCTGAGCGCTTGCTTATACATCTCTCTTTCCCCCACACAATTCTCTCGGGGTACACACACACACACACACACACACACACACACACACACACACACGGCACATTTCTCCCCCCACCACAATATATATTATTTTTAATGCACTGAAGACATTCTGTCTATGGAACCACATAACACGGCGGCACCCGATTGAGTTGTGGCAACTGCCTAGTGTTTCCAGAGAGACCTCTCACCAGTCCAAGCTTCAAAATCAAAATCCAATAAACAGTTTCTACTGAAAGTGTACAACATTCACGCCATTAAAAAGTGGGAAGGAAGTTGTCAGCTGAGCCATCATTTGTCAGGAATGGTCTGTGGACACACATGCACCCTGCGGTACTAAGACAATGCATGTCTCTACAGAAAGAAAACAGGATGCATGATGGGAGAAAGCCTCCTGGGAAGAGGCGGTGACTGAGAGACCATGCAACAAAGGACCTAGAATGACCAGTGGCCATGCAAGAGGGTGGAGGCAGAGAGATTTCCTCAGCATCTTCTGGGGGAATTCTTGCTCACAGCTCGATTTTAGCATCTGGAGATCTGCAAGAGGACCAGCACACAGTAGGCAGCTCTTCATGATGGCAATCCCAGGGGTCTGGGGCCCCTGTGGCTGTAGTGGTTTGAATAGGAATGGCCCCCATATGCTCATAGGTTTGAATACTTGATCTCCAGTTGGTAGAACAGTTAGGGAAGGATCAGGAGGGTGTGGCCTTAGTGAAGGAGTGTGTCACTGGGGGTGGGATGTCAGGATTCAAAGTCCTCTCCCATTCCCAGTGTGTTCTCTGCCTCTCTGCGTCATGCTTCTGTCTCGAGATGTGAGCTCTTGGCTATTGCTCCAGCGCATGCCTGCCTGCCTGCCACGCTCTCCTAGATAATAATCACAGACTCTGACCCTCTGAAACCATAATCCCCAAATACTCTTTCTCTTTAAGTTGCTTTGGTCAGAGCTTCTTATCACAGCAATAGAAAACTAAATTGAGCAGGGGCCCTGACCAAGGTAAGGATATGACTCTGTTTGCTAATTTGTTTATCTTCTGTTTACTTAGTGCCTGGCACTTAGGGGTCTCTGAGGTGGGATCTGGGAGCACAGGACACAACTCCCCACCCTGGAGCTCATGAGGTACAAGAGGACGCAGGTTAGGTAGGGATGGAAATCTGTGACACGGGAGGCACTGATACCATGTGAACCCTGAAGACCAAGACATTACCAAAAGTCAGGATGCGAAGGCATGCTGACATAGGAGGAGCTCGGTAGGACTAGAGGGTGCGAGGCATTGCCCAAGTGCAGGATTCAGGTGTCTGCTAAGCCTTTCTATGAGTCAGGTCCCTAAGCTGTAAAACAAGGCCAACAGCCAGCCCCTGACCCGGGGCTGCAGATTCAGTCACTACCGAGAATGAACTAGACCTCTTGCAAACAAATTGCCCAAGGTGGTGAGGATACATGCAGTCACCCGGGGTCCCCACCTCCTGGTTTATGTGCTACACAGACCCCTTCCTGGGGTGGGGGCGGGACTCATGCTTTGCTCATCATGAACAGCTCAATTACAGCAGAACTGGTGTGAACACAGAAGTGACATGATCACCTGACATCCATCTTCCTGCTGCTGAATTCCAGGCTGGAAGATCCCAGAAGAAGAGGAGCTGACAGCTTCTATAAAACATGGCCTCCCAGCCAGCCAGCCTCCAAGATCCTGCTCACCACCAACACGGTCAGAGCCTGGCAACCACCCTTATCAGCCAAACTGCACTTGAGACCACAACCCATTGCCAGCTTTGACACAGCCCTGCACCATGCCCAGAGGAGCTGTGTTTAACATGTCACATGGCTAACGTGTGTTCTATCAAGACACCCTTGTTGTGGTAGTTTTTCAGGCAGCAACAGATGGGCAGATAAGACATCATCCCAATATGGCAGAGTTCACAGTACAAGCTGCCTGGGTGCTTATCTCTAAACTGTTCTACAGGTCCCCCCTAGGGCTTTACCTTTTTCTCTCTGCTCCAAGGAACCCCTAAAGCTCCATGAGCAAGTCAATCGGATGCTGTCAGATTCTCTATTCCTGCACAAACATCATGACCAAAAAGCAAGTTGGGGAGGAAAGGGTTTATTCAGCTTACACTTCCACATTGTTGTTCATCACCAAAGGAAGTCAGGACTGGAACTCACACAGGGCAGGAACCTGGAGGCAGGAGCTGATGCAGAGGCCATGGAGGGATGCTACTTACTGGCTTGCTTGTTTGCTTTTCCTGATTTGCTCAGCCTGCTTTCTTATAGAACCCAAGACTACCAGCCCAGGGATGGCACCACCCACAAGGGGCCCTCCCCCCTTGATCACTAATTGAGAAAATGCCTTACCGCTGAATCTCATGGAGGCGTTTCCTCACCTGAAGCTCCTTTTTCTGTGATAATTCCAGCTTGGGTCAAATTGACACATGAAACCAGCCAGTACAGGGTGCCCTCACTGGAAAAGAGGAACCACCTTGCAGATTGCTGGAGAGCTCTTCCTGCTGGAGAAGTGTCAATGTCCCCTTGGGGGCTACTAAGCCCACACCACCTCATGGAGCCACCAGGGAAAACTTTCATTTCACTCAAACAAGGGGTGCTGCCCATCACAGGTCTTCTGTTTCAAATGAGTGGACTGGGACCCAACTGGAGCAACAGTGGCTACAGAAGGAACTGGTCACCATCAATGTGGGGACCTGCTGAATCTTGGCAGCTCAAGGCCTGAATGAATAGATGATGTTCCCTGTTTTACCTTATCACCTTTCCATCCGGGGAGATGAGCTATCCTGAGCTATCCCCACGTGCAAACGGGCACCATTTGCATGCCCAGCATGATGAGCTCTGGTGTCAGACTTTAGAGATTAATAATGTCTTCCTTCCCAAGCATCTCTCTGCCTCTGTCTCTCTGTGTCTCTCTCTGTGTGTCTCTCTGTCTCTCTGTCTCTCTGTCTCTCTGTCTCTCTCTCTCTCTCTCTCTCTCTCTCTCTCTCTCTCTCTCTCTCACACACACACACACACACACAATCTGTCATCTTGGCTTAACCAGCAGGCCAGGAAAAAGCAGAGCAGAATTCTTTCTAGGAAGGGAAACAGGAGGCCACCATCCAGGCACTTTGGAGTCTCCTTTCTTCCACACGAAGACTCCCTTGGCTACAAATGAAAGCACATAGCCCAGGCTCTGTGCAAATGGAGGCTGGATGTCAGGCTGGAACCCTGGACTCTTTGTGCTCCCTCAAAGCAGAAACCTGCACAAGATCACAGTCTGTGTAGACCACATGTGCACGGTCCCTGACTCATGCCAGCCATGGACTAACTTGCTTCCTCAGATGGGGAACATATCCTCATCATGAGCAGCTCATTTCCTCAACAGACATATCCAGTGATGACATCACTGTCGACTCGGAACTGGCCAGGGATCCGTGTGACCCTCCACACGCTTTCTTTTCTAGCCCGGAGCCTGCACACACATGGAGCTTTCCCTCTCACGTGGAATACCAGATTTTATGGCCTTGATTTTCCCATGCTCCACTTTCCCAAGCTGCCCCCCGTCCTGGATGAGTACCTACCTACAGGTTCTCCCCCTGTGTTATCCAGCCTCCACCCATGTGGATAGCACGCCATGCCTAGACACCACTAGAGAGGGGGAGGAGGGCATGAGCCAGGTACTAGGACCCAGGAAGTGCTGACCAACAAAGCCACACACCCCAGAGCACCTGTCCTTGTGTGAGGAACAGAAGTAGTCACCAGAGATGAGCTAAGTGCCCCACAGACAGGGAGGGCAATTTGAGAGATAGCAAGCCCCATGGAGAGGATGGCCAGAGAAAACCCATTGGAACTGGGACCTGCACGGCAAGAACTAGCAAGCCAAGAAAAGTGCTGGGCAGCCAGCCCTCGAGGAAGCTATTCTTGTTTCTAGAATATTCTCTCCATGATTTTTGAAATAACCAGCTGGTCTAGCTATCTCTTCCAAGGAAGAAAACAGTGTCAGGAGTGCGGGTCAGGAGCTCAGGGGCCTCTCCAGGGGACATCCTGCTAGATCATTACCTTGCAAGTGTGGGCAAACTATGAGGCATAGTGGCCTTCCTCTGGGCAGAGATAGAGCTACCTGGCCCTGGAGAACCAGGGGAAGCTGAGAGTGTAGAGATGGGGTGAAGGTCAGCCCAGGGCAGACAGGAGTACGCAAGCCATCTCCCTGGCCACACCTTCTTCGGCTTACAAGATCCAGTTACAAGACAGTGCTCTGGGAATTTCTGTGGCTTGATTGCCACCTGTCTACCTTGGGAAAGAGCACTGGTGGCCCTTCTGACCACAGCGTTTGGTTCCTCTTTGCTAACTTCTGGAGCTAACGGCATTGTGATTGTCCTTCTTGCTTTGGGCAAATCCAGTAATGCTTTCCCCTGTGCCCCTCCTCCTGGGTGTCCGATCTTAGAGCATGCTGTCCCCAAGGCCAGAGGACAAGCAAGTGGGCCATCTATTCACCAAGAACCCCTCATCCCCATTTCCCCAAGTCCAGCATTTTCTGAGTTGGGTGCCCCGAGGGCATTTTCTCCCCTTCTTTACTCTGGAGCTGGTGGTTCTGCAGGGTCACTTCAGTGGTGTAGGCTTGCTTTTTGTCTCTGAAAGAAGAGATTCTATGAGGTTAGGCACCTGGCCCTGGGAGACAGAGACAGGTCAGAGGCTTCTCAATGTGACAGGAAATGTCACATCCGGTGATGTACCAGGCGTGTCTCGGCCGCCAGCAGCCTCTTCTGGAGTTCTTTGCCAAAGTTTGGATTCCACTGGTTTGTCGTAAATAAACTCGGTTTTCACTCCCTTCACATAAATCATCTCTTTTTTAGAACTTTTTTTTTTTTAAATCAAACGAGAGCGAGTGTATAGGAGACGAGGGATTCGGAGGAGCGTGACTAGGGTGGGGGCTCTAGAATGAAACAAGGGTGATGTTAGCCTCTGTCTCCACGGCAACAAGAAGCCAGAGGAAAGCGGCTCCCTGGGCAGGGTGTCAGTGTCTTGGAAGCCAGAAGGAAACGTGAAAGGGGCTGTCTTCCAACAGGGACACGGTGAGGCTTTCTCCTGGACACAGGTGTCTGATCTGAGAAAAGCTGGTCAGCAAGTCCTGCTGATGGTGGCACAGAACCGGTGGCTTCTCTCCAACTTTTCTGCAGGCAGCGTAGCTGGGTTCGACTGCCCACTGTGGAATGTGGGATTCAGAAGCACCTGGTCTCTGTCACAAGGCACTCTGGGTGGTGGGGAATTTAACTGCCCAGGAGAGGTCTTTGCCCTCAGCTCCTGGGAGACATGAGTCACTGGGTTGTCCTGTCCAACGTAATTGTCTCTGTCACACACTCAGTCCTCAACCACCAGAGGACTGAGACAGAGCTGGTCACGCAGTTTTCAGCCATGTCTATGTGGCTGAGCCTCATAAACCTGTGTGATGTCTCCCACAGAACATGGCAGGAAAGTGGTCATTCTCCACTCCCAGATGATACAGCTAGACTCTGGAACCCCGCCCCATATTTTTTCTCCCAGCCGACTTTGGTCCATGTCCTTTTTCTGTGACAGGCCATAGCTCCTACTATGGCAGTATTTGCTTCCTGTCGGCCTTGGCTGTAGTAGACTCTGAGGGTCCTGGGACCCCAGTGGCTACAGTGAGTATCAGAAAGGGGGTGTTAAAGTGGGGTTGTTGGGGAGTGCTACCAGTGCCAGAACAGTGAGGTGGGACAAAGCTGTGATGGTCACACACCCCTCTCCTGTGCAGGTGCTTGCCCCTGTCCCCGTCAAAGGGGCGGTGCTCTCCGCCTGTAGGAAGCCTGCGCTCCAGAATTCTCCATGTGGCCACCCAGTCCTGTGACTCACACTGGATCTGTGCAAAATCTGTGTTTGAAAACGCTGGCTGTCAGAAAAGGAAGAGCAGAGGCAGACTGCACGACAGAAATAGGCCTGTGGAGACGGAGACGAAGCAGGCCTTTCTTTTGCACCAAACTCTCTGCCAGAGATCCAAAAACATGGGCAGGAGGGAGGAGAAGGCAAGGCCTGAGCATCATGTCCTGCATTCCCCCTGCATAAGGACTTGACCCCAGCCTGGGAAGGGCCCTGAGCCCAGCAGGTGGGAACCTGAGCAGAAACTGCCCAGACTCACTCTGGGCATCAGGCTCCATGTGATGGTGTGAGACAAGACAGTAAGTATGTATATATTCTGGTCAGAGTTGCGGCTCTCCCATGAAGCATCTCCATGTTACATGAAATTTTCCTGCATCGCTTATGGGACAAGGCCACACACTGGGGAGCCAGCAGTACCTCTGCAGATGGCTCTTCCCAACCCCAGATGACCTGTCCTTCACGGAAGTGCCTCCTTTCCCCCTGGATTCTCCGGTGTCTACCTGGTAATGTCTTTCCAGGGCTTCGGATCAGAAGAGTGAGCTTCAGGCAAACACAGAGCAAAACACACTGTCTACCCCCATGTGGTCCTCCATGAAATCAGCATGCCAGTGCAGAGCAGCCCTGCACTGAGGCTCTGTCCAGCTCTGTCTAGCCCCACTACATTGTGCCCGTGGCTTCTGGGACTAAAGCGGTCCCAGAAGATTTTGTTACCTCCGTACCTCAGTCCCCTTCATGCTGGGGTGAGTTGGGGCCCAACAACCCCAGAAGAAACTAGTGGAAATAAAGTCCACTGTGGAGGCCAGTGTGACTCAAATTGCTAGACACTCTGAGGGCTCCAGGATCAGTCCACACAACATGGACTGTGGAGATAGGTCACTCAGTGTATTCAAACATGAGATTGATTCCCAGTAGTTCTGAGTCTCAGAAGGTGACAGAGGCCTCGGGATGCTGTCCTAGCCGGAAGTGGGGGGTGCTGTTTGGAACACCGGCTTCCAGGTCTGTTCTTACCAGCTCCTGGGAAAGAAGGCTGGGGCACTGTGTGCCTGTGGGTAGGAACACCACAGTACAAAGCTGTCGAGCAGCATTTCACCTCAAGTGCCACATTCCTTCCTGAACACCAGGGACTCCACTTGCTCCTAATCACAGAAGTGATGGCAAGTGATAGACTGACTGCTTTTAGAATCAAGGTCAGTGGTTTCCTGGTCTCCACACCAACACCCTTAGATGGACAGGGTTGTGATGCAGACTTGGAGATAGGACGAGCATTGGAGAACTGAGAGGCCAAGCTGGGTTCAGCACTGGGGAAGGGCTGGGTTCTGAAGGCCTTGAAGATGGGAGGTGGGCTGAGGACCAAGGGAGAGGATGTGCACATAGTAGGAGGTGCGCACAGTAGGAGGTGCGCACAGTAGGAGGTGCGCACAGTGGGAGGAATAACTTGAGCACCCTGTGGCCAGGAGCTGCGGTTGCTCTTAATATTAATTCATCATCAGAGGGCAGGTGATGATGGTATCAGTCTTAAACTTCGAGCTTCCCTCCACTTTGCCTCTTCTGTAGGAGGCACAACCGCCACTGAGCTCCACCTCGTGCCACCGAACTCTCCGGGAAGGTCTGTCCTTCGAACTCCCACAAAGCGACAAGTGTCCCTCTAGCAGGACAAAGGGCCTCAGGACACTTCCAAAAACGCTTTGCATGCTGGGGGCCCCCCTGAAAAGCATTCTGGGAAATGATAATCATCCCTAATCCCCCCCACCCCCCAGCGTCCACAGTCGTTTTCATTCATTCTCTCCCCTGCTTCTCCGGAAGGGAAGAGAAATTATCCAGAGCACTGGGTTCCGGTTATAACTGGCTCTTGTTCTTGCTCATGTGTGCTTTTCCTGAGCAGAGCTTCCAAGAGGTTCTTGGAGTCGGAGCCTGTAGATGTTCAAGGAGTGTGACAATCCCTGTCCCACCTCTGGGAGGGACTCAGGTACGGATGCTGTGGCTGGCAGTTTGTAGAGAGAACCACAGAGAACCAAGCAGTGCAGGGCCAGTCAGTAAGAAAGCTGCTCTTAGCAGACACTGATGGACACAGAGGCTGGGTCACAGGTTCCTGTTATCCTAGGTCTGGGCTGGTGCTGAGTGAAAGGATCAATGTCAGCTTAGGTGCTTTCAATAGACGACGAGGCTCAGGATGAGGGAAAAAAGCAGAAGTAGCCAAGAGGAGGACTCGTCCCAGGGGCAACTGTGCTAATCCACTCCCCAAATGGCTCCTAATCCCTGCTTAGCACAGAGCTTATAAAAATGCTGCTTCCCTCCCAGGGGACCATTAGGTGAGGAAACGGACAGGAAGGTCACTCTGAACCTGTACTCGGGTGTGCATGCTCAGGGGTCAGGGCCTGTCTCAATGGGGTAGCCTGGGCTGGGCCTGGGCTGACTTGAACTGTCACTGGTCAGAATCACATGGTCCAGGAAGTCACCAAACTTCAGTCCTTGTGTGGAGTGGTGGAAGCTGTATCTGCAGCTCAGAGGGACCCCAAAACACACAAGAAGGGTATAGGAGCCCAGGCAGTACCTGGGAGAACAAGGCCAACCCCATCCAAGACAGAAGCCAAGGGTAACCTGCTGTGCCGTGGCTCTGAAATGCTCCCCCAGGCTCCTGTTCTGAACTCAGGCTCCAGCCTGTGGCACCATTCTGTGGAAGCTTTAGCAAGTGTGGCCTGGCTGGCAGAAGGCAGTTTACACTGCCCTGGTTCCAGTCTGTACTCCGTCTCCTGGCTGTTCCTCCAGTGTCCCTTCCTTGGCAGATGAATCCTGAACAAAACAAGCCCCTCCTCGTTTCTGTCAGGTATTCGGTCGCAGCAACAAGAAAAGCAGCCCGTGCCTCGAAGAAGAATTTCGAGCAGAAAAACATATTTGCACACACATGTCTACTGCGGCACCATTCAAAACAGCCAGAGACAGCACAGCTGGGTGTCCAGCAGTGAAGGAGTGGAAGAGACAGTGGGCAGAGCAGCCGCAGACTGGCAGGAGAGAGGCATGAAGCTTCTCACCACAGCGTGAGTGACTGTCAGAAGCACCATGCCAAGTGAAAGAGGCCAGACCCAGAAGGTCGCCCAAGACTTACCTAAAACGCCTACAGTAACTCAAGGGTGCAGAGCTGCCTGGGGTGGCCAAAAGGGTTTGGAACCGGACTGGGGGTGAGCTAAATGCTACTAGGGTGCACACTTTAAAGAGGGTCTCGGACTAGCAGTTGGTTGAGCCTGGGTTCTTCCTATTGAGCTGAGTTCTCATTCCTTTTGGCTAAGTCTAAGGCCCTCTTCATGACTCTGGGTCCTTTCTGTAAACTCAAACATGCCTGTTATCATCGGCATAAATGGTACTTGGTGTGACCCAGGGTTCCGGTATTCGACCACAGGAAGGCTCGGAACAGCAGGCTTGGGTAGTGGGGGGTTGAAGGAGGCCGGCATGAGGCACTTGCTCTCAAAACCCCAGAGTCTGCATGGACTCCATTCTCTCACAGTGTGAGAGTAACCAAGGCAGGCCAGTGCCTCACAAGCCTAGTGAGGGCAGCTTCTAGCCCTTGGGCCTTGACCCCCGGGAGCACTGTGGTAGATGGGGCCAGCATTAGGTGAACTCAGTTGGTATCAGTGGGGACTGCTCTGCTGACTCTGCAAGCCCTTGGAGAATTGCTTAGCCCTACTCCGCCTCAGTTTACCCATCTGTGAAGTAAGGTTAATGATATTCCCTGACCTCAACGGACTGCTGAGAGAGTCTGTTAATTAAAGTATCTGAACTACTGGGCAGCTGCAGACCGAGAGAGCAGAAGTAGAGAAGCTGACGATTTTCAAGTTCAGTGGTGCCTCACAAGCCACAGCCCTCAGGGCACTACACACTGAGACACACGCATCACACACACAGACACAGACACACACACCAACCACACACACACACACACACACACACACACACACACACACAACCCAATCACACTACACACACACACCCCACACACACACCAACCACAGTACACATACACACCACACACAATCCATGTGTAACACACATACACACACACATACACCAACCTTACACCACACACACACACACACACACACACACACACACACACACACACACTCCACATCCATGCAAACTCAGGCACCCAACACACTCCTAGCAGAGACACACTCTCCCACGCGGTTCCCTTGAGAACAAGAGCACAGCCTCACTGCTGTGCGGGTCCAGCCCCACCGAGAGACAGTGCAAGCTGCAGCCCCACTCCTGCTGGTGGCCGCCACCTCCATCTCAGGAGCTCAGCCCCACATTCACAAGCACAAGCTTTGGCATGACGACCATCTGAGTTTCTGATCGTGGGCTGTGACATCCCTGAGGTGGGTGACGAATGAGAGCCCAGGGGCCAGGTGTCCTCTCAGGGTAGGAGATACAGCTGAGGACCAGAATGGGAGGCAGCAGAGCCAGTGGAGCTGGGGTGAGAGGAATTCCAACAGCCTGGCCAGGCCACTGTCTCCTGGATCCTAGCGCCTGCTTCAAGATTCTCCCTGTGTCTTTCTGGGTCTTGGATATTGTCCTGTGACCAGGCTTCCTCACAGGACACTGGGCTCTGCACACAGCTCACACAAGACCACCTGTTCCAATATCCTGTCTTTCCAGTGGTCTGTCTCTCCTCCTCCATGATATACAAGGTCGGGAGTCTTTCCCCAGAATGCTCACTGCTCCAAACTCGAGGACCAAAATGGGAGCTCTGGACACTGCCTCTGCAGCCCCTTCCACCATCTCCTTGGGGGACAGATGGACCTGGTGCCCTTCCCAGAAGCCATTCTGCTTGTGGGGGCACTGGGGAAGGCCTTGATCAATAACTCCCTGATGCCCCTCTCTCTCTCTCTCTCCCCCCCTTCTCCCTGACTGGAGCCCCTCCCCCTCTTTTCTTTTTCCTCTTCTCCCCTTCTCCTTCAGGCCTCCTGGGCTTCTCTCATAAGACACCGTTCTACACTTCCCCTCACTAGGCTGGGTCTTGCTTCATCCATTGTCTGGCACCTGCAATCCCACCCGACCCCACCCCAGCCCTTTGGTCCCTTGAACTTCTGAAGATGTTTCTAGACTGCTTCCTCCTGTGCCCACAAGCACAAGACAGCTCCCCAACTCTCCCTAGGCAGAGCCTGCCAGGGCTGCCTGGCCCGCAGCTAGCCCACCTTAGAACAAACCCAGCTCTGGCTTGCCTCCCTGTCGTCCAACTTGTTGTCTCCATGGAGAGAATAAGACAGGGCAGGGAAGACTGAGGGGAGGAGCAGAGCCCTCAGTGGGGGGCTTGAACCGACCTCCTGGGTTGGATTTGCACCAATCAGCCCAGGCCAGGCACTGGGAGCCGGGCAAAGGCCCAGGTAGCTTGTGGACACACTGCCACAGCAGCAGGGACCTAATGGGGCCATTCCATCATCAATTTCTGGGATTTTGAAACAGCGTCGTAAAAATAAACATGCTTGCTCTATCCTTGTATAATTGGCTCCCCAAAGAATCCAACGCATCCTGCAGCAGGAAGCACAGGGTTCCTCAGCGCCCAAATGCAGCCTAGAACTTTCTCTTTGCAGAACAGAGGGGGCAGGGCAGGGGCTGAGCACTGGCTGGAGACAGGGTCTTCGCCATGGAGGAAACACAATCCTGTGGAGAGCTTGACCTTTGGGGATCCGGAAGTGGGGTCTCCACACAGGCTGCCCCCAAATGCAGAGAAGTCCCTTGCAAGTACAGATGCAGAGACCCACCTGGAAACTGACTCTGAAATATCCTCTCCCCCCCCTCACTCACACACACACACACACACACACACACACACACACACACACACACACACACATAGTTGTGGGGCTGGAGGGATGGCTCAGTGTTAGGGTCAATCCTCACCACCCACAGCTATCAGTAACTCCAGTTCAAGGGAATCCAACCACGATCTTCGGATTTCCACAGGAACCAGGCACACATGTGGTGTACATACACACACTCATGCAAACACTCATGCACGTAAAATAAATAAACAACTCTTTTAATATCCAGCTGTGACGCTGCAGAGACGTCTCAGCGGTGAAGAGCACTGGCTGTTCTCGCAGAGGACTCAGGTTTGATTCCCAGCACCCACGTGTCAACGCCTTATAACTTCCATTCTGGGGGAACCGATGACCTCTTCTGGCCTCTGCAGATACTGAACACACGTCATGTGGTGCATGGACATATGTGTGGGCAAAACACCCATACACATAAAAAGTTTGTGAACAATGTCAGGTTGTTGACCTTTAACATAGCTCAGTTGGGGAAGTGCTTGCACGCAGGAAGCCTGGGACGCCGTCCCTAGCATCCTGTCGTCTAGGTGTGGTGGTGCCGGCCTATAGTCCTAGCACTCAGACATAAGGCAGAAGAATCAGAGGTTCTCAGTTGCGCATCAGATTAGAGGCTACTCTATCCAAAACCATAAAGTCCCCGAGTCTCTTGGAAGTCCTCGTGCTGGGTTTTGGCCACAGGTGCCACGTTGAGCACACAGTAAGGAGCCACGGTTGACCTAGGTGAGGGGAGCCATCCTGATACAGTAGCCACAAGTGGAAGCCACGAGGAAGGTCATCAAAAATAGGACCTGGAAAACTGAGGTCGTCCTAGCTGGCTCTTCCCATCTATAAAATCACCCGTTCGACCCCCTGGCTGCTTCCGACCTGGGTTAGGAGGACATTCATTCCAAACCCACACCATAGCAGTCCCAGAGGAGGGCGTGGCCAAGCACATGAAAGAGCAGGTGGGGCCCTCCTTCCTCCTGGCCTGCTGTCCCTCACAGGTCCTGCTGGGGACGTGGGCCACCTCCAGTGCCTCTCAGAAAGCCTGACTCTTCACCGCCACATCCTGGAGGTCTCTGTGTGTTCTTCACGGAACTCACAGAGAGTTAGCCCTAGATGCTAAACTCATATCCCATCCATGGCTGCCTCCCTCCATCCACTGGGCGTTCAGGTTTGCAAATGCTTTAAAAATCCAATGGGAAGTCTGTTAAAACACAAGATGCCAGAGCAGAGGACAGGGGCCAGAGTTCTGGCACTGAGTTGCGTGCTGGCTGTGCTGCTGTTTATTTGCTGTGTGGCCCTGGCACAAGTCACTAAGCCTCTCTGGTTTTCCTTGGAAAGGGGGTAAGGAAAGGCTTCAGGTCAGCAATGCCACTAGGAAGACCGGCTGGTGTTGAATATGAAGTCTGAGAACGTGGCTGCCATTTAGCTCAGTGCAACACAGGCTAGCAGGATCAGGCAGGACATCGCCTCAGGACTACAGAGTGCACCGCAGATAGTCCTCCCAGAGAGACAAAACCACTCAGGCCACTCAAACCCAAGGGCCACCAGCACCTGTCCCTCAGCCCACAGCGCTGAGAATTCCCTTCAGCACAGAGCTGAGGAGCAGGCTGGTCAGTGGAGCTGACCCAGGCCTGCACAGAGAACCGGAAAGTCCCTGCAGCCTGTGCGCCTGGCATCCCACAGCTCCAGAAGAAGGTAGATGGTGCCCAGGGGACTGGCCTGCCCTGCCAGGAGGGTGATTGTCAGCCTTGCCCTCCCTTTCACAACAGTGGGCCCCCTCAGCCCCTGTCTCCCCCAAGGACAGTGCTGTCTGGGATTCTGTGTCCTTCCACGGGGAGACACAGGGCAGAGTATTCCCAGGGCTTGCCTGGAGCTCTGCCGTGCACGTCTGGCTCCGGGCATCTAAATAACAGCCCTGGCTATGGGATGTTCCGTAAGGCGCGTGGTCCCAGAGGGTCCCGGGAGGTGGCACATGATCTACAACATTCTCTCTCCATTCCCACAAGCCATGCCACCCTCAGTCATAGGGAGGAGCACACTGGAGCCCGTACGGGACCCTGACGGCGCCTCTCTCCAATGTCAAGCATCGCACTGGCCAAGAGCCCATCTTCTAAAGAGCTACAGTGTCCCCATCCACAGTGTCACTGTAGCAAGGAGAATGGAAAATTCTGTCCTTGGCTAAGCACACCAACACACAGCACTGTGGAGGCACACGTAATAAATGTTTATGGAAGGAGAAACGGACACCTAAACAATAGTCTCTGTAGGGAACATGTCTCCTCAGGGACCAGCCAGGAGTGAACACCATGCATTCCACATCAGCCTGAGCACACACTAGGAGCTTCCTGGGATGCTGTGACCCCCACATCAGCTCAGTGGCTAGGGCGCTTGCCACACAAGCATGAAGACCTCAGTTCAGAAGTCATGCAAAAGTGGACACAGCAGTGTCTGTCATCCTAGCACACCTGTGCAGAGCTGGGTGGCAGAGACAGTAGACTCCCCACAGGCTGGCGGCCAGGTAGCCTGGTGCACAGCGGTAAACAAGAGACTGTCTCAGACAAAGGGAACGGTAAGAACCAACAACTGAGGCTCTTCTCTGACCTCTGCAAGTAACCATAGCTCAGGAGTGTGTGTCTGTGTGAGTGTGCATGTGTGAGAGTGTGCAAGCATGTGTCTCTCTGCATGTGTGAGGTGTGCATGTGTGCGCATGCACATGTACATGTGTGTATGTAATGTGCATGCGTGTGTGCATGTGTGTGCATGTGTGAGAGTGTGCAAGCATGTGTCTCTCTGCATGTGTGAGAGTGTGCATGTGTACACATGTACATGTGTGTATGTAATGTGCATGCGTGTGTGCATGTGTGAGAGTGTACATTTATGAGTGTGTGCATGCATAAGTGTGCATGAGCAAGTGTGTATGTCTCTGCGCATGCACATATGTAAGTGTGTGTGTGCATGTGTGTACAAGTGTGTGTGTGCGTGCGCATGTGCGTTTATACGTGTGCATGTGCGAGAATGTATGTGTGTGTGTGAGTGTGTGCATTTGCAAGCGTGTGTGTGCAGACACAATGGAGGCAAAAGCAGTGAGGGCAACGCTCACACAGACTCACATACAAATGGCGAGTAGACACCCACTGTGGCATGTCCAAAAAAGTGGAATATTACTCAATAATAAAAAAGGAGGTGAAAGCAACACACTTCCCCTCGGGCAAACCCTGAGACCTGGAGGCTAAACTAAGCAAGACAGACACAAAACCCACAGGAAGGACTCCACCTGTGGGATATCTCAGGACAGGGGAATCCAGATAGACAGACAGCCAGGTCAGAGGTTGTCGGGGAGTAGCCAGGCATAGCAGGAGGGAGCTTGCCAGGGCTGGAGCTGGGCTACCCTACGCTGTGGAGACAGGAGCTCAGTTCAGTTCAATGTGTGCAATGACACCAGAAAGGGACAGCCTTGTGCACCGTGTGGCGAGTACCAAGCTCACAGCTTCATGGTCTCCTGCACACCCTCTGTGTGACATGCACCATGTCACAAATGAGCCCCCTTCTGAGGGACCTCCCAGATGTGGTGGTGATTATTTGTGCTTACTAAATAGATTGGATGACAACACCTGTGTCCCAGAAATGTACATCCGCACACCAGACACACACACGCATGCACGCACATGCACAGAGGATGCAAAATAATCTCCCATTCTGAGAACATTTCCCTGAACACTGTGGGTGCCAGAGAGCTGAGATTTTAATGTCAGCTCACCTGGGCCTAAATCCCCACTGCTGAGAAACTTGTCACTGCAGCTGGGATATTCTGATTAGTTATTTATTTTCTTCTCTTTTCCCTAAAGGCCAAGGCCCAAAGGCCACAGGACACAGTGGTAAGACAGACAGTGAACCTTGCAGTCCTCAAAAGCTGGGTTCAAACCCAAGCTCTTCCACTCACTGGCTGTGTGACTTTAGGTAAACGAACCTGCTTCTCTCTGCTTCTGTTTCTTCCTGTGGAGGAATGAGGGCAGCCATTTCTCTTTCACCTGAGTGCCAGGAGGTCGGGCTGAGTTAGATCAAGTGTCTGCCTCACTGAAGATGGGCACAAAACCAGGGTGCAGAAGATGGGGGTGTCTCGGTCTCCACACATGGGGAGTGGATGAGGTCACCAAATCCCATGGCTGAGTCCAAGGCTGAGCTTTGCCCGTCTTCTGATTTCAATCAGCCTGTGCTACTAGACTCCCTCCCCTGGCCCAGCTTGTTCCTATTAGAATGGAAACTTGAGGAGCTGGACCAGCCCGGCCTCTACCTCAACCAACCTGTGTCCTCATCTCACTGAACCGGAAAGAAGACACTGGTTGTTTTCACGTCTGACTCTAAATCCCCGAGTCTGCTCTCAGAACACCGGAGCCTATGTAGGATGGCAGAACTGACCCCAAAATGGCTGCTCTATTTTCGGAGCTGACCTGATTTAAGTAAGGACCTGGACAGCTCTTCTGATCCTGTTGTGATGCAGCAGGTCACCTGTTACCTCCGCTGCTGACAGTGGATCTCAAAGCCAGCCGCCAAGGCTCACAGGACCCCGCCCCACCTTACACTCAGAGCCCTGAGGTAGCTACACGGGGCCCACAACACGGCTCAGATCTGCAGCCAGCTTTGTAAAGAAGCACCCCACACACCTCCCAGTCACCACCGCTGCCACCACCACGATATGCAGATCTGCGGTCCTGGAGGAGGCCAGCACGCAGGCGCACGCTGTCTCCAGGTGCTAGTCTCCCACACAAGAGTAAACAGCATCAGCCTGCTTTCCTTAATTAAACGTCTGCTTTTAAGTTCACCGTACATTCACAGTCATGGCCACATGAAGTATGGTGACCTCCCATGAACTCCTTACCCAGCTCTCCCTCACGGTGACATCCGGAGTGACTACGGTAAATAATACAATCAGGTTACTGACACGGACAGAGGTAAATCATGCCCACCATCAAGTTCAATACCCTCCCTCTCCCCCCAGAAACCAGGACTCGGGCCACCACACTCCTGCAGTTTTGCCAGCGCCCGACCTAGGGCTCTTGCTGGATGCATGCATCCTTCTGGGAGTGGAGATCCCTGCAGGCTGCTGGGTGCATCTATAAGTCCTGTCTCTGTGCTGCCAAACCCTAATCTGTGTGTGAATGTGCCTGTCCGTGTAGCTGGTTACCCACCTTGCATGCAGGTCTCTCTCACTCATGTAAAGAAGAGGGAGGAGCTGGGTGAGTGGCAGGTGCAGGTGTTTGGACCTTCTCAGCACAACCACGGGAATGGCCCAGTTTCTCCACATCCCTGACAGAGTTTGGCAGAGCCAGGTTTGTTTTCTATCCCAGCCATTCTGATGGGAGGACAGTGGGTCTTGCCGGGTTTCCCTGCTTATTTTCCTCTCGGCTCCGCAAGTGAATTATCTTGGGCCTTGGGGTCAGGTAAGCATTTTTGCCTGTGAATGAGCTCACTGCCTATTTTTGCCGGTGCGGATCTAGGTTCGAGGATTCTGTGTTAAGACGACCAGCCCTTGACAAATACCAACTCCGTTCTGTGACTGTTATCAGTTCTGACACAGTCTTTAAAGCTTTGTGTATCGTGTGTTTTCATGTGTGTGCATACATGTGTATGACTGTGCATGCACACACATGTGTGCATTCACATGGAAACTAGAGTCTATCTCTTGCTGAGCCTGGAGCTTGCTGGTCTGCTGGGCTTGCTGTCCAGGAGCTCCAGGGGTTCTTGTGTCTCTTTGTCTCAATGCACCAGGACACAGGTCCACACCCCCAACCCCAGAACACAGGTCCACACCCCCACTTTTAGTTTTTCACATGGGTTCTTGGGGATCCAAATTCAGGTTCTCGTGCCAAGAAGTGAGGACTTTATCTACTGGGACACCTCCTTAGCCCCTAAACTTTGAATTCTGATGAGGTCCAATTGCATCCAGTTTTTCTTTGTACAGGTTATGTACTCAGTGTTAGGTCTGGAGACACTTCCAGAAGAATTTGCTTCCTACAAGTCTACAGTTTGCATTTGACACCGAATTCTGTGAACCTTCTGCGTCGACTCATTACTAGGGTGTGAGCTGAGCTTTCGTAGTCTTTCACAGCCCTGGGCATGTGGCTGCGCCAGCCGCATTTGGAGAAAAGCAATCTTCTCGCCACTGAACCTTTGTCAAAAGTCATCCAGGTATGGACGCAGGCTCCACTCCTGAATCTGTTCTGTGCCCCTGACCAACATGTCTCTCTGTTCACAGACACCACTGCTGCCATATGGTGAGTCTTACTGTCAGGTGACCTAACTCCTTTGGCTTTGCATGGAAACCTCACACTTTCACCTCACACAATTTCTGTTGAGCTTTGGATGGGAACCGGCTCAAGAAGGTTTATCGGCCTGGAGAGAACCGATGTCACGATTCATGAACACGAAATGTCTCTCCACTCACATATGGCTTCTTAGATTTCATTTGTTGGTAATAAATAGTTTTCAGGATTCAGAGATTCAATAGTTGATTCCTTTCCTAGATAGATCCACAATTGTCTCATTCCGAGCCACTGGAATGCGTCCCCAAGATGTGACAAAGGTGTAGCTGGCATCCCGTGATGCTATTGAGAAGCGGCGGGCCCTTGTGTGCTGGGACAGTAGAAGGAAGTTAGGTCGTTGGGGTGTGCACTGGAAGAGGGTAGATAGTAGGCCACCAGACCTTTCCAGCTGCCATGAGGTGGGTGGGCACTTTATCCTGCCACGTTCCTGCCATAGTCTCCTTGTTACCCCTGACTTAGACCAACAGATTGCATGATCCTGCAAACCCTGTAACTGTGAGCTGAAACAGGCCTTCCATTCTTTTAGGACGATCTCAGTATCTCTCAGAGGAAATGGAAGCTGACAAAGTCGTCTAGTCAGCGTCAGCTGTCGGCTTGATGTAGCCCAGCGTTCTCAGCTGGACCCTCACTTGAAGTATTGCTTCCATCAGAGTGGCCCATGATTGTGTCCATGGGGCATTTTCTTGAATGGCGATTTGTGTGGGAGGGCACAGGCCACTGTGCAGGGTGCTGTCTCTAGGCAGGCGGGTCTCAGCTGTATAAGAAGGTAGCTAAATGCTAACCAGAGAGCAAGCCAGTTGGCAGCATCTCTCCATTCTGAGTCACCTCCTGCTTGAGCTCCTGCGCTGGCTTCCCTCAGTGGTTAACTGCAACCTGTAAGATGAAATGAACCCCTCTCCCAGCATTGCTTTTGGCCCTGGTGTCCTTCACAGCAAGAGAAAGTGAGCTGAAACTTGCAGCATTGCGTGCCTTAACATACAATTGATCTTTGTGTATTTATCTTGTTTTCTGCGACCTTGCGGGACTCGTTTGGAAGTTCCGAGGCACTGCTTTTCGATAATTATATATTATTTTCCGAACAGACAATTACACCATTTCCCTTTATCTGCCTGCTTTTCATTCCCTTGTCCCCCTGTGTTGAACTGAGGGCAGCTTCCGCTGCGCAGTCAGTGTGATGTCCCGTCTTGGAAGAAGCAAAGTCAGTTTTTCACCGCTAAGAAAAAACAATCAAACAAACAAAAACCCCAAAACAAAAACAAAACCAGCTCCTATTCTGAGAGCAGGCATGAGAACAGGTTGAATTTTATCAAATTCATTTTCTGTGCCCACTGAGATGGTTGTGTGGCTTTTTCCTATGGCAGACGTCACCGGGTGATGGTATCCAACCATCCTTTCGTTCACAGAATGAACCTCATTTCTCTTGTGACCTTTTGGTAAGCCTACTGATGACATCAATCTACTGATATTGAACTAAGATTATTTTGTGGGAAGTGATGGCTCAGCCATTAAGAGGACTCTGATTCAGTTCACAGCACCCACATGGAGACTTAACAAACATCTGTTAACTCCAGTTCCAGGGGACCTGGCGCCACCCTCTGGCCTCCTTGGGTACTGCATGCATGTGGTGCATTTACCTACAAGCAGGAAAAACCACTCATACACATAAAGTAAATGGCTTTTAAGGATATTTTGTACCTTTTCATAGATATTATTAGTCTATAGGGATGTGTGCAAGAGAGTTTCATTTGACTTTGATCTCAGAATGTTTCATAAAATGAATTAAAGGCATTCATTTCTCAAAAGCCTTTTATAGATGCTGGGCTGCCTCTGTGGGGACCCCTGCTCCCCCCCTCAAGTCTATACTTTTTCTAAATCAGACATTGCTGGAAACAGCACAGAAATGACTGTACTGTGGCTTACCAGTCAGTGCCAACTCCCCTCTCCTCCAATGACACTCTGCCCCTACAGCCCTATGCATCTGGGAGCCTTCTGCCTTCTTCGATGGAATCTGAGCTGCACGTCAGTGGGAACTGTAGCCTTGAATCTGCCCAAGCAGAGTCACATGACCTGCTCCTCTGAGACTGAAGTTTCACAAGTTTGGATTTAGGGCTCTTGGAAGGAATCTGTGCCCTGATAAGGAAACCAGTAGAGTCAAATGTCACTGACTCAAAACTCAGTTTCCTGTCTGGTTCAGACATAACTTCAATCTAGATGTCCCCAAATTCCTTATCTGAATACTTGAGATGGCCATTAATGACCCCTGTGGTTCAGTGGGATCTTTGGTTATCAGACACCGGGTATGTTCTTGTCTCCTTTTATTATAATAAGAGTTAAGCTCCACCTCACAGAAGCTGGGCCTGGCAGGAAGGAAGCGCATCATCCCCCTGTTACCAGCATTGGACAGGCTGTAAGCATAGCTGACATCCCACCATCTCATTCAGACTCCATCTTGGGATAAAGATCAAGTCTTCTTCTTTGGGGAAAGAGGCCTGAAAGCTGGTGCCATTAATGACAAATGATCTGATACACACTGATCACACAGACATACAAGCACGCACACAGATACACAAGCACACACACACAGACACACAAGCATACACACAAGCACACACACAGACACACAAGCACACACACAAGCGCACACACAGACACACAAGCACACACACAAGCACACACACACAGACACACAAGCACACACACAGACACACAAGCACACACACAAGCACACAAGCACACACACAGACACACAAGCACACACACAAGCACACACACACAGACACACAAGCACACACACAAGTGCACACACAGACACACAAGCACACACACAAGCACACACACAGACACACAAGCACACACACAGACACACAAGCACACACACAAGCACACACACAGACACACAAGCACACACACAGGCGCACACACAGACACACAAGCACACACACAGGCGCACACACAGACACACAAGCACACACACAAGCACACACACAGACACACAGGCACACACACAAGCACTCACACAGACACACAAGCACACACACAGACACACAAGCACTCACACTGACACACACACACACACACACACACACACACACACACACACACACACACACACACACACACTTCTCGTGCAGTGTTCCTCCTCTGTGAAGCCCCAGGTGGAGTCTGTATTGGATGCTGAGTGTACAGACAGAACAAGATGGATCCATGGGGCCTGCAGATCTTGAGAGGCAGCCTGAGGTCCTTGCTCTTCAGCAGATAGATGGTCCACCCCAGTGCTGTCTGGACACATCCCAGTAGGATGCTGGAGATTTCTCCCACAGGGGCCAGCTCACCTTTCGCTGAGTAACCTAAGTCCTTCACCTGTTGCTACTCTTTCTCCCAGCAACCACCTGCATCCTGACTTCAGAGGGCTCTGTCACAAGTGAGCGGACAACCTGTCCTTAGGTCCCCAGAAGTAGAAAACTGTTCAAAATGACAGAGAGATGCTCAGGGGCTCAGCTGGCTCAGCAGCTCCACTCTCTGGACGGCGGGCCTCTAAAGACATCAGGGCCACCCCAGTCTCCACGCTATTCAGGTACAGCTTCAGCCTACACAGCCTTAGGGCCCATCAGGAGTCCTCGATGCTAAAGAGGGCTCTAGCCAGAACTGGCCATGGAGACTGTGCTCAGTCAGCCCTGTCCCGGGGCAGCCTTGAGAGCAGAGGGGACAGGCTTTGAGAAAATTATGTTCCTCTCATCTGTGTTTCTGCATGAAATATGCTCAGCGAGTCAACGACCTGCACAATGGTCCCCAGTTCCAGGTGGCCACAAGTGTCCTCAGAGGGGCATGGACACCTCACTTGAGATTTGTACAGAGCCACAACTTGAGATTTTATGCTGATGCGCCACGGCATAATACTATTTGTCTAGACTAAACAAAATGGATTCTAAGTGGCTACCACCTATTTTAGTGTGGCTCATAAAAATTTCAAAGTCTCTGTTCATCCCAGGTTCCGTGTCCCGACCCTCTGCAGAACAGTTACCTAAGCAGAAACAGCAGCAGCCAGTGACAACTCTGAGGGCAGAGGACTGTGGGTACCTGACCCTTCATGCACAAGTCAAGAGTAAGGGATCCACTAGTGTTGGGCGGGGGTGGGGGGCAGGTGAGGGCAGAGCTGGTGCTTCCCCTGCAGGAGGCATTGGGAGCACAGAGCAAGCATCATCCAGGTTCAGTACAACTCTACTACACGTGCTTGGCACAGCAAGGCACCTTGGGTGTGTACTGGCCACAGCTCATTAACTGACCCCCCAGCCTTCTTTGCACCCACAAACACACATATGCTGATCATAAATCTATCTTCAGAATGAGCTAGATCAGATCTATGTTCTTAAAGGGTAGAAAAGAAAAACTTGGCCCAAGCTGCAGACAACGAAAGACGAGGCACTTGCAAACTGTTATGCCAGACAAAGCCTTTGCCCACCCTGCCCCTCTGGGCTCCTCTTTGCCCCTTGGGACGCCCCCTCCTCACTCAGTGTCACTTCCCCCCAATCCCACCGCCAGACAGACACCACTGCTCTCCTCTATTCTCCCCCACAGACAACCTTTCTACAAACAGTTAGAAGTCTGATACTGTCTCTCAGCATACTGAGCTGATAATGAAAGAGCTGGAAGGGATTGTTTTTTCAAGCATGTCTGTATTCTAATTGTGAAAAGAAACTCTTTAAGCCAAAGGAGTGAATCTCTAATGGTAAAAATCCAGTGATATGATTCACCCCCAATAAGCCAGGTTGAAGCAGAGATATCTATTTGGAGCAGGAGAACGCCTAAGCCTAAGGCTGGAAACTCTCCTGGATTTCAGTAGAAGCACAAAAGTGGGACTTGAAAAATAAAATAGGGGCACTGTGCCATGCTGACACATTTAAGTTCGTACAGGCTTTTCCCATGCGATCTTCCCAGCAAGCAAAGAGGAACAAGGCAGACCGTCAGCCCATGGACCCTGGGCATCCCCTTCAGCACAGCCCAAGATGCTTACGTGCCTGTCACTGAGCCTCTCTACATGGCATCATCTCCCTCACCACTGCATACAGTCACCACAACAAGGTGCATGCCCCTGCCCCTTCCCCTTCCCAGCAGCCCCTGGGGCAAATGCAAGCAGGAGCAGAGATGACGCCCTGAGACAGCAGACAGCCAGACTCAGGAACCATGCCCAAGCAACTGCCCAGAAGGCTAGCAACAGGACAGAGGAGGGCAACCAGAGGGAGCAGACCCTATCCCTCGTAGGTCAGTCCTGGAGAAAACATCTGACAAAGGACAATGAGCAGACCAAGAAGACTGTCAAGCCAGCAAGAGAAGCAGAAGTGACAGATGACAGTTGAGCAGACGAATCCCAGCTCTGTGCCCAACTCTTTCATGGAATGGAGGGGATAAAGGAGGGAGAAGTGACCTTCTGTGGGGCTCAGCCATGTTTCCCTTCTCTTCACCAGCCACGGACCCTGGGAGGACAAGAGGGAGAGGGGGGAGGGGAGGAATGGGAGGGGCACAGGACCTGACTTTCACAAATCACAATTTCAAACACTACTCTTCGCTCTGGCCTCTTCCTCTTCTTTTGGGGATCCCACAGACCCAGAGTGGATTTATGGCTCTCTGCACTATCCTTGGAACCTTTTGCAAAAAGTGAGAGGCCAGAAGAGCCTTCTAGCCATCTCCCTGCACCTGCCTGTCCCACTTAAATCAGACCATCTGTCCACTGCTCCGTCGCTACCACCCTGCTCCAGTGGACGTAGGGGACAGTCCTCAACTTACTAGGGGTCCCCAAGTAAGCCCTCATGGCCTACCCTGAAGAAACACCACATACTCCTGGGTGATGATGGCTGGGGTGTAGGCTACTGCCATGGTGAGGGTCCTCAGCAACGGGACCAATCCCTACAGCTGATCTGACTCTCCCCCTGACACAGGCTCCACTAGAGGACCCTAGGTTCTGACAGGGGCACACTGTGGCCTGACTGATATTTCAGGCAGCTTAGCTGAGTTACATAACACCAGCTACCCACTAGCACTTCATGAGTCACCAGCCCCTTTGAATTCCTGGAAGGGGTCTCTGAGGAGGAATGAGCCTGGTTTGCACTCCACTGCTCTGGTCTCACAAACCCCTAGCCTGTCTCCCCCTAGGTCTGCCAGGCAGGAGGCGAGCAAAACCCTCTCCAGCCAGACTTCAAACGAAGGAATCTAGATCAAGGATATATTTGGCTTTCTGAGCTAATCTTTACATCAATTTGGTCTCTACTGACTTGTAACCCTTTGAAGCAAACCTAGCAACTGTGTATCAAAACCACGTGACTCTCTCATGACCCCCTAGGGAAAAGCCCTGGGCTCAGGAGACCCACAGCTTGGGGCTGCAGATCCATAGGCTGTATGGGAACCCAGGCTCCCACAGCACGCTCCGAACATCTGTTTGTTTCTCAAAGAACGCTCAGGGCAATGTCTGGCAAACACCCTGCCTTTTTTGGGGTCAGAAATGACACTGAGGCTGCCAGGCTGTGGGTGAGAGGCAACTAACCCCCAGGTGATCTCAGCTAGGATCCAGATACACAGAGGACTAAACAAGCTGACCTCTGGTCTCCGGGGAGGCTTGGAGCTGCTTGTGAGCTGTGTGCTCTGCTTCTTCCCCCAAGGCAAAGAAACTAAGGAAGCAGAGGAATAAATAAATGAACAGAGATGGGCAGGGAGGGGGTGTCTACTACCAACCCCATTTGGCTCGAGGATGAGAGGGGTGGGGTGTGCCCATGTTGCTGGAAGCATTCCACTACCTTCCAAATTTACCGTTTAGTCCGTCGTTATTATCCAGATGAGTATCACGGCCTCTGACCCTAGATTGATTCCAGTTGCAATCAATTTAGTAACAGCAGCTGGAAATGAGAGTGAGCCAGCATTCACCCGGTGCCCAGTGTTTGCGGACAAAGCATTGACTCCATCCACTAAAGCCTGGCTCCGCAGCCCCAGCTGCTGGGGGACTTTATGCTGGGGCTGGTGACAGCAGCCCTGTGGATCCCTGCCTGGAAGCCCAGACACAACACAGCACACACTGGAAGGGCTTGAGAAAACTGTGAATTGTGTTCTTAACGTACTCAGGGCCTCCCTAGCAGAAGGGACGCCAAAAGCGTTAGGAGACAGGAATGGCTCTGAGGAACATAGCCAGGGTTGCATCTACGACTGCCTACCTGGTCCAGAACACAACCTACCAAAAGCTTCCGGTGCTTGTTCCCAGCTATTCCACACAATCCCAGGAGGTCACAGTCTCTCAGGTCAGACTCAGATGCAATGGGCAACCAGAGTCAGACCTGGGGACTTGGGCTGCCTGCTGAGTAAGCGCCCCCCTCTGAGTGCTCAGGGACCTGACAGCTAAGCAAGCCCCAAGTCTCCTTTAGGGACTGCCTTTCTCTGGGCCCAAGGAAGCCCCGACACAACTCCCACCAACAAATACATAAAAGCAGACAAATCCAACTCCATCTGCCTCTGCTCCTAGAGCAGTGAGGCTCGGTGTACAGCCAGGCTCCACTGCAGAAGTAACCAAGCCCAGGTCTGAGTGGGAGCAAAGAAGGCCCTCCTTCAGCTTGCAGGGAGCCTCTTTTTCCTACGCAGAATGAGATGCCTTCTGCCACCTCTGCTGGAGGTGATACCTGGCCTAACCAGGCTCAAAGTCTGACAGCAAGATGCCCAGTGCTCACCTACAGAGCAGTGGAGGAGCAGTTAACAAGTGAGGATGAAGAGCTCCAAGGGAAAAGTGTAACTCTTAGGCTCAGGCTCCGTGTGCCTGTCCAAGGGAACAAAACCATCTAGATTCTCTGATACAAACACAGGCTGGCTCTCCTATTAGGATTGTGGAGAGTAGCAGTCCTTCCTCTGGGGCATATGCATCGAAGATTGTGCATGCTAACGTCTGGCAGGGAGGGTCCCTAAAAGGCCAAACTTCAAAATCAGCAACAGAACCATTTCTGAAAGTCTGACCACGTCCCTGCAGTTATTCTTGTTCTATGGTAGCTGTGAATTGTGAGCCCCAAGGGAGGCTTCTCTGCCTGGTGTTTGTTCTCTCCCTATTATCAAAATGCACTCCCCTTTCAACCTAACAACTTGTACAGGTAAGTTACCTCTGTCAAGCAAGTGCCAGACTGCAGCATCTGGGAGCTCAAACTGCCTCTGGGCAGGCAGGGAATCCCACTGGGTTGCCATGGAAGCGTTAGGATCTAGCTGAGCACTGGGAGCAGAAGGGGAGACAGACAGACAGACAGACAGGGCATCTAGATCGGGCTCATGTCAGAAAAGCTGTCCTTGCTTTTGTTTGGTCCACACCCCAGAATTGTGGGAGCCTAAACCTCAACACAGCCCACTGATGGATTGAGGCCCAGCCAGTGCCCCACATTGAGCCCATCGGCCTGATGATTAGCCTCTTAAAGTCCACAGTGCAAGCAAACCCAGCCACCAGGAAAGGGGATGCCAGTAATGACGTGTGACAGTCTTCACTAGATGATGCTGACCAGCAAGTATTCCTGGGCGCCAAATCCACTCGCAAATCAAGGACAGCTAGAAAACCCTCTCATGCCAGTCTCTTTCAGACTTCTCAAAATCAGGTCGCGCGCATGTTCCTCCCTCCTTTGGCCCCACTTTCTCCCCAGCTTCATGCTGGTGGGGGTGGGTGGCTGAGGCAGCCTGCTCCAGCAGCCACCGACCCCTTGTATCCTCAACACGGGAGCGCAGTGCATCCCAGTGGACAAACACTAGAAGCGCAAGCAGCCTTTCTCAGCTTCCATCTCTGATGTTCAACCCGGGTCCCAAATCCCGACCTAGACGCAGCAGCTCTGGCCAGAGACCCCCTTACATGGGGGCAAGGGTAGTAGACGCTCTGCTCTGCAAAAGGGGCAACTACGTTCTGGGGACCCCAAGGCAGGATCCAGAGAAGCCTGAGCGACTCGGTGGGTGGGCAAAGTTTTCAGAGAAGGGTCTTTCTGGCCCGCCCCATAACCGCGCTGGGCTTGAGTTCCTGCTGGCCCTAAGGTCCCGGACACAGACAAGCCCTGCGTGCCGGTGAAAGGTGCTTTGAAGGGGTTGCCTGTTGTCGCTTCCCCAGAATCCAAAAGCTCTCCAGACCCAGCTGTCCGCCAGCTGCGTGCGACCTTCTGCCCGGAGGTCACCCCAAAGCAGCTGGATCGGCAGCTGTGCTCCTACTACACTCCAGTTCAGGGGCCCAGGGGCCCTAGGAACGAAGACAAGGGCGGACGGAGAGGCTATAGGGTTCTGGGCTCCTCCAACTCCGCGGCAAAGCTGCTCGAGAACTAGGAGGGCCCATGGCTCTCCCTGGCAGCCCCAGCGTCAGCCCGGGCCCCCGAGTCCGCCGCGCCCAACGGTCGACAACTCGCGCTGGGCTCCGGAGAGGAGCCGCGCCGGGGCCGCCGGCCAGGACACTGCGCTGCTGGCGCCCCGAGCCGCGGGCGCGCCGGCCAGCCCCGCTGCCAGCTTACCGGGGCGAGCGCCCCTGCCTCAACCCCACTCCACTCGCGGAGCGCGAGAGAACGGCCGCTCCCTGCCGCTCTCTGCCCGGCCTCAGGGACCAGCAGGCGGCCGCGCTCCGCGGCTTCGGGTGTACCACGCGGGCCGCCTCCGGGAGGCGAGAAGCGGTGTCTCGGTTTGCAACAGTGAGCAGCAGCCCAGCCCAGTGCCCACGCACCCCCCACGCACCCTGCCTCCAGCCGGGTCGCTCACCTGAGTCCTAAAAGCTGTTGGATCCACATGGTCACGTTTCAGGGAACCCAGCCTCAGACCTTGCTTGCCCCGGCCATCTGCGCGGCGCCCGCACCCGCTCGCTCCCGTCCCGTGGCGCCGCTCTTCGGCTTCGGGCCGCCGCCGCCTCCCGCCGCCCGCCGGCCGCGGGGCGCACAGCGAGTCAGAGCGCGGCCGCGCGGGGCTCCATGCCGGCCGGCGCGCCGCCGCCGAGGGGGCGCATGGCTCAGGCGGGCCGGCCCGCGGGGACGCACATCCTCCCGCCGGCTCTCGGGGCGCGGGGCCACCACCGCAGGCCACACGGCGCGGGCGGCGGCGAGGCGGGCGATCTCCGGGTCTTTCGCCGGCCGCGAGGGTCCGAGGAGCGGGGCTTCGTCCTCCGGGGCGGCGAGCAGCGAAGCCCGAGGCTCCGCGCGCCGTGCGAGGATCTAGCCTGCAGCCGGAGCTGCGAGGCTGTGATCGGCGTCGCCCGGGGGTTAAGAGGATCTCCCCTCTGGCCCACGCGGGTCGCCTCCACGCGCCGCCGGGTCGAGGGGCTTCTGTCCTGGGTTCCGACACCGATCAAGTTGCCGGAGAGCTCCGTCTAAGCGCTCGCTCTGCAGACAGCCGCGGCCCGGAGGCTGCCAGGAGGCGGGCAGGGGAGGCGCGGGGCGAGGGAGCGTGGAGCGCGGGGCGTGGGGACGCGCGGCGGCGCCGCCGCGCGGAGGAGGCGCGCGGGGATCCCGGGCCCCGCCGCCCGCGCCCACCGCGCCCTCCGCAGAGCCGCCCGCGCCGCTCGGCCGCCTCCCTCTGCGCGTCTGCCTCCGGGAGCGCTAGCCCCCGCCTCCGCGAGCGGGTCCCAACTCCGCCCGCCGGGCCCGGCTCACGTCACCCTCCTTCCCCGCCCCTCAACCTGGAGTCGGAGCCCCCAACCCAGACGGCCGGCTTGGCTTGCCAGCCCACCTCTCTGTAGCTGGACTGGCGACCTGGGCTCTGAGTGGCCTGGGCGGCGCCAGAGATAAGAGCCGGGCCCACCCCTTCCCCATCCCTGGCCGCGTCCCGGTCTCCACCTTGGGAAAGGCTCGAAAGAGGCCGCAAGCTCCGATTGGACCGCCGGGCGCCGCCGGATGGTGTTGCCACGGTAACCAGATGGCAAGCGAAGCAGTTAAGAGGTTCGGACCCGGTTCTAAGTACGCCCAGTGAACGCGGAGGGCTGATTTGGGGAGAGGACGTTCTCATGGGACTCGGGAGCTGAGGCTGTACGAAAAGTTTCCTCCCGCAGAGCTGCACGGTGCAGGCGATGCGAGAGGCTGTGGGAGGCTGGGGAGGGTCCTCCGTTGGGGAGTCCTCCCCACTGCCTGGGCCTGGCCTCTTTCCAGGCAGATGAAGTTTCAGCGTTTGGTTGGAGCGTGCTTCTGCCCGGTTATTCCAGCGCAGTTAGTTCCTCCGCCTTCTTGGTTTTATGGCATCTGCTGCCGTCTCAGAGCCAGGGAGTTCTGAACCTGGCTCTCGCAGACATCTTGCCCACTCTCCCTCCCAGCACTCCCCGGTGCCTACCTGGTTGGTTGTGTCTGCATGTCCGGTTAATGAAAGACAGGCGCTCTGTGGTCCCCTTTCTCTGACAGGAGTGACATAGAGGCAGAGGCTCCCACGGAGGCCCTAGCTGCCTAGTCCCCGAGGAACTGTAGGGACAAAACCCAACTCTCGGCTCCACACACAGTGGGGAAGAAATGCAAAGTCAAGGCCCTTAGGAATGAGCTGCAGTCAGCGGTCTTCCTGCTTGGGCATGAGAGTCAGAGCAGGGAAGGTAGAGAGAGTCAACGGGGGACTTGCCAGGGCGCTGTGAGCAGTGACTTCAGCCAGCAGTTGGCCCCCTAGGAGAGGGTGAGGCCTCCCTGGGGGGGATGTTGGGGGGAGGAGGAGGAGCCAGGAGAGTCTTCCTGGGATCCACCATGCACCCAGGCAGGCCCTTCCCCCGAGCCTCCAGACCAAGGTTTTTGGCAGCCAGAGATTCTCCCCACCCAGGCTGGACCGGACAGCGTGGTTCTGTTTTCCCTCTCAAGCCCTGAGGAAAGTGCCCGGGAGCAAGGTAGCATGATTGCAAGAGGCTGGACTTGGGTAAGGGGTGCTACTGTCTTGGGGTCCTAGGTCTATTACTCAACCTCTCTGACTCTTGGATTTCTTATCTACAAGACCCGTTTCCGGTCCCTTCCCCCTGGAGGTTTTAATTAGGACTAAATGAGTTGGCCCGGCGCACGTGCAACTGTTACTAGCTGTGTGCCAGTCTGTCGTCCAGAGAGACACCCAGGTGACTCAGCACTTTGAATGCCTGGCCACGTCTGGGTCCTCTTCCCGCGGAGCCCTGGTCCTGAGGGTTGGAGGGAGATGATCTTACAAAGGCAGGGAGGTCTTTGCGGAGCAAGCTGGACCCAGTTGCCAACCAGGAAGGAGATGCCTGCACTGCTGCCACCTAGCGAGCAAAGCTGAGGTGCTGCAAGGGAGGACCTTCCAGCAGCCTGTGGAGTCCTTAGGGAGGCTTCTTAGCCTGGGCAGCCAGGTGGCTGGGGGCAGGGTTCTGACCTGGTTTCTTCTACAGACCTTTTCACAGACTTGAGAGACCGGACTGCCCTCTTGGAACGTGGTAAATTCATTCCCGTTAAACCTGAGATGTTACCGAAATGTATTCTCAAAGATAAATGTAACAGGGTTGGGATGCAGCCAGAGGAAGAGTCTGCGCTTAGCCAGGATAAGACCCCGGGTTCAATCCCCAGCACATGCCCAGAAAAAGATTAATGTTGTCAATATGTGACTTAAAAACGTGTGTTTTTGGAGGCTGGTAAGATGGCTCAGAGGTTAAGAGGACTCACTGCCTGCTCTTCCAGAGGACCTGAGTTCAATTCTCAGCAGCCACATGGGATTTGACACCCTCACACAGACACACATACGGGCCAAACACCAATGCACATAAATAAAATAATTTTTAAAAATGTATGTTCTTGTTGATACATTAAATAAGCAACTGGCAAATACCAGGAAAACAGACAGCCAGATGCAACCTAGCTGACTACAAAATGCCTCTGACTTCTGTTTGATGTCACAGGCCCCACCTAGCCGTCGGCCTGCCATCCACAGTTAGGACTCAAGAAAATGTTCAACTACTATCCTGGTGGGAAGGAGCTGGTCTAAGAAGACAGTGGCTAGCAACGTTTTCTGCATGTAAGGATGGAAACAAGAAAAGGTAGAAATCTCCAGGGAAAGAAAATAACAGTAGCATAAATGGGGCCTCTCCATTTGGCAGGGGAGGAGACTCTTGGCCCCCATTAGGACTTGATAGAACCTCTGAGAACCTGGGACCTCAGCACACAACTCTAGTGTTCTTAGGGTAATTCAAGTCCAAGCCTCCCCAAGGCAAGCCTTTGTGTACCACTTCTTTGTTTTTCTTTATCTCTTGATAAAAAAGAAAAAAAACAACAGATTACTTTACAGATGGAAAACCAATAAAACTTTCATCTCGCCGTGTGTGACCTGCTCCCTAGAACTCAAGGATCTCATGCGGCTACCTGATTTATTTTTCTCTCCTTTGGAGATGGCTGGAGTAGGCGGGGAGGCATGTGCCACTCCACCTAATACGCAGAGACATACATGCACGCGCACACCCATGTGCACACGTGAATGCCAATGCGTGATGATACACAGATGCACACACATACACATGTGCCCATAGCTGCACACAAAGAGGCACATGCTGGTGCAGACGAACAAGCCTATATATGCATGCTCCCACACACATGCATACAGCTGTCAGCCTCTGCGTGCACAGACAGGACCCCTTACTGGGGCTCTCTGTGCCAAGTGCAAGTCCTCTCATAGCTTCTGGCAGACATCCTGGCCTGGAGTCGCCAAGCACCTTCACAGGCCTGCTCTCCACACCTCTCTCTCCTCTAGTTTCTCAACAAAGGAGCCTCAGCCCTGCGGGAGGTCCTCCTTGAAGCTCTCTGAGGCCATTTACCTAATGGCCTTCCCAGACTTGACTATTTTTAAAACCCATCCAAAGCCAAATTGAGCTGCCATTGTTCATTTTTCTCCCGAGGAGGTAAATGTGTCTTAAGCATGACATTTGATTAAGTAGCTAAGTTTGGGGTTTTAAATGGAAGGGGAAAAATGCTGATTAAAATCATTATAAGTTTCCATAAAGTGTTCACACAGGTGTCTTTCCCCCCTCCCAGGCCTTGTGCTGGCTCCCCCAAAAGTCACCTTGTCTTCTCAGAGAGGTTCAGTAGTGGGGGCTTTGTCATCCCATCCGAGCTGTCTCCAATTGAGGCTGCTCTCTGCTGGGCTCAGGCAGGAGCCTGGCTAATCTGTCAGAGGTGGGATCTAAGATGACAGACACTCCCACCAGCAAAATGGCTCACAGGACAGGCGTCTTGCAGCTCAGGGCCAGCAAAGGAAGTGCAGAGCCTCACCTGCCTGTCTGACACAGTGTGCTATATGCAGAAATAGGGTTCCCTTGATGTGTGCTGAGCAGAACACAGAGCCTTCAATGCTCTGAGTCCTGCCACAGGAGGAGAGAGGGCTGTGCATGCTGCTCCAGCAGGATATGGCCCTCATTGTAGAGCTCTGGATGGCTCTAGACAACAGCTTTGTCTTTTCTATTTAGACAGGAAACAATGAGGACCCATCTGCTTTGGAGAGTATTTCCCTGGCACTACCAGGCTGGGAGGGGTAGGAGCCTGAGACTGGAGAGAAAAGAGTGAAGGATTCTTAGGATGGGCAGATGCAGGCTGGGACCCACGTCTGGAGAGCTGGGGCAGCTCCTTGGGGAAGACTTGCTTTTCTCCACTGCCACAAGTCCCTCGGTCTTCTGTACCGTGTGCAGTTCTGTCTGCTCTATCAAGCTTCTGGGTGCCCACAGCATTGGGATAAAACAGTGGGGAACGCACGGGAAGCAAGAGTCTCCTCAGCAGCCCAGCCTGGGGGTGAGGGTTGACCACCACAAAGAATTAGGACACAATTTCCCAAAATGTTCTGAGCCTTACAGAGAGTCCTGGAAGGGATGCAGGCCTTCACCGGGGTTTTAGGGCAGGCATGATCCAGGCCACTAAGATGGTAGCCAAGGGCACGAGGAACAAGACAGCTGACTGTACTTGAGCAGAGCACAGAAGGCGTGGCAGGAAAGATCACGGGCCCCAGCTTCTCATCCTTGGCATTGCCACTAACTGGGAAGCAGAACGCGCACTCACGGGGTTTATGGAGCCTGAAGTGTGGAGACAAGACCATCATGAGGAAGGCCACAGGTTGGGGATCAGATCAGCCTGCAGTGTGAGGTACTAGACGACGACCCTCTGAGTGCAGGACTCAGTCAGGTTTGAGTTCCTGCTCACAGCCATGGGTGTCAATGGCCAACACAGCCTTGCTCCATGTGTTCGTCTAACACCTGGCCTGGGGCCTGATTGTCATTGAACACCTCCAGCCACACAGCTGGACGAGAGCCGAGCCGCAGTGCCCTCTGGGAAGGAGTGAGATCGCTTCTGTTCACATCTCATTGGTTGAGGCAGATCACATGACGGTGCTGACGCCAGCAAGGAGCTGATATGCCAGTGGTGTACACAGTCACGTGCTCCACAAAGGGGGAGCCAGCAACTCTTCAGGAGATGTCCGATCCTTCCACACCCTCCAGAGCCCACACGTCAGGGAGAGAGTGCATCTGCCCATCCCCAAGCCCCTGACCTGGCAGACTGAGGAGGAACAAGCCTTCAGTCAGTGTGCTCAGCTTCTTCCCTTCCAGCCGTGGCCACAGAGCCTTGAATTTCAACACCAGAACCATTCAGATTGCCCTCAGCACCCACCCCTGACGCAAGTGCCCGGCTCTACCACCGCCATACAGATTCAGAAGCTAAGCTGTGGTGAGAGTGGTTAGCATCTGATTCCAACATGGCCAGAGGATACAGCTTTGGGGATTATGCCTCTACCTGGAAGAGAACATTGTGATAAGTCAAAAAAAGAAAAAAAAGTCAACATCTTTGGCTGTCATCACATCATCGTCATTATCAGCACCACCACCATGATGTCATGACCATGGTGGCCAATGCCACATGAGCGTCAGTGACATCATCATGACATCATCACAACCGTCATCATCATAGTCATTGCCACCACTGGGCTCATCGGGATCAATATCATCACCATTGTCGTTGTCACCAACGTTATCACTAACACTTCTATTTAACATCATAGCCGTCCTCTCCACTGCCATAAACCGCGGACATCACCACCACCTCTGCCACAATCACCATCATCATCCTCATCTCCATCATCACCATCATCATCACTTCCACCATTATCAACTTTTTCCCTTTGGTTGGTGCTCAGGCCATGTCAAGAGCCTTTCTCAGCATATCTCAGAGCAGCTGACTCTTCTGTGGTTGCTTTCTTGGCCAGTAATTGCCCAAGTCTATCTTCCCACGCAATGCCTCAAGTGGCATCTGGGCTGTTCTCTGCCAATCTAGAAGGTAATTCGGCATAAAAACCACTTCCTTTGAGCACAGCCTTTTCCGAGTGTCTGTTCTCTGACGAGGGGCAGTTTCCGGAACATGCTTGAAGGGATGGCAATCTGTCACTTGTGGGCAGCCCTACGAAGGACAGATACCCAGGAAGTTTGTCCCAGTTGGCCTAACATTCTCTTCAGTCTGTCAGCTCAGTCCTTTATACACTTAGCATCTCAACTTCCCCAACAGTCCAGGGAATGGACAGCCTGACTGTTTAAACATTTACCATCGGGTTCATGATGGCGACCAGGGCCAGAGTCAGGTGCTCACTGGCTTGTTCCCAGACTGAGAGCTCCAGACGTCTGACCAAGGAGATGCCATAATCAGCAGTAGTGTTGGGAAGCGTGGAGCGGAGCCTGGAGGCTGCACTCCAGTGTTGAGCATGGCTGGAGGATCACGTGTGGCCACACACAAGGGGCACGTGATCTGGGGCCCTCTCAAGAACCAAGGTAAATGAGACAGTTCCTGTGATCCAAGTCTGGAGTATGAAATTACCCTGTGGAGGACACTGGGGGAGGCTGGCCCTGGCCTAGTCCACTCCACTCCCTGAGCCAGGCCAAAGACACACATCCAAGGCAGGAATTTCCATCTCTCAGCTATTGCCGGGACCACTGCGTTGTACTTTTAGAGGCTGCACTACCTGTGTTTCTCCCATGGTGCTGGGCTCCCATGCAAAGCGCATGGCTGTAGATCTTGAATAATTATAAGACAGGCTGCCCTCGGATCACCTGGGGATATTCTTCTCTTCTTCCTTAGTAGCAAACTATGGCGGTGGTGGGCAGGTAGAGACAGGTAAATATGCCCAGCTGAATGTTTCTATTTTCAAGTCTCCCCGACACCTGCCTGGTCTGCCTTGTGTGAAAACCTGACTGGAGCATGTAGAAATTACATGTCGTCATGGCTGGTAGAGCTCGTAGGTCCTGCCTGGAACGCAAGCACATTGTCACCATGAGCTGTCACCTCAGAGTGATGTTAGGAGCTGCAGGCCCCAGCCGGATGACAGAGCTGAAGGAGAAGTCATCTGGGCACCAAAGCATCGTGGTACACATGAACTCCAGAGTCCCTAAAGGACACGGGGAGCAAGTGTTTCCTGAGCTCACGCTACAGTGGACTCTGCCTTCTGTGGCTTTTGGCCTAACAGGATGCAAACCTGCTAGAACTGACCAGCCTATCCCTGCAAGGGTTAAGGAGTGAACACAGACTTCATCCCTCAAGGTTCTAAACCCTCCTGGCGGGAATGCTACCTACTGTCTGTACTCATTAATTCATTTTAACTGTTGGGTATGGAGATGGGGAGTGTGTCTGTGAACCACTCTTGTACCTGGTGAGAAAGGAGGCCAATGGGAGCCATCAGATTCCCCGGGACTAGAGTCGCACATACAGATGGTTGTGAGCTGCCGTGGGGTGCTGGTGATGGAACCCAGGTCCTCTGGGAAAGTGGCCGGTGCTCTAACCACTGAGCAATCTCTGACAACAATAAATAATTAAAGGGGAAAATGTGGTATTGGAAGCATAGAGAGGGTGGTGGTGGTGTGTTATGCACACATGCACACATGCACATATACATACACACACATACACATATGAACACACATGCACACACAAACATGTACACACATACACACACACATATGAACACACATACGTACACACGCACACATACACATACAAACACACACATGCACATACATGCATACACACACGCACACACACACATACATACACATGAACACACACACACATATATACACACATGCACACACACGCATACACACACACGTGTGCACACACACGCATACATACACATGAACACACATACACATACATACATGCATGCGCGCACACACACATGCACACACACATACACACATACACACACACACAGACATCTACTACTGGGGATTGAACCTGGGTTCTCTACCACTGTCTTTTATATTTTGAGACAGCCTCAGTAACTTGTCCAGCATGGCTTTGAACTTGTAACCCTGCTGTCTGAGCCTCCAGAGTGGCTGAGACAATAGGACAACAGGCGTGTGCCACCCAGCCCAGCCTAAGAACAGTTTGCCCATGTCATCCACTTCCTGTATGAACCATTTCCTGTGTGATCTAGGCCATTTCCCCAGACACCCCAGTCACAGTTCTGGCTTTGGTCCGCCTCATAACAGGGGTGGAGATCTCCCCAAATTCATTCTTCCTTTGTTCCCAAATTTCTGGAAATTTCATCAAGCAACGAGATCAAATGCTAGGTCTGGGGAACTGTGACAGAGCAGCAGTTGGACTCCCAAGGCCTGAGGCTGCTTTGTTCTGGGGCTGGCGGGAGTTGTGGAGAAGACCATGGGGAGCCGTGAGCACCGAGCAGGTGTTTCAAAGCTGAATCAGGCCGCAGCTTCCGCAGTGAACTCGCAGAGTCTCTTTATTCCAAGCCTATATAATGCAGCAGGAACAATCAGGACACTCTCAGAGGAGGAGGAACTTCAGGAGGGCATTCCCCCTGCCATGGCCCTCTGACAGGCGGCAGAGGTGGGAGGGGTGGATCAGCGGAGAGGCTCACAAAAAAATATCCTGTGCTGTCCTGTTGCTGTTGTTGTTGTTGTTGTTGTTGTTGTTGCTGTTTAGGATTGAATAGACACCATCAAGGCTTATCCAGTAAATCCCCAGGTGTGATCTCCAACCAGCTGCATGGCCCTGCTGAATTCCATCCTGAGCGTGCTCTGAGAACAGGAGAAGGGTGGTGGATATGTTGTCCTTCAGTGCCAACAGGTGACCAGTCCAGGAGCCCTTCAGGACCCACGGGTGCCCAAGCTCCTCATATAAAATGGTGTGATGTTATCTTGTACCTAGAGTGTGACCTCTCCTGTGTCTTTTTCCTCTAGAGACTTATAACACCCGCTGCAATTCAGACCGATGTCATCCCAAAGCAGTTAGAGAATAATGACAAATACCTACATGTTTTACATACGCAATTATTTTGCAGATTATTTTTCAGCCCGTGGACAGCTTGAATGTAGACTTGTGGAATCCACAGACATGAAGAGCCAAGCATAGGTGTCCTGTGGGCCTCTCTTGTCATGTGGGGCACACTTAGATTACTGCCATCATTAGCATGGGCCTGTGGCAAAGCTCTGTGGACAGCACCTGACCTTCTGCTGATGTGTGCCTCTTGGCACAAGGGTCTCTGGTGACTGGTCCCAGGAGCGGCTGCTCTTTAGCAAGCCGAGTGCACCAGGCCCTGTCCTCACAGGCCCTAATACTGATCAGAATCTATAGTCCTTAGCTGTTTTAGGTAGAAACAGCTGATTGTCCCCTAAAATCTCCCCAGGGTTATTTCCAACTTTCTTCTCTGACATCTAGCCCATGTCACGTGATAGATTCTCCTGTGCTCTCGGGGACTGGAAACCTACACACACAGTACAGTCCCCAGCCTTCCCACCAACAAGGGCCAAAGGCATCTCTGAACCACTGGAGAGTTCTGAGGTCTCAATGCCAGATTCATGTAAGCAGGATAACAGCACAGGAAGGTACCTCTGCCTCGTCCCTGTAAGCAGTGACTCATTGCATAAGAGTTTAAGGAAGACCAGGATTGTCTATAGGGTCAACTTTGGACTGGACTGGGCAGGATCAGGAGAACCTGAGCCTCCAAGAAAATTGGCACAGGGGACTAGAAAAATATCTCAGTAGCTTTCACTAGTCTGTTTCTAGGAAAGGGACCTTGTATTTAAGGAGGAGCAAATGTTATTAGGTCCAGCAGGGCTCAGGGACATGTGGCCAGGCCTGGGATACCAAGTCCTGGCCCTCAAGCATGTATACCCTGGTCTACCCCTGATCCAGGTTCTTGCCAGACCTGCAGACGTCCCTGGATAGGAAGAAAAGACACAGGTATAGTGAGTATCTGTTCCCCAGGCCCTAGTCCTGGCCTGGTGTTGTCTGCTGCTAGTCAGATTGAGCTCCCGTGTGTGTGTGTGTGTGTGTGTGTGTGTGTGTGTGTGTGTGTGCAGTCAGCACACACTAATTAGCCCTCCCTTAGCTTCAGAATGGAGCCATTGCTGAGTGATCCTGATTACTGGGCTATTACTCCCCATGGGGCTGGTCACCTAGCTCCGGCCCTTTCATCTGGATTTCAAAGCAGGACAGCTGCTCTATAATGGACAGCAACGTACTTGAGGCCCAAGAAGCAGCCTTTGAAAGTGAGCTCTCCAGCTCCTTCTGCCAGCATGGCTAAAAGGAAAAGACTGGCTCCAAGATAAACTGTCAAGAGAGAGAACTGCAGCGGTCAAAACTAGATCCCCCTGCCCTGACCCTTCAGGGAGCAAGGCTTTGGGTGTCTACAGCACTGTTCCCTCTCATGTCCACATCAGGGACGGTGCAGTCCATTGCCAGCTCAGGAAGCTGAGGAACCAAGTCACATGGTATGCGGGGATGGGGGTGTACAGGTCCTGCCACATCTCTCGAAATCCTGGTTGGGTGTCCTTGGAAAGCTACTTCATCCTTCTGAGCTTCTCTGTAGAGATTTAGGTCCAACAAGCAGTTGTCTGTGGACATAGCAATGGCCATGCCCCTTGGAGACCCTTTTGTGAGCGTGTTGAGGCAAAACAGAGACGTTTGGTGAGAAAGGCCAACACCAGTCAGCCCCGTGAAGCCACCAGGACCCACATCAGGTGCCAGGCAGATCTTTTGGTTCTATGAAGTTTATCCAACTGGGCCGAAAGCCTTGGGTAGCTCATCGAGTCTTAAGGATGAATGACTTGAGTAAGTGACTCATGACTTAGAGCTTTGGTCCTAGGCTATGTGCTGTTAAGAGCTGGTAGAAACTTTGAGCCGTTTGTCTTAGGGGGATTGAGAGGAACTGTGAGTCCCTGAAACATGTTCTGCCATGTGCCCCACTGTGATGTGCTATCTGACTCAGCCCAAGATGGTGGAGCCGGTTAATGATTTGAACCTGCAAATCTGTGAGCCAACATGCTCTCCTCTGTCCCTGTCTCTGTCTCTCTTTCACTTTTGCTCTCTTGCTGTCTCTGTCTCTCACTGTCTCTGTCTGACTCTGTCCCTGTCTCTGTCTCTCTTTCACTTTTGCTCTCTTGCTGTCTCTGTCTCTCTGTCACATTTGCTCTCTTGCTGTCTCTGTCTTTGTCTGTCTCTGTCTCTGTGTCTGTCTGTATCTCTGTGCCTTCTCTCTCGCCTCTCTCTCTCTCTCTCTCTCTCTCTCTCTCTCTCTCTCTCTCTCTCTCTCTCTGTCATACCTCACCAGGTGTTTTCTGTAGTGGTGAGTAGCTGCCCAACACTAGATGCTGTGGAATACTCTGGATCTTACTCAAGAAGAAGTTGGACCTCACCCTAGAACCTTGGGAGAGAGCTTTGTCATCCCAACAGAGGGTAGGAAGACCATATGTGCACTTTATAATGGTTTTTCCATGCCAGAGAGACTGGAACTACAGGCCAACAGCAGACTAAGATCAGCATTGGTGTTCAGTCCATCCATCTGTCCATCCATCCATTCATCTGTCCATCCATCCATCCACCTACCCACCATCCAGGCCATATTTCCATCCATCTCTTCATCCATCCATCCATCTGTCCGTCCATCCATCTGTCTATCCATCCATCTGCCCATTTTCTATTCACTTCTCAGTTCATCCATCTCCCCATTCATCATCCATCCATTCATCCATCCACCAATCTCCTAGCCATCTGTCACATGCCCTGAATGGACCCTGAATTGAGTTGAGGCCCGTGTGGTTGCCTGGCTAGGAATGGCCTGTGCAAAGCTTGTAGCATGAGGCACCCTGACCCTCAGAGTGTAGGTGAAGAAAGCTGAGGGTAGAGCCCACCTCTGCAGAGTCTCCCCCTCCTGCTTTCCTTCTGCCATGTTCTTTCCCATAATCCCCTGTAGCTTGGGATCCCAGCACCCCTCATGGATCTTTCTAGTGAATGACCAAACCCAAGGGAATTTGAGGATTCTGGACTTGCATTTGGGTTCAGAACTGCAAGCAGTCCCGTGTGGAGCTTAGAGTCCCTTAGCCTTGGCAGTTCAGCTGGGCAGGCCCTGGTGTGAAACCCAGCATTCAGTAACTGCAGTCCTAGGTCAGCTGTCTTAAAGCCTTTGGCTTCCATCCGAGGAAGCTCCTGAGCCACACTGTGGTTAAGATAGTCTACAGAGGATGCTGTGGCTTGTGCTTTTGAGGGTTTTTTTTTTCTTCAAACAAAGGGAACTTAGGAAGTCAGTTATGGCTGAGTGTGATTACAGCTGCCTGTGGCAGCCCAAAGATTAAGACTACAAATGTGTCCTATGAGGAGAGCTGGACAAGAAACTCCTGTGTGGAAATCAGAAGGTCACAGGAGGACCTTCCCTGTCAGGACAGAAGACAAGGCCTCAGCCCCAGCTCCTGCTGGTGAGACGCCCACTCGGCTAGGTGCCTCTCTCCCCCCCTTCCTCCTTCCTCCTTCCCTCCTCCTCTAGCCTGGACTGAGAACGGGGTGGGGTCATATTTCATAAGCTGGAAACCCAACCTGGAAGTCACACATGGCCCAGAGGAATCACGCTGGGGAGGCAGCTCCCTTGGGTCACACAGAAACATGGAATGTCAAGGCTGGCCCACATCCTTCAGCTCCACTTTTGAGCCAATACCACAGCTTACAGTGTTTGATTTGGTCCAAGTGAAGCCTCAAGCCTCTTGCAAAGGACACTGAAAAGTCACCAGGTCCCACATTAGGATGAAACTGTCATATCATGTGCACCCCGACACACATTCAGAAGAAACTTCAGTAGGCAAATACTAAGGGGTCCTCACCATTCACAACTCCGCTTCGATGACAGCAGTCAGTCCAGCAAACAAGTCGTAATTTGCAAAGTTTGCAAGTATTTCTGAGCATGAAGTCATTAGTAACTGGCGATTCATAACAAAGCCAGCATCTCATCCCTACAAAGCTTTTATCCAACATGGTGGACCGGCCGCTCAGAGAATGGGATGATGTTACGGAGCTACTGTGTGAGTCGGACTGGGCGTCCCTACTGCCTCAAACCTGCTTGTAAACAAATTGTCTCAATTGGAGTGGCACCAAGTAATAGCACATCTACAACGGGGAGCAGCCTTTAAGACTTACAGAAAAAACATAGTTATTAACCTCAAAGCTCGCCACCAGAAGACGTTGATCTGTCTTGATCCAAGCCAAGAAGGGACAAGGCGCATGCGACAAGGAGAGTCCTCACACATGTAAGGCTTAATTGTGGGATTATGTAATCGCACTTCACAGGAAGCACCCTGCAACGAAACCCCCGCTTTTAATTACTCCAGGACCAGAAGGAAACATTAAAGGATCTACAAGTCTGCTGTGTCTACACTCTGAGGGACATCAAGAGAACACAGAGAAGCAACTCCACGCAGACATCCACTCAGGAGCCGCCTCCCGTGAAGGAGTTTGTGTGTCTTTGCATTCACCTGAAGCTGTCTGAGTGGAAGCAAGAAGCCAGCGCAGCCACGGCCGGCTGAAATAGCTCCATACTTTAGTATGAGGAAGAAAAATCCAGCAGTGAGCAGAATTTACTTTGAGCTTACCAGGTAACTGAGCACCCGTGGAGAGAAAATTGTCTCAATTAAAAATGTCACGGTCTAACAGAGAGGAGTCCCTGGAAGGTGTTGGCCATTTCAAATTTATTAATCAAAAGAGGGGAAAATGCAACTTTTCAGAAGAACACAGCAATTTTCTGAAGAAAGAAATAATGTTAAGAGCCTGTTGGGGGGAGAAACACCTCCAGAAAAATTCCAGTGGATTCTTTATTGCATTAAAAATCAAACATCGGTCAAAATAAATAAGTGATTAAAAAATAAGTCAATAGGGGCTGGAGAGATGGCTCTGTAGTTTTAAAAGCACCCACCCCTCTTGGGGTTGACCTAGGTTCAGTTCCCAGCACCCACATGGTGACTTAGAAACCTCTCCAACTCTGGCGCCCTCTTGAGGCCTTTTCGGGCATTACACACAGGTGGCTCGTGCATACATACGGCAAACACTCATGCACACATTTTAAAAGTCTTTTAAAATGTTTAAGACTATTGTACATTTATGTATTTCTATTTATGGCCACTAAATGTTTACTATGTAAATATATTCTAAGGGTTCATATTTTATGTATATTAATGTGTGAAAAGCATATATTTATTTTATATGTTCTTGTATTCTAAGATTCTCCTCAATATGCACGGCAGATGGGAAAGTTGTTTTACACATTATCGACTTTGCCTACACAGAGTTTCGGACATTAGCTCTCCTGAGTGGTCTGCCTTCTGAAGATGGGTAGAGACCTGCCTCTGTTTACCTGTGGTGTGTCAAAAAAGTTGTGAGTTCTGACTGGTGGAACTCTCCGGTGACGTGACTCACCATGCTCCCAGAACGAACAGAAGGCTGAGCTCTCTGTCACAGACCCCGGCCCCTTTGGGGCCCTGAATCCAGGGACATGATGAAGCCTCACACCTGTGTTCCACCATGCAAATACCACGGGGATTATTTTTACCTGCAAGCCCCGTTGAATGTGTCTGATCCCATATTTATAACGGCCCGAGGAACTCGGCTCACAGCAACGGCCCTGAGTGACAACGAAAGTGGTTAGAAATTGTTCCCTGTAAAAATAATGAGCCCCACTGAAATGAGCCAATCAAAACAGCCGCTAATGGCTTCCTGTGGAGACAGGTGTGCTTGTGCAGCTCCTGCAAATGGGGCGCCCAGCCCGCTCCCAGATCAGTCTGAGATGAGAATTCCCTGACCTGGAGCCTGGGAACTGCTGTACTTCTTGAGATTGATCCTCGGCCCCTCTGCCACTGTCCTGTCCCCTAGGCACCATGTTGGGGGGAGCCTGGGTATGGCAGGGCAGAGCAGGTATCATCACCTTTAGAATGAGCTCTGTCTGTAGTAGCTACCCAGCTGAACAGCAGAGGGCAGCTCCCTGAGGCTCCTCTATCCCCACGCCCCAGCACCCCCCACACTCCAGACCAGACGGAGTAGGTATTGCCCTTCCCACCCTCTTTGCTCAGAAGGGTCTTCACCCTGTCCATCACTCTGCCAAGAGCATCCAAAGCTCCTCATCTGGCCACGCCTCCTAGACGTGTCTCAACCAATGAACCCTATGGCCTCTTTGCAAGCCTACCCACAGAGCCACAAGGGCTGACAGCAGAACTAGCATTTGTTCCAGGGACAGGGTCTGCTGTAATGGGGACACTTGGGGTCCTGGGACACACCTTCGTTTCTGGAGTCCCTTCACTGTGTGGTCTCATGCAGAAGAACAGGTCACCAGGACTAGCTTTGCAGGTGCTTCCTGCACATAGGACACACCACTGCACAGAGTACTTAGCACTCTGTCTATGACAGCTTCCTTTTATATCCCTCCCTTCCTGGCTGTGTTACTTGTCATCCCTGTGACAGGGTCCCTGTAGATGTCAACCTCGAGCAGGAGAGGGTTTACCTCAGCTCGTAGCTCCGGACACTTTTAGGCTATGGTCGCTGCTTCTGCCGTTTCTTGGCTGTGGTGGTAGACAGGCATCGTGAAGGCCGTATGTGGCAGAGCAGAGTTGCTCACTACAAGAGGATGGGAAGCGACGAACGAGGACAGGAAGTGATAAATGGGGACAGGAAGTGATGAGAGAGGGAGAGATGGGAAGAGTCTGGGAATAAGGCATGCTGCTTAACGCCTGACCTTTGGGGAGAACATAGCTCCTACAGCCACTTCCACCACAGCTGGGCTCCAAATCTTCAACATAGGAGCCTTGGGGAGCCACCTAGGTCTAGCACCCACCTACGGTGTCCAGTGACACACTTTGGCGTCATAGTGTATCCTTTACCCCTCTATATTATTACTATCTTCTCTGTTCAGGGTTCAACTAGTCTCCCCTGTCCTCCTCTCTCTCTCTCTCTCTCCCCCTCCCCCTCCCCCTCCCCCTCCCCCCCCCGTCCTCCATGGCTTGCAGTGTTTGGACAATAGAAGCCAAGGTCCTCTAAATCACACAGAGTTACCTTCTCTTAACTCTGTCTTTCTGTCCCCAGCGTTCCCACGCCAGGTCTGCACCTTGTTTAGAGCCCGGTCATTTTTTGGTCACAACTCTGAGACCAACTCCTCAAGGGTCGCCCTTCTCCCTTCATGGTGTGAGGGTCACCAGCTGGAACTGCCCATCCTCCCCGTGTTCACATGGAATTTAGGCCCCTGTCTTTGCACCTTCTGACTGCTATGGCTCTCTTATGGGGCCACCTGCTCATGTGCTCACAGAGAGACAGGCCAGGGACCAGGTGTTCATCAGCTTCCTGTAATCAAGTGCCTGAACCCTGCACTCTTCAAGCCGGGGTTGCGGTGACACAGGAAAAGATGACGACCTGCAAAGTTGAAGTCAGAAAGTCTGGCTCTCATGGCAGCCTCGTTAGTGACTGGGTGCACCTGGCCGCCTGTGTGTTTGGCCCCGCCTAGGTAGGCTTGATGACTTCAGGCCCCGCCTCTGATGGCTCCAGGCCCCGCCCCTGATGGCTCCAGGCCCCACCCCTGCCACCATGAAGCTACAGTGAAGAGGTGAAAGGTGGAAACACCACCATGCAGAGGCTGAGGTGACGGATCCAGAGCCAAGCCCCCTTGAGGGCTGGGAGACATGATGTTTTAAATCCTCTCAATTAGATCTGGGTTTTCTCCCTGACCTTTCTGTTCCCACCAGGCTCCCGTTAGGGTGCATGAATCGAGCTTGGGATGAGCGACCAGGAGTGGTTCATCCAGATCAGAACTGGTCTACATCCTGAGTCCCAGCTGATGGTGGAGTCCAAGGGTACTCTGGTTTAAGTGGATCTTAAACTCAGCCAAACAAGGTCCATTTCTCTGCTGCCGCCAAATGGTACTCGTGAGCATAGTGGAGCTGTGTCAGCTCTGGCCCAGACCGGATGAAGCAACCGGAATCATTATCCATTTTATCAGTGACTTTATTTTTAGCACAATTTAACAATTACATGTAAAGTGTGAACCATAAACCTGATTTACGGAGAAACTGTTAATTTACTGCCTCCACTTGGGCACCTGACAATGTGTGAGCTTCCGTTTAGCAGCCCCAATACCCCCTCTCCTGACCTCTCTCACCTGAGGGCCCACTTAACCTTATCCTTCTACTTATCTGGTGAAGATATTTCATGATACAAAGAATGGACATTGGCAGCCGAGCCCTGGGTCTGTCTGAGGTCCTGGCCAGAAGTGAGAATAAAGCCCAGACCACCAGGAATTCTCATAAGAAGAGTTGCACCCTGGTCCCCTGGCCTAGTGTCACCTCACATGGTTGGATTTAGCAGAGATATGAATCCTCAGGGACCACTTGTGAGCACTCATTTGTTGGAGAAGCCTTGCAGGGGTGGGCTTCTAGACACAGCTTTCTTGAAATTTCTGATGGTCTTTCTGTCAAGCACACCCAACTCGTGGCCAAGGAGAGCCCAGCGATGTGGAGGGAAGATTTTGACCTTGGCTGTCAAGATAGCTGTCATGGTGTACTGATCCTTCAAACAGATTAGCAGAAGGGATCTGGGGATGGGGAGAGGGACAGAAGCGAGAGGAGCAGCAGGGAGGGACAGTGTCCTGCCAATGTGTCATGCTCAGGACACAGGACCTCAGGTCTTGGTCACAGACTGCACACAACCCAAGTCTTATCATTAGCTCTCAGAGGTCACTGCTCAGCCCACTCTGAGGACCTCTCCCCCTCACTTCCCCTGTCTGTCTTCACTGAAAACAACAGAGAGGTTAGGATACACTCTCACTAGCTGCCTGTCTTAGCTACTGGGCTGCTGGGGGGTCGCCCCTCCCCTCCGTCACCCTGTCCTTCCTCTATGCGGCTTTCTTATCTCTCGTGTTATTTATCTTGAAAACAAAGGCGAGTGTTCGAGATGATGCTGCCACCTCCAGCTTTCGAGAAAGAGAAAGCCAGGCCAGCAGGTGCCCCTGAAGGCAAGACCTGCCGAGGCTCAGGGTGAGGCTGGAGACTGCTATATCATTCCATTGCGGCGTGTCAGAATTACCCTGTGGATTATTTAGCACGCTCGAGCACCTTTGGGGTTGGGGTCTTGTTTAGCTGAGATGGCCCTGCTTTGCCTGGGTGGCCAGGGAAGTCAGCACCTCTGTCTCTACCATTGCTAATCTCTAACGATGCCTTCTTCATTTCTGCAGGAGAGCTGCATCCACCCTTATCTAGGAAAAAAAACCTGTTTCCTTTATGACTCCTAACTTATCTCTTCTTAGGGACTCTAGGGACCTTGAGTCCTGTTAGCAGTTCCCATGGCCCTGGCCACATGATTCTAGCAACTGACAATCAAAGGATTGGCTAAGTCCAAGTTCTATCCATTCCTTTGGGGCTCTTGGTTTGTGCCACTGCCTTGTTCTTTTACCTGGAGTGGTCCGGGAACATCAGGCTTCCAGCTCTGCCCAGCATGGGTTGGTGGACTGATAGTCACTAGAACTGACAAAGAGGTAGCTAGCTTCCAGTGAAACTTAGCTTGGAGGATATCAGGGTTGTCAGCTCCCTATATTGTGCCACTAAAAGCCTGGGGTATGAGGCCATGGCAGATGAAACTGGTTAAGGCAAGGCCTCACCAAGGACAGTGGGACAGAGTCCATTGTGACATGAGGAGCTTGCAGAAGAGAAGCTATGCAGAGGCCAAGCCACAGCTACAAGGCTGGACCCTGGAATGGGTAAGTATGGAGCATTTTACCCTGGGTCTCTCAGAGGGGACGATGTCCTGCTTGTACCACTGTGTACCCCGACTCCAAATCTGTACTCTCTAGAGTCATGTGATCTGAGGCATTTCTCCACAGTGTTCAAGAAGCTCCTCCCATCTATGTATAAAGTGAGGGTTTCAGCGCTAGGTGTAACTCAAGGACACAAGGACTCCAAGGTTGAGGGAAAGGTTTTTATTGAAGATACAAGGGGGAGAACAGCTGGAGGCATCCAGAAGAGTCCAGAGCAGGGACAGAAAGTGGTAGAGCGAACAGTCGCAGACTGAACCAGGCCTTGAGAGAAGGGATGGAAGGAGAGAGGAAAGAGAAGACGAAGGAGAGGGAAGAGAGAGGAGGGAGAGACCCAGCAAACCAAGAGAGGGCATGGGCAACATGGCAGGGTGGGAGCTGGGTGAGAAGAACTAAGAGGAACCATGGCAGCCAGCAGATGCCAACAGGCACCACAGTTAACAAATTCTTCTGTGTTTCTTTCAGACCTGACAGCCTATATCCAGGACGCTACACCTTGTCTTTGTCTGTCCCAGAAACAGACTCAGGGTGTGTGGTAGGCTGAGAGGGATTCCTCAATGCCTGTCTTTGCCTCAGCCAGGATGGAGCAGAGTCAGTCTTGGTGATTCATAAAAGGCAGATGTTGCAAAAATACCGATCAGTGAAAAGAAAACAAAACCAAAACCAACCAAACAAAGCTGAGCAGGCGCTAGGGTGAAGCCACTCAGCCTTATCCTCTCAGGCGTGTGCTTTGCAGAAGTCCAGCAACATCCCAGGTTCTTACGTCCTTTTTAGGTCAGGTTAACAGTGCTGATGTCCCTGTCTGCATGACCATCCAGGGGCAGTCTCTGAGGCCCATGATCACACAGGGAAATTTCCACCCCAGTTAAACACGGTTGCAGGAACAAACCGTGTGGGTAGAAGATCTCCTCCTTAGCAAACAGGATCTGTGGTTGACCAGATAGCTGTGGTAATCATTCCTCAAGGCTGTTCTTGCAATTCTTTGGTTTTTTTTTCCAAGATAAGAGGAAAGGGCTCTAATGAGCAATCAGAACTCAGTGCGCTTAAGTGAGCCATACTCTATTTCTATACGATCCTATGGTTTCTGGGCTAGAATGATTATTAGGTTATTAGATTTGATTTTGTTAAATGCATATGTAAGGGGTATCTATGTATATTTTCCTTCTTTACCCAAAGAAAGTGAAAGACACAGGAGACTGAGCAGGAACAAGGGACATGGGCAGCTACAGAGAAATGTGTGCTGTGCACACTCAGGGAGTGTGTCCTACCTCCTTCCTGGACCCCCACAGCCCAGACCATCAACCAAGAGCCTTCCTCCTTGGATGTCCCACCACGCTGTAGAAACAGAGACACACAAGTCTCATAACCACAGCACAATTCAATGCATGAAAGTCCTCTAGGAATCCACAAATGTTTGGACCCTGACTGTACGTTGCACACTTAGAAAGCATTTTCAACATGACACTTACTGCCTCATCCGGCCAGGGGAGGTTGACGATTTCTGGGAAGCATTGTTAGGTACTAACCAGTCCCTGATTGTGTGACTTGAACTTCTTGTTGATGAGCAAAATGCTTATCTCTTCTCGGGAAAGGCTCACGATGAGCCTTGAGGATGGAGATGAGGACAGGCTCCTCGCCGACTCACATAATTGTTGGTTCCATTGAGGAAAAGAAGAGATCATGACTTTTTGAGTGTTGATGATGTTCCAGACAGGCTGTGTTTTCTAATTCAATTTTCCTAACAACTCGACAAGAAGTAGCTTATAAGTCTAGTTGATTTCAGAAACTCAATTTAGTGTAAGTTAAATAACTTTCCCCAAATCATACAACTGGTGGTATTTGACACCATTCTGTCAGATTCTGAAATTTATTCTTGTTATTTGTTTTCTCATAGCAGCCTAGCTTCACTTCTGAAGGCTTTAGAGGGAAGAACCTTCATGGCTGGGCATGACCTAAGGCCCCGGAGATGTCCAGGGGCAGAACTGAAAGGAAACTCATGGATTCTCGGAGCTGGCCATGTGCACATGTGAAGTGTCCCATCATCCTAGTTAAGTTTATGTTGGTGTGATAAACGGCGTGACTGGAAGCAACTTGGAGAGAAATGGTTTATCTTTGCTTATGACCCACAGTCCATCACGGAGGAAAGCCAGCGTAAGAACATAAGCCAGGAACCTGGAAGCAGGAACTGAAATATAGACCATGTGGAGGATTTCTATTTACTGGCTTGGTCTTCGTAGCTTCTCAGCCCACATTCTTATACAACCTAAGGCCAGCAGCGTAGGGGCTGCACCACCTCCGATGGACCTGGTTCTTCTAAACTCATCATCAATCAAGAAAATGCTCCACAGACCTTCCTATAGGCCAGTATTGTGGAGTCAACTCCTCCACTGATGTCTCCCCTTCCCAGGTGACTGTAGTCTGTGACGAATTGACAAAAAAATAACGAGCTCGCCCAGGAACATCGAGCACAAATGACCTGACTCACAGAAGCTGTCCCAGAGCAGTTATTTGCATTTTGCTTTTCTAGCAAGAAAAAATGAAGTGTGCTTCATTTTGTCCCAATTTTGAGGAACTAAGGCTACAAAGGGCTTAAAGTGGGGATGGGCTGGGAATCTTGGGTTTTGACCCTTCCTTCTCCACAGAGAAGCAGCTTATGATGTCTGTAGTCCTCGTAAGCCTTGCATACCCCAGCTGGTCTACTGGAGGAAGGGAGGTGGAAGAAATAGATATCTCAGAAGAGGGCTCTCTCTTGAGAAACTCACTGGGAATGCCTGGCAGGGTACAGGCAGGGTCAGTGGAGAGCTGACAGCAGGGGCAGCCATCACCTGCCTTTCCCTGGCCTCCCAGGGGTTAATTGAGAGGTCAGTGAGGGGCATAAAACTATTTGCCGCATAAAGCCAACGTGCCTGCTCGGGGGGTGGGAAAAAGTGGACCCAAACTGGGTTCGTGTCAGGACATCACCTCCTGGTTTCTCTCCAGGTGCCCTTGGCTGTGCCATCTACAAGCTGGGCCTTTATCCTGATCTAGCACAGAGCTACTAGCCTTCTCTGAAAGACAGATGCCTTCTCTTCCACGCCAGAGCCTCATCTTTCCATATTGAGAATATTCCCACAGAAAGCAGAAAAGCCACCTCAAATGCCATGCTGCTTATGTGGGTGGTTTTGACCAGCCTGTCGGGGAGGCAGGGCTCTTCCCAAGGACACGTTGGAAACAAGGCTTGTTTAAGAGCCTTGCAACACAGAGAGTTTCAAAAATAGATCCTGTATGTTCTAGACTCCTGAGCATGTGAATGGCATCTTCTCCACCATAAGATGGAGTTGAGATAAGGACCCAGACAAGATAAGTACACATCCGGGTGAAGAGTGTCCTTCAGGAGGCTCCTGGCTGAAGACTCAGTTGTCAACCTGTGGCACTGTTGGGAAAGAGGTTCCAGATCTTTCTGAAGTTGGCTTCTTATGAGAAGAATTTTGAGTCATTGGGAATGTGTCCCTGAATGAGGTATTGGGAGAGCCCTCTCTCTCTCTCCTCTTCCTGACCATCATGAGCTTTACTTTATCTCCCTACCCACTCCACACCAGGGACTCTCTTCATCGCCATAGGTCCAAATGCCTGACCACACTGTGAACCTCTGAACCCTGAAATCTTGAGCTAAAACAAAGTCTTTCTCATAAACTGATTTGCCTCAAAGATTTTGTCATAGCGATGCAAACTCGAGGAGCTAACCTTGGACTGTCTGAGTCAACCCCAAATGCCACCGGATGCATCTTCAGAAGAATGGTGTCATACTTGGGGGTGTTGGGATGTGTATATGCTGAAGAGGTGAGAGGAGACAGAGCAGAGATGGCTGCAAGACTCGGGATGCAGATGTGTAAGTAAGGCAAGCAGGGGGCAGTTAGAGAAACAGGGTGATGGATTGGATGGGGGAGGGGAAGAGGAATGATAACTGACTTGGGAGTCTGAGGTCAGACTCCCCCAGTTGTGGAAGGCTGCTCTAGGGCTGTGAAGAACACTGGGCCTCATTCAGATGGTAACTCTTGGCTTTCTGGCAGAGTCAAGAAAGAAGACAAGTCTGTAAGACCAGAGCCCTGTGAGTCAGTAGTTCCTGGGGGCTGGAACCATTGGAGAGAAAAGCCAGAGAAGATTGGAATGGAGGCTGGGAGCACCCCACCCTCTGCAGGATGGGGCCACGCCACCCCCTGCAGGCTGGCCAAGGAGGAGTAGGAGACAGCAGAGGGACTAGAAAGTAATGGAAGAGGGGTGGGAAGTAGCTTAGAGGAGAGTGGGGAAAGGTCAGAGTTTCAGGACCATGGAATCCCCTGAGATAACTATGCTGAAAGAATGAGGTGTGTGTCCCTCAGCACCTTCAGCACAGATGTCCTTAGCAACATGGAGAAGGTCAGTGCTCGGTGGCAGGGATGGACTTGACCACATGCCAGGCAGGTTGTAGCTGCTGAGAATCCAAAACAGTTCCTGGAATGTACTTAACCCGGGGCTTGGCGTGGCATCATTCATCCCTGCTGCCTTCCTCGGAATGAAGTATTATTAGGTCACGCTAGCCTTGAGGTCTGCCCCAAGCACTGGGGTGCACAATGTGCAAATGAACATTTTCATCCAAGAGCATTGGTGCCCAGGCCTCCTGGCTCAGTAAATTCTCAGGGTGACAAGGGAACTACGTAATTAGCTCCTTATTTCTTCTTTTCCAGTGGCCTGGTCAGCCTCTGGGTGGAAGCCGGTCACGGATTCATGCCCCGAGCAGGCCATTTTTACTCATCATGGAGGAGACCAGTTGTGTTGCAAAGGCCTCTGAATATGTCAGGATGGCTGGGCTTGCCCCTCATCCAGCTAGTTGTGCTGCAGACTGAAGACCTTGTCTGCAAGCTGCAGCCTGGCAGTATCCTTCCGAGATGCTCATCAGATTAGAGCTTGAAGGTAGACCAGTTGTCTCAAAACCTCTTTTATGGCTTGAATTGATACAGAGATTTAATACTATATATATTAAGTCATTGCAACTGAATATCGCTAAATCTGAGACTCCAAAAGATGTCTGTGTGGGAACTAACTTCAGACCCAAAATTCAGCCCCAAGCTACCTGACACTCACTCTCTTCTGCCTGTGTCTGAACTTGGAAACCTCTCACCAGTAACCCAAGGGAATTTCAATGTCAAATTATGACATTTTCCCATTCATGGCAGAAGGCTAAGCTTCCAAAATCAGGGAGCCAGACACTTTGGTGGCTCTGGCTTAAGACAGATTGCTCTGGAATCCTCATAAGGAAGAGTCACTGTGGCTGCACTGCAGAGCTGTTTCTGTGTGACTAACTTGGGCCTGGCCACTGCCCTGGCATGTCTCTGTTTCATCCTTGATGTATCCACAGCTAGTTCTAAGAGAGAGGGTGCTTTCCCAGTGGCTTAGATGGACTATGTGTACTCACAGGGTTGGGTCACATCTGGCCTATGACAAGACTGAGAGACTCCCAGCTAAGTCTCTGGTAGTGATGCCATTACTGGGTAGCCTTGGCCCTGTCAGTCGTTCTGAAGCCTGCAGGGATCATCTGCTATCTCCCAGTGGCTTCTGCTCCAGCGCCACACTGGGGCCATCAGGCAGGCAGGCAGACAGCTGTGGCCACCTGAAGTCAACACAACTTGACCCAGTCACTATACTGCCCAGCTCTACACCCATAGGAGAGGGAGACCTGGGTCTAAGGCACTGTGGAACAGCGTGTATTTTAATTTTCCATACTATGTACACAAGGCCATTTTCATGCAAGTACATACTATCTATCCCTTTAGCAAATCTTCCCACATTCCTTCCCCCTCCCCCATCCCTTCCTTCCCATTAGTCTTTCTGTTCCTCTAGGAAGTTTCGCTTATACAGCCTTTTTTTTTTTTTTATTTAACAGATTTTATTTTTAATTATGCATATCTGTGGAGGTGTGTGCAAGTGAGTGTAGCTGCCCTCAGAGGCCAGAAGAGGGTGTCAGATCTCCTGGAACAGGAGTTGCGTATGGTTGTGAGCCCCCCCCCCCACTTTGGTCCTGGGAATTGAATTCCAATCCTTTATAAGAGCAGCAAACACTATTGACTGCTAAGCCACCTCTCTAGCCCCTTGCTTCTGCGAGCATGCCAGCTATATGTGTGATTTTGCATAGTTCTGAGCTGGACCCCAGTCCACTTTCCACTTTTCCTTTTGACACAGGGACTCATTAAGTTGCCCAGGCTTGACCTTGAACTCACTGTGTAGACAAGGCAGACCTTAAACTTGGACACCTCCTGTCTCAGTTTCTCGTAGCTCCGGTTACAGACCTGTGCCACCAGTCTACTTCTTGTCCACAATGCATCGTGACTCACCGTGTTTGAAGTACCCACATAGTGACATAAATACACATCCTTGACAATGGCACTGATGGGACTATTAACCTGGAAATTTGGGACATCCCTGAGCATTAAATGTCATGGAGTTCATAAAGTCTGTGTGTGACTGCTCGTGTGCCAAACTGAGTGGCTACAGTCCCCTTGGGCTGCTTCTCTGGACAGTCCCAACACAACAAGATTGGGACACTGGCAGAAAATTCCCCATCTCTCTGGGCTTTGCATTGTACATGTGGGGAAACTGAGGCTCCGGAAGACTGATCAAGGTTCAGAAACACTGCCTGTTACTGAAGAATCCTGTCTGCCCAGCCTGAGTCTCTCCTGTGTCCCATGTAGCCGGACATTAAGTCAAAGTTGGAAAGAGGCAAGTCTTCATTGGAACCTTTCAGAAGATCCCAGTGAAGGGCCCAGTGCTCCCCTGGTTCCCAAGGCCTCCATGGGCCCAGTGCTCCCCTGGTTCTCAAGGCCTCCATGTTTCTTGAAGGTCCATCACCGTCCCAATCCCCTCTCCCCTCTAGCCAGGCCACCCAGCCTCTCTATGTCAGTACAGTCTCTGTACTCTTTGAAACATTTATCTGTCTGAAACCCAGCTCTCTTTAGTCCCAGAAAGCACTGGCCCCGGGAATATCCACAGCATCTTCATGCCTGACATACTAGACCATGGGAGACACATGTAAGGAAATTCTACAGGTGGCTGATAGCTTGTGGGGTTTGCATATGAGCTGCAAGGAAAGGGAAGGGCAAGCGGGCAGCTGGGAAGGAGCTCAGGGGATAAGCACGTGGCTCTTACCTTCTCTTGGAGTGTTGTGATGCTTAATTTTATGTCAACTTGATGCAGGCTAGAGTCACGTGGAAGGAGGGAACCCGAATCAAGAAAATGCCTCCATAAGACTGGACTATAGACAAGCCTGCAGAGCATTTTCCTAATTAGCAATTGATGCGGGGGAGGGTCCCACTCACTGTGGGTGGAGCCACCCCTGGCCTGGTGGTCCTGGCTTCTATAAGAACGTAGGCCGAGCAAGCCACAAAGTACAAGCCAGTAACCAACACCCTTCTATGGCCTCTGCATCAGCTCCTGCCTCCAGATTCCTGCTATGTTTGAGTCTCTACCCTGACTCCCTTTGGTGATAGACTACAGAAGGGGAACCATAAGCCAGATAAATCTTTTCCTCCCCAAGTTACTTTTGGCCATGATGTCTCATGACAGCAATATAAATCCTAACTAAGACAGATGTAATCACCAGATAGTGTGAAATCTATTAGGGAACAGGCAGACGCTGCTGACAGATTGGGGAGGGGGGTCTAGATGTGGTACTTTATATTTAAATAGTACTGCTCAGATTCTAATTTAAATCCATAAATTTAAATTAAATACCTTGTATGTAATATACAAGCTTAAATTAGTTATCTCATAATTAATAAGTGCATCTTAATTAAATACTTAGTAATTAATACATACCTTTAAGTGAAAGGCAGTATGTAATAACTTAAATTAAGTTACTTTGAGAGTTTAAATAAGATGCACAGCCCACATTGGAATCGTGAGTACAACACACCCAGTTCTTGATAAACAGGTGAAAACCTAGCAATTGACCAGGTGTCACCAGGGCAATGAATTATTGTGTCAAAAGCCAGCTGCCAAGTTACATGGTAGAATGCATGAGTTGTGTGTCCTCCTCCTGCTGGAGTCTGAAAGCCTTAATTAAGATGGGTGCTTGGTGGCCTATGTCCTGTGCTTGGCCCAGAGCTGGGGCACATAAGCCCCTGGAACACTCCTGAGAACTTTCTTCTAGTAACTCTGCTGCTGCGCCACACAGCCTGCCCCTGTGGGCTTTGTTGTATGTTTCTCTGCGTATGAGCTGGGCTGTGGGCTCCTTACATGGCAATCAACACCTGCCTCAGCTTAGAAGAAAAAGGCTGGGCTTGACCGTCCTTGTCCACACATTCCGAGTGCAGAAAACCCACCTACATGTACCCACATGCCCCCACATACACACACAAAAACTTGTCCATACCCTGCAACTGGGGTCAAAGAAACCCCCTCAGTAAGAAGCAGATGAACAAATATGCAGTCTACAGAAGAGCAGGCCTGACCAACATACCCTACCAACCCGGATCCATCAGAGAAGAGGACCCTCAAACCCAGGGACCCCGGCACTGAGCCATAGCTGGCCAGGTACTGTTGAGTGGCAGGCTTTGTTGTCACTGGGCAAAAGGCAGTTTCTAAAGGTGCCCAAGCCCAGCAATGTGGAGGCTGTATGACAGATTGATCTTGGAAGGGCACATTCTGTGCAGTGCCCAGGCCCTCAAAGACCCCCGTTCATCATGGACTTCTTGACACTGTTAACTTTGCACCAAGTGCAGTCATCTGAGTTGAGTATTTTCTTTGCCCTATCATCTTCAGATGCTTCAAGGCTTCCTCCCTCTGAAGCTGGGATGCTGGTCTTGCAGCGCTGTCTTAGTTAGGGTTTCATTGCTCTGAAAACATTTAACTGGGGCTGGTTTACAGTTTCAGAGGCTTAGTGCATTATCACTACGGCAAGAAGCACGGTGGCACGCAGGCAGACATGGTGCTGGAGACGTAGCTGACAGTTCTACGTCTGGATCCACAGGCAGCAGAAGGAGAGACTGCATGTAGCTTAAGCATAGGAGACCTCAACAGCCCACCTCCACAAGGATGGCCTTGGCTTCTACAGAAAGCAGCTGAGCAAGCCAGTCAGTAGCACCCTCCACGGCCTCTGCATCAGCTCCTGCCTCCAGGTCCCTGCCCTGTTTGCGTTTCTGCCCTGACTGCCTTTGATGATGAACAGTGATATGGAAGTGGGAGCCAGGTCCTCCTTACATTGCTTTGGGTCATGGTGCTTCGTCATATGTAGCAAGAGGAACCCTAACTAATACATCACCCTAGCAGTGCTTCAGTGGCTTCATGAAACCGTCTTGGGAGCTCCTCTGTGCACCCAGCTAATTGTTCTGCTGTCCTCCCTGGGCTCAAGAGCAGCCTGCCTTCGCCCTGCTGTTGAAATATCTCAGCGTGACATTCAACGGCCTCACCCTCTGCCTCTATGTCATTTGTGGACCCTGCTCCAGCCCTTTCTCCTCGATCAGTACACGCTCCTTCCTTCCGCTCTCTGGACCTGACCAGGGAGAGGGAGCCCTCCCAGTCTACCCACCCCACATCCCGTGTGCTCACCTCAATTTTACCCTCTGCGAACGTCACATTTCCAGCAGTTTCCATCCACGATGGGCTGTCTCTGCATCTGAGATGAGGCAGAAGATCGTGGAGGGAGAATATGGTTGGGCAAAGCTGCTTAGCTCACGGCAACCCTGAAACAGACAGGAGGAGGGGAGGGATCCAGGGCAAGACAGGGCACCCAAGGACCCCTAGTGGTGTATATCCTCCAGGTGGGCTCCCTCTTCCTACAGTTGCCAAGAGCTCTCAGAAGAGGTCTGGGAACTAAGTGTTCAACACGGGAGCCTGTAAGGGACATTTCATTTCAACCCGGGATAGCCTTCCTCAGCACCGTGCAACCAGAAGACCCCCGACCATGTTCCGCAGAACACGGTTCATCAGCACAGCTTGATTTTGCTCATGTAAGACTTTTATTTATTATTTTAATTATGCGTTTGCCTGTGTGTCTGTGTGGAGCGATGCAAATGTGAACGCGGTTGCCCAAGGAAGCCAGAAGACGTAAGATCCCCTGAAACTGGAGCTACAATGGCTGTGAGCCGCCTGATGTGGGTGCTGGGAACTAAACCCAGGTCCTCTACAAGAACAGCAAGCGTTCTTAACTCCAAAATAAGCTTCCAGTGCCCTACTCCCACCATTATGGAAAGCACCCTCTTCGTTGGTCAGCCCTCCTGTCACTCACAGCACGAACCGCACTCTCCATTGGTTGTCCCACCTGTCACTCAGCAGGAAGCCCCACCCTTGCTGAGTTCATTGACTAATTATCATTCCCCGACAGTACCCCGAAGAGCCCTGCATTCATTTTTTTTTTTTTTTTATTAAAACCATTATTACATTTGTTAACTGAATGAGTATGTAGGGGGAGAAGAGGAGAAGGATCTGTGTGGCACTCACCCCGTGGTGTGCACTTGGAGGTCAGAGGTCAATTTGTAGCCATTGGTTCTTTCCTTCAACCACGTGGGTCCTGGGACTTGAGCCAAAGTAACAACCTGTACCCACTGAAACATCTCTCCAGTCCCCTTTCTGCCTTGAAAAGGGTCACAGGGGGTAAGTCTTCAGGGTTGTGCGTTGCCTGTGAAGTGTTGCTCTGAGCTGCCTCAGAAGACAGCAGTGCAGAGGCAAGTCTCCATTGTGGACAGTGACCAGATTCCAGAGACCCTGCATTTCTCATCTCTGCTGGAAGAACCCGTCTCCTCCCCCGCAGCCTGCATCCCGTCGTCTCCTTCCCTCCAGGTGGAACGCAGGCTGCTCTTACAAGGAAGCAGCATCTTTTCCTCCAAGGGCTCTGTAAAGCTGAGCTTGGCGGGTGAGCTGAGGTAGGAGGATCATGGGTCTAGCCCCAGCTAGGGGTGCAGAGCAAGATCACCTCAAAAGAAGAGGAAGTGAAAGCCACAGGGGGAAAGAGGAAATGGGAGAAATCTGAGAGCTTGACCTCTCCTCCCTAAATGAATAGCTGGGCCGCCAACTCTCATTTCCTCAACACTGGCAAGTGACATTCTAAACCCTTTCCTGCTCTCCGATCTTCCCCTCTCCGAAGATGTGTTGCAGAGGGGAGGGGGCGGGATCCAGAGGAGACATTTGTTTCAGCCCAGATTGAAGAATTGCAGAAAGTAAAATATTTATGTTCTCTGCACCCAGATTGTTTTCTCCCAAAACCAGGGGTCAGAGCCCCGATGAAGGAACAGACTGTTGGCTTCCGTGTCTGAAAACACCCAACACATCTCCCAAGAAGGCCCCTGCCCCATCCCTTTGTTCTGCCTGGGCGAGTGAAGCTGCATGCGTCCTGGACAGAATTCCAAATTAGATTATTTGAATGGCATTAGCAGCTCCTGGATGGGAAGACATGAAGGGTGGTGTTGTCAGAGCCTTGAGCAAGAAGAGAGACCTCCAGAGAACATCTGGCCCAGACTTCATGCAAGCTGGAGGGTGCCTGGACAGACACACCATGGCAGATGGCCGATCACTAGCCCAAAGTCTCTGGTGATAAGGCACCTCCTCTTCTTGGGGTGCCCATTGCCTGCTGACCGTATGCAGTAGTGTTCTCTGAGATGGGCACCTGCTTCCAGGAACTGACGGTGCTAAGGGAGCATTGCTTGTATCTGAAGAGGGAGGGAATAGAGAGAGAGAAGAGACAGAGAGAGAAAGGGGAAAGAAGAGAGAGGGAGAGAAGAGAAGAGAGGAAGGGAGCAAGATGAGAGGCAGGGTAGGAGAGAAGGGGGAGAGAGAGAGAGAGAGGACAGAGAGAAGACAAAAAGAGAGAGGGAGAGAGAGGACAGAGAGTGAGAGGGAGAGAGATAGGGAGAGGGACAGAGAGAGGGAAAGAAAGAGGGGGAGGGAGAGAGAGAGAGGGAGAGAAAGAGAAAGAAAACATAGAGGGGGAGAGAGAGAGAGAGAGAGAGAGAGAGAGAGAGAGAGAGAGATATGAAGACAGATGTAGGGATAGGTTCTTACCATCCGAGCCACAGCCACAGTCCACCAGAGCAGAGTTCTGAGTCAGGGTAGCTTCAAGGAGTCAGGGTGGCTGCAGTCCCTCACCAAGGTGTTTTGGGCTGGGGCCTCCAAGGCAGCCTGTATTAACAGTACAAGTGGCTTCCCTAGCCAAGGTGCTGGATGGACCATCGAACATCCTTCAGAATGTCCCTGCAAGCGTGCTTCCTGGCATCAACATTTAAACGCCCGGGTGTGGCGTCTCACATGGAAATCTCAGCACTGAGGAGGGAGAGGCAGGAGGGTCCGTCTAAGTTTCAGGACAGACTCTGCCTCAAAACCAACAGCACAAGCCTTTAAATGGGATGGGTGGACTGTGCAAATTAGTGACCTCCCTAATGCGATGGGCACCACAGGACAAAACGTCATGACCTCTGAGGAACAGTAGGTTGGCTTTGAACTTGACCTAGGAAGCAATGGCTCTTCCTGGCTCTCAGAAGTGGCCTGGGCATTCAGGACACACCTCTTCCCTGCCTGTAGCCTATAATCTCCTCAGACCTCACACCCTGGCTCTTTTGTCTCACAGACCAGGGTCTCCTGAATGCAGAGTCAGCTGTGCAGCCTCAAGAGTAGACCCTGGAGTAACTGCAGAGGAACGGCCTTTGACCTCTGGAGTGACCTTTTCTGAGGTGTTGGCAAACAAACTACTAAGTCCAGCTAGGGTTTTACTAACAGAACAAAGAAACAGAAGACTGAAGCCCAGCTCAGTGATCCAATGAGTTTATGGGGTTACTCCCAGGGTCTCGGGTGAGGGGTTCCTCACAGGAGTATGGGTGACTCACGGCAGCTGTACCTCAGAATGACAACTCTGTAGCTCCCTTCATGGAGTTCCATGCCCCAGAAGCCGTTAACCATACCAAGGACCCCTGTGAGTCTTGTAAGGATTCCAGAAACTTCTGAGCTTTTTTTGCTGCCTGAGCCCAAGCCTTGTAAGTTAGTTGATTTGGGGGTCATTGGGGAGTCTTTAAGAGGAAGTGTTTTGATTATGAGGTAATAGCTACAGGACTTTCATTCTCAGAGAAAACCCGCCGCCCTTTGTAAGTCCTCTGTGCACTGGGGAAAGGGGAATACTTGGAGCGTCGGGAACTGTGGGAAACGGGCAAGTGCAGGAGGTTCTGGATTATCTAGAGGAAGACCGAGGGGCACTTGGTGACCCCTGGGTTTTAAACTCACTCCCATCCTCCTGTGCCTAGAGCAGCCTTCAATCCAGTCTCCAAGTGCCACTTTAATGGGGAGAACATTAGCTGGAGATTCCCATGTCGTCATGCCACCCCACGCAGTGACAACTGCCTTTACAGGAAGGGCCATAGCATGCTAAGAAAGGCTCCAATGACAGCTGCTGACTCTCAAGAGAAAAGGGCCACAGTGAGCTAAAGGGTGGACAGTATGCTCCGGGGTTCCCTTGGGTGACCATAGCACTAACAAGCTTGATGCCAGGAGTTAAAGTCAGGTTCCAGGGAAGGAGACAGACCCTCTAAAGGGCAGGAGCCACACTCCGCACCGCCTCCCGAGTCGGCCCTTGTTAAAGGCTCCATTGCTAAGGGCAAGGCTGGGCTTGGGTTTGACCTCCTTTGAACTTTGCAGATGTTGACTTTTGGACACCTGCTTGAGAGATGTCCACATCCATGTTGTTACCCGTCTCACGGAAAACCGGAAGGAGTCTCCTCCATCCAGGACTCAGCCTTCTGTTGAGCTATAACATCGAAGAATCCCAGAAGAGAGCATTGGACGCCTCCATGTGGGCGGTGCCTTTAGACAGAGCATCTCCTCTTGTACTGGATTTCTTCTCCAGGCTTCCACGTGGCACACATTCTTGGCTTTTATCCTGCATCAGAACACGCTCTTCCTCATCTTCTTCATGGTTCTTTTCATCTCCCATGCTCTGAAATTGGAGAGCAAGAAGCCAAGCACTGGAGTACTCCCCTCACACGCATCCAGTCTCTGGACACTCAGATGCGGCTTTAGAGAGCACTAGTACAGCCATGACTCAAGATGCACTGATGGGACATTTCCAGAGAGCCAGAGTTTCTGTGCCCAGTTGCCTGCTGTCTTAGGGTTTTACTGCTGTGAGCAGACACCATGACCAAGGCAACTCTTATAAGGACAACATTTAATTGGGGCTGGCTTACAAATTCAGAGGTTCAGGCCATTATCATCAAGGCAGGAACATGGCAGCATTCGGGCAGGCATGGTGCAGGAGGAGCTGAGAGTTCTACATCTTCATCTGAAGGCTGCTAGCAGAAGACAGACTTCCAGGCAGCTAGGATGAGGGTCATAAAGCCTACACCCACAGTGACACACCTACTCCAACAAGGCCACACCTACTCCAACAAGGCCACACCTACTCCAACAAAGTCACACCTACTCTAACAAGGCCACACCTCCTAATAGTGCCACTCCCTGTGCTGAGCATATACAAACCACCACACCTGCTTAGCTTTGCTCACTTACTCCTTCAGCCAAATTCCACACTCACATATTCACTCAATCTCCTCTTCTCTGCGAAGCCCTAACACCCCCAACTCAGTGTGTTTCAAACTTCCCTCCTAAATTCTGTCCCAGTTCCTCAAAGGACAGTACCCTCAGGTCCCACTGTCCCTGGAGTCACCCTGGCCTCCATCTGTCTCGTGCCCTTGATAAGTCTTGGGCCATCTGGTGGGTGCTCTTCCTGTAAAGGACCCTCTTGCTGCATCCAGTTGTACCAGACAACTTTGACACAGAAAACGTTCTTCTCTACAGCACAACTTGTTGATGAAATGTTCTATAGAAAATGTCATTTGTCTAGAAAACTCAGAAAAAATTCTTTAAGACAAATCTACTTCAGGACATCCAAGGGCAGCTAGGCTAGTAGGGGTGTGAGAAGCCAAGGCCCAAGATTAAAAGGCCAGCTCAGGAAGGAGAGCCAAGAGCTTGCTATGATGTTTTTATTGGAAGAAGTTGCTGATTTGCAAAACAAGTAGCAAAGTTTAAGCTGGGCAGAGTGCTATGTGACCCTGGGTGGGGTGGGGGAGGTGGCCTCAAGCTGCCAAGGAGCGTGTGTCACAGCCTGCATGCTGGATGCCACGCAGGGTCCAGGAAGGGCTGTGACCCAATGCTGTGTGCCTTCCTGGGGAGATATGAGCAATATCTTCTCACCCCAGATAAGTCACTGATGACAGATCAATGACAGTACCACCAAAATACAATTTGGAAAACCAATGTGTTTTATTGGAGTTACTAATATGAATATGGGTAAGGGGTTACTTCCAGGAGCATGGTTAACTTAAATGCAGTGGCACCATCAAAATGTCCACCCCAGCCTGGTTGCTGACTCATGAAAGCTGTAAGGCTGGGGCTCTCTGCATGAGTTGCAGGAAGTCCCACACCTCAGAAGGCGTCCTCCTTCTTCCTCTATTCTCACCGCTTCTATAACCTTAAGGAAGAATGGTCCTCTGAATCTAGTGAGTTTCAGAGACTTCCTGAGACTTGTGAGTTGGTTTGCTTCCTAATGCTTTAAGAGTTTTCCTCCAGAATGGAAATGTTTTAACTTGGAGGATATCAATACACAGGGTTCAAGAAGAGAGCATCCCAGAAACGGGCTAGCACTAGATACCTCCCCAACAACAAGAAAGAATAGAAAGAAAACATACAAATAATAAATATGATAGTCAAGGGTCAACTTCAAGCAGTGCAAGTCCAGGATGGCTCCGGTCACTTCCCTCCCTTTCTGGAAGAGCAGCAGAGGGAAGGAGCCAATTTGGAGCTGTGTGTTCTGGGACTGATTCATGAGCATAAGCCCAGATGCTTCAAACCCAAGAAGGAAGGCTTGAAATTGAACTAGGTCAACCCCGGGCCTTTCCCAGCATGGGTTAACATCCTGGGCTTTCCATATTCCATTGAGTTGCTCAAAAATGAAGGTCAGAAGTAGGAACCAAGAGGAAGATAGACAACAGCAACAAGTCCACGGGTGACTCAGAGATGGCTAGTGTTCAGGCTTGAAAGTAGCTATGATGAATACGTTCAGTAAATTTCAGAACAAGTTATGGATTCTTGGCCCAGAACTGGAAGCTATAAACATAAATCAGAAAAGAAATTCTCAGACATAAAAATAAACACCTCAAATTAAGCACTTAAACAGACAGAGCAGCCCAATGAAAGATGTGCAAAAGGTTTCTTGCAGCTCCTTCACAGATGGGGATGTCCATACCAGGCAATCAGATATGAAAAGGTACTCAACCTCATTAATCATCAAGAGAATAAAATTAAAGCGGTGAGAGGAACACCACTCCAGACTGACTGGAATAGGTTAATCTCAAAAGCCTACATGTCAAGTGAGAGATGCTTAATCATCTCAATGTGGGTGGGAGTGTATGTGTATATCTATATATCTATATATACATATATACATATCTATATATCTAATGTCATCTATATATCTATGCATCTACATATCTATATTTCTATATATCTATATACATCTATATATATCTACATATCTACATACCTATGTATCTATATATCATCTATATATCTACATGTCATCTATATATCTATAGATCTATACATCTCTATATATGACTATATATCTTATCTATCTATCTATATATATATAAGTGGGCTTATATATAAGTGGACTTATAGATATAGCTATATAGATATATATAGAGAGAAATATATATACATATATATATATATATAAATATATATAACACTTTGGGAAAGCACTAGGTGTACCACAGACAGCGGGAAGGTGCATACTGCATACACGGGAACCCTGACGGACCTGATATCTGACATCCAGCCACAGGGGCATTTGAAGGGAATATCATGTGTACTAGAAAGCAGGAACACAGAGTCTTTGTTCATTTTGTGTAGCTCTGGCTAAATACCTATGATTGACAGCTTCAGGGAGAACTTGGTTATTTTAGATTATGGTTCCAGAGGATTCAACTGGTGGCCACTTGTCTCCACGTTTCTGGCCTCAGTGAGGTAGAAGAGTATGGTCATGGGGGTAGGAGGAGGAGTTTCTCTGTGAAGGACACTGAGCAAAGAAAGTGGTAGACAGGAAGATCCAGCCCCAAAATCAGCCTCCTCCGATGACCCCGGCGCTCCACTCCACCCTCTTCTGAGAACACCATCACCTTACAAATATATCAAGAGGAGAATCCATCAGGTAATGTCAGGTCTGATTGTCTATGAACATGCCCCCAGAGACACCCTCAGGGGAATCTCAGTTCAAGCAAGCTGACACCCCAGAGTGTTCTAGATTGCTTCTCAATTCTGTGATAAAAATGAACTTGGGGAGTTGTCTTGGTTGCTGTTCTGTTGCTGTGAAGAGACACCATGACCACACCAACTCTTGTAAAGAAAAGCATTAGATTGGGTCTGGCTTACAGTTTCTGAGGTGTCGTTCAAGATCATCGGGGCAGAGAGCATGGCAGGGAGGGCAGGGAGGGCAGGCATGATACTGGAGAAGTAGTTGAGAGCTACACCCTGATCCACAGGCATAGAAAGAGGGAGAGGGAGAGCAAGATGGAGAGAGGAGAGAGGAGAGAGGAGAGAGGAGAGAGAGAGAGAGAGAGAGAGAGAGAGAGAGAGAGAGAGAGAGAGAGAGAGAGAGCGCGCTGGCATGAGTTTTGAAACCTCAAAGCCCACCCTCAGTGACACACCTCCTCCGACAAGACCACACCTCCTCCGAAAGGCCACGCCTCCTCCAACAAGGCCACACCCACTCCAACAAGGCCACACCCACTCCGACAATGCCACACCTACTAATTCTTCCAATTCTATCAAAGAGTTCTACTCCCTGTGACTAAGCATTCTACTGTATGAGCCTATGGGGCCATTCTCATTCAAACCACTACAGAGAGGAAAGAGTTTACTTAATCTGACAACTTTATAGCCCATCACTGAGAGACTTCAAGGTTGGAGTCCAAGATGGGGACCTGGAGTCAGGAACTGAAGCAGAGGCCGTCTTCTCAGCCTGCTTTCTCACACAGCTCAGGGGTATAACCCCACACACATTAGTAAGAGAATGTATCACAGACATGGCCACAGGTGAATTAAATGGAGACAGTGCCTCAGCGGAGGTTTCATTTTTCCGGGTGACTCCAGTTTATGTAAAGTTGACAAAGACTAATGAGGGCAGTATCCATGACAGCCATTGATAGCTTAGAACAAGTGAAGGTGTTGTGTCACGTTTGGACATGTGAGTCCACAGAGCTGCAGAAATGAGTGAGTTCCTGCCACAGTCAGCTGATGAATTGTTTGAGATGCTGAGCAGAAGGAGCCCGTGGGGGGAACACACTGAAGGTGTTCACAGATTCTAAATCCGACAAGCACATCCCATGGCTTTAGGATGCAAAGTAATGTTTGCCCTAGGAAAGAAGTCTTGGGAGCTAGGCACTGACAAGAGAGTAGAATAGGCTTTGCTTGTGATAACCCGTCAACCTGTGACTTTGTGGGTTGGGAACTGTCCTGTGCAAGCATCATTTAAACAGAAAATATTCATGCAAAACATCAACCCTTGACTGGGAAGATGGCTCAGCCTGCCAAGTGCTTGCAGCCTGAGCGTGGAACCTGAGGGTATTCCCTAGCACCCACTTACAAGCCTGATATTGCAACATGCATGCCTGCAATCCTAGTACTGGGAAGCTGGAGACAGGAGGATTCCTGGGGCTTGCTGGCTATCCAGTCTAGAAACCAGTTAGAGCTAGGTTGAGTGAGAAACATTGTATCAAAAAATAAGGTAGATTGCAATTGAGGAAGACACCCAACCCAACGTCCGCCTCTGGCCCTTACAAACACATGCAACCTTGCATGCAGATATGCACACACAAATACATACACGTATATGCAAATACATACACACCAGCATACACGCAGCTCTGTATGAATACACACATTGTCCTGTGAGACTTTTTCTGGGGAAACAGAACACATTGGCTCACCCCATCTACGGAACCCAGGACAGACTAAAGTAGCAACTATATAAAGCCTAACCTGGTGAACCAGTGAGTTTATGGTGGTTAGTAACTGAAGCATGAGTGTGCCCACTGGTCTTTGTCAACCTGATACAAATTAGTTATATCTGGGGAGAGAGAATCTTAATTGAAAACTTTTAAAAAAGTATCCCTAAAATTGCCCTACAGACAAGTCTATAATGTATTTCCTTGCTTAGTGATTGATGCAGGAGGAGGGTCAGGTAGTGCCACCATTGGACAGATGGCCCTGGATGATATGAGAACACTGGCTGAGCAAGCCATGAAGCAGTGTTTATTCGTGGCTTCTGTCTCAATTCCTGCCTCCATGTTCCTGTCTTGAGTTCCTGCCCTGACTTCCCATCATGGTGGAGTGCAATTCAATTGCAAACTGAAATAAACCCTTTCCCCACTGAGTTCCTTTTGTGTTTTATTACAGCAGTAGAAACCCTAAGGAGGACAATGGGTGAAGGGTCACTGGTGACTCAAGGGTACAGACACCACTGAAAAGTCTGTCCCATCATGCGTGATGGCTTATGAAGGACATATCCCTGGGGCTCTCTGTGTGACTTGCTGGCAGTTCAACCAGTGCAAGAGACTCCAGGCAGCTCTGATGCCAGTGTCTCCTCTCCCTGTCATCTTTTGCCACTTTTATCACTGGGGAAAGGACTGCAGTGAATCCTGTCAGCTTTCCCAGAAATGTGAAGTTTGTTCACTCTCTGAGTCTTGTGAATCCCTATTCCTTCCTGGAATGCTTTAAGTAAAAAAAAAAAATACTGTAAAACACACACACACACACACACACACACACACACACACACACACACACACACGAGCATGAGCACATACACACACTCAGGCACACATGCATGCACACACATGCACATGTGCACACACACATGTGAGCACATGCACACATGTGGGTTCGTGTGCGCGCGCACACACACACACAGAGCAGCAGGGGCATGCACCCAGCATGCACTCATTTCTTGTCTCTTCGGCTTCTGACACTGTCTCAACTTCCTGTCCTTCCCAGCTGTACCTCTACAGTACCCACCCGGCTATCACAACCTCGAGGTTTTTACTTACATCCCATAACCCAAAACACAGCAGCTGGATGAGTGCAGTCTGCTCTGGCAGGACTGAGCCTCAGGCCTCTCTAGCCCCATTCCATGTCATGCACCGATCTACACTCCTGGTGTTAGACTCTCTGTCCTGTTAAGACATCACATCCTGGACACAGGGAGTTGGTAGTGTCCCCACTGCCTGGTAGGCTCTCGCCTTGGCTGTGGCTTGCTATTGTTGTTTTGAGACCTCCTTGGAGCATTGCCTTGATGTCTCAGTTGAAGAAGCCAGCTCCTCCTGCTCCAGAGTTTCATTCTCTGCAGCCTGGCTTTCCCTCACTGGTGTTCTTTCTCCCCCCGCCCTGCTTCCCAGCCTCCCTCCCTGCTCAGTAGACAGGAACCTGCAGAAGAGCAGACCCTGTATGCACTTCCAGAACACATCAGACAGTGTTTTGCATATATATGAACATAATAATTACATGTGAAATGAATAAGACAAGTTTGGAAAATGCCCACCACTTATCTCTCCTAGAAAGTCTAATTTACATTAGCATTTTAACGATTCTAAGAAGTCTTACAGCACAAAAGAAAGCTGCCTAGCCTCCACCAGGCATCTCTCAGCCTTTGCTGAACACAACACAGAATCTTAAGCCATATCTACCGCCTTCCCCTGCAGGAGGGTGTTCAGGCCTGTGATCCTTGGGTGTATTCAGCTTCCCTGTGACTGTCTCAACACTGAGAGCCTCACCCCTGTCACTCATCTCTGCAACAACAGCAGAGGCTAAGGTGTTAGCAGGAACAAGTACTAGGCCAGGGAGGGGTTTCCAGGTTCTTGACCTCCTCAGCAAAACCTCAAGTAAAGGTTCACATTGATTTGCAAAAGTAGAGATGAAACTTTATTCCAAGCAAATTTAAGAAAAAGAGGAGAAAGAAAGAGACAGAGACACAGAGAGAGAAACAGATAGACACAGAAAGAGACAGAGAGGGAGACAGAGAGAGACACAGGCAGACAGAGACAGAAACACAGAGAGGGAGACAGAGACACAGAGAGACAGACAGAGAAAGAGACAGAGAGACACAGAGAGGGAGGAAGATAAAGAGAGACAGAGAGGGAAACAGAGACAGAGAGACACAGAGAAACACAGAGAGAGAGGAAGACAGAGACAGCGAGAGAAACAGAGAGACAGAGAAGGAGACAGAGAGACAGCAAGATAAAGAGATAGAGGGGGAGGTCAAGCTGCTTTTCCTGACACCAGTGAGCCAGAGTGAAGACATTTTGAGTTCCCATTGACTGTAGTCTGAGCCCCTCTTTCTAGGGTTCAAGAGCTGGAGGAGTTTGGTTGCTAAGGGTTGTAACTTGGGTGGTTTTGACTGACAGATTACATCATTTTATCAGTGTTCTACTGCACAGATGCCTTCCCATAATGCATCTGGTTTTAGCCATAGACAAAGCCCTTATGCATAGCGATGAGGTGGAAACTGGAGGTTCTCAGTCAGCTCTCCCTTGGCCAGTTTAACTGACTGTCACACACCCAAAGCCAGTTCTAGCTGGATTGGCCTGAACTCTCAGACTAGCACACACTGGGCATGCATTTGAAGAAAAACTGAATCTGGTGGTCGAGTAAGTGGAGTAAGGTTACTAAAACATTCCCCATCCCTGTCTGCCTCCTACCTGTTCACCTCTCTGACAACCTGGGCATCCTCCTTTTGTTTTGGGGAAACTGAGTCATGTCACACTGATAGAGGCAGTGATACCTGTGGTAGCAGGTGCTGGCTTCCACCTCCCTGGAAAGCAATGTTCTCACATTCTTAGTTAAGAAAGACCATGGCTAGTGGCCTGACAGGGTATGTGTGAGTCTCAACTCACCCCAGGCCAGCACAGGCTTTGGAGATGACGCTTCCTGGGGAATGTGCTCCACTTCATAGCCATGAGGCCTTCTCAGGCACAGGTCCTGAGCCACACAACACTCTCTCTGACGCAGACAGATTTCTGTGGGTTCCACACCAGCTTGGCTATACAGAGAGCTACAAGCCAGCCACGGCTGTACAGTGAGACCCTGTCAAAATTGCAGTATCTTCTGAAACTTTCCAAGCCGACAGGGAAGACAGCAAGCTGTAACTAGTTCCGGTCTACACAATTTATGCTACTCAATGACTACAGGCGACTCCTTCTTGTCACTTGTCAGGAGCCACTCCAGAAGCTTCTCTGTCATGAGGGCTATAATTAGCATCATATTGGCTCTTCCTGACTGGTGCTCTGCTCAGTGTGTGTCTCCACTCTCAGGTCCTGTTCCCCAAAGAAATCTATCTGGAGGCACAAGCAGGCCCTCTCACTTGTCATGGCAGCTCTACCCAAGGCCCTGTGCTAGACCCCCGAAAGGAGTTGCCTCCCAGGTCAGGTGCTCTTCCCCAAGCCAGGATTTCCTGATCTCAGCATTTGTGGCTCTGCCTTGGGGGTCTGTTCAGCCTAGGGTGGAATGCTTAGCAATATAGAACATTTCACAATGTCCCCCACTACCACCACTTAGATCTCTCTCCATGAGAACCCAGTATCTATGTCAAGTTAGAAGGAAACAAAAATACCCAGTGTCTCCGTGGAGCCTGGCCACCTGTAACCCCGTCAGAGTAAGGCACCACTGCTCTAGAGCAGAGCCCTCTGAAACAGTGCACTTAAAGAGTCAGAGATGGTTAGTCAGCAGTGTGATCACCAGCATCAAGAGTCTTCCTTGGCTGTTTATTTCGGTAGAAATATTGATTTCTACAACCAGCAAACAGCTTTAAACAGTCTACGCTTCAGGAGTCCCAGCCTAAGAGAGCCCTGTGGTATGGTCTACTGAGAAGTAGACTAACTGGATTGGTAATTGGTAAATGAATTATGGATAGTGTAAAGAATGGTGCCAGCAGCCCCTTGAAGCAGTCTGCCTCTCTGCGGAGGTTCCCCTGCTCATACTGCTTACTGCATGGGCCATGAGGGAACCTTCTCTCACAAGTCAGCAGTTAGTGTGACTTCCAGAGTCATGTGACCATAGGAATGAGTCTCTGCAGGCTCCCAGCAGAAGCAAGACTCCAGGAGGCCTCAGGGCCCCAGAGGCTCATCTCTCACACCTTCACTCTGCCCTCTCAAACCCTGCCCTGGTGGGTCCAAGGGGACATGAGGTCACATCAGTGGTGTAGAGTTGAGGGTCTGAAGGGGCCAGGGCTGTGACATTTCTAGTAGGTGCTGAGGGCTCTGCGTTCCCTGTGGTTTACTAAAAAGGCAGATGTTCTGCTTAAAAACAATTCCAAGGAGAAAAGCATGAGAGGAGTGTTTTCACAAGGAAGTCTGTTTCAGAGAAGAGAAATTCAGTTCAGTCCTGCTGAAGTCAGAAGGAGGAAAGGGGAGGGGAAGGGGCAGGAGAGGGGGAGGGAGAGAAGGGAGGGAGCAAGGGGAGGGAAGAGGGACAGGAGGAGGGAGCAGTGGAGGGGAGGGAGAGAGAGAGGGGAGGGAGAGGGGGAGGGGAAGGAGAGGGGAGGGGCAGGAAAAGGGGAGGGAGAGAGATAGGAGGAGAAAGAGAAAGAGGAGGAAGGAGAGTGGTCAGAGGGGTCAGAGGGGGAAAGGGGAGGAAGAGACAGGGGGAGGGAAATGGGAAAGGAGAGGGAGGGAGAGGGAGAGGGGAGGGGGAGGGGAGGGGAAGGGGAGGTAAGATACAGAGAGGCATTTGAAGTCACAGAACCTTGCCCTTTAGACCACACTTCTTGGGCATTGAGCTCCAGGAGCCACCTGTCTCCATCCTAGTGTGGATGTCACAGGTGTGGGCCACTGTGTCTGGCTTTTCACACAGGTTCTCAGGATCCAAACTCGTGTTCTGAGCAGGCCCTTTACCCACTGAGAGATTCCCCAGCTCCCACTGTGTCTTCTTTTCATGCCTTGATCTTTCTCATGGATGCCATTGAGATGTCCTCCACGAGCAGGAATTGGCATCCACACGGGAAAAAATAGCAAAATTGGGCAAAGAGAAAACTCTGGAATTCTTGCATACCTGCCTTTCCCAGTAGGTTCCTGGTGTGGCTTCAGGCCTCACTAGTAGGAGGTCCTGGTTCCAGGGTGCAAGTTCATATCAAGATATTGCAGGAATCAGGATGGGGATGAGATGCCATCAGTCCAGAGGATTTTGCAGTGTGCAAGTATCGAAGTCCCCAGGGCTGGTGAGCAGCAAGGAGACATTTGTTGTAAAGTCCTCTTCCATCCCCACCCATGGAACAGCTGTAAGGAGGCCTTCTCTCTGTTCCCAGTGATGTGTGCTGACAGCTGGCAAGGCCAGGGCAAGGCTGGCAGCTGCTGCCAAGTTCTTGATCTCTCAGATCGCTTTTCAGGAGCTCTAGGCATCTTCCTGTAGCTCCGAAAGGTGCTTGTTCATTTATTATTGATATGTGTGTGTCTGTGTCTGTGGGTGTGTCTGTGGGTGTTTGTATGTGTGTGTCTGTGTGTGTGCTAGTGTGTGTCTGTGTATATGTTTGTGTGTGTCTGTGTGTGTATATAGGTGTTTGTGTGTGTTTGTGTGTCTGTGTGTATGTGTGTATCTGTGTGTGTGTCTGTGTATGCTTGTGTGTGTCTGTCTGTGTCTGTTTGCTTGTTTGTGTCTGTGTGTATGTGTCTATGTGTGTGTTAGTGTGTGTCTATGTGTGTTTGTGTGTGTCTGTGTGTACTTCTGTGTCTATGTGTGTGTGTGTCTGTGTGTGCTTGTATGTCTGTGTGTGTATTTGTGTGTGTCTGAGTGTGTATGTATGTGCTTGTGAGTGTGTGTCTGTGTGTGTGTGTGTCTGTGCATGTGCGAGTACATGCTCAAGTGCTTGCTATGTGGTATGGGGGAACACATGGAAGCCAGAAGGCAACTTTTTGGAGTTCTTTCTCTTCTTCCTCCTCAAGTGGGTTCCAGGAATTGAACCTGAGTCTCTAGGGTCACACAGTAGGTGCTTTTATTACTAAGCCATCTTGCCAGTCCCGGGGGGGGGGGTTATTCTCTCCCTCAGTGGTGTGACTTCTCTCTCTCTCCCACTTGTTCACTGAGTGCTCTTTCTCCACACTGGGAAGATGCAAAGGCCATAGAGTACATGGTGTTCCTCCCTGCACACATGGCTTCGTCTGTGTCATGGGGTATGTAGTCACCAGTGCACGGAGCACCCTAGAAGCACTGCGGAGGCTCTAAAGGATGCTAGCTCACCTTTGTTCCCCAGACCACGGTAAAGTAACCCACCAGCCAAGCATAACTGAGCTCCTTACTTGACACAGTGGATAGTCCCACCTTCACAGAGCTCCACAGGATGGGAGGCACAGGTACTCCTGGGATGCAAGACTGAGTTTGAGTGGCTTCTCCACTCATGACCCAACTAAAATATTCACGAGTGATACTTTAGGTGGCCACAGCTTGGCAAGAGAATTGAACCAAATTACGATGCACTAAGAGTGACTGGATAAACACGTGGCTTTGCCCAGCAGAGCCAGTGGGTACCCTGAGAATGGGGTGTTCACTTGGGTTAGATTGCTATTGCTCCTCCAGGTCAACACGGAGCAGGGATGCTTCTGATGTTGGCAGTTGTGCTGTCTACCAGTGTGCGGCTCCTCTTGCTGGGAAAGAATCTCTAGGGAGAGTCAGCGATTCCATTTTGACTTCATGATGAAGTCAGAGGTTAGCCCTGCATCCATGTGACGCTTCAGCCCTGACCCTACAGAGACCAGGCAGGAACCGGCACCAGCAGGGTAGGGACACTGAGTGGGACAGACAGTGTGTCTCAGGACAGGGAATTGTTTCAGGGCTGATGCGTGATGAGGGTATTCGCCAGGCTAAGCAAGGTATGGGCTTAGAAAGGAGGGGCCCTGAGACACTGTCATGCTGAAGACTGCTTCATGGAGATTAGGTTGACATTCTGGGGAGAGGGTGGCATGCAGCTGGCTGCTCAGAAAAGGAAAATTCCATTGTAAGGAGAGGAACAAGAGACCTTAGAGAGCTCAGCTTTTGAACTTGATCTAAGAGGCCACGGGGATCCACTAAAGATTCTACAAGAGAAGTTTGTTGAGGAAGAGACTGGCAACATCCGAAGAGCCATGAAGAAGATAAGTTCGGGAACCGCTGACGTGTGTGATTTATATGGTGTCCAGAAGTTTCCCCGGAGAGCCAGCACATCCTTCATAATTGATTAGGCAAATAAAATTTTACCTCTGACTGGCTGGGATAATAGCATAGCTTTATGCCCACTCTGCGCTCCTCCCTGCATGGTTCAGGTTCATATCTGACCCACCCTGAGAGGAGGAATCCGCTGAGTGAGGAGCTTGGTCATCAAGTGCTACCTCACGCTGGTGTGGCTGGGGTCGGCAGGGGGGAGTCGGGGTGGGCTGCTGCCTTCCCATATAGAAATCGATTCTCTCCGTATTCAGGAGCCTTTAAATGTGAGAGGAGCCATCTGTCTTCATTTATGGCTGAGGGAGGGTGGAGTGGGGGGAGAGCTGACACCTGAAATAACCTGGCAGAGAGACGGTGAAGGTCATTATCACAGGGCACGTGACCCTCCTGCGCTGTCTGCAGCTGTGGCCAGGTAAGCTGAGGAGCCACCCAACTAGCTGTATGGTGCCTCCCCACCTCCCAGACTTCCTAGGTTGAGGTTCTAAGCCCTCAGGACCTCAGAATGCAACTGTATTTATTTAGAGGCACAGCTGTTCCGTAAATAATTAAGTTAAAATGAGGTCAGTGGGATTGGCTCTGTTTCAATATGAGTACTGACTTTATAGGGAGATTAGGGTACAGAGGTACATGGAGAGGTGACCCCTGAGGGCACAGGCAAAGGGTGTTATCTACACAGCAAAGAGGGACACCTCAGGAAGGACCGAGTTGGGAACCCTTCATTTCCAAGGTCCTGCCTCGGGACAAGAACAGATACACATCCGTTGTTCAGGTCACGCTGCTGTCACAGTCTGAGCAGGAGACACATGGATGACACCCAACTCCGTACTGTCTGCCCAGTCACTATTAGGCCACACAGGGCCTTACAATTTAGCCATTCACTGCAGGGAAGCTCAGGCTAACAGAAGTGCTGTTTTCAAACTAACTGAATAACAGAGATACTTGACCAGATCTCCAGCAAACCAGACCCATCCTGAGGACCTTCACTGGCTTTGAAAATGCATTAGGAGCCCACGGGTTCACACCAGCAGTCAATCCTGAGACCATAGGAGGAAAGCCGGAAGGAGCAGCCCCGGCTCTGCCGCCCACGCTGTCTGCTCTTCCAGCCACTCAGTCACAAGAGAGCTTGGGAGCCAGGCCTGGTGGGAAACTGATTAACTTTAACAAGGGAATGGTCTTTCTGAGACCCTCTTCTCCTCCCCCCCCCAATCCCAGAGACTGGTGCTGAGTGGTCAAAATGTCTTCCCTGAAACACGGGTGATACTTGGTCAAACTCCCAGACTCTGGATCAGAATCCGATCAGAAATAAACTCCTACGTTTACCTCTTTTCCTGTGACTCAATCTGGCCATCTTTACCTGTGTCCTGTTCCCAAGTCCTTGCCACCTTGGAAGGCTGTGGGGCTGGTGAAAGTGTAGGCTGTCAGTAGGAACACTGAGTGTCCTCCCGAAGGGGAGGGACACTGCCATAGCCAGGCAAAGAGAGGGTTAACCGCTGGATAGCTGGACCTCCCCAGGAAGGGCCCCCATTCCTCCCTGAGGTATGGACTGCAGAAATGACCTGCCATTCCAGCAGAGAGAGCAACTGCCCGTAACCCCAATTACTGGGCTGGCGTCTCAGCAGTGAGTCAAGGTGGCTGATACTTGTATCTGATCAGCACTTTCTTCTCAAAGCTGGCTATTTATATCTGTCCCCACACCGAGGGCCTGGTGGGAGCTGACCGAGGTGGCATTCTCTTTAATCGGGGTTCCTTAGTCATTCTGTGTTTATGAATCGATGCATTAAATCTCCAGAGAAGAAAATTCATTCTGTGCTTGCTGGAGTTGATGGGACACGGGAACCGCCATCTCCATAAAGTCTACGGGGACATCCTCCAACTGCCCTTGGGAGCTAGTGGGACCTGCAGTCAGAGGCTCACTGGCCCTGATACACCACAGGTGCACCAGGATCTGTCTGTGGGTAACTAATTCTCTTTGGGACTCCATTGTTGCCCTGTACTTAAGTCCTGCCCCTGGCCGGGCAATGGTGGCACACACTTTTAATCCCAGCATTTGGGAGGCAGAGGCAGATGGATTTCTGAGTTTGAGGTCAGCCTGGTCTACACGGTGAGTTCTAGGACAGCCAGGGCTACACAGAGAAACCCTGTCTCGGAAAAAAAAAAAAAAAAAAAAGGTCCTGCCCTGGTGACTGGTTCTCTCATCACTACTAGAGTTCTGTTTTTGTTCCTGTTGGTGTGACAAATACCAGAACAAAAAGAAACATATAGGAAAAAGGGGTTATAGGCCTCACGGTTCCATGCCGTCACCGGGAAGCCAAGGCAGGGACTCGAGTGGCTATTGGTGTCACACCCACTGTCAAGAACAGAAAGAATTAACACATCCCTGATTGCTTGCTTATTCTTTATCTGCATAGTCTTCTTCCCTCGGACACAGCCCAGGGCTCAGCCCATTCAACAGTGCTCCCCACACTCAAGGTGAGTTTTCCTATCTCAATGAATAGCCAAAACTATTCCCCCACCCTGCCCCCAAAATACCCATAGGCCAAGGTCAACTAAATAATTCTTCATTGAAATTCTCTTCTCGGGTGTTTCTAGGGTGTGGCAAGTTGATATTTAAAGCGAACCCTCACAATGGATGACTGGCAACCAACTGCTTATCCAGTCAAGGGATGAGCGAGGTAGCCCATGACAAATTCCCTAAGCTAGAACTTCCGGACAAGCACAAGGGTCAGCAGTATCATGTCTCCTGCATTTCTAGCTGGGGTAGAGACTAAAAACTTTAACCAAAGCTCCCAGGGTCAGGTTCCCAACACAGCCAGCTGGAGGGAAGGGTGGGCATCTAGTTCTCTTGTAGATGTGATATCTATTTCCAGCAGAAGGAGAAAGAGAACTGTTCCCCGTGTGCCCAGGGGAATCGGTGCCTGTCAGGAGGCTTGACCTAACTCTCCTGGTTGAGCCTTGAAGATGAGTATTGTTTTCTTAATGTATATGAGAATCACAGAAGGTAATCAGTGTTCATCAACCTCCTGTGTGGGAAAGTGAAGCCCCAGGCCCCTGGGCTGTCACCCTTGCTGTCTCAGCTGTCAATCAAAAGGCCGTGACAGAGGGGACTCTAGGACTCTGTTGACTGTGCCTCCAGACTCCTCCAGTTTCCCTTTTCTGTCTTTGGGGAGACCTTTGCCACCAAAGAATCAGTTACCAAGATGGCTGTACCAGGAGAAACCCAAGCTGGTTCCCAGAAAAGGCCACAGGAAGGAGGGATACCCCACTACCCACGGCCTCCCAGACACCCCGGCACGGGCGCCCACGGCCTGCAGGAATCTGCCATGTAGCTCAGCAACCCAGCTTCCCACAGCACAGGAAGAGCCACACTCCAAACACAGGCAGGGAGAAGCCAGGTGAACGCCCCTCCATGGAGCACATTTCTCTGAGGCACAGCAGAGGGTGTGGAATAGCTTTCAAGCCACTGTGGAGGGAGGGCAGCTGAGCAAGCCACACTGAGGGGAATGCTTCTTTGTCCTCGTGGAATATGGACTGCGAGGTTCACAATGACACCTTCTCTCATACTCCACGGTTAATCGGGAGTGTGGGATAGTTGCCTGACCTCAAAGACAGCTTTGACCCCCAAACTGAGGCCATTGTGCAACTCATGTGTGAGAAAGAACCTCAACCACTCACCACCTGTGCTTCAGCCACTTCCTAGCACCAGCCAGGCTGGCAAACTGAGCACTCTCTGTCTGTCTGTCTGTCTGTCTGTCTGTCCACCTGTCCATCTGTCTGCCTGCCCATCTGTCCCTTTGTTCCTCTGTCGCTCTGTGTATCCATCTGTTCATGTGTCCCTTTGTCTGGCCACCTGTCCGTCTGTCTCTCTGTTCATCTGTCTGTCTGTCCTTCTAGCCCTCTGTCTGTCTGTCTGTCCATCTATACCAATGCATCTGAACCTGAGCCTGACTGGCTGGCCCTCCCTAGGGTGGAGGGCTAGTTACAGTTACCAAGGCTTGTCCCCCATCAGCCAATCTGTGGTCAAGACTATGCACCAAGCTGCCCCCAGCTCTGTGCCATCTCTAGACACTAAGTGAGCTCCACTTTCCAGGATGCCAGATGCCTTTACCCTCTGCTGCGTGCTCAGCGGTGCTGACTCTACAGTCTGCCTAGTTGCTGCCAGGCCCTTTAAGGCTTCAGCGCAAAGATAAAAACTCCAAAGAACACCGGGCAGTGGTGGCACACGCCTTTAATCCCAGCACTTGGGAGGCAGAGGCAGGTGGATTTCTGAGTTCGAGGCCAGCCTGGTCTACAGAGTGAGTTCCAAGACAGCCAGGGCTACACAGAGAAACCCTGTCTCGAAAAACAAAAAAAAAAAAAAGAAAAGAAAAAAAAAAAAAAACCCAAAAAACAAAAACAAAAAACAACTCCAAGGAACTTCCTGAATGTGAGCTGATACCTTGCTTTTTAAACTCCAGATGATGAGACTCTGAAAGCCATGCCAACAAGAACAGAACATCAAGGCCAGGGTGTCAGTGGGGTCTGATCCCTCTTCCTTCTGACCTTCAAGTCAGGCGGACATTCTGATCATGGTCAGGGATCTGAGGACCCATAAATGCACATGGCTCTGGTTTTGGTACTAACCAGACATCCTATTGAAGACACTGGCTCCATTCTCTGCTTCCAGCTGCTTCCGATCCTGGAATGTCAAAAATGTTATTGAGTCGGTGGGGTGGGTAGGAAATGGGGCGATTGAGGAGTCAGCTGCTCTTATGGAAGCCATCAGATGCACCGTGGCTCACCAAGGTTCAGCCAACAGGCTCAGAGGGTCGATCACACCCTGGACATGGATACATCCTCTCTGCCCTCATGGTGATGGCAGCAATGGCAAGAACATGGCACACAGGGCACACAGAAGCAGAGTGCTGTCTGCTGTGGACACTCACGGCACCAGATGCGTTAACAGGAACTGCTTCACTTGTGCAGGCCCTGCCTGACCGGGGTGGGTGCTCACCAGAGAGCCACCAGCCAGGATCACTGGCTCCAGGGAGAGCAGAAGCCCGCTCTTCCCACATGGAGGCCCCAAGTCTCTCCCTTTCACTCCCAGCTTCCGCCAAGCTCGTCACGGCTTTACTGTACTGACGTGTATCTGAACACACATTATATTTTTTGACAAAGGAATGCATTGTATGCACCATTCAAAAACTTTAATATTCCATCATTTCAATACACCCGTTCTCTATTATCTGAAACTTTGCTGCATTTGGGCTACCAAGCAACGCCGCTAAAGGTTGCACAACAGTCTTACCGTTTCCGTAGGAACGCATTTTGTGCATGAAATTGATAAATCAATAGGCAGTTTTAAACTGATACCTGTTTCTAAATCAACTCCTCTAGGACTGCCCAGACTCCATGGCATTTTAAACCGCATTGTCTGCAAGACATTATGTCTATTTTATAACCAATATTTTCGTTTTCTTTTTAACTTATTCTTCTCTCATACATCATATCCTGAATGCAGCTTTCCCTCCTCTCCTCTCAGTTCCTGCCCCCTACCTTCCCTCTCCCCCAGATCCTCTCCTCCTCCATTTCCCTTCAGAAAACAGCAGACCTTCTAGGGACATCAACCAAACACAAACACAACCTAACAAGTTACAATCAGACCAGGCACATACTCTCACAGCAAGGCTGAATAATGAGGCAACCCGGCAGGAGGAAAGGGGTCCCAAGAGCAGGCAAAAGAATCAGAGACAGCTCCCCGCCCTCAACTCCCACTGTTAGGGGTTCTGTGAGAATACCACACTACTCAACCATAACATGCATGCAGAGGACCTAGGTCAGATCCACACAGGCTCCCTGGTTGTCGGCTCTGTCTCTGCAAGCCCCTGTGAGCCTGGTTAGTGGATTCTGTGGGACATATTCTTGTGGTGTCCTTGACTCCTCTGCCTCCTACAGTTGCCAGTGTTTGGTTCTATCCTAGGTCTCTGGGCTATCCAGCCTCTGGCTCCTGGCCCTCCAGGAAGTGTCAGGCATGGGCTTCCTCTTGTGGCATGGATCTCAAGTTGACCAGTCATTGTTGGCCACTCCCCTGAGTTCTGCACCAGCTTTACCCCAGGACACCTTACAGACAGGACAAATTGTAGGTTGAAGGTTTTGTGGCTGGGTTGGTGGCTCAATCGCTCCACTGGAAGCCTTGTCTGGTTACAGAAGATGGCCGATTCAGGCTCCGTACCCTCCATTACTAGGAGCCTTCACCATGGTAGATTCCATGGAGTTTCCAATACCCCCAATGGGTTTCTACCCTGCCCCCAAATGTCCCCCAATTCCAATCCTATCTCCCAATACTCTCTCCCCTATCCCCCCTGGCCTGGTCCCTCCTGCTCCCATTCCCATCTACCCCAAGTCCACCCGTGAAATCTATTATTCTATTTCCCCTTCCCAGGGAGCTCTATGCATCTCCTCCTGAGAGCTCCTTGTTACTTAACCTCTCTAGGTCTGTGGATTATAGCATGTTTATCCCTTATGGCTAATATCCACTTATGAGTACATACCATGTTTGTCTTTCTGGGTCTGGGTTACCTCATTCAGGATGGTTGTTTTCTAGTTCCATCCATTTGCCTGCAATTCCGTGTTATTTACTTTTTTAGCAGCCTAGTAATGTTCCATTGTGTAAATGTACCACATTTTCTTTATCTATTCTTCTGCTGAGGCACATCTATGCCGTTTTCCAATTTCTGGCTATTATGAATAAAGCTGCCATGAGCATAGTTGAGCAAGTGTCCTTGTGATGGAACGAAGCGTTCTTTAGGTATAGGCCCAGGAGTGGTATTGCTGGGTCTCGAGGTAGATCAATTTCCAATTTCCCGATGAACTTCCATGTTGAATTCCTAAGTGATTGTACTAGTTTGCACTCCCACCAGCAATGGAGGAGTATTCTCCTTGGTCCACATCCTCACCAAGATGAGCAGTCACTTGTGGGTTTTCTTTGTTTGTTTGTTTGCTTAATCTTAGCCATTCTGACAGGTGTAAGATGGAATCTCAGAGTCATTTCGATTTGCATTTCCCTGATAACTAAGGATGTTGACTTTATCTTTAAGTGTTTCTCAGCCATCAGAGATCCCTCCATTGAAAACTCTCCATTTAGATCTGTACCCCATTTTTTAATTGGATTATTTAGTTTGTCGATGTCTAGTTTCTTGAATTCTTTATATATTTTGGATATTAGCCTTCTGTCAGATGTAGGGTCAGTGGAGATCTTTCCCATTTTGTAAGCTGCCATTTTGTCCTTTTGACAGTGTCCTTTGCCTACAGAAGCTTTGCAGTTTCATGAGGTCCCATTTATCAATTGCTGATCTTAGTGCCTGGGCTGTTGGTGTTCTGTTTAGGAAGTTGTCTCCTGTGCTAATGTGTTCAAGGCTATTCCCTACTTTCTCTTCTGTCAGGTTCAGTGTATCTGGTTTTATGTGGAGGTCTTTGATCGGCTTGGACTTGGGTTTCGTGCAGGGCGATAGATACGGATCTATTTGTATTCTTCTACCTGCTGCTGTCCAGTTACACCAGCACCATTAACATAGTAAAAATATCCATTTTACCAAAAGCAATCTACAGTCTCAATGCAATCCCCATCAAAATTCCAACACAGTTCTTTACAGATTTCCGAGAACAATGCTCAACTGCATATGGAAAAAGAAAATCCCGGATAGCCAACTCAATCCTAAACAATCAAAGAACTTCCGGAGGTATCGTCGTTCCGGAGACATCGTCATTGTGGATTCCAAGCTGCGTTACAAAGCTCTAGCAATGAAGGCTGTATGTGACTGGCATAACAGACAGGCTGATCAATGAATTCTAACTGGAGACCTAGACATAAGTCCACACATCTGTGGACGCCTGATTTTTGATAAAGAAGCCAGAAATATACAATGGAAGAAACCAAGCACACAGTGGAGTAGAGAGGAGGCTTGGCCAGGCTCTGACTTGCCAAACACGACGTCTTCAAAGCAGAGGACTTGGCTGGGGAGGTGACTCAGTGTGCAAAGTGTCTGATGAGTGGGCATGAGGACCTGAGTTCATATCTCCAGGGACCACGTAAAACCTGGGCCCAGCACAGCTCATGTTTGTAGATCTAGAGCAGGGTGGGCAGAGACACGTGGATCACAAGAGCTTGCTGGCCAGAAAATCCAGCTCAGGTTCAGTGAGAGGCCCTCCATTTATCTATCATCTATCTATCTATCTATCTATCTATCTATCTATCTATCTATCTATCTATCTATCTCTATCAATATCTATCAATATATCAATATCTATCCATCTCTATCTATATATCAATATATCAATATTTATTCATCTCTATATATCAATATATCAATATCTATCTCTATATCTATCTACCCATCAATATCTATATCAATATCTATATCAATATCTATCAATATCTATCAATATATCAATATCTATCTCTATCTCTCTATATAGTGTGTGTGTGTGTGTCTCTCTGTGTGTGCTTGTGTGTTTTGTGTGTGTGCACGTGTGTGTGTACATGTGTGCGTGTATGGTGAAAAACAATGGAGGAAGATACCAGACATTGACTGTTGGTCTCCACACACGTACCAAAAAGCAACCAAAAGCAAAAACAAAACAAAAAACCTTAAGATCTCAGGTCTCACTGCCATCTTTCCTTCAGGCTGGTGCAGCTTTGTCGCAACAGGGGCGTGTCACATGTCTTTAAAAAGCCCCCACATCAGCCACAAACCCTTCCCTGTTCCTGCCACAGCTGGTGATCTGGGACACAGAACAGGCCCATGCTTCCCCATCTTCATATTACGCAGACAAGACCATCAGGCTGTCTATAGGTGTGAAATGCAAGATGTCCACCATCACCCATAAGTACAACTTCAAAACACTTCCCCACAGACACGGCGTGAAGCATAATTCAAAGACTCTTAAATACACGTTTGTGATGATGGAGAAATGATTTCTACCCACATGTGAGATTATTTTATTATTATGGGCATGCATTAGAAGATTAAGTATTCAAATGGGCAAACACGGCAACAATAACTCGCGATGCTGTCCCCACATAATTTTTGCGTATGATATGTTGATTAAACTCAAGTTCATTACTCCAGACAAGATTGACCTACTTAGACCATTTAATGTCATCCAGACGGCTCAGCTCACCCATATATCCTCATAACCATCAAACCCGTACTGGCCTTGATATATGAGTCTCTCTGGCTTGAAGCTTCAACTTCCACACAAGCTACACTGCAAGTGGAGTCCTCACCCTGCCCCATGCCTCGCTGCATCGGGCTCAATCAGATCGTTTGGAAAGGCAGAAATTACTCTGAGATGAGGATGTTGGTCAAGAACCCTCATGGAGATGGGAGGGCTTCAGTGTACCCTCCCTTATAACCCCCTCATTCCACCACGTTTCAGAAGGCAGACGGCGGCCAGTGGAGACACTGGGTGGCTGCCAATGGCCAAGCACTTCAGCTGAAGGGCAACCTTGACCGAGTTTAGGTATCATTTGCTTCTTGGCCTCACACAGCATACTATAGGCTCCTTCCCTCTTAGGGCACAGTTTTTCTCCTGGGCAATGGCCCATTTGTCACAGAGCCTTCCCAGAAGGCTCAGCCTGGGAAGTGTTGACTCCTATATGGAGCTACCCTCTCCTCAGGGTTCATTCTGATGGTGACACCACTGTACACACACACACACACACACACACACACACACACACACACATACTCACACACACAATCACACATATACACATACATACACGCATACACACATCACGCGAACATGCACACATACAAATACTCACATATACACGCATACACACCCACACCCACACATATACACACACATACATACACACATACATACACACACATACACACATATACACACATACACACACAACACACACACATGCATACACACCACACACATATGCACACACATACAAACACATAAATACACACACTACACACATACACACATACACACACATACACACACAAACATACATGTACACATACATATACACACCACACACACATACACACTCACACACACATACACACACACCTACCCTACACAAATAGGATGTATATACACCTGCACACACACCTCTGCATACACACGGCATACACACACATACCTGCACACACACCTGCACACAACATACATACCTGTACACATGTGGCATACACAGGCACATATGTACACACATGACATCACAACACACATACCTGCACACATAGGATGTATACACACCTGCACACACATGTGTGCACACACATGTATGCACGTACACACACGCACATGTGCTTGCACACACACACACACACACACACACACACATCTTTAAAAATGACCCAAGCATTTGGAGCACTGCAGAGAAGGGCATTCCCCGAAGACTAACAAGAAGCAGCTGGAGTTAGTGATGTCTGTCTTCCAGGCCAGCCTCTCCTCCCAATGTGCAGGGCAGTGTCTGCCTCAGTGGTCCTGAAGGGCCTGGGACACTGTAGCTACTCAACAAACATTTCTCCTTGAACAGTAGGAGTGAAATGGAGCTGGCTTCGGGGAGGAGGGGGATTGGGAAGCAGGAAGCCATTGGACGGTGGGAGTTTGTGTCCCAGCACTTCTTCACACTCGTGGGCAAGCTTCCCCCGGGGTGACATCTTCATTCGTAAGACATCAGCAGTGGAATTCTGACACTGGAAGGGGAACTCCGCTTCCAGGAATGAAGACTCCCTAAGCTCTCGAGGTCCTTGGTCACTAGCTACACTGGTTGGCTTTTGTCAGCATGACGTGGCTAGGACTATCTGAGAAGAAAGAATCTTCCCTGAGGACCTGCCTTCATCAGATTGGCCTGTGGGAAAATCTCTGGGGCTTCTTATTGATGAATGACCAAGCCCATGGTGAGTGGTGCCTAGGAAGGTAGTCATGAGTGTATAAAAACAGGCTGCAGGCTGAGCAAGTCACAGGGGACAGTCTTCCTCCATGGCCTTTGCCTCAGTTCCTGCCTCCAGACTCCTGTTTGAAGCTCCTACCTTGGCTTTGCTCTGTGGACTGTGATCCAGGGTGTGTTGTTCAAACAAACCCTTTCCTCCCCAAGATGCTTTGGCTCATGGTGTTTATCACAGATATGGAAGCCGATTAGGACACAGCTGTGTCTCCCTGTATGTGCCAAGTGTGTGCATATACCTTCTAGCCACCCTGTGCCACCATGATGAGGGAGCCCAGTGCTACACAGATTGGCGGGTGGTTTGTGTGCCACCCTCCGGCCTCTCAGCAAGCGTGGGTGCCCACCCCACACAGAGAAGACCTGGCACCCCGCAGTGCCCTCAGGGATCCCCAGAGCTCTTCACAGCTCATGGTATATCTGCCACTCATTCCTCTTGCATGTGGAGACTTCTTTCTAGTATGTTCCAGGATACATTCCCTATTAAAACTGCAAATCCCCACAGGAGAGATTTGCTTTGTTTTAACCTTCTATCAGTTGCTTATACTGTAACGTGCAGCGAGGATCTAAAAAACACCCAGGATCAGAAGGAGACCCAGGAGGGCCCTGGGTTTCTTACAGGAGAAAAAGACTGGTAAAACAGAGGGCATAAGAACAAGAACACGGAGCCTGAAACCCTCCCTGCCGAGTCTCTCCTCCGCAGTTTGGTAGAAAAATCTAGATGGCTTCAGCAGATAGACTCACAGAATCTCTATTGCTTGCTGTCTTACCTTCAAATCTGGACTCCAAGGTCCTCACGCTAAATGCCACTGAAGAGGCTCCCTGACATAGTTTAGGATCCCGTTCGAGTTTTTCTAAGACCTAAACAATAATTGAATCCCCAGATACTTAGCAGACTCTGACCACACACAGTGAAATTATTTCTTAGTCATAAACTGAAAAGTTAATTGGCTTCATTTCTTTAAATAGATTCAATTATTTAAGCAACAATGAATCTTCCAGAGGTATTTACAAGTCAGGGATGCCTCCAGGAGATGAAGACTGGAAGTTGGCTACCCAAAGGCCTTTGCAAACTGCCGCTGAGGGGCTTGCCGATTGGGAAGGGATTTATTTGTGCTTATAAAATATAAAAATTGCCCTCAGTGGCATGATTAGATCAGATGCAAGCAGCTTATTAAAAATTAATGCAACCAAGAAATGGAGCGGTCTTGAAGAAGAGCCTGGTGCTATTGAGAACAGTAGGGGGGTTGAGCAGGGAGATTTGTGTATTTTGTGAGCAGTTCACCACCTCCACAGTGGCTCAAAGAGACAGCAAAGCCATTTCTGAGTTCTCCTGGGCTGCCCCTGTTTCCACTAACTGGTCTGTAACTAGATCTCCATAAACTGACCTCCATCTTGGGCTCTGAAGGAGATTATTTCCTAGAGGTCACAGAGGGAAAGGCCATGAGGGGTTAGTCTAAGGTAGGGTGTCATGCTATACAGTGGATGTCCGGGAGTCTAGCCCATATCCTTCTTCTCTCTTCCATAGTTCTGGCCCTGCTTGGATATTAATTAATCCCAGCATAGTGTCTGTAATGATCAGAGGCTCCGGCCCCACCTTTACCCCTCTTCCCATTGCCTTAATAAAAGTTGGTTCAAAGTGTCCAATCCTGTCTCAGGATGTACGATGCCTCTCCTCTGTTCTCTCCTCCGTAGGCAATGCCTTCTGTAAGGACATGCCGGGAAGCACGGGCAGATCATTAACCTCAGCCCCAGCTTCCACCAAAGCAAAACTACTCACAGCTGCAGGGTTAGGTAGGTTAACATTTATCTTTTGAAAAAACAAACGAAGACAAGACACGAGGTCAAGAAACGGATGGGCATAGTGGACCACGCAAGATGGAAGCAGGAGAAAAAAAGACTGGAGAGTGTGATAAGAGACTCATCCACGACAGGACAGCTCTCTATGGAAGGGAGTGTTGGCTCACAGACTCGAGACCCCAGAGCTATCCACAGACTCAGTGCTGAAAACGGTCCCTGAAAGACAGCAGTCAGTTGTGAAATGACAATTCAAGTTGTGCTTGTTTTTGGTCCAGGATCCAGCGACCACTCCAAAGGTTGTGCTCAGTCAGTAAATCACCTTCCATGTAAGCTTAAGGATCTGGGTTCAGTTCCAACACTCACGGAATAGTGCCAGGTGTGAGCGCTTCAACATTCCAGTGTGGAAGGGGACACGCTCACAAGACCCCATCCCTACCTGAGGAGCTAGTGACAACTGTAGACTTCTCAGGGAGGGACAGTCAGCTTTCCTTCAAGGTGTGTCCTTGGTAGGTCAACCTGACTTTAGTGGATGGCCCCACCCCCACAAGTACGTGGTCAGCACAAACTTGACTCAGTAGGCTGTAACCAAAAAGAGGACATGAGGATACAAGGGAGTAGGGAGGTGGGTGGATCTGGGAGGAGTTAGAGGAGTGGAGTGTGTGTGAGTTGTGTGAGTGTGTGTAAGAATGTGTGTGTGAGTGTGTGTGTGTGTGCATGTATGAATCTGGGGGTATAAATGACATGGGAATGCATGTGGAGGTCAGAGGACAAGCTCAGGTGTCAGTCTGTGGTTGCTAGCTTGTTCTGTTGTCTCGTCTGTGGCCAAGCTTCTGGGGAGTCTCCTGTCTCTGGCTTCTGTCTCTCCATAGGAGTGCAGAGATTGCAGCTGAGATGTGGTGTCCTACCACACGTGGCTCCATGTAGTTTCTGAGGATCTGGACTCGGGTCTTCGAGCTTGCTTGGAAGCGCTTGACAGACCGAGCCACCTTCCCAGCCACACACCTGTCAATCTTTAAAGGAGTCAGTGAGGGTCAACACAGACCAAACCATCTCTGCCGGAGTGAGATTACATCATAGGACTCCATGTGGACTCTCTCCTGCCCTAGGAGTCACTCCTGTTACCAAAGTTCCCTCTCAGAACAATACCAGAAAGAGGCTGTCATTTCATTGTTTGCAGAACACGTCTATACACTGCTTGCCTTTCCAGGAGAATCATTTGACGCTCAAAGTGCCAAAGCCAGTGTAAATATGGAATTAATTAAATCTGCCTCTGCTTGAGTCTTTTCAGAATTAACTTATGAAATGTTTGCCGGTTAAATTATTAACATGTAACTCTAAAATAATGAGTCAGTTTAAGGTAATTTAATCGTTGGAAGAATTACAATGTGTACACTGAAGTCTCTCCACACAGGTCTGTTCTCGGGCGTGAGAAGTTGCCCAAGGGTTTTCTAGTCTAGTCCCTGTACATGTGTTGTTTCAATGACTATTTTCATCCAAAGTGATAACGTTTGTTTAACAACCGGCTCTCACCTGGATGGGTGTGTTCTGAGCCCAGCTCTAAGTTGATAGAAAAGTCACTAACAGAGACTGGCCACGGTGCTGCTGTGCTGTGTCCATGGGAAGGGGTGGGTTTCATTTGGAAAACTCAACCCTGGCTCCACAGGGGCAACTCAAGGGAAGAAGATTCAGCTAATGTAAGTTGTAGAATCTTCCTAGAAGAGCATGATGGGAAAGTGGGCCCTTCACAGAGGGGTGCCTGACTGCCCCTGGCACTTACAGGAAGTGCAGGAGTATCTTCTTCTGCTACTAAGAGCTGAGGTCTGCTGGACTGGGACAGCCGTCCATTTTATGGTTCAGGGCTGAGCAGCAGGTTCTCAAACTTTGTCCAGAATAATCCTAATATTCCATGGGAATGCAACCAGGGGCTGGAGCTGCGTGCTGAGACCTAAGACCCGCCACCGCACCCCCACCCCCACCTCCACCCCATAGTGCTATTAGAGGTGCCAGCCACAGCAACGCTTCATGTTCTACACGGCTTCTCCAGCCAACTGCCCATCATGGGCATTTCTCTAAGGAAGGAGAGAGACGGGACATGTTTTCAGTGATTGTGACAGCCTTGGAGAGAGACAAAGAGACTCCAAGCCTTCAGCCAGGTTTCTCCATGTGTGGGGCAGCAAGAATGTTTAAGTCTGATCTGGTCTAGAAAACTTGTCATGTATTTGAGTCTGGGTTGCCGTTTTCTAGTACAGCAGTGTGTCAGCTAGAGAAAGACAAGCCATTCTGTAATGCAAGCAAGCTTGGAGTTCGGGCTTCAGAGGAAGCCTGTGGTTCCCTGAACTCCTTCACAGAGGCACGAGGGCAGCCTTTGAGAAAGGAGGGACTGTGTGTAGGGGTGGAAGATGCCTGGCACGCAGAGGAGAAGGTGCCAGCAGCAGACACATGGTCTCCCGGGGTCTCCTTTCTCAGTATGGCCCAGGAACTCACAGCAAACAGCCACGCCCCACTTCAAGCCTCCCCCCCCAAGCAGGAAGATCTGTCTGCCTCTGGTATCCTTGTGTCGATTTCCATCTCCAACAGGTTTTGTGCTCTCTAAGACCTTAGGGAGGCAGGACAAAGACAAAAGCTACTTTGTAAAACATTTACTTTCACAAAGTAAAAGCCAAAGACAACTGTATCGCCATCCTTGCCCCGGGAGACAGGAACTCTGGGTTCTAAACTCAAGGGGCAGAGACTTGAAATGCTGCTGCCTCTCCCCAGGAAGCTCTCTATCTCTGAATGCCAATTTCATGCTTCAGAGAGTTGACAGCCCATCCGTGGGGTCAGGAAGGACTCCTTTCAGACTTGGCCCAGCCACTTTGTAGTCGATGGACAAACAGAAGTTGCAAATTTAGGATTTGTCGTACATGACCAGAAACTAACACTGCAGGGGTGGGTACTAAGGATGGTGAGGAAAGGCATGAGAGAAACCAGCTCAGAGATGCCTGAGGGAGGGGAGCAAGTGCCTCTGTACACCTCCACCCCCTTGTGTTTTTAATATCAATGTTTCTGTTGCAATATGATCCTCATAATTCTTCCTGTACCCCTCTTGCCTTTGTCTTCATGTGGCCGTGCTGTAATTTTCAATTTAATTAGTGAAGTTCTGTTAGGTGGCACTGGGTCTTGCTTTATCTTTGAAGCTAATACCGCTAATTGTTCATCCAGCCTTCGGTAATATCTCATTAACTTTATAGGCTATCGTTTCCACATCATCTACGGAATTAATTTTCTGAAAATCTAGAGACGTGGTGGTGCCTGCAAACATTTTCCTTCGGAAACAAAACAAAACCGTTTAAAAAAAAAAAAAAAAAAAAAGCCACCTGGTAAAGTTAAAGAAGAGACCATGTTTGCTGCTGTGATGTCCCTCAAGGAATGCGTGTCTAAAACCATCATTCCTTTAATTTTTTTTTTAATCCTACCTAAGCAATTCATCATTTTTATAACAGCCATTATCCATAAGGCATTTATGGATGCACAGATAAAAGACGGGCTTTGCATGCAAATGTTTGGAGGGAACACGACAGGGACCCTCCGATTATTGGCTTTAATATAATGAAGTGTCACCCAGATGACTTTTATGATATCCATATGATTTCTCGGAATGTTTAATAATAACCATCCCACCTCCTCCTTGGAAAGGTAGGGGGCTTAGCAGATAACAGAACGAGGCCCAGCTATAAGGGACCGTCACCTACACCGAATCCTTCACACCCCAACTTTGCTCTGGGCTCTTCCCCTGGGCCACTGCCTTTAAGCAAGAAGTCTATAACACTTCTCCTACTTCTCCTGGTACCTTGTATGTAAGACACAAGGGGGCAAGTTAAGCTCTCCACACCCCCAGCACACCCAGGAGATTGCAGGTCCCCTTTCTTGTGTGATGGACAGCAAGAGGTAACACTTTTCATAGTCCCATATTCAAGACAGCTTTGCTAACGGGATGCATCTGCAGGTGGAGGGTACACCTCACGGTAGTGCCTGGAATCTCTGGCTTTCAGAATTGCCCCAGAATCTCAGGCTGGTAACACTGCCTGCGCATGTCCAGAGGACCATGTAGTCAGTCTCTTCCCTCTGGAGGATTTGTGGTCTCCTCCGTTGCTGGGAATGTGTCTCTGGATGGCTGTGTTTTTACGGTTGCTGCAAAATGGGAGCTGTGACTAGATACTTCAGACCTCACGCACTAGGAAGGAGTGTGATCTTCAGTCAGCAGAGGCCGGGGTGGGGGTGGGGGACAGCTGGACAGAGAACAGAGAATCAGGCTCTGGCTGCCACCGCCCTTGGCATGACAAAGGAGTGGTCATGATATAAGAGACTCTGGGAATCAGGGCACAGTAGGTCCACTTGGTGTTGGGAGAATCTGACAGGACAGATTCACAATGGATGGACAGAGAAGGATTCCAGATAAAGGGTCTCAAACTTGGGTAGATTGGCTATGACTACTCACCTTGGATAATGGTAGTACCCTGCCCCAGCAGGTAACCATAGAGGACAGGAGTGACGGGGCCACACTTACGTGTTCTGATTTATCTCCCACACACAGTTCCTGGTCTCTCCTTCCGTACTCCTCTCCCGGACCTCACACAACAGGTGCCCTCTGTCCTATTTCTCTCTGAGCCCCCAAAGTATCCTCTGATCAACAATTAAATAACCTTAAGTTGAGTCATCAGCTTCAGGTACATGTTAACAATGTATCCAGCAATATTTCCTGAGTTAGTTTTGAGAAGACCCAAGCAGAGGCTCCCTCCCCCTGAAGCAGGAGAGAGGCACAGGGTGGAAGAGTCACTTGCCAGGGCAGAAACACCTCTCCCCAAGATGGAAGTGGCTCTCCCCAGAGCATCCAGATCACTCAGGTTTGGGGATTTGTGTCACCAGCAGTCATCCTAGTATCCATGTCTGAGAATCAGAAAGTCCAAATTGGCCAGGAGTCTTAGAGACTGATCAGACATGACACTCTTAGCATAGCGTTCTGTGACCCAGGGTGTCCAGAAAATGGCTTGTCAAATAAGCTCCTGGGCCTCCATTTTCAGTCTCCCTGGAAACAGCCAGGGCAATTCAATTCCACAAATGTTTCCCGGCTTTGACGGTGGGCCAGAAAAAGCTACGCACTGAGTGCTTTTACATAACAGTGGTAGAAACCAACTCAAAATAGTGTAAGCTAAAAATGGGATTCGTGGGCTCCTGTGGCTGAGACACCACAGAGTGGGAAAGTTGGCCTCAAGGACCCTCATATTGCTGTGGCATAAACAGGGCCCCTCTAAGTGTTTGCCAGCCGGTCCATGAGATCTGATTGTCTTCAAAACCATGACTGTCCAGGGCCTGGAGAGAGGGCTTAGTGATTTAAAGTTTTAGCTGGGAAAGTGAAACCAAGTTAGGTGCCCGGTGTGTGTCCAGGTTGCCTGTAGTTTCAGCCTTGGAAGATGGGCGCAGGGGATCTCCTCCTAAGTAAGTGGGCTAGCAAGATTTCAGAAAGCTTAAGTTGTATACCCTTGAATAACACCCATTGACCTTCTCCAGACCCCAGAAACAGCAGCTACTCTGAGTCTCTGGGATTCACAGACTCCGGGCATGTCAGATAAATGGACCCTTCTCCCTGTGGTCTCTGATCTGCTGTCTTCAAGATCTATCTTTGCTGTAATTTGCATCAATAGTCCATTCTTTGTCTTGTCACGAAATATTCCATTGTAAAAGTCTGTCACATGCTGATTATTCCCGTGCCAGTGTATGGGCATCTGAGTTAAGTCTACTTCTTAGCTACCAAGGCTTAGGATAAGTTCACGTGTGTTTGTGTCTGCATATTCCAGTGAACAGGCTGGTCCCCAGGAATGAACATGGTGGGGTATTTGTTTCTTTTGGCTATTTTAACAAACCGCCTCAAATCAAGGGACACAGCGAGCACACAGATGACCCAACAGCTCTGGCGGTCAGGGCCCAGCCCAGCTGCACTGGATAAAAACATGGGTGTGTGTGTGGCTGGGTCCCTTCTGGAGGCAGAACCAAGTCTTGGCCTTGTCAGCACCCTGGCATGCGGCTCTTCCCCCAACTCTTAGCCAGGTATGACTCTCTCCTCTCTGTCACTTCTCCCTGTAACAGAGGCACTGTGACCACACTGCACCTACCCATACAATCCAAAGTAACTGCCCATCTTGGAACTTCAGACTTAGCCACTAGGGCCCCTGTGCAGATTCCTTTGTGCTATGGAAGGTTTGAATTCACATTTGAATCTGGGGGTTGGGATGGGGACCTCTTTGAAGATGTCGCTGTGTTATATGTGATAAATGGGATCATGTGACTGTTACATTTTTAAGTTCCAAACTGCTTCACAAAACGACTGGCTGTGCCATATCACACTGCAAACCTCTGGGGTTGGGCCAGTGACCTGCACCCCCAAGGCTTTGTCAGTGTCCGTGTTTATATTTGGTTCTATTTGTTGGTAGCCATACCAGCTGATGGGAAGTGGACTCTTGTTTTCCTAAAGACCAGTATTATCAAGCATCATTCCACAGGCCTATGGGCCATCAGCAGACCTCCTTCGATGAAAGGCAATTTAAAACGTTTGCCTAGTGTTAATTGGGCCATTGTTTGCCTTGCTGTGGTTTGTTTTATGGTGCCAAGGATTGAACTCAGAGTCTTCAGCTTGTTAGGTCAGTACACCACTGCTCAGCTGTGTCTCTGGAACTTCATGTGTCATTTTAAAAAAAGATTTGTTTGTTTTAGTTTATGAGTATTTGCCTGTATGTGCGCGTGGTGGCTTGACTGGGAGAGTGGCACTATTAGGAGGTGTGGCCTTGTTGGGGTGAAGTGTGTCACTGTGGGCATAGGCTTTAAGATCCTCCTCCTAACCACATGGAAGCCAGTCTCCTAGCAGCCTTCAGATGAAGATGTAGAACTCTCAGCTCCTCCTGCACCATGCCTGCCTGGATGCTGCCATGTTCCCACCTTGAGGATAATGGACTGAAACTCTGAACCTGGAAGCCAGCCCCAATTAAATGTGGTCCTTATAAGAGTTGCCTTGGTCACGGTGTCTGCTCACAGCAGTCAAACCCTAACTAAGACAGTGTATTTGTACATCAAGTGTGTGCACCATAGAGGGCAGAGGAGGGTGTCAGGCCCCTAGAAGTGGAATTACAGATGCTTGTAAACCACCACGTGGGTGCAGGAACCAGACCCTTCTTGACAGGAGTCGCCACTCTGAACCACTGAGCCAACTCTCCAGCCCTAGCATGAGTCTCTTATTATTTAACCATATAACTTTAAGTATATACATTTATAAATCATGTTTGTGCTTTACTAGATATGTAAATTGGAAAGGTTTTTCTCCTCTGGGTATGATGGCTCCTGTCTTCAATCCTAGGACTGGGACAGGAGGATGACTGTTTCTGCAGCCAGGCTGGCCTATCCAGGCACAGACATAGCATCCACCTTCTCACCTTTTGAGGCCACACATTCTTGAATTTTGAGGAAGTCCAACTTATTTATGTAGACTTCTGCTGCTTAGAATTCAGCCTAGGAAGCCATTGCCTGGGTGAGGCTTATGTGCGGATCTTCTGGGTGTGCCATGGACTTAGCTCACACACTTAGACATATGAGCTACCTGGGGTCCTTTCTGCTAAGTGGTATGAGGTATGCATCTGACTTTAATCCTCTATGTCCTTTTAGGTCAATATCATTAAATAGATTATCTGGGGGGCTGGAGAGAGGACTCGGTGGTTAAGACTTCTTTGCTGCTCTTGCATAGGACCAGGTTCTGTTTCCAGCACCCACATGGTACTCACAACCATCTGTAACTTTAGTTCCAGGGGATCTGACACCTTCTTCTGGGTTCCACTGGCATGTGTGTGCATGCATGCATGCACACACACACATACACACACACACACACACACACACACACACAGAGAGAGAGAGAGAGGCTGCAAAAAGGGAATAGCCAGCTCTCCCTGCAGATGGCACGCCTTGTAGACAGATGTTCTAAGCAACACAAAGCAAACATGCAAGCTCAGAAACCAGCTTGGTGGTGTTGCATAACAAATCAACACACAAGAACCAAGCGTCCCAACACCAACAGCAGAGAAACAACTTAGAAGGAGGCCGACACCCAACTCCACTTACGGAAGCACAAGAGAAACGCCACTGAGAAATGGAATTTTTTAAAAAAGCCTAAGTCTCGTGTATTGGAAACTCCAAATACCACCGGAAGGAAAGTGAGCATGGGAAGGCATCCCAAACACACGGAATGGGTGACTTGCTGCAGCTGAGATGGAAAATTCCTGTAACAATCCTGCAGATTCAATAAAGTCCTTGATGAAATACTTACGACTTCATTCTGATTGATAAAGTGGTAGTAAAGTTCGTATGGAAACGTAAAGGGGAGAGGAGACCAGGGTTGGCAAGTTTCAAACTCTAAAGGCACAGCAGCAGCTAGGGCTATGAGATAATGGCGTGAAGATGGTCACATGGGCCAGTAGGGGCAGCACTGGGAATCCAGACAAGCCCATACAAGGATGAGCAAAACTTTACCTGAGTCGAAACACAGTGCAGTCAGGGATCTCTGATACATCACCATGAAGTCTCACCTCAACGTGGTCGACAATTTTGTAGAAACTCGTGGTGCTCAATCTTCAGATAAGCTCACTTGCAGCTGGGGGTGGGGCAATGGCTGGAATACCAGGTGCTGGTCTCGGGGTGCTTAGATTGGGCGAAGATGTGCTTCTTAGTGAGGGAAGGAAGCAAATGCCACAGGGGGGGAAATTAATTGATAAATTTTACTATGCTGAGGTAAGACAAAACCTTCCCAAATTAGGATGTGCTGTTTCAGAAATACAAATATAACCACACTAGGAGAGAGAGAGAGAGAGAGAGACTCTGTTCTGAAGGCTAGGAAATGGTCCGTCAACTTCCCAATGTTAGATTATTTTGCCTTTCCCAGTTGGATGTTGCCAGAACTGAAGTTGGGCGTGACAGGAGGCGGGGCCTGAGTTTATCTCATTTGCATATGGGACCAACTGCCCCTGCCGTCTTGTGGCCCTGGTCTACAGCACACGCACGCCTCCCTGCTGGAGCTGCCCATGCCGCTGCTGACCTGACCGCTCAGCACCTGTGACTTTCTGGTGCCCAGTCAGCCAGCTCCTCTCTTCCAAGCACCCACTCAACCGTCTCTCTACAGTATTTTAAAGTAAGGTTCTAATTTTCTCCATACAATGTCTATAATCCTCACATAGATGTATTTTCTAACCTTTAAAAATCTTTCTTCAGTGTCCACTTACAAAAATATAAATTACACTTTCCTTTCTGACATATGAAATTGACTTTTTTTTCCTCTCTTCTTTTGGCTGTCCGGGTGCCTGAGAAATGCCTGTTACATGTCCCTAAGTACTGTGCGTCATTCCACAGACAAAGAGGGCATAGTGGCCTAAGTGGCTAGGCCTGAGCCTTAAAGCTAACGATTCTCTCCTGGTGACAGGGGACAAGAGACAATCTAGTGTTTACCTGTCTGTGGTGAGTGTCCTGTGGGGGTGAGAGAGCAGGGCATGGGTGGGAGGCAAGCCTTTTAAGGAGGGTCACCCTGCTGAACTGGTGGTGGCATATTCGAACTTTAAAGAAGCAGGAGGAAGAGAGGACCTTTTCTTGACTGTTTGTTTAGACAACTTTCAGGAAAAGAGTCTCTCGTGTGGATTCCAGGGATAGAACTCACGTCCTGAGCCTTTGCAGCAAGCACCTTTACCCTCTGGGCCATCTCACTGGCCCCTGACCTCTTCTTGTGTCTACACAGGTCAAGCTTCTCTACGCCTTGGACTTGTAGGACCATAGTCACCTTTGCTCTGTGTTCCCTGTTATTGGACCCAGGCATCACTAGCTGAGAGTTGGATGCAGGGATCACTAGCTGAGAGCATCTTGGTGTTGTTTGTTCAGTCGTGTGTATATGTATGTTGTAAAAAGTAAAATGTATATTCATGGGTTTACATGTACGCCTTGGCTGTCATTTCTCTGTTGCTACCTATTTTGGTTTGTGAGGTGGGATCTTTCACTGGCCTGGAACTCTCCAATTGAGCCAGACTAGCTGGGCAGCCAGTCCCAGGGTTCTTCCCATCTCCACCCCCTCAATGCTAGGACTACAGGTGCTTGCTGCTACTCCCAGCCTTTTTCTGTGGGTTCTGTGCATTCAACTCAGACCCTCATGCTTGGGAGGGTTCACTTTACTGATGGGGCTATCTCCCTCGCCTTGAAAGCATTTTGTTTATGCGTGTATGCATACCCTCCCTTGTCTGCCTCACTAGAAACAACCTCCCTGAACAACAGCAGGTGATTGCCCCACATGGAGCCAATAGTGGTCACCCTGGGATCATTGTCTGCACTCCCCGACCCAGCCCACCATACAGGCTCCACTAAGCTTGTCATATCCTGTGCTCCTGTGTGTGCCACCTCGAGGGGCATAGTCCCCACTGTCCCAGGACCTTAGGCATAGGAGTTTGGGACAACTTTCTCCAGCACTGGTACCCACATGGGGTCAGCAGGTCAGCATGCTTACTGCCTGAGAATACTAAGGAGTGCTCACCCAAATTCAGCATCACTGAGAATCGTTATGTGTTTATCTTAGGTTCAGAGACTGCAGAATATACCTTTTGCATCAAATGGGGCTTGGGAGAATCTAATCAGCAGTAGATTGGTAGATAAGGGACTTAAGCTTCTCAAATCCCTCGACTGTAGGAGATGGGTCTACACGCAAAGACAGAACAAAGAGAGAAATGAGCCTGTGTTCTAATCAGCCAGCAGCATCACTCCCCCCTCCACAGGCCACCAAGAAGCCAGCACCAGCCATGGAGCTGGCAGTACCTGAGATGTTTAGGCTCCCATCCCCAAGACAGAGCATCTCCTTTTACACAGAAAAACACAATACTGCCACGTGTAAGTCACTGCCGACTCCACAATACCTTCAACACTCTCTTGCAAATTATCTTGCTTTATACTTTCTTTCTTGTTTTGTTTTGTTTTACGGTTTATTTATATCGAAATCCAAGAAAGATCTGAATGCTTCAGTTGGTCAATGTATCCCCCCAATAGCTGTTTTCCCCTTCTCTCTCTTTCTGTGTGTGTGTGTGTTCTCATGCTGCCTCATCTCTCTCTGTATCTGTCTCTGTCTCTGTCTCTCTCTCTCTCTCTCTCTCTCTGTGCATGTGTATGTGTGTTCTCTCATGCTGCCTCCTCTCTGTCTCTCTTCTCTCCTCCCTTTGTCTTTCTGTCTATCTGTCTGTCTGTTTCTCCTCTCCCCACCCCCTTTTCTCCCTCTCCTCTTCTCACCCCTCCCCCGGCCCAGTCTTTCTGGACTTCTGTAGAGTCCAGATCTCACCGACTGCCCTGTAAAACACTAACTAAATCTAAGAAGCTAATATCACTGGCTGGCTCAGGGTTGACTCTTGAGTCACTGCTGGGCTTTCCACTGCCTCTCATTGTCTTGGTGTACAGTACAGAATCCCACACATACAGGAAGCATCTTCAGTGTGATTTCTGATTTCCTTTCCCCCATGTTTCTCTCAGAGTGACTCCTGCTTTGCTCTCGTGGAAGTGTCAGAGATCATGATCGTGACCTGTCCCCATTGTCCTCCAGAGCCTGAGAAATGTTGCTGTCCTGTTGTCTCCTCTCTCGGTCTCTAAGCTGGAGTAATTCCCTGAAAAGAAACCTCAGTTCTTCAGAGCAACCTGGTGATAGGGGTTTCTGAGAGTGCTCAGAGGGTACAGGTGACTGCTGCACCAGCTGGATGATCTGAGTTTGATCTCTGGAACCCACGGAAAGGTGGAAGAAGAGAGACTAATGCCTACTGGCTATGCTCTGACCTCATACATGTGCTGTGGCAGACTCTCAAAGGAATAAAAAACTATAATTATAAATGAATGAGATAAAAGTTTGGGGAGTTTTTGTAGAGATGAAAAAGAACTGCCAAGTAGCCCAAGGAGGCTGAAGCAAGAGTCTCCAGGCCATCCAGGGCTGCACAGAAAGACCCTTCCCACAAAGTAAAAGCTGTCAGTTTTCCTTTTAAATATCTACTTGGCTCCCTAGTTTTCCCAAGGGTACGTGAGTTCTAGTATACATACATGTATCTATATATCTATGTATCTATCCATCCATCCATCTGTCCGCCCATCTGTCTGTCCATCTGCTTGTCTGTCTGACTGACTGTCTTTCCCTGTGTGTCTCTGTCTCTGTCTGTTTCTCTCTTCTCTCTCCCGTTCCTCTCAGTCTGCTCTTCTCTTTGTATTTCTGTCTGTCTCTCCTCTTCCCTGTCTCTCTCTCTCTCTCTCTCTCTCTCTCTCTCTCTCTCTTCCTCTCCTCTACCCCCACACACTTTCATTGTCTTTTGTCCTTTGGGTCACTATGAACTCATGACTGTAAACATCTCTCACTTCTTTCAGTTGATATCGGCTGCTAGTGTGAATGGCTAAAGCCTGGCTCGGGGATGGCCAGGCTCGGGCCTGGATGGCATGAGCTCTCCCAGCTGGCTCTCGGGCTTTGTCTGTTTACACTTTAAGCTGTTATTAGCATGACTCTGACTCTGGTCACTGGAGGAGTCCTCGCTTCTTCTCCTGTATGACAAAGACTGGGAGAAATGCTGTTTGACCTTACCTCAAGTCTGTAGTTGGCAGAAGCTCAGAGGCCTGAGAGAAACAAAGACTAGACTCCTGCCTGCGATGGACAAAGACTATAGTCTGTGTCCTGGGAGTGTCCACTGTGTCCTGGGAGTGTCCACTGTGGCTGGGAGTGTCCACTGTGGCTGGGAGTGTCCACTGTGTCCTGGGAGTGTCCACTGTGTCCTGGGAGTGTCCACTGTGTCCTGGGAGTGTCCACTGTGTCCTGGGAGTGTCCACTGTGTCCTGGGAGTGTCCACTGTGTCCTGGGAGTGTCCCCTGTGGCTGGGAGTGTCCACTGTGTCCTGGGAGTGTCCACTGTGTCCTGGGAGTGTCCACTGCTGCCACAGCTTTTTTCTCTTCTGTAGTGGACAGTGGGTGTTCAAGGATGTTATTATTCACATTGAGTATGCATGTGAGTGAGTGTGCCTGTGAGTGTGTTTGTGTGATTGAGTGTGTGTGAGTGTGTGTGAGTGTGTTTGTGTGATTGAGTGTGTGTGAGTGTGCATTGAGGGTGCGTGAGTGTGCATTGAGTGTGTGTGTAGATCAGAGCACACTTTGCAGGAGCTGGTTCTGTCCTTCCACTGTGGGCTCCAGAGTGTGAGGTCAGGTCACTGGGCGTGGCAGCGAGACCTCCCCTGCTAAACCCTCTCTCTGGCCCCTATTGAAGGCATTTGTAGTGAGACAATATCATAGTTTATGCGGATATTTTTTACTTGAGGCAAGAACCATGCCACATTTATTAAGCCCATAGACACTTAGCCCTCCTACAGTGAAAGCCCTGTTCACACAGTAGGACATCAACAGGCTGCCTGTGTTGCACAAGAAAAATCTCTTACAGAGATAGTACCACCACTAAAAGCACCATTAAGGAAAATGTGAAAACTTTTAGTTTTAGTAAGAGTATGAGTGTGTCTGTCTGTCCGTCCATCCATTTACATACACAAATATGTGCATCATTTTATCATATTACTGTGTCACAAAGATTTCTGTCTCCACACACCACCTGGTGGTTCACACCATTGCTATGGAATACTGCTCTGGAGTTACTGAGTTTCCAAATGCAGAAGGGGGCACCGGGTTGTTTATCTAATTCTGGAGATGAAGGTTGGGCTGTGGCTGGCTTTATCTGGTCTCCAGGTATGGATGTTGGAGTTTGCTAGATTTAGCCAAATTCTCCTTCTTACACATTACAGTGCTGTGGTGGGAATCAATGTCCCACGGCCCACCTGTTGGGAACCTAACCGCCAAGAGCTCCATGCTGGGAGGTGAGGGTTATGACAGGTGTTCAGGTGACAAGCTCATAGATGGTCATTGCTGCAATAAGAGATCTCATGGCACAGGTTTGTTCTCCACATCCCCTTTGTCACAGGAAGGAGAGTCTCTGCTTCATCCTTGGAGCTCTGCAGTAAAAACACAGAGAGAAAACTCTTACCATTGGACTGGACCTTCTGGTGCCTGACCCTGAACTCCAAGGCTCAACACAAACCTTCACCCTCATGAAGTATCCAGCTTGTGGGAATGGGCTCCAGCAAACAGCACACAGTATTATACTTCCGCCCAAACTGGCAGCCTGTGGCCAATGGGGCCAACATCAGCTGATCTGCAGGGAGCTAGCAAACAGTGCAACCAAAGCCTTTCCTGGCAAACAAAATAAAAAAACAGAGCTCTCTGGGGATTATTGCTCTCCCTTCACCCATGCAAAGTGAGAATAAACCTTGAAACATCACAGAGCATGGTTGATACCAACCCAACTCCTTATCTTGGTCATCTATGTGTTTGGGATAAGGGTGCTGGCTTTTCTAGAGAGGTCCTCACCCAATCCTTCCTACTACCTTGCAAAATCGAGATCAGTAGCCCTCAGCATCTTTCACAGGAAAGGAAAACGGGGTTCAGAGGAGCCGTGGTACCTCCTACACCTCAGTTAATGACTAGACATACCAGAAGTTGATCTGAAAATTTCGTCCAATGTCAGGAACGTTATTCTTCTGCTAGCAGATAAAGCTCCTGTCAGGAGCAAAGCAGTCTTTGCACATCGTGTATTTGCTTGAATGTCCTTTGAGGGACGTGGTCTGTCTCTGGTTACAGTGGTTGCTGCTGTTGGGAAGGCTTTTTGCCTTTGCTAGGTGAGGTTCACACAGGACCACCCCTCCTCCCACGCACGCTGTAGCTCCTCCCATGGGTCAGTTGAAAGATGCTAGGCGAAGCTCAATCAAGACCACCCCTCCCACGCACTCTGTAGCTCCTCCGTGTCCGTGGGTCAGTTGAAGATGCTAGGTGAAGCTCACACAGGACCACCCCTCCCACGCACTCTGCAGCTCCTCCGGTGTCTGTGGGTCAGTTGAAGAAGAGGCCCACGCTGCATGTGCTACTCTGATGTCGGTCTTACTTCTTCAGTCATGATAAAGACAGCGGGAAGGAGTGTGCCCGGTCCTGCTCCTCCTCTGCTAAGGAGCTTCTGTTCACAGATGACACCACTCTGGCTAACGACAGAACAAATACGATTTGCAGCGACACTATGAGTTTCATCCCCGCTATCTCGAGTGATTGTGACAACTGGTGCGTTGGAGCTGAGAGCTGCCGCTTTGATTTTGCAGTTAGAGTTTGGACACCTGCTGGTTTTCTTGAAGCTTCTAACATCCTTTGCACATTCACTTTCCTTTCCCCGTTTGGATGCCTCTCGCATCCCAGTCGGGTTTGGTATAGACTGAGCAGCAGCTGAGGAAGAGGTTTAAAGTGTATTTGTAGGCTGGCCTGCCGGACTGGATTCTGCTTCCTTCCTGAGGCCAAAGTGTGCCTAGGAACCCATCCTGGCCTACTCCAGCCTCTTGCCTTCCACAGCACACTACTGAACTAGCACTCTCTTGCAGGATGGCTGTGATTACTGGGTTGTGGGACTCTCCTGAGACAGAGCCAACAGAACCTGTGTAGGCAGACAAGAGTGAACTTAACCAGCGAAGTGGTTCTGTGTGGCAGCAACTGAAGGTCTCTGGTGGGCCTTTTGCAGGCTGCAGACCTTTGGGGGCTGGGCACGTATCTGAGGGCTTTCAGTCCTAGGCAAACAATGTTGCAACTCACAGACTGAAGTAGGAAGCCTTATCAGTCAGGAAGCCTTAGAATGCAGAGAAGGACATGAGTCCTGAAGCTGGAGAGCGTGAAGGTTCAGTGTCCAGGGTGCAGCACAGTCAGTTTGGCTTGCTGGCTGCGCCTGTCACCTCTGACCCTCTGACCTGGATGGGTCTCTCCCACATGGAAGGCAGGTTTTCTGCACCTGGTCACTCAGCCTCTTACACCAACCTCTTCTGGAAACTTCAGAGACACTCCTGAAAATAACGCTTTTCTAGAGGTCTCTCTGTCCCCCACCCCTGTTCTTTCTTGGAACTATTACTATATATACCAGACTGGCCTCAAACTCATAGAGATCCTCCTGCTCCTGCCCCTGGAACACAGAGATTACTCGTGTTTCTCATTCATCCTACCTGATGCCTGAAATTAGTCCTCCGCAGGGGCCCTTGGCAGTTATGAGCTTGATCAGTCAATGCAAGATGTCTTAGCAAGACACCAAAGGGCGAGGACTGTCACATCATCATAGATGTCACGGTGGATAGAGAGGCAGCTCTGGGATGGAATCCTAGTCACCTATATCCTGCAGTTGACATAGAGTCAAGTGAGAGGTACTTTATCCAACATCACTCAGCCCTTGGGTCTCGTGGTTGACTGGTAATGCCCCAGCTGAGACCCAAATCCTGGTCAGCCCTGCAGCTCACAGCTCACTGGTGGGACAGCTCTGGTGTGCTCCTCAGCACACAGAGACCACGTTCCCAGCTTTCTAGAGAAGGGCGATGCCTTTCCTCATACGTGATTGATTTGCAGGAAAGGCACCTTGTAAAACCCAACTCCTCCAGAGTGGATTTCCCAGCCTGGATCCCTTCAAGCCTCAGAGACTTGTATTCCTTAGAGAAATCAAAGAATGGGGTTGGGGTTGGGGTTGGGGTTGGGGTTGGTGTTGGGGTTGGGGTTGGGGTTGGGAGCGGGGGTGTGCTCACATTTGTTCATGTCAATGGGGGAACCAGTTTCAAGAAATTGGTTCGTGTAATTACAGAGATGCCCAAGCTACCTGGTAGGCTGGAAGCAAGCAAGCCCATTCCAGCCACGGGGTCATCTACAGTGGACATTTTTTCTAGAAGGACCCCCTCCCCTTTCCCCTACGGCTTTCAGCTTATTGGATTATGCCCACCCACCTTGTGGACATTTGCTATGCTCTGAGCCTATTGACTTAAGGGTTAAGTCCACGAAATAGATACCTTTATAGAACCATCTAGAAATGTGTTGGTCACTATCTGGTCCCCGAGACTGAGAGGAGTCAGCAGACAGAACCGGCCACCAGAGGGACTCTCCCCATTCTCACCCTCCACCCACTGGTGAACTTGACTCCCAGTGCAGGGAAGAAATCCAACAACAGCCTGGAGCAGGCCTGTGTAGCCTGATACAAGGAGACCAGCCTACCTGGTAGAGCCACCGGTCTATCTCAGGTCAGCGGCCTGATGTTGGTTTAGAGTTCCCTTTCGGAAGTCATGGTGAGTCTTCTATAATATGGTCTTAGCTTCTGCTTCCCAGTGTTCCTCTTCTGCTGGGATGAACAGAGCCATCCCAGAGCACCCCCTCCCCCCAGAGGGCCTGTTAGCTTCCTCAGGAGAGATTTGATACTTGACAGGTCACTCCTAGTTTCTTTAAAAGTCACGTGGCTTTCTAGGCATGGGCCCTGCACTCAGCGTGTGAACCTTCCACCAGAACTCAGTCAGCCAAAATGAGACTGTCCACTTTGCGGGAAGAGAATTTTATCAATTTCCCACTAGATACTATTTTTTCCATAAACTTTGAACAGGGAAGTATCAGCTGTACTAACCAGAGATTTGTGAGCTTGAAGGTGATTTTTAAAAATAGCTCGCAGATACGTGTGCTAATAAAAGCCAGCGAGTGCAGGCTCTGCGTCATTTGGATTTGATGTTAGTGCAAAGGCGCCATCTGGGAAACTCCTGCAGATGGCCATGTACAGCTGCTACCTAGGTTGACCAGCAACTCATGTGGGCTGCCCTGGGTTTTCCACTTGGCGTTCAGACCCTCACCCTCTCAACTTGCCCTACATGACTTTCCTTGGATAAGTGCAGCTGGCAGAGCTAGGAGTTTCACACTATCCTTTCTGCTCTGTTCTCAGAGCTCCAGAACACACCCTTGCGAATAGTTTGGGAGATCAGACTGATGGTCTAAAAGCTGTGGGAAGAAAGACAACAGGGGTGAGGTCCTGGCAGAGGGGGAGAGGGTCCTGTGGCCTCTGTCTGCAATGCAGATACCAGAGAAGGTTTTTCACAGACCCTGTGAGCAACAGGACTAAGGAGATCTTGTATGGGCTATCACTGTTTTAAAGAGTGCATAAAGCATTTACTGAGCCTGCTTCACAGTGAGGACAGAGGCCTTCAGGCCTTCTGGTCTTCCTAGTTTGTCTCTGGTACTATAGGCTACAGTCTGAGTTTCCCAGAATTCCTGGCCCTATGTCCTCTCTTTTTGGGGCTTCTCAGCAGAACTGCAGTACATTTGCCTCTAATGGTCCTCCATGAGACTCAGCTTGTCCGTCTGCATTCAAGGGAATCCTAGGGTTAACAAGTGGAGCTACCCATAAGAGTGAACCTTGGGAGAACAAAGGACAGGGCTAAGGGGACTGCCAGGCCTGCTCTGGGTAAGCAGCTGGGATTGGGGAAATGGCTTCTCTTGGGGGCTAGAGAGGTGGCCCAATGGTTAAGGACACTGGCTATTCTTGCAGCACCCACATGCCTGTTCACACGTGTCTGTCACTCCAAATCCAGAGAGTCCAACACCCTCTTGTGACCTCTGAGGGCACTGCACACACACACACACACACACACAGAGAGAGAGAGAGAGAGAGAGAGAGAGAGAGAGAGAGAGAGAGGGAGGGAGAGAGAGAGAACTACCTAAAATAAATAAAATTTAAAAAGAAAGGAAGGAAGGAGGAAAGAAAGAAGAGACATCCTTCTGAGACCCCCCACTGTGCTCTTGTCCAGAGAAGCTCACTGAGGTTTCAGTCCAGGACCTCCCAGGTTGCCCCTGTCCCACCTTGAGGAATGTGACTCCCGCCCTGTCCCTCTGGCGGTGTCCCTTATCCCTGGGTAGTATCATCCATCACCTTCATTGTTGCAGCTCCCTGAACTGGGCCCCGAGCAGACACTGGCTTTATTGCTTGCCTGAAGGCTGGCCTTCGTGGGGCCTGACAAGCCAAGGTGACTTTGGTTGGCAACAATTTAATCATATCGCACAGCCCCCTCTGTCCTTGCTTTGTCTGAATGAAGAAAGACGGAGCTTACAGTTCTCGGATCTCTCATCCCCCCTTGCACCCCGTTCCTAAGCCTGCCACCTTCCTAAGACCTTAGGAGACATTTCCCTCAACCTGAGAATCATTTAAGAAAGAAAAGCAGCATGGCTTTTAGGCTGTGACCTGGCTGCATTCTCGTCTTCAGTTAACAGAGCAGAGCTGGCCACAGCTTCCAAACTTTGGAAAGCAGAGCCTTAGAGAATGCTTGGCGTGAAGGATTAGAGGTGTGTGGGCCTCTCATAGCTGGGTTGTTACAAAGGTGGCCCCAACCTCACAGTTGTGTGTATGCCTGCCACTGCACATCGCAAACCTTGTGGGCAGAGTGTGTTACTCATGGCTCAAGTCTCCGAGGGCAAATGGCTGTGCTGACATGTCTGTCGGGGAGTGTGCACCAGCGCTGGGTTATAGAAGACTTTGGAGCGACAGTGAACAGTCCACTTGGGGCAGGACTGAGTGAGTACTTCCTCTCTCGAAGACTTGGGGCAGGGGAAGCCAAGGTCTTCTCTCCCTCTGGAGGTTTTCAGTCTCTACCATCAGCCTGTTCGATGGGCCTTGACATCTGATGGCTCAACCAAACTCTCATTGGTAGAATCGAATTCAGCAACCTAACCTAATCATCATCCTTGCCTGGCCATCAACACACGACAGGATCTTCATGGCTTCCCTGGGAGCCCATGTGTACTGGCTAGTTTTGTGTGTCAAGTTGACACAAGCTGAAGTTATCACAGAGAAAGGAGTTTCAGTTGAGAAAATGCCTCCATGAGATTCAGCGGTAAGGTCCCTTGTAGGCAGTACCATCTGTGGGCTGGTAGTCTTGGGCTCAATAAGAAAGCCAACTGAGCAAGCCAGGAGAAGCAAGGCAGTAAGTTACATCCCTCCATGGCCTCTGCATCAGCTTCTGCTTCCTGACCTGCTTGAGTTCCAGTCCTGACTTCCTTTGGTGATGAACAGCAGCATGGAAGTGTAAGCTGAATAAACCCTTTCCTCCCCAACTTGCATCTTGGTCATGATGTTTGTACAGGAATAGAAACCCTGACTAAGATACCATGGCTGGCTGCAAGCCAAGCCGGATGGCCAGCATCCGAGATTCCGCTAGACCACAGTCTATGTGAAGAAAGAGCCAGTTTTTCCTGAGTCCGTAGAATTCTGAATGGAACCAGCAGGAAGTTGGAGCTCGAGGCACAATCCAGCAGTGCCATGCTCCCAATTGCAGCCAGGTCCAAACACTGACCTTCAAGCTGGCGAACACTCAGTCCCTAGTCAGATGCAAAGATGTCTTGGGCATGACAGCAGAGGCAGGCACACAGCTACCTGAAGGACAGAAGACATCCTCCTTATTCTTGCTGTCAAATTTGTATGTTCAATACAGTGACTATGCCCCAACACCCATGTTTAAAGTGAGCTGTCCTGGCCTCAAGGGAAGACCATCTGAGAGCCCAGTGAAAGCTCTTCTTCTCAGACAGGACTCTATCTCACACCAGATAATGGGTATCCTCTCCCTCTCTCCCTCTATCATTCTTCCTAGTAACATATTATATAAACACACATACACACACACACACACACACACACACACACACACACACACACACACACACATACTTCTCACACGTTGACGATGGAGCCTGGAAATCTTTCCACATTGGTCCACAGGAAACGGTTATGTCCTCTGACTGAAGCTGTGCCAGCCCCATCTTGTGTGTATGTCTCGGTGAAGCCAACCCATCCTATGAGGGAATGTTAGGTATATCTGATATGTTCAATCATAAACAGCTCAGTAATAGAGTATTCTGTATGTATTTATTTCTAAGACGTCTTCAGGGAGAATTTCTGAAAGTGTGATTCGGGCTCCTGGGCACCTGACTGTGTTATCTCGCCATGAATCAACAAATCCCCACAGAGAGGACTAGTGGAGCCTAGAGTCATTTCATTTCACTTTTGGAGCTGGATCTGGGGACATGGGGGTGGGACAAGGACCTGTGCAGAACTTATGGACTGAGTTACATGACCTTTGGACCAAGAGCCAACAGTCCATGTCTGCTTTCCAGAAGCACAAGGCCCTGGGGAGCTTCCAGGCTCTCTGAGGGACAGCAGCCTGTACTTTGCAGTGGTCATTCACTAGTGTCCCTAATGATTCTGGATTCTATCAGCAGCACGTAAGTCAGAGAGATCAGCAATGCTATGTCAGCCCCAGTTACAGGATGAGACGGGCTTACGCTGAAAACCTCTGAGCTGCTTCCAAAGTCTCAGAGCAGACTTACGGAAACACTCAATACTAGCTTCCTCTTTGACTTCTTTCTTTGTTAAAGAATACTTTTATTTTTATTTTGGGGTTGGGGCATGTGCACATGAGTACCTGCGGAAGCTGGAAGAGAGTGTCAGATCCGCGGGTGGTTATGAGTCACATAATATGGATGCTGGAAACTTATCTCAAGTCCCCTGAAAGAACAGGGTTTGGGGCTTCCTTTCTGTGGCTGTGATTGGGGAGGAGGGAAGGGTTTGGCTTATACTATTAGTGTACTGGCTAAGTTTTGTGTGTCAACTTGACACAAGCTGAAGTTATCACAGAGAAAGGAGTTTCAGTTGAGGAAATGCCTCCATGAGATCCAGCGGTAAGGCATTTTCTCAATTAGTGATCAAGGGGGGAGGGCCCCTTGTGAGTGGTACCATCTGTGGTCTCGTAGTCTTGGGAAAACAGGCTGAGCAAGCCAGGAGAAGCAAGCCAGTAAGTTATATCCTTCCATGGTCTCTGCATCAGCTCCTGCTCCTTGACCTGCTTGAGTTCCAGTCCTGACTTCCTTTGGTGATGAACAGCAGCATGGAAGTATAAGCTGAATAAACCCTTTCCTCCCCAACTTGCATCTTGGTCATGATGTTTGTGCAGGAATAGAAACCCTGACTAAGACAATTAGGTAACAGTCCATCACTGAGAGAAGTCATGGCTGGAACCTGGAGGCAGGAACCATGGTCAAACACTGCTTACAGGCTCCCTCTCTGGTTCAGGTTCAGCTAGCTTCTTATACAGTGTCAGATCATCTGTGTAGGCATGGTGCCGCCCACAGTGGGCTGTGCTCTACCATATCCATCATCAGTCAAGATCATTTCTCACAGGCATGCCCACAGGTCAGTCTGATCTAGACAATTCCTCCGTTGAGGTTCCCTCTTTCCAGACTACTCTGGATTGTGTCAAATTAAAAATAAAATCTAAAGTATACGCAGCAAGCATCTTGACGACTGAACTACCTCTCCAGCCCCCTTGGTTCAGTTGCCTTTAATTGACAATGATCATCACGTGTATTTGTGGTGGAACGCACAGGGTGGTCTCTGGTGTGTGCTTTGCCCCTCGCGATGATCAGCTCAGCAGTGTTCAGACTCTATCTTTTCCAACACTGGTCATTGCTTCAGGCTGAGAGCATTGGAAACCTGCTGCCATTTTGATTTACAGTGTATGACATCATTAAGGATACATATGTCTCTGTTGTAGAAACCAGGACTTCTTCTCCAAGCCAGCAGCTGGGGCTTCATACCCACTAACTTCCTGTCTACATGAGACTGCGCTGTGTCAGTCTTTCCATCTGTGATCCATGTGATTGCCATTATCAGTGGGTACAGCCACTCGCATTGACTCACCAAGAGCCATGTCAGCTGCTGTTGGCAGGAAGAGGGCTTTCCAGAACGGCAGCCTTTGGGGAATGTCAGAGAACAGACTGGTGTAGAGGGATAGATACCCACTAATTCCTCTGCCCTTATCTCCACCTTCAAAAAGCACCCAGGGCAAATGGAGCCACTGATCTGTCTCAGTGAGGAGACACTAGTGGTGACTTCGTAGGCTTTGCAATAAAATTCTTAGCTCTCTGTCACCTGAGATAGTGGGATACATACTGATGCCTAGACAGGAAGTGTCAGAAAATCAACCACTGCCGAGAACTACAGCTGTTCGGGAACTGGTTTTTGAAGGCTGGGCCCTCAGGGTGGAGTCTCAGGCCAGCAGTTTGTGGGAAACGTGGGTTTCCAGAGCCTCCTATCCTGGATGCAACAGGCGCTCAGGGAGACAGTGCTCTACTCCAAAGTGCTCCCACACAGCTCTCAAGGACCTCTCCTGGCCAGGGGAGGAGAAATCCCCCTGACCTGCCAATTCAGTGAGCCAGGTAGGTGGCTCCCATGGGGGTGCCCAGTCATTATACACAGGGAGTCTTGGTTCCCTCTTCAATAAACAAAGAGCTCGCTCAGAAGGGGGTGAGTTAAATGAACAAAAGCACAAGGAAGCTGTCAGAGGGGAGATCTGGTTTTCCGATGCCCTATTACATTCATTGTCTCCATGCAAATAACTTCTCATTATAAACAAGTGGCCATTAGAACAGAAACATGGAAACACACTGAACCCTCAGGTCCTTCCTTGCTCCATTTGCACGGGATCCAATAAGAACTCCCTCTGGTCTGGGCCGCACAGAAATTGAGGCTGGCTCATTCTGCAGCCCAAGAGCTGTGTTGAGCTGCTGCCTGGGGAAAGGAATCTCCAATTTTACAGACTGACAGCTGAGAGGTTCCCACAGCCTCCACCCAGGTTGTAGGACTTCTGAAACAAAGCTGAGAGATCTTGGAATAGAGTAGCTACAGGCTGCTTTTCCCAACACAGTGGCAGAGCCTCAGAGAGAGGAGGTACACATGGGTCTGTTTCCCTGCCCCAAACCAGCACTGGCTTCTCAAGTCAATTTTGCTTATTAGTGAGTGAATCTCCATGAAGGACCAGCTATGTGGAAGCCAGATAAATTATTTAAGCCTTATGTTGTCTCCCTTCTAACTAGTCATAGTCAGAGATTTAATAGGACAGAGTGCAGCCTAAGAACCTGGAACAAGGTCACCCTCTGAAGCAAAAGTGAGACTCCAAGAAACCTGAAGAATAAAGCTTTAAGCTAAGAAGTGGACTAGGTACCCACGAAGCACAGCATCTGTGACAGGGACAGGGACACAACCCCTGAATGAGCAGAGAATTGGGCCATGTGAGTCTGTGTGATCCTTTTGGAACCTGAAACTGAACGGACACATGGACACACACACACGGACACGTGGACACACACACACACACACACACACACGAGAGAGAGAGAGAGAGAGAGAGAGAGAGAGAGAGAGAGAGGCAGAGAGACAGAGAGACAGACAGAATTTAGGACTCAGAGTGCCCTGTCCAGTTAAAGGCAGAGTTAGATTCTCCTTATTTCGCGTTGCTTACAGAGGTATATAAGGCAGGGCTCTCCCAAGAGATAGAAGAGAGGGGAGGGAAAGAGACAGGGGGGAATGAAGGCACAGATGGAGAAAGAAGAGAGAGAAGGAGGCAGGGATGGAAAGTGACCGGGAGAGAAAGAGAAGAAAGATGAAGAGGGAGGGAGGAGAAAGAGAAAGAGGAAAAAGAAGAGAAGAGAGAGAGGAGGTAGAGAACGACAGAAGAAAAGGGTAGGAGAAAGTCAAAGGGAAGGAGACAGAGCAAGGATGCACACACAGAGAGACAGAGATAGAGATTGAGATAGAGAGATAGAGATAGAGATAGAGATAGAGAGAGAGAGCGAGAGAGCGAGAGAGAGAGAGAAGGGGGGAGATTTATACTTTGGTGCCAACTCCCCAGCAGGAAGGCGCTGACATGGCTGTTCACTAGCTCCTGCCAGATGGAAGCTGGAGGTGAACCAGAAGCCCTCCCCCTTTGAGGGTCCCTACCTATTTTTCTCTTGCAGCCGCTGAGTGGGTGAGACCCAGACACATGATAAAAGGTCATCTGCATTATTCCAAGTAACTGATTTAAATATTAATCTAAATATCACCCTCCATGCAAGATCTCATCTGCCGTTTAATCAAAACACTGAGCCCAGAGCCTAGCAGAACTAACACCTGCTCAACTTGAACGAGATCCGATAAGAACTTAGAATCGACAGCAGTATGGTAAGGGCGAGCCAACTGGCTTTGTCTCCTATCAGTCCTTCTTCCCTCAGAGACTGCTTTCCTTTCCAGACTCCACCCTTGGAGCTGTGCACTTAGAGGTTCAGAACCTTGCGTTTCAGAGGCAGCTAGCTAAGGTGGATCTGACTAGTTTGTTCCTTTCACACGCCAACCTCATTCATTCCAGGAAGCCATAGGGAATGGTTTTCAGGAGGTCAGCTAGTGTCTTGACTCTATCCCTTATCGTCTGCCACTCTCAGCCATTGTGGCGGCCCTGACGTTGTCTCCCTTAGGGTTTGCTCCTGGCGTGTTCTGAGAGACACTGGGTGGTGAAGAAGCAAACCTCAGCATCCTCCAGGACCACCCAAGCCCCAGTCTGTGGGTCAGGGTGTCAGCAGCACCTGAGCCCCGGCCTGTGGGTCTGCGTTCTTTACTATGAGGCTGTGAAGTTCCCTGTTTGGTCTAGCAGGGTGCACTGAACTTGGTGCACTGAAGCATGCCTGTGGCACTGAGCGAAGTAGTACAGGTTGAAAAGGTGGACTGACAGCCCAGGGTGCTCTTCTCTTGGGTTAGCCAGCTGGGTGGCCATCACTGCATACAAGCCCAGGACTGCATGCCACCAACACCTGGGACAATGGCCCTTGATGTCCAATAAGGGGCACAGAGTCTGTACTCCAAGGCAGCTCTTCTGATCCACTTTAAAGGAAGCCGGTTGGGGACCACAGAGATGGCTCTGTCAGTAAAGTGTCCGCTGGGCTATTATGAGATCCTGAGTTCGGGTCTTGAGTCCCTGAGTCAAAGCTGGGTATGCTAGTGTGCATCTGAAGCCCCAATCCTGGGGAGGCAGAGGTAGGAGGATCCTGGAGTTCCTCGGCTAGCCACCCTACCCACACCAGTGAGCTCCAGGTTCAGTGAACGATAAGATGGAAAGAGACAGCAGACATTGACCTCTGACCTCTACATACGGGTGCACTCACATCTGCATACACACACACACACACACACACACACACACACACACACACACACACTCATCCCCTCTAACACATACCATAGCACACATACATATCACACATACACACACGTGCGCGCGCGCACACATACACACACACACACACACACACACACACACATGTCACACTCCTGAAGCTTGTCCTTCCAGTTCCCTGCAGAGATGTCTTCGTGCACCTCGACTGCTAACAAAAGCCCAGCTTCCTGGGCATCTACAACCTGAATGAGGCATTCTTTGCAAGCTTTCCATGGATTCAGAGTTACTGATGTTTGCATTTGATGAAAAGATTCACAAATGAGTTTAATGTTCTTGCTACAAACGGTTTCTGGATTCTTTTGTGTTATGTTGCACAAAGACTTAGTTTCCTCCTTTCAGTTGAACCATAGAATTCATCAGCAGAAATTGGCAGAGGAAGCTGCAGAGTTGAGTCACCGAATGTGAGTGGAGCAGGTGCAGGGCAGTGTGGGGCACAGATGCAGGGCTGTGTGGGGCAGGTGCAGGGCTGTGTGGGGCACAGGTGCAGGGCTGTGTGGGGCACAGGTGCAGGGCTGTGTGGGACAGGTGCAGGGCTGTGTGGGGCAGATGCAGGACTATGTGGGGCAGGTGCAGGGCTGTGTGGGGCGCAGGTCCAGGGCTGTGTGGGGCACAGGAACAGGTGCAGGACTGTGTGGGGCACAGGTGCAGGACTGTGTGGGGCAGATGCAGGGCTGTGTGGGGCACAGGTGCAGGGCTGTGTGGGGCAGATGCAGGGCTGTGTGGGGTACAGGTGCAGGGCTGTGTGGGGCAGATGCAGGACTGTGTGGGGCAGATGCAGGACTGTGTGGGGCACAGGTACAGGGCTGTGTGGGGCACAGGTGCAGGACTGTGTGGGGCACAGGTGCAGGGCTGTGTGGGGCAGATGCAGGG
>CM052702.1:137505056-137582556 GCA_028551405.1 Uromys caudimaculatus
CACAGGTGCAGGGCTGTGTGGGGCAGATGCAGGGCTGTGTGGGGTACAGGTGCAGGGCTGTGTGGGGCAGATGCAGGACTGTGTGGGGCAGATGCAGGACTGTGTGGGGCACAGGTACAGGGCTGTGTGGGGCACAGGTGCAGGACTGTGTGGGGCACAGGTGCAGGGCTGTGTGGGGCAGATGCAGGGCTGTGTGGGGCACAGGTGCAGGACTGTGTGGGGCACAGGTGCAGGACTGTGTGGGGCACAGGTGCAGGACTGTGTGGGGCAGATGCAGGACTATGTGGGGCAGGTGCAGGGCTGTGTGGGGCACAGGTGCAGGACTGTGTGGGGCACATGCAGGGCTGTGTGGGGCACAGGTGCAGGGCTGTGTGGGGCGGTTAGGTACAGGACTGTGTGTGGTGGAAATAGGGTGTGTGTGTAGTGGAGATGGGACACATGACAGACTTGGGGGTGTGAGTGGTGGGAATTTGGAGCAGTGTGGGATAGAGACAAGGACATGACTGGAAGCGGCAGGGTTGTGTGTGGTGGAATGGGGCATGCACGGCACAGATGGGGGGTTGGTAGAAAAGAGGACGTCATGGTAGATGGGGACATCTTTGGGGAGGTGGAGTTGTGATGAGGACATAGAGGGACCCTCTTATAGCCAGGCCTGAGCTCACCTGCAAAGGGGATCCTCAGGACTGAATATGAGACAACCCTAGGCTAGCCTAGGTGCTCAGCCAAGGGGAGCTCACACCCTCCTCCCATCAGCCAGGTCATTGCTCACCACGGTTTCCCAAATGGAGCGCCAGGATGCTCTCATTCAGATCAGCTGAGGAAAGATGTATTCATAGGAATGGACACCTCTCTAAAGATGGCATGGCACGGTCATCTGACTCAGGTCACCTCAAAGGAAGGAACGGAGTCGGGGGCAGGGTGGTGCTGATGTTCCTGATTTAAACTGGGGACTTGTTGATGATTTCATTTTCCAACATGACCCAATGGGAGATCTGACCGGTGGCTGCTCACACCCCCAGGGAGGGCTTGTTCCGATTTCTTTTAAGGATGAGGATGCACTCATGCTCAGGCCTCAAGATGAACAGCAAGTCAGGGAAACCACGGCTCATCATGGCTGGCTTCCCAGGTTTCCTGGTATCTCCTGTACAGGCACACATACCCCCAGTGTCCAGGAAGACCTCAGCATACACACTTCTCCTGCCAGCTCCCTGAGGACAGACAGAACAGAGACCAGCCTGGGCCAGCTGGGCAGGGACACTGCTCCAGACCCCTCTCTTTACCTTGGTTTCCCCCAGAGCCTGTTCCCTCTGGTTGTCCTTAGAGATGAGGTTTTCATAACAGTGCTCCCCTCTTTGGAGCTGCCTGCATCTCTCCATGGTTGTACCATGTTCCAGGACACACCTGCTTGGGGATAGACTCTGACCAGCCCACCAACCCAGTCTGTGATGTGTTTATAAAAAAGATAAGGAGATAAAAGAATATGTTCTGTGGGACTGTGGTGAGGTGAGGGGTAAGGCGGCGCCTCAGCCGGCCCATGCCAAGACATCCCTTCCCCCTGAAGGACCAGCCACACGCAGGTATAGTATAGAATGGAGTTTATTTGGGGCATGGAGAAGGGAGTTAAGAGGGTAGTAGAGGCAGAGAAAGGCAGAGAGAGGGAGAGAGTAGAGAAGTAGAGAAGTAGAGGCCAACCATGACCACATGGAGAGGGGGGAAGGGGATGGAGAGGGGCGGCAAGCAGGCAAGGCAAGAGAGCAAGAGAGGAGGCACGAGAGAGAGAGGAGGGGGTAAGCAACCCCTTTTATAGTGGGTCAGGCCTACCTGGCTGTTGCCAGGTAACTGGGGTGGAGTTTAGACAGAATGCTAACAGTCTGCAGAAACACCGTGAATGCTATAACAAGATGCCAGAGCCTGGGCAGCTTAAGCCAGCAGAAATGTACTACTCCCAGTGCTTGAGGTCACAGGTCAAGTTTTCACAGGTACGTCTTCTTTGCACTCCTGGAAGCACCCACCCTCCTCTCCTGGGACTGCTGGTGATCAACAGCAGCCTTTGGAAATTCTTAGCTAGTGGTTGAGACTAGTTACCATAGCTGCAGGGCCACATTTTCCTGAATCTCCTCTTTACACTGTCTGGCATCTGATTGTGTCCAAATGGACCCAGTTCTATTGGATTGGCACCACCCCGGGGACCCTATGGCTCAATTTTCACCTCTCAAGACCTTGTTTTCAAATAGTCATATCCTGAGGTATAGGGTAGAGTGGGTACTTCCACACATTTGGGGGTTTGCACAACTTGCATTTTCTTCTATCCCCCAATACTGTGTTCTGCTCAGCAACAGTAGGAAGAAGCATCCAGAAGAGTTCCGAGTCAGGTGGATGACGTTTTCCTACAGAGGGTCATCCAAGATAGTGGAGTCTCTGTCAGTGTTTATGCATGCCCATATGGCCCACGCCTGGCCCCTTCCTTCCTAGGGAAGCTATGCTGGGAAGTTTGTGCCTCTCTACCTGAGAAACACTTATATCTCAATCTAACTCAGGATGGGGAAACCAGGCCTGCAGAGCCCACCACTGTACTAGCTAGATTTAACTGTCAACCTGACAGAACCTAGAATCAACTTGGCAAGAGAGTCCAAATGAGAAATTATCTAGGCCTGAAGGCTAGCCCACGAGGTACTGTCTTGATTGTTAATTGATATGAAAAAATTCAGCCCACTGTGGGCAGTACCATTCCCTAGGCAGAGATCTTCAAGTGTTTGAGAGAGGAGAAAGCTGGATCACAAACAAGAAAGCAAGCAACACAGGTGCATTCATTTCTCTCTGATCTTGGAATGTGGTGTGACCAGCTGTCAAAAGCCTTTTGAGGCTTGCCCAAAATGATGGGCTGCAACCTGGAATTATGGGCTAAAATAAACCTTTCTTCCCCTAAATTACATTTTTATCACAGCCACAGGGAAAGAATTAAAACCATGACCACCACAGATGGCAGCTCCCTTTGGGATCTTCAACTCGCAATTTCTTTCTGGTTCCCTTTCCTGTTCTTTGTACTGTTTCTTCTCTCCCAGCTAGCATACTGATGCTGTCCCTGGCCCTAGTGACAATTTAAAAAGGTGATCTCTCCGCTCCCAGGTTAGAGTCTCTCCTGTTGGGTAAAGTACTCTATGCTGCCTCCAGAGCTGAATCCCACTGGTGGGATCTCTTAGAATGACCGAATCAGATGCTGGTCATGTGACCCTCATGGACGCCTGGCATGGATCCCAAAGGAATCCCCTCGTGATACTATCATCCTGCTAGGGACAGAGAACACCTCAACTCTTGGGCAGACCTGAGCAAGGGAGACATGTAGTTGAAGGTTGTCTGTGTGGCCCTCAAAGGCAAGACTGGAGGAGATAAAGCCATCAGGTAAGCCAGGGAGCCAAGAGGCTTCTGGCCAGCATAGGGAGCAGCAAAGCAAAGGCAGTCCACGACTGTGGGGGCTTACAAAGATCACAACGACTCTTCGAAGCTGATCCTTGTGAAATTTTCTTGACTATTACTCCTTCTCTCACCACAATTGTTCCTAGAAGGATTCTACATGAGATTTTCAGCCCCAGTATTCTAGGTAGCAGCAGCCTCAGCCATTAGAAGAATCTGGCGTGAGGGAGTTACCAGCTGGTCTCTGTAGGATAATGCCCTAGACGCTCTTCTTTGTCTGTGTCAAGAAGCCTTTGCAAAGCCCTCTTGGAGTTGTAGGAAGCCTCTATGCTGTCAGATCCTCCTGGCAGGACACCTCTCCTGTAATCAGTGGCCATTCAGCACAGGCCTCTGCAGTTGGTGCAGCCAGCAGGGTCAGGGCTGGGTTAAGTACTGCAAAGTAGACTGTGACTCACAGGAACTGCAAGTGAGCAGCGTGCACCATGACCAACACACACCTGCATCTGTAAACCTTCTCTTCCATGTGTAAGAATTGATAAAATTGTACAGAACTGACCACAACAGGACTGCCCTGCCTGAGAGCCCTTGGTGAGGTCAGGTTCTGACCCATAAACACATCACTGTAGGCCCCTGGTTGTTGATTTAAAGGTGTTTTCCTCAGGATGAGAGACTTCACAGGACCAGGTGCTTAAAGCGTTCACTTGCCTCTCAGATTTCTAAGATCCGATCTATCCAGTTAGACTGTCTTTTAATAAAATATTAATTGTTTGACCGTTTCATGCTTTAGACAATTTATCGATCCATCTGTCCATCATGACATCTCTCTAACCCTCCCCATGACACCCAGCCCCTCCCCCTCCCATGCTGCTCCTTTCTTGTTTTTATTTTGTTGTTGTTGTTGTTAAGAACTGTGATGGTTTGTATATGCTTGGCCCCGAAGTGGCACTATTTGGAGATGTGGCCTTGTTGGAGTAGGTGTGGCCTTGCTGGAGTGGGTGTGGCCTTGCTGGAGTGGGTGTGGCCTTGGAGTGGGTGTGGCCTTGTTGGAGTAGGTGTGTCACTGCGGGTGTGGGCTTAAAGACCCTCCTCCTAGCTGCCTGGGAGTCAGTCTTCCACTAGCAGCCTTCAGATGAAGATGTAGAACTCTCAGCTCCTCCTGGACCATGCCTGCCTGGATGCTGCCCTGCTCCCACCTTGATAATAATGGACTGACCCTCTGAACCTGTAAGCCAGCCCCAATGAGAGTTGCCTTGGTCATGGTGTCTGTTCACAGCAGTAAAAGCTGGAGAAAGGGCTCAGAGGATAAGAGCACTGACTGCTCTTCCAGAGGTCCTGAGTTCAATCCCCAGCACCCACATGGTGGCTCACAACCATCTGTAATGGGATCCAATGCCCTCTTCTGGTGTGTCTGAAGACAGCTACAGTGTACTCATATAAATAAAATAAATAAATCTTTAAAAAAAAACAAAACAAAAACAAGAACCTTCCGAATCTAGTGTTACTGCACACATGCACATGGTCATGTGACTATTCACTGGGTCCTGAACAACTTTAGATTTTATGCCTATTACTCTGGCCCTGTTCAAAAGATTGACTAGGGCACTCAAGGGTGCTATGGGGGAGCCAAGTGTCGCTTTGCTAAATGTCCACGCCGTCAGAATGCCTTCTAAATATGTCTGTACCCACCAATCGATCGGCTGCTCTCAACTCGGGTCTGAGAAACTTCATTTGGCAGAGGGTTGTGGTTCATGTGGAGACTCAGAACTGGTCAAAGTTTTAAGTATAAATGACTGTGAGCGCTCAGCTCACGATGGGTCAACTATACCAATCTCTCACCATCATGTAAGGCTCAGGGAACATCTCAGAAGTAGAGGCAGAGAGATCGTAAAAGCCAGAGGACAGGGAGGAGGGCTGTGAAATGGTCACTTCTGGACACGACATGGCTGTTGCAGACTGTCACTGTGCACTCTAGAGCTGAGTTCCTAGTCCACCTTGACTACAGCAGACCAAGACCGTGACCAGGAAATGATCACAGGCTGCAAAGAGAGCCTCACTACCTCACACTGCATGCTGCAGCTTCTAGAGTTTTCTACAAAGAGAAGACGCTGCAATGGCCATCCCTGCAGCAGAAACAGCACCGTTTTGTGGAGGACTGTCCTGTTCAGCTGCTTTTGACAACCGCCGTAACCCTAAGTTCCTCCTGACACTTCATCAGCTCTCATACTATGCTCCCATGACGAATTCATACCCATGGCTTTCTGACCTATGCCCTTCCGCCCCCGCCCCCACCCCCGCCCCTGCCCCTGACTCCCCTTGCCTCAGGAAGGGTGTGGTGGTTTGAATAAAAATGGCCCCCATAGGTTCATAGGGAGTAGCACTATTAGGAGGTATGGCCTTGTTGGAGGAGGTGTGGCCTTGTTGGAGGAAGTGTGGCCTTGTTGGAGTGGATGTGGCCTTGTTGGAAAGGGTGTGGCCTTGTTGGGGGAGGTGTGGCCTTGTTGGAGGAGGTGTGGCCTTGTTGGAAGAGGTGTGGCCTTGTTGGGGGAGGTGTGGCCTTGTTGGGGGAGGTGTGGCCTTGTTGGAGGAAGTGTGTCTCTAGTGGGTGGTCTTTCAGGTCTCAGAAGCTCAAACCAGGCCTAGTGGCTCTCAGTTCTTTTCCTGCTGCCTGTCGACCCAGATGTAGAACTCTCAGCTACCTCTTCAGCACCTGTGTATCACCATGCTGCCTGCCATGATGATAACGGACAGAACCTCTGAACTGTAAGCCAGCCCGAATTAAATGTTTCCTTTAGAAGAGTTGCCATGTCATGGTGTCTTTTCACAGCAGTAGAAACCCTAAGACAAGAGGGGTAAGCGCACTGTCTACTACATACCTGATAAGTCCCTTTCTTCGTTGGGCTCTCAGTTGCACATCTGACGAATACTCTGGAGATGATTCCCTAGGACACCACTGAACAGAAGTTTGTGTCCAAGTTGTATCCAAGTTGTATCCAGAGTCAGGAACAGTGCTGAGAGGTGCCTGCCACTCTTTATGGAAACATTTTACATTGGTTTTCTTTTGCTTTCCCCCCCATGTACAGACATTTTAAATATTTTTTATAGTATTTTATGTGTGTGTGTGTGTGTGTGTGTGTGTGTGTGAGTGCCTTGTGTATCTATGTGTGTGCAAGGGTCTGTGGAGGCCAGAAGATGGCATTGGATCCCCCCTGGAAGTAGAATCACATGCTTCTCAGCCACTGCATAGGTGCGGGGACCTGAACTCAGGTCCTCTGCAAGAACAGTAAGTGCTCTGAAGCACTGCTCCATCTCTTCAGCCCCTGTACCGACATTTTTATAGCAAATAAGTTATTGAGAGTTTCAAGATGCACAAAGTTCCTGTTTGCTCTTCAGCAAGAGCCCCCCTCAGTTAATATCTCACACAGACATGACGTGTCCAATGTTCACAAAGCAACTAACAAATCTTCACTGTTAAATGCACACTTTATTTTGGGTTTCCCAATTTTTGGGCCATGATTTTCTGTTCCAGACTCCATCTTTCATTCAGCATATTCACTTGCTATATTTTTTTTCAACAAATGATTCTCCAGTCTTTTTTAGATGGTATACACTCAAAGCTCTTCCTATTTCCCAGTGTCGCAGGGCACCGTGTATGGAGAGCATAATTTATCAAACTCCTCTCAACAATGTTTTATTTTTGATTTTGACACTAAGTCTATGGCTGCAATCCTTCCCATTGTAAAGCATGTTCTTGGCTGTGCGGACAGAGGAAAGAGGCGGATCACAGGAGGTAGCAATTAGCACGCCCCATCTACCCACCCGGTGCTATTTCAGATCTGTCTCAAGCTGTGTCTCCTTGAGTTCTTTAGTGTTAAAACCACTCCATATTAAAGCGCAGGTATGTGGGGGCACAGGCTGGGGGCTGGGTGATGCCCACCCAGTGGGAACAGCAAGAACCTTATCTAGAGTCGTGTTGGGCTTCAGCCCAGGGGGCGTGGTCTCATTGGGCTTCAGCCCAGGGGGCGTGGTCTCAGCCCAGCTGAGGTTGAGTGACACCTGAGCTAAGAGCGGCTCCTTGTTGAGCAGGTATGAGGACCCTGCTGTCTGCCTCCTCCACACTCATTCTCCTCTGATGATGCTCCTTGCTCGGAGGTCACAAGTCACAGCTGCAGCCAAGTGCGGGCCACCAATTGTGCTGGAGAGCCTGACAGCCAAGGACAGCTCTGACATTTTCAAATGGCCAAAAAAGATACCAAAAGAGGAACAGTGTTATGTGACATAAAATATGAGAATTATATTTTTACATCCACAGACTCGTGACCTTGTAATGCAGTGGCGTTCACATGTGAGCACAGAGCCTATAGCTGGTGTCGCTATGAGAGCTGGAGACAGTGGCTGTGACAAGCCACACATCGCAGACCCCAATCATACACGTGTGCGTGCGCACACACACGCACACCAATCATACTCGTGCACGTGCACATACACATGCATACATACACGCATGCGCACACATGCACACCAATCATGTATACGCACACAGATGCATGCACACATACGCGGGCGTGCACGCACACACACATATGAATGTCTACTACAGAGAAGCCAGCTGACCTCTGCTTTTTTTTTTTTTTTTTTTTTTTCAGAATTTGACACTCCTGGAAGAAAAGGCATTGAGGGGTTAGAGAACAGTTAGAGTTTGGTTAGCTAGATGCTCTGAGAATAAATTTATCTCCTCATGGCTCTGGAGTCAAGACAGCTGAAATCAAGGTGTCATGGGCTCTGAGCCCTCTGAGATCCTTCTTGCCTCTTCAGCTTCTTTTTTTCTTTCTTTCTTTCTTTCTTTCTTTCTTTCTTTCTTTCTTTCTTTTTTTTTTTTTTTTTTTTTTTTTTTTCCGAGACAGGGTTTCTCTGTGTAGCCCTGGCTGTCCTGGAACTCACTCTGTAGACCAGGCTGGCCTCAAACTCAGCTTCTGAGTGGGGATTCCGGGCTCTCCTTGTCTCCTACCTGCATAAGTCTGGACTTGAACTCTGCACTTAATAGATGTCTTCTCTGCATCTCAAAGTTCCTTTATCTTCCATACTCGATCTGAAGAGGTGCAAGCCTCTCACAGTCCACAGTGTTGTGTTTGCACACAGCATACGAAGGCCCTCTTAGATTCTCTTCCTCGCCAGCCAGCCAGAAGGGGGAGGGGTGCCATTGCCCTACCTGGGTAGAAGCCTTATAGGCAAGCTTTTTAAAGTCTGGTCTCCAGCAGCTCCCCCCCGCCCCCAAGCAGGCAGTCAGTGGTGCCAACTAGTGTTGCAGTCCCCGTGCAGACCTTGAGTATTGCAACCAGTGGTCTTGGCAGCTGTCAGCATTACAGAGTTCAGTCTGGGGTCTGGGCTCCATGGTCCCGAAGCTTCTTAGCTCTCAAAGATTCTTGTGACTACCACCCGCAGGTCCTTGTCCTGGCTCTGACAACTCCTCCCTGTCTTTTATCCTCTCTCTCTCTCCTTTCCACTCTCAAACTAGTCAGCCATGTCTAAGGCTGCAGCCAGGATGCTTTGGGGTGCCACCTATGTTGAGAAAGCGTTCAGGTGTCAGGGTATAAGCGTGGGAGCTGGCGTCTTGTTGGGCACCTACTCGTATCAAATGTACCCAGTCCTATTGGGTCTGGGGCAGCCTAAGCACCCCATGGCTCAATTTTCACTCCCTAAGACCTTGAATCCAAATAGTCACCTCCCAAGGAAGTGGGAGTGGAGATTTCCTCCTGTTTTAGCCTGGACACAGCTCACACTTCCTTCTGTCCCTCAGAGCTGTGGTCTGCACATCAGTACTCTAGGAGGGAGAAACATCTAGAAGATCGGTCATCTAGGTCCCACACGGAGTTGTCCAAGATAGTGAAGACGCTGTAGACATCTGTGCACGCCCACATCACCCATACCTGATCCTTCTTCCTATGGAACCCTGAGGGAGAGTCTGTGCCGAGATGTCATTCATCCCAAGATGGCCAGTCAATAATGCCTCGGGTGGGGAACACTCAGACACTGGTATCCTCTCCCCACCAGCAAGGGTAGAATCTGGGCAGATGGATGAGATGTTTGCTGGGTCTTTATCAGGCTGTGGTGCCATACCAGCCATGTCAGACAGGCTTGCAGGGTAAAGGTGGGCAGATAGGAGACATATAGCCACTTTCTCGGTTGTCAAGCAATCTTGACAAGACCTAGCATTTCTTAGCCATCTACATGGGAGTAGACAGTGCTTGGTACTGGGAAGCCAGGGACAGGGGCTCAGGGTAGTAGCCTGGTTTTTGGAGACCAGAAACTGGGAACTGGGTGGTATCAAGTCAGTCTGTGCATGGTGGTAGTCATTGTGTGTGTGTGGGGGGGGGGGGCTATGAGGGGATTTGTTTCGCATGGTGACTCTAGAATCATTAGCTGAACAGCAGCTGGACAGTGTTCCCAGTGCCTGTAATGGCTCTTCTCTGAGATCAAGCTGCCACCGAAGGCTGGAGCTTGTTCATCCACCCTACTTTCTGCTCCTCTACCACCATCTGTTCAGGTCAGCCTGCAAGTGAGCACACATCACTGTGCTGGTTAGTTTATGTCAACTTGGCAGAAGCTACAGTCATCTGGAAAGAGGAAACCTCAATCGAGAGACTGCCTCCTTAAGCTTGGCCAATGAGCAAGCCTGCAGGGCATTTTTTTCATTGATGAATCCATGGGGAGATGCCCTGGGCTGATCAAGCCAGTAAGCATCAATCTTCTGTGGTTTCTGCTTCAATTCTTGCTCCCTGCTCCCTGCCTTGGTTTCTTTCTCTGACTTCCCTTCACAAAGGACTGAGATAGGGAAATGTAAGCTGAAGCAAGTCATTTCCTACCCAAGGTCATGGTGTTTTAGCAAAGCAATAGAAACCCTAAGACACGCAACCGCTCAAGGGAAGATTTGATTAAATCTGAGACTTCGACCCCAGAAGAGATACACCTGCATATCCTCCTTAGATACCCAGAGAAGGGATGCTGGGACCAATCATATCTGATCATTTTGGATCAATCACAGACTCCTGCCTTGCCTCTTACACCCATTGGTCCTTAAGGCTTGGATTTTAGACCAATCATGACTCTGCCTTATGATGTCACCATAGTCCTCCACTGGGGGATGCACTTGGTAGAAGTGGTCCATGGAGACTTTCATCTGCAGAACAGATTGCTTCACACAGCCGTGGTTGGGGTCATGCCTTTAGTAGCCAGGGCATCCACTGTGACCTTCCACAGTGGCACCCGTGGACTGTTGAGGACAGACTGTGCTGGCACATGGGTGGGCAGGCTGGCTCTTAGAGAGATGGTCCGTTTGCTCAAAGCCTCGAAAGAGAGTTGAGTAGCTGTTAATTAGGGAGTCGGATTGCCCCTTCCCAGTGCCTTTGCTCATTCCAGGAGCATTTACACTATAAACATGCATAGAACTTATCATTATCATGGAAAGTGATATTAAAGCTCAGCCCCTGCTGGGTGCCCAGCGAGACCCCTGGTCTGCTTTACTGTCAATCATCCTGGCATTGTATAATACCTAGCCCAATGTAAATATATGGAAGATTATGGTGTTTTGGGAATAATGAGAAGAGGTTTGTTCACGTTCAGTGCAGATGTGACCTGCTGCTGATGGAATCTAATATTAGACCTAGAACCATCTCTCCAGCAAGGATGATCTCATTTCATGGTTCTTTTTAAAAAAATATTTATGTATTTACTTTATAAGTACATTGTATCTGTCTTCAGACACACCAGAAGAGGGCATCGGAACACCAGAAGATGGTTGTGAGCCACCATGTGGTTGCTGGGAACTGAACTCAGGACCTCTGGAAGAGCAGGCAGTGCTCTTAACTGCTCAGCCATCTCTCCAACTCATTTCAAGGTTCTTTACTGAACTTCAAAGACTTACTTTTCTAACTAACATCCACCCCACAGTTCTGGGTATAGGGCATGTCTCTCTCTTGTGGATGGCACTGGACTGGTGGGCCAGCCGCTTCTTCTCAGATGGATTCTTGGGGCACTCTGCCCTTTGGTTCTATGGTCACACTTCCTTCCCACGGACCTGTGACTGGGACAGTCAGTGACTCCTCCCTTGATTCTGCTCCTGATGGCTATTGTCTATCTTGGGTTACAGCTTCCTGCCAGGCTGGCAACCCTGGACTGAACTCAGTTCTGTAGCAGTACGCTCTAAGTCCCTGAGTATCAAAGAGTAGCAACAGTCATGTGCAGAGAGCGCCTGTGTTCTTCAGGCAGCCCATCCACAGTGTCTCACTCCAGCACCATCCTCTCCCTGCACCCTGGGCTTGCAGCATGAGTGAGGGGAAATGGGCACCTCAACACTTTATATCTCATTAAAGTCCTGTGTGGGCTGGTCATTGCCCTGGAGAAGGTCAGAAGAACCTTCTAGCTACTGGCAGCTGGAGATGGCACACACTGTGCCTATGCAAGGTTACACCCTGACCACCCGACTTCAGGAATACCCTTAACCTCTCATCTGGAGAGCAGACGTATAACCGTGACCATTATTCCCCAAAGCCATGACAACTCAGGACAGACATCCATATCTGTCTTCTCTAGATGCCAAAGAGGAGAGAGAGAAGCCAGAACAGAGCCCAGCTCTGCTCCAGGGAATCAGGGGATTCTGTCTGTCTTGTCTCCTCTCCCAGGCCCTGCACTGTCTGCTGAGAGGCCACCCTGAAGCAAGGCAGGGCACTGCACCAGCTGCAGAATCCCTCCTGGAGCCTCGCTGGTGCCTAGCCTGCCTTCCCTCCCTACACCGGCCATTCATTCCCTCTAGAAAGCCATTTTGCCAGGAAAGGAGCCTGTTATTGGCTGGGTAATAGAAAATCTGCCTGCCTCGCCTCATAGCTTTATATGCAAATTGCATTTAGATCGTTAAACCTGCCTTCCCTCTCATCTTCCAACAGGAATAGAAATCAGTTCAATTAACACACCAAACAAAGCCAGGCGCAGGAGATGGGCCAGTTTCTGGATTCTTGGGTTCTTTCTCCTGGGTCTTCAGGGAGGGGTTGTTTATGCTTCCTGGCAAGCTAAGAGGTTGGGGGAAGCGCTGTTTGGAAGGAGGACATCCTGGCACGATGCTGGGGTGAGTCTTCCTCAGAGCACACCGGGGCTTGTCCCCAACCTGGGATGTGTCCATTGGTAGTTTGGGAAGCCTAAGGTGGGTGGGTTTTGAGTTCCAGGTTCTCTGAGAATTTGTTCAGTCTCACCTACACGACCTGGGTCAACAGACACCCCAGAGGCAGTTAGCAGAGAAACCAGAGTCCAGGACAGACGATCTCAGGGTTGTACCTTAGAGGGAGTCATCCCTGTCCCATCCCCTACCCTCCCCGAATGGGAGGGTGGGAGGGTGGGAGGGGCATGCACATTTTCCATCTTTCCAACATCAGTTTCCAGATCTTTCTCGGGGGATGCAGGCCAGCATCCAGGGATAGGTTAAAGGAGGGCAGAGACCAAAAGAGGGGGATTCCAGGAGTTGATCAGAGCAGGCCAGGTGTCCCATGGGCTCCTCTTTCCCAAATGCCAACAGCTATGACTTTTCTTGCCTTTTTCCAGAGTATTCTATCCAAAGGGTTAAGAGAGTCCCTGGACAAAGCAGAGTCTGACCAGTGTGAACGACAGCACTGAACAGACTATCATTCTTGTGTGCAACCCCAGCCTTCCTAGCTCGGAAACCCCAATTTAAAAAAAAAAAAATGTAGCTAAGGAAGTAGCTTGGACTAGCAGGGAACAGAGAGGAGTCACAGCAGCAAAGCCAGAGGTGACCGGATGGCTGGGCTGCTGTGGCCTGGACGGTAGACTGGAAGAGCACTCTCTGCCGAGTGCCAGGTGAACAGACAGGCTTCTGGTGGGCCCACCCTCTTCTGTCTTTCTATTTTACCTCTCTCTGTGCACTGTCTCCTTCCTTCTGCATCTGGCTTACGTAAGCAGATCAGCTGTCGGGTGCTAAGAGGCTTGGCTTCTTACCTGGGTCTCAGACTCTATCTCAAAAGCACAGTTGGATGCCGAGTCCCATGGCACTCTCCAGGCGGCTGGCTTGGTGCAGAACACCAGAAAGGGCTTCCGAGGTGTCATTTCTGGCTTCTCCCCCTCTGATCTCAACTCCTGCCTCCCCAGCTCTCTGTTCTCTCCACAGCCCCCACTGGCCTGTCAACCACTGGCACTCCCCAGTGTTGAGCATTGGACCAGCTTGGCTCCCTGCAAGTCTTCACACCTCCTCCTGGTATCCCCCCTCCTTGCTGTTCATCCCAGCCTAGGTTTTCCCTGAGCCCTAACAGGAAGCTACACACCATGTGGAGGGAGAGCACCAAGCATCAAGTACCCTGGCTTCAGGCACACCGCAGTGCTGTGCTCACTCAACTCAGTTCTCTGCCTGGAGCCCTGGAGTCGATAGCGTGGTAAGGATGGGTCCCTGCCATAGTCCAGCCAAACACCATGGCAGATGACAAGGCTGGCGAGGCTTTGGTGACTTTGAACAGCGCTCTGTAGGTTCTCCATGCTCCATCACCCACACACGGACCTTACCACCTTCTTTATACTTTCTGCCATGTTTCTGTCCCAGTCCTGTGGATCTGTGAGATGCGCTCCTGTGGCTCAGTCCCCTGAACCTTCCCAACTTGACCCTTATATTGGCACGATCTGGCACCCCTTGCCACGGGGGATTGGAACACGGAATGGAGCCACACAGATGCCTGTGGTGCCTCTCCTGCCTTTGACTATGCTCCACAAGGCCCTGGGGCCAGTCTAAAACCTGGAGGCTGTCCTGAAAGCTTACCTAAGTCAATGGTGTTTAAACTGCAGCCTCTTTGGGTTGACTTAAGACAGTTTCACACACACACACACACACACACACACACACACACACACACACACACACACACATCCCAACTGCTGTGCTGCCTGGGGACCTGAGAAGCTTATAGAAGGCCACTCTGAGGCCTGCAGCCCCCATGCAGAGGATAGCTATGACGTGGACCAACACAAAATTGATTGTAAACATATTTAAAACAACACGAATTTTCTTTTAGAAACACAATCTCTAGCCCAGGCAGACCTTGAACTCACAACATGGCTGAGTGTTATTTTAAACTTCTGATCCTGGTGTTACAAGCATGCAGCACCATGACCATTCACACAGTGCTGGGGTGTGCACATGCTAAGTACGTGGTCTACCAACTGAGCTACATTCCCCGGGCCGTCAGGAAATTCCCTTGTGATTCCGTAACACTGACTGCGTAGTCCTCAAGCATGAACTTTGTAGATGGCAGTACCCTGACGAGATGTCACATGTCTACATGGAGTCAGGTGACCATTTGACTAGACAAAAGGTCCTCTATGTGTCACCTAAAGTCTGCTCTGAGGGAGACTTGGAAGATTCTTGACCAGCAATGGTTCTGTCCATTCTTGTTGGTCAACAGCAGATGGCTTTTGTGATCAGCCTTAAGAGGGCATGACGATGATAAGCTGCTACAGTCAGAGAGCCCTGGACACACTTTCTCCAGGCTCGGGGACATGTTGGAGTAGACATCCCTCCAGTCTGGTCACTCAGAAGCCTTTTCAGGGCCCCATCCTTTGTCAAGGTCCCCCTCATGTCCTCTTAGTCTCTGTCTGGAAAGAATGAGTATGTAGGGCATTGGGGTCATCTCCAGTCTCTGTGAGTCCTGAGGGAGCAAGTCATCTTCAAGCTCTTAGGAAAGACCCCCACAGCCTGCTGTCCCTGCCCAGGCTGCTCAGGCATGGCCGGCGTGGGAGTTTGAAAGGCCTGCCTGTTTGCTGCACGGGTTTCTCTACACATACCTCAGCTCGGGGTCACGAGAATATCAGGATGGTGACATCACACCACACTCCTCCTGAGCACCTTGTGCAAAGGAGGGCAGCCTGTGAGAAGGAGGGCAGCTTGTGGGAGGGAGGGCAGGTCCAAAAACCCAAGGCCGGGCTCTTAGGAAGCAGTATCCACCAAGCCTGACCACTTGGGATTCTTCTGGAAGTTCCATGTCCCTGTGAGGCTGTCTGTCTTCGTCCTGAGCCCCAGGCCCCAGCTCTCTGGGATGTGGAAGCAGCAGGAGGCAGTTGGGGTTGGTCTGCAACCACCCTGTCCTGAATTGTGGGTTTGTCACAACTCAGAGAAGACACTGTGAAGAAAGACAACTTTGGGCTCCTTTGGCCTGGAGAAGGGTAGGGAGGGCCTGCTCTCTCCCTCTGAGTTCTAGAACCCCGTCTCTTGTTAAGATTTCTCCCCACTCTGAGTATTCAGAAGAGGGGCCATGCAGTTCCCCAGGCCTGCCTTACCGCCTCTAAGCTCAGCCACCAAAGGAAGTCTCCGACCTTGTGGTGGTCATTCCCTACCTGGACAGCAGCCAAAAGGACTCCTTTACCCAGTGGAGTGGAGCAGCAGCTGGTTAGCTATAAGAACCTGGAATGACTTCCTTGTTGGTGAGCAGCAGCCCGGGGAAGGCAAGACAAGTGTAGAAGTAGACACTGAGGAGATAGGGCCCCAGGGAGAGTCAGGCGGACCTCAAGCAGGCAGATGGGGGTGGTGATCCTCAGTAACTAAATATGTCCTGGACCAAGGGTACAGCCCGAACGGCTGGAAAGGTTAGAGGTGGACCAGCCCTGCCTGCTGGGAGCTGCGAACAATGAGGTGGTTTCTAGACCTCTCAGTGGAGCCTGCGGGATGCTCTCTCCAGAGTCTTATGATGAGTGCAAATGAGCTGAGATGCGAGCATCATGTCTGCTGCTCTTCACACCTCCCCCCCTACCCTGTGAGACCACAGAAGGAAGTGATTCACACACTGCCCAGGAATGGGTCCAAACCATGAGGTTTCCTGAGAGAAAATGGATTCATAATGAAACCTGCCTGACCTGTGCAGCTAAGGGGCCGGTCTTTCACATCCCAAAGTGGGTCCTGTGGGAACAGCCTGCCCTGAGCAGAACGGAGCAAGAGGAGGGAATGGGGGAGACCCCGGGGGGTCATAGTCCCAAATTCTGTCTGTGTCATTTTCTGATCTCGTCCTAGTAGCCCCCACCTGACCTGACCTGAGTTCAGCCTACAACCTGGCCCCAAGAGTATGTTTAGGGTGTTGTAATTTCAAATCCCCAATCTTGGCCTCAATGAAGTAGGTCACAGGCTGTTTTAAGAATGAGAAGAGCCAGGCCATTGTCCCACAAGGGACCTCAGGCAAGAAACCTAGGAGTCCATGTGGCTGCCCTGGGAAATGAGGGAAATATTCTCACCCCAGGTGGGATCAGGAAGCTCCACAGGGAACAGTGTGGGAAGCTTCCTCAAAACATCTTAGCTGACAAGCACTTCTGAAAAAGAAGGCTTCTCATTTCAATGAGTCCTGTTTGTGTCACCGTTGAAAATTCTCTAATGTATTCACCTCTCCGGCTGGCTCTGTCAGCATCTCTGACAGAGCTGGAAGCAAGAAGTTTGCTGAGGGCTGGCTCTCTTGCTCATTTGTTAAGTTTGTGGCAAAGTCCTAACACAACAGTTTGCAGAGGAAAGCCCAATGTGCTGACATCTTCTTGGGCTACTGCTGGCCACCGGGCACGTTGATACTTTGTTGTAGATTGTAGCCCTCTGAACAAGACAGCTGCGGTCTTCGTCAGATCACCTGAGACAGCTTGCAGGTGTCTGTTACAACGGGGCCTGTGGACGGTTGACATCCCCTCACAGAAGGAAGTGTTGGAGAAGCTCACTGGACTCTCAACTAAGATTCAAGCCTCTTTTTGCAGCCGTTTGTATGAAATTCTGTCTTGGGTCTCTCTCGGGAGCTGCTAAAGCACCTAGGTTGGGAAGCTGAGCTAAGAGGGGCTCTATGTAGCCATTGGGAAGCATCATCCATGCTGGGTGAAGCCAGTGTAGCACAGGGTCAGCCACCTTCCTGCCTGTAAGCTGTCACCTCATCTCTCTAAGGAAGACCAAGAAATTCATTGGTTCCCAGGTTGAGCTCTGGTATGATGGCACTTGAGTATGTCACATGTCCACATCCAGTTATACATTGACTTGCAGGGGACCTTGAAAGTCACAGCCCCCGAAGAAAGCCCACCTTAATTTTGTACAATATTTTCTGACCCCATTCAATGCTTCTCTCATCTCCTCCCAGATCCACCCTTCCCTACCGAATTTTGTCATTTCTTAAAATTCCCAACAAGTCTAGTGCATGTCGTCGATATATTCTTCACTGTGAGGTAGTGTGGTTGATCTACCCTCTTAAAGAAAACAGACTCTCCCTCTCCCGGTCTCATTGCCAATAACTCCTCTTTATAGTGTTCTCCCCTCTCCATGTTGGGGTGTGTTCTGGCTTACACCTTCATGGGTCCTGTGTATGCTGCCATGGTACTGTGAGTTCATATGGGCAGCTGCCCTGCCGTGTCTAGAAGATGCTGCTGCTTTGTGGTCTTTCACCACCTTTGGCTCTTAACACGTCTCCCCTTCCACAATAATCCCCGAGTCCTGGGAGGGTGGCGTGCTGTAGATGTCCCATTTGGGGCTGAGCACGTTGTGGTCCCCTACTCACTGCACTTTGGGTCTCTGTGTTGATGACCACCTACTGCAAATAAAAGCTTCTCTGATCAGGGCTGAGAGACGCATTGATCCTCTGTCAGATGTAGCGTGTCCCCTCTGTAAACTCACGTCTGAATTGCTTTGCCTGATTCAACACACTGCCTGAGACACAAGCTTCCAGCTGGAACAAATCTATTAAGAAAGAAACATGCTCCCCTGAGTATCCACATTTACTTTCTCCAGTTCTGAGCCCTGGTGTGGAGTCACTGAGGACGAGTGAGAGAAGTGAATGGACCTGTGTCCAAGGCTCTCATGCCATGGGTCTGAGAAGGTGACACACCAGACAGCCCAGTGCACTTGACAGGTGCGGTGCAGCCCAGGGCAGAGTTCCAAAGGTGCTTCACAGAGTATTGCAGGCCCGGTTCCTGGGGTCCAGGGGCAGTGCCCAGGCTGAGAGGAGAATCATGATCTTGTTGTGTTTTATAAAAAGATAAGAAAGGAAGGAATATGTTTGGTAGAGGCACAGTATGGTGTAAGGGAAGGGGCGCCACTGCAGGCCCAGGCAGAGGCCTCCCTTCCCCCTGAGGGACCAGCCACACGATGGTATAGTATAGAACAGAGTTCATTCAGGGCACGAGGAGGGGAGTTAAGAGGGTAGTAGGGGCAGAGAAAGGCAGAGAGAGGGAGAGAGTAGAGAAGTAGAGGCCAGCCATGACCACGTGGAGAGAGGAGGGAAGGGAATGGGGAGAGGTAAGAGATGAGAGATGCAAGAGAAAGAGATAAGAGAGAGAGGAGAGGCAAGCAGCCCCTTTTATAGTGGGCCAGGCCTACCTGGCTGTAGCCAGGTAACTGTGGGGAGGAGTTTAGACAAAATGGTAACAATTCCTAAGTTGCTTTTTTGGTGATGGCGGTTATTATAGCAACAGAGCAGCTTAGACACAGGAAATGCTCACCCCCATTCTGCAAGGCCAAGGCCAAAGTGCTGCAGGCCCTGAGTCTCTTGAGGATTATTCTTCTCCATTGATGCCTGCTGCAGCTTCGTGGGTGGGAGAACAAGTCCTCGAGCCGCTGTTATAGGGGGAATCAATGTCAGCACACCTCAGAGGTCCCAGTGCTGGAGTCTGCCATGTTACCCTCTGCCTTTTCTCCTCACGTAGATGCTAGCTCTCTGAACTCTGGTCATTGGTTGTGTGTAGCAAGCTCCTAGCTCACCAATCCCATTTGTGGACCCTGCCCTCACTACCCAATCACTTCCCTAAGGCCCTGTCTTCTAGGCCTTCACACTGGGGGAGTCTCTCAGCACAGGGCCTTGGGAGCATCATCTCCATAGCAGCCCTGCAAGTCAGGATGCTGTGATCACATGAAGGGGTCTGGATTGCACCCACTCAAGTTTAGGAGACACATCCCTATGCTTCAGAAGGAAGTGGACAGCCCACTCCTGTGGGCCAGGGTTAGGCCACACTTCATGGGGAAGCCCTCGGGGGTGAAAGGAGGGACACTGGATAGGAGAGAAGATGCAGTCTCTTGCCATACAGGCTTGAGCATCTGGTGACTTCTGTCTCCACACCCCTGAAGCTGTGGAAAATAAACACTGGTATTTCTCACTCCTGCAAGAATGGGTTGTAGACACCTAAAATAAACAGTGAAGTCATTAGCACATAGGCAAACCTGCCAGGAGGGGGAGTTGGGAGGACTGGGGCTCAGAGGGGATGACTGGCTTAGAGGGGAGGACTGAGGACTCAGAGGAGAGGACTAGGGGCTCAAAGGGGATGACTAAAGGCTCAGAGGGCAGGACTGTGGGCTCAGTGGGGAGGATTGGGGCTCAGAGGGGAGGACTGGTGGCTCAGAGGGGAGGACTAGGAACTCAGAGGGGAGGACTGGGGACTCAGAGGGAGGACTGGGGACTCAGAGGGGGAGGACTGTGGACTCAAAGGGAAGGACTGGGGGCTAAGAGGGAGGACTGGAGGTTCAGAGGGGATGATTAGAGGCTCAGAGGGGAGGATTGAGGACTCAGAGGGAAGACTGTGGACTCAGAGGGAGGACTGTGGACTCAGAGGGGTAGGACTGGTGGCTCAGAAAGGATGACTGGGGGCTCAGAGGGAGGACTGGAGGTTCGGGATGACTAGGGGCCCAGAGGGAATTGGGGGCTAAGAGGGGAGGACTGACTTCTCCTAAGACAGAACGGCTTTTTCAGTACATCCTTTCACACTGACATAATAGCTCTGAGCTTAAAGACAGTCACATTTTACATCCCCCATCTGCCCTCCCGAGTCCTTCAGAGCTGACCTTTGAAGCCCAGGGTCTGATCAAAGATGCCACTTGCACCTAGCAGAGTGTTGCTTCTGCATAATGTAGCATTCAGCTGGCTCGCCTCAGACTTTATTTAATTTCTGTTCCGGACTGGGGCTTGGTGACATGCTGTACAGTTGCCCTGTGGAAATGAGTCTCTGCTCACACAGACATGTGTCACTGCCAGTCAGTGAATCCTTGGAATGCCTGGAGTGACTGCCTCCTGGCTGTCAGGATGCTCCACCGCCCCACGAGAAGCCCTATTACTAAGGTTTGGGGAAGGAAGGGTGTCCTGTGAGCAGGCCATTTCCTCCTGAGACCTCTCCATGGCTTGTGGTTAGCGTCTCCTCATCACACTGCTTTTCTGGGGGGTCTCTAGTCTAATCTTCTCATTTGTTATTTTGTCCCCGGGATTTGAACCAGAGCTCTGCCAGGGTGCTAAGCGCGGGGGGGGGGGGGGGCTCTGTTTGTGAGTCGCACCCCTCAGCCTCTAGTCTCCCTTTTTTATGAAGACCCTAGGTAGTTTATTTTAATGCTGTGAGGCTCAGTCCACCATGCGTATAGTTATTTGTCCTCACAAAACACCTGGCAAAAGCAACTCGAAGAAGGAATGGTTCATTTTAAATGCAGTTCAAGATTGTAGCCCATCCTGGTGGGGATATCAGGAGCCAGAGCGTGGGCAGCTGGTCACACTGCACCCACAGTCAGGAGGCAGAGGGGAAGGAGGCCGGTGGTCAGCTCTCTCCCTCTTTTCTGTTCAGTCTGGGATCCCAGCGGATGGCATGGTGCCAGCTATATTCTAGGTAGGTATTCTCACCTTAATCAACCCGATCAAGAAATTCCTGCTTCACAGATGTGCCCAGGGGTTGGTTTCTATGGTGATTTTTAAACCTGAAGGGTTGAAAATTGAGATTACCCATCATGCCAAGTGACATCTCCAAAGACTCTTTCTCCAAATGGGACCCCATTGTGAGAGGTGGGAGTGTAGACTCCAAATATGTGTCTGCGAATATGTCTCTGGTGGACACCCGCAGAGAAGGATCAGCCTCAGTCGATGATGGGTGTAACTCGGAATAGTGACAAGGACAGCCAACTCCTGTTCTGAGCCTTGTCCTGGAGCACTTGCCCCCAGGCGCACCATGTGGAGAAGGACCTTACACTGTGAGCATCACTGTGGACATGTGAGTGTTCGAAGCCCAGTGTAGCTGCCAGCATCTTGACACTCTCATTGTACCACACTGGGCCTTCCCAGGCTGGTCTCTGACCTTCCAACCTGCCCACATTGCCCCAACCCCTGGGAGAGCAAGACAACCCTCTGCTGCAATTGTCACCTACCTGGAGCCAGCCCGTTCTCTTCACAGCCGATGTCTGTCTGCCAGAGGAATGCTGCTTGGAAACCAACACCTGTCTCTGTTTCCTTTTTTCCCCCTTCCAGGCCTTCTCAGGATCACACACATTTGAGAGAATCGATGAAGAGAATTTAGACTCTCTGAGTTCTTTCAACAAGGTTTCATTACAAGGCTGTTACAAAGAGATTAAAATGTCCTTGAGGCAACATTTGTCCCATAAAATCACATTAAAGGCAACAGTAACATAGTATCTGTACCGAGAGTGGTAGTGACGTCTCCTATCCCCGGCTCCCTCCATCCAGCAGAGGCTAAACACACTGAAAATCCTCAAGCCACGGACTGCCTCTTCAGGTTTGGAAATCACACAATATGTCAGTCTGGGTATGAGAGTTCTGAGCCTCTGGAGGCCAGATCAGAAAACGAGTGTGTGAGTTTGGGCATGAATGAGCAACAGAAAGCAACCTTAATCTCTCAACTTAGCTTTTATCATTGCTGTGAAAAAAAGTTTCCTAATAAAATCAGTTTAAGGGAGGGAAGATTCCATGTGGCTCACAGTTCACAGCCGCAGTCCATCATGGCAAGAAAGCACGGCCGCAGGAGTGTGAGGCTGCTGCTCACACGCATCCATAGTCAGGACGCAGAGAGAGAGAGAGACAGAGACAGAGAGACAGAGAGCTGCTGCTACTCAGCTCAATTTCCCCTTTGTATCCAGTCCATCACCCTAAGCCATGGGATGATGCCACCCACATTTAGGACGGTTCTTCCCACCTCATAGACGCACCCGTATCTTTGTCTCCTGAGCAGTTCTAGGTCCTGTCAAGTTCATTAACAGACAATATTACCTGCCATAGCTCTTTATGGAGGGATAGGGGTTGACTCACTGATGATGGTCCTTGTACTGGCTGTTTTTGTGTGTCAACTTGACACAAGCTGGAATTATCACAGAGAAAGGAGCTTCAGTTGAGAAAACGCCTCCATGAGATCCAGCTGTAAGGCATTTTCTTCAATTAGTGGAGATAGTCCCCAAACCCGATGATATTTTCTTAGGGGTAGAAGTGTTGTGTGTGTTAGAGGCCAGAGAGCATCCACCAAGGTTTCCTGGCTCTTGAGTCTGAAAACAAAGAATTGGACCAGGCATGCCTGAATAGTGGTAGAAATAATTGATTGGGGAAAATGAAGGCCCTCCTGAGGCTGGCGTGGGCTAGAGAGCGGGGATAAGCCTCAAGCCCCAGGTGAAGAATCTTCATCCTTTACTGGGCTTTGGCAAGGCTCTGCCTGTTCCAGCACTGGAGAGTTTATGGGTAGCCCAGGGGGGAGGGGCTTTCAGTCTTCTTCTGCCATTGGTGGTTTTCTAATGTCAATCTTGCTGTGTCTGGAATTTCTTTTCTTTCCATTCTCCTGCCTCAGAAGAAACTCTCATGCATTGCTAAGTCTCACTGTCAACCAAGCAATGCGGCAGAACTCAAAGTCAGTGGCCCAGTAGTTTTGTTTTCACATTGTATTTATTCCATTTTATTATATTTGTGCATGTGTGTGCATGAATGCAGACCACTCCGTGTATGTGTGTGTGTGTCTGTGTGTGTGTGTGTGTGTGTGCATGAATGTATGCCACTGTGTGTGTGCCTGTGTGTGTGTACATGAATGCAGGCCACTGTGTGTGTGTGTGTGTGTGTGTGTGTGTGTGTGTGTGTGTGTGCATGAATGCAGGACACTGTGTGTGTGTGTGTCTGTGTGTGTGTACATGAATGCAGGCCACTGTGTGTGTGTCTGTGTATGTGTGCATGAATGCAGGCCACTGTGTGTATCTGTGTGTGTGTCTTGTATGTGTGTCTCTGTGTGTGTCCGGTGTATCTTGTGTCTGTGTGTCTGTGTGTATATGTGTATATGTCTATCTGTTTGTATGTGTGTCTGTGTCTCTGTGTGTGTATATGTATCTGTGTCTATGTGTGTGTGTGTCTAGGTGTGTCTGTGTGCATGTCTGTGTGTGTCTGTGTGTGTATCTTGTATGTGTACACACACACACATGTCACAACATGTGTGTATAAGTAGAACAATTCTCTGCAATCAGTTCTTTCCTTCTATTCTGAATTGTCAGGGATCTGTCACAGGTCGTCAGGTTTACACTACAAAAACACCATTACCTGTTAAAGGAATCTCTCCATCCCCAGGAAGGTGTTGTGACCTGTGAGTGGGATCCTGGGTCCTTCCACAGATACAGGGACCTTGGAGTCAGTGCCTCCACACCACACACAGTGGGCTTGGTGGAAGCAGCTGGCCCTCTGGCCTTCGTGGAGGGATACAGCATTTGTTCTGCTCAGATTAGGGATACTGTTGCACGTACACTCTGTTTTCCATAATTGTGTCCTTCAGTTGTTTTCTTAACAAGGTGTTTACAATAAAAAATTTGACTGGCCTTTGTGCCTGCCTCATGGGGGGAACTCTCAATCTTCGGAACGTCCCCAGTAATTGGAGAGTTTTTTCATTATTTATGAGCCTCTTGGAGGCACTGGATTTTATGCTAATGGGGTGACTCTGGAGGGGGTTGGTCACTAGAAAGACCCCAGTCTGACCTTCAGGGATGGAAGAGCCTGGAGACTGAGTCCAATCACTTGGCCATGCTTTGATTCTCTGTGACCGTACAGTGACGCCTAGGGGATACCTGCACCTCTCAACTTTGTCACATGTAGGTATGCGGAGAGGGTGACCCAGGAGGGACTTCCTTTTGCTTTCTTCCCTCTCCCAGTCCTGGTTGGCAGGCAGCAAACCTTGGTATCTATGGAGGATTCCCCACTCAGGAAAACATTACCTGTTCATGTGTCAAAGTGTGTTTTCAGGTGCTCAGACTTTTCCTGGCATCTCCAGCAGCTGCCAGCACTAGACCCGGTGAGTGACAGGCACCAGAAATTTATCATGAGTTCTGTGACCTTGGGAGCAATCCATCAGTGTCAGAGGAAGCCCACAGAGTACTGGCAATCTTGTTGTTTACGCTGTGTGTGTTATCAGCTTCCCAGCATCTGGCCTCGATATCAGCATCTACTCTTGCCTGTTCATCTCCTTGTAGAGGTGTCTGAGTGTTGAGCTTCTGAGCTTGACCATTTCACACGCTCATGGTGATGAATGTCCCTGTTACCACAGCCGCCGAATATCAGATAGCCCAGCTTACTGTATGTAAGTTAAAGGTATAGCTAGCCACATGCTCTAATGAATAACAGATGCTGTGGTTGTGTGTGTATATGATATTATGTGATGTACACCTACCCGTTTCTCTTATACACATGATGTTTGGTCTAGGAAGCTCTCAGATAGGAACTCCATGTGTACTCAAGCCCTCTTGGATAGGATGACGAAATGCAGCATAGAAAATGTCAGCCACTCTCCACGAATCTCTAGATTAGTTACGATACCTGATCCCATGTAAGGACCACGATATAAATAGAGGTTGGGTTGGATTTGGGTGAATTTTGTACGTGTTCCATACAAACCTGGTTGTCTTTTCTTTCCTGTTTGGGCCTATGGTTCAGAGAACCCCAGGATGCAGAGTCCACGGGTGACCAGATGAAGGGTGGAAGCCATGTGTGCACACCCGTGTGCATGTGTAATTTGTAGCACGGGGCTGATGGGTCCTAAGCATCTCTATTGACCCCACCTCATTTCTCCTACGTCCTTACCCCTATGTTCTCCAATTACTACAGTGCCAGCCACCAGCTAACAGCAGAAAGAGACAAATGGCTCCAGGCTCAACCCTGCCTTCCTCACATCACAGGGAAGTAGGTGTGGCATTAGCTAGGCTTTGTACAACCACAGTAGCTCGTTCTGAAAGTCTGAAGACTGGAGAGAGAAGAGTGGTTCACAGTCACAGGGACCAGAAGAATCTGAATGGACATGGATGGAGATCAGCAGAGGAAGGTGCTCAGGTGGAAGGTCCTAGGCAGATAGGTCATGTTCTGCATAGCCACCCTGGCTCCCACCCTCCTAGCATCTCCCAGCCTCAGTTTGGTTCATCAAATCAGGATTAATGTGGAGAAAAGACTTTAGCTCAACACTATTGGGATAGAATCTGAACATGCCCAGTGACTGAAGAAGAGAGGGTTACTGCAATGTAGGAAGCGCGAGCAGAGACAGGAGACACCTTAGAAGACATCGTAGTCCACCAGTCCTGGGAGAAGCTGGTGTGAACAAGATGATGACCCCCCACACAGGGGTTGTCGAGTGATGTGTGGCCAAAGTCTTCATAAAGAGAGTGATCCAGAGAATGTGCGCTGACCAAGGGACATGGTCCTGAGGGCTTGTGCTCAGCCATGAGAGCTGTATGATATAGGGAGACAGGTCTAGTTAGCATTCAGAAAAACAAGATATCTGACTGGAAGCCTACCTGGCATGACATTTGGGAGACATTCATTGTTGGTCTCACATTTGAATGAATGTGGATAAGAACATTCCTTTCTGGAGAGATGCACCTCAAGACAGGGGAAGTAAAGACATTTACAAGTCTCAGGAGTTTCTGAAACTTACAGGACTCACAAGCTGCCTCCTCAAAGCTACAGAAGCAGCAATAAATGTTAGGAAGATGAGATCCTCTGACATCCGTATGCCTATAAGCTCTCTGGGAAGCTTTAGGGGTGCAGCTTTTGTGAATTGTTCCCAGGGCTGGTGTGATTGTTTTAGGTTCAGCCATTTTTGTCCTCATACCTACTCTACATAGCCTGTCACTCATCCTCCTGTAACCCCAGAAAACTCACTGGTTCACTAAGTTAGATGTGGGTGGAATAATTTGGTCAGTGTTTGTCTGGGGTGAACAGCCTCCCCAGGAAAAGTCAATATGGGGTGTGGTGTGCCAGACTCATTATACTCAGAATTCACCATGCAGGGTGCACTGTTCTTCCATGAGATACCCGTGTATCCTCCTCCTTTGAAATTGCCTTGAGGTAAAAAATGTGATGTCTGACCCAGGGAAGGGTGCTCATCCCACTGTCTCTGATGGGCTCCTTTACACAAGTTGACCTCTTATCCTCAGGACCTTTCAGTTATCTTCCCAGAATCCTGCAGGTCTGGGGTCAGAACTCTGTTCATCATGTTAAGGAGATGAGCACTGGTGGATTGAGTGGGCGCCTTAGTTAGGGTTTACTTCTGTGAACAGACACCATGACCAAGGCAACTCTTATAATAAAAACAACATTTAATTAGGGCTGGTTTACAGGTTCAGTGGTTCAGTCCATTATCATCAAGGTGGGAACATGGCAGCGTCCAGACAGGCATGGTGCAGGAGGAGCTGAGAGTTCTACATCTTCATCTGAAGGCTGCTAGGAGAAGACTGGCTTCCAGACAGCTAGGATGGGGTTCTTAAAGCCCACACCCATAGTGCCACGCCTACTCCAACAAGGCCACACCTACTCCAACAAGGTCACACCTACTCCAACAAGGCCACACCTTCTAATAGTTCCACTCCCTGGGCCGAGCATATGCAAACCATCACAGTGGGTGGACACTCAAGACACCTATTCTAAGCCTGTCCTCTAGCCTCTGTTTACTGGTCCTTCACCATGTTTCAGGGGCACAGGGCTGGTCACCACGGTTGTCTGGCATCTGTCCTCAGTGCCAGGTGATAGATGCCTCTAAGAGTGTGATTTTAGCCCCAAGATCAGGGATGTTGAGCAGAGTTCCCCAAACTGGAGCCACTGATCTCACCCATGCTGAGTTTCTCAGAGAGCACCATCGGGAGGCTTAGGAGCCTGTATCTCTCACCACACCTGGCAACCACTCTCCTGTCAGGTCCCCATCTGAGGACTCGTTCCCGGGGAATAACTTCATTATGCTGCTGGTGTCTGAGAAGGGAAATGGACAGAACTCATTTGCAGCTTGCTATGCTCGGGTTATTGGATTTTTCTAGCTTGCTACTGTGTTTCTTTTGATGGATGAGCACCAAAGGATCTTTGCAGAAAGATAAAGGGAAAAGGTCTTCAGGTATTGTGACCACTGCTGGTTCATCTTCCCGGAAGCTGCGAAGTCACGGTGGTGGCAGCTGAACCTGGACTGTTGAGGATGGTGATCTCAGGCCAGTGTCCGTGCTCGGGGTTGTGGGGAGATGAGGAGTAGGAGGGGTTTAGGGGATGGGGGTGTGGCTTCTTCAAGATTCTTACTGTTATGGCTCCTTTAAGCAAAGGTCTTCTCCAACTATCTTTAATGAAGCAGCTCTCTAGGACGATCTTAGTTTGTTTGTATGTCTTTATTTGGGACTGGGTTTGAACACATGCCCTTTATTCAGGGTGAACCGAGGGTTATATAGCTTTAAGGGAAGGGTGTGAGAAGATCCAGGATGGGAAAGGTCATTGTCTGAAGATTAAAGCTACTGTGGTGCCTCATTAGCATGGAGAGGGGATCCAGGTGCTGGGTAGGACCCACCAGGTTAGGTCTCCAGGTCACATGGTCCGAGGCAGGCATGAAAACAGGGAGGGAGTTATCCCCACTCCTGCTGGTCTCAGGGTGAGAGTCTAATCTCAATTTTTGAAATTTTCAGGGTTTAGACATCCTCAGCTTTGCCCATTCCATGCCAGTGCCTCTGATGGCATGGTCCACATGCCCCATGCCCTACAGCTTGGGAAAAGTTAGCCAGATGCCATCTTGAGCCAACAGTAGGACTCGACAGTGACATTTCCATGGCAGAGGATATAAAACCAAAGAGTGCAGAGGCTTGCCCCAAGTTCCCAGAAAGCCTCTGTGCTGGCTAGAGTCAGCTGACACAAGCGGGGTCATCTAGCAAGAGGGAACCTCAGCTGAGAGAAGGCTTCCAGGCAAGCCTATGGAGGGTTTTCTTGATTAATGATGGACGTGGGAGGGTCCAGCCCGCTGTGGACAGCACGGGCCTGTATAAAAAGGTTTATCTAAGCAAGCCGCTAATACAGCCCGTAAGCTATGTTCCCTCAGGGCTTCTGCTTCAGGTACTGCCTTGGGGTTCCTGCCTTGACTTCCCTTCATGGTGAGTTGCAATATGTAAGCCAAATCCACCGTTTGTTACCCAAGTTGCTTTATGGTGTCTATCCCAGCAACCCAAGGCGAGTTGGAACACTCCTAGGACCAGGAGTCACAGGGCCACAGAGGATCGCTTCAAGGTCAGAGACAGCTACTAAGTTCAGGCAACATGTGTCAGTGTTCTGCTCCTTCCTGGGAGCCTTGAGAGGTCATTGTACAAAGCTCAAAGTACGAAGTTTCTAAGTTTCAGCAAAGGCCTCAGGATTTTAGAGGTGCCAGGACCATAGGACATACCCTGAGGGGAGGGGATCTGAAGGTACAGTGTAGAGTCTGCCCATGAGAGGTTGCCTGCCCTATAGGCGGAAGAGCTGAGGTACGCTGAGGATGACACCAGAAGCCGACAGATCCTCACTCAGATCTGCAGAGGGAAAGCGACCCTGCAGATGTCATGGTTTAGACTTGGGCCCCTGGTTCTGTGAAAGAGTGACAATTTATGTTTAAAACCACTCATTTTGGATCTTTTCATTACAGTAGACACAGGAAACCACACAGCCTGTCTGCATCAGATGACCAGGTCTATGCAGTCAGGAACAAAGCCCTTGCAGACTCCTTCTCTGTTACCACTACCTGGGACTGTGGGCCAACACCTGCAACCCTGTGTTGAGATCCATCAGGACTGGCCCAGTGGCTGTGATGCAGGTTGAGTTTCAGGCCTGAAGTCTGGCCAATGGCCTGAGGCTGGCAGGGTTTCCTGAGGGAATATGCACTCTGCCCTGGGCCACCAGGTGAAGGCTCTGATGCAAGCTGTGGTGCTGCAGAAGATTTGAGAGCTCCTCCACTGAAGCCTTTAGCAAGGCCAAGGCTCCCCAGACTGAGACTTTTGTCATGGAGAGCATGAGGAGGGGTGGGGTCTGTGAGAAGGATCCCATAGAGGGGTTGGGTAGGAGCCCAGGCCCTGCACCACCCAGTCTGGGGTCTCCATCTTAATGACTAGTATGAGCTCTCAGGTATGCATATCAATATCGGTTGCTAGTTATTTCACACGAGTGTGCAAGCTCCACCCTCTTCCCTGAGCTTTGGAGAACAGTCACCCAGAAAGAAAGTCCTGCCCTGTGCACATGAACGACACTGCACTCCCTTGCTGTCCCCTGGCAGCTCTGTGTGAGAGAAGGAAGGATGGAGAGGGTATCAGCCTCTCCTGCTCTCTTCTTACTTCCAGGAAAGCTCTGAAGCTGTGTGTCCTGCCTGTGTGCCCTCCACACCCCACCCGACCCCACAGGAGGGAGGGCATCGGGAGGCAGGTAAGGCTGAGCAGAGAAGAACCCAAGAGGCCAGGAGACAAGGCAGGCTGAGCAACGTGGAGTGGATAGGATGGGTGGGCAGGTGGTTTGCTCTGTGAGTCTCCAGCCAAGACCCCAATATGGCAACCTCCAAGGAGTGCTAAAAGTAGCCCCTTCTCCCTCTTCACCCCTCAGACGTTCCAGCCAAGTGTGCACCTGAGTTTGCATCTACGCCAGCTCTTTCTGAAGTGTTACCCTCTGTGTCCCCCGAACCTCCCTTGTTCAGCTGGGGCTGAGCCTCTTCAGAGCCTAGGAGCAATCTGTTGCCATAACAACCCCTCTCCCACTCCAGAACATTCCTGGACCTGCCTCCTTCAGCTGATGTTTCTCAGGGGACTTTGCAAAGTGGTTTGTGAAAAAGGAGAAAGGAAGGCAAAACCCTCTTGTGCTCTGTCCTTGGGACAGTGAGAGTCAGGCCTGCAGCCTGCCCTATCTGCAGACAGCTCTCTGGATCAACTCAGACCCTCTCCTGTGAGCCTGGTGCTTGGTTGCTTCATGTTTCCGGATTCTGCTTAGCTGTGGTTGAATTGTATGGGGATTCTGGAAGAGCAGACTCTAGCCTAGCATTATTGTCCACTGGGAAACCAAGGCCCCGAGAGACAGACAGTTCAGTTCATGAAACAATCTGGGTACAAATCAGGGCTCAGGTCTTGAGGCCATCCTCCTGTCTGGGTGGACGCCTCTGCCGTGAGTTACATGTGGTTTGAGCATGTCCCCAAAGGTTCATGTATTAGGATCTCAGTGTAGCAGTATTGGGAGGTGACACCTTGAGGAGACATGGCCTGTGAGAAGCCTTACATCAGCAGAAGGACTACGTGACTGTGAGAGTCACTTAAAAGGTTCCCTGACCTCCTGTGCTGGATATGGATTCTTCTCGTCCCAACACCTCTGACCTCAAGCCTAGGGTGTAGTATCCCCTCCCCTCGTGCCTCTTGTCTCTCCTTGTACAGTCTATGTCACCCTACACTCTTACTGTTATGACGCTCTCCACAGGGCCCTCAGAAGCACTGAGAGCAATTGGTGCTGCTGCAGACTAATGGGGTTTGAATCTCCAGCACACTGAGTTAAATAAACTACTTTGCCTGCCTCAGGAATATCATACAGTCACTAACAGAATCCTCCTAGAGCTTGTGGGAGACCCACACCACTTCTAAGCACTTGTTCTGGGGTGGGGATCAGAAACTCGGAGAGTCTGGGGCTGGTCTACGAGCAGGGAAATCCCATGAGCCTCTGCTGCAAAGCTCAGGAAACAGTGGCGATCAAGCATCCCTTTTGTGGACTCTCAGAAAGAAGGTGGCTTGTTCTGGAAGATCCCACAGGCACCCAAATCTCTGTTGTCCAGTTTCCACTAAATGTACGACCTTTGTCTCACCTGTGGGTAAGGCCTGGCCAGGGCTGATATGTTTATTTTGGAATGTCCAAGTGGCCCTGCCTGTGTTTTATCCACAAGTCAATTCTGCCTTTTAAGCAGAGGCTGCTAACTGCCAATAGCTGAGATTTTACGGCAAAGTCAAGTTGAAAGCTCTCCAGGCTCCTCAGAGAAAGCTGTGGCCTGAGGATCCGCTTTGGAGCCAGCTGCAGCAGCAACGCCTTTGAAGCCATAACTGCCACTTCAGAACTATCAGTGCTGTCACTGGCCTCTCCAGCCCAGTTCTATCACCTTGTTGTGTTAGCATAAAAATTAAACACGAGAGATGAGTCTGCGAAACAGGTTTCATATGCATGGATCAAATGGTGGCAGCCTGACTCGAGGAAGAGGAGCCAGCTGGAGCCGGGGGAGAGGCTTCTCCCAGGTTCTGTAGGAGAAGAACGGCCTAAGCAGAAACAGGCCAGCATCCTCCCTCCACACAGCTACTGGTGCCACTGCTGCTGTGCATTGTGGGTAGTGAGGGAAGGGGCTGACAAGGTCAAAAGCAAATGACAGTAGAGGCAGGGGGATGACTCCACTGGTAAACTGCCTTTTTTTTTTTTTTTTTTTTTTTGTCAACATGATAGCCTGAGTTGAATCCACAGAATGCACATTTTGTGTGACACACACACACATATACACACACATAAACACACACACAGAGACAGAGACAGACACACAGCCAGACAGAGACAGAGATAGACAGAGACACACAGACAGAGAGAAAAACCAGAAGGACTTAGGGGTCCCTGGCCATGTACCCTTCCTTTTCAGTCCCTCAGATAGCATCTTGGCAAGCATTTGTCTCCTCTGACTCTCCCCATGGTAGAGCAGGGTACAGTAAAGGTGGCTTGTCCAACTCTGCCGATTCAAGTGTGACGGTTGGGCCAGCTCCTGGGCTCTCTGTGCACACAAGCTTCCCCACAGGGGAAACACAAACACCAAGTCACTCAGAAATTACTCGTGGACACAGCTCAGACCCAAGTGTTCAGTTTCTGCCCAGCCCGCGGTGGTAGCAGCAAATATGCTTTGAAGTATGCCCATGCCTTTGGAAGTCCTACAATTGATCGCCCCCACACTTACTCTGGAACACTGGGACAACCTTTCCCTCCGTGTGGCCCACCTCACACTGAAGATCAGAATCCTTAACTGCCTGGCCCTTGACTAAGATGGCCTCACTTTAATGCTCTGAGATCCACGAACACAGAGAAACCCTGTCTGGTCTCAAGGGACTGGGGAAAGGAGTCTGAAGTAAGCCCCAAAGGCGGCATGCAAAGAGGAGAGAGGTCTAGTTGAAGAGCACTCTCTCGCTGTAGATTGGCTCAAGGAGGGAGGGACCTGTGGTGGGAAGCAGTTCCCATTGGTTCCCCCTGGGGGGCGGTCCCGTGACTGAAAAAACAGTTCTCATTGGCTACCTGGGTGTCCTGCGACTAAAAGGACAGTTCCCATTCCCTGGACTGGTATGTTTTGCGTTTAGCAGAAATAAGGAGATAAAGGAGACTCTCCCCTTACAAGGTGATTTTTTTTTTAAAGACTTATAGTGGTTCCAGGGCCTCAAAGGGACAAGCTGGATAGCAGAGGTGCTCTAGTCAAGGAGAGTAGATGTGCTGCAGCTGCAAAGAGTGAAGGCCAACAGCCAGGGAGAGCAGAGATACCCTAGCCATTAGAGAAGAGAGCCCAGCAATGAGGAGAGGAGGTTCCCCAGCCAGGGAGAGTCAGGGCCCCAGACGAGGAGGGCAGAGGTTTGCCAGCCATGAAGTAGACTCTTCTGGGAGAAGATGGAAGCCACCACAGTTGAAAGCCAGGCCTTGCTGAAGTCTGAGGAGCTCCTTCCTACCAGCCATCCTCAGGAGACAGTTCTATTACCACAGGGCATCCAGGACTGCATAAGATCCCTGATGCTGGGTACCGTGCAGCGTAAGCCCCCAGGCTAACCCCACATGGCCCTGCCCCAGCCTGTGCAAAGAAATGACAACATGTTGGTTCTCCTGGGCTTATGCACAATGAGGTCAGAAATGGCTCCGGAGCACCTGGGGCTCTGACAAAGCCTGTCACAAAGTCCCAGAGGGGATGTGAGAGCTGATCAACTGTAGCACTCTCAAAACAGGAGGACACACTCCAAAGCAAAATCCTGCTGCACACATGAGCGCTGGGAACCGTGATGAAACTGCCTGACGCAGCTAGGGAACCGTCAGCGGAGTGCTTGTCCCACGAGCACTGGAGGTAGAGTCTGAGCCCCCGAACTCATGCAAAACCTCCAGGAAGGTGGCGTGCACATGCCGTTCTAGCACTGGAGTGGAGGGTCAGGGGGTCGGAGTCAGATGGCAGCCAGCTGAGCCTCCTGGGTGAGCTCCAGGTTTAGTGACAGCCCCTGTCTCAAAAACAAAACAAAAACGCACAAAGGTAGACAGCTTCTTGAGAAAGAACACTTGAGGTTGACTTCTGGCCTCTACACACATATGCAATTGCACCTAAACACACACACACAGAGACACACTCACACAAGCTATGCACATGGAGCTGAGAAGACAGCTCCCAGGGTACCTGGGGTCACCATGTGACTCACAGGAGGGACGGAATCTCTGATGGTGTCAGGCTGAAGATGGCCAGGCACTTTGCTCCTCCCATGGAGAGATGGAGACTGGTTTCCTGTCCTTGGACCACTATAGGCCCTAGGGACCCATCGGCTGGGTGGAACAGCGACGTGACATTCTCAGCTTTCCAAGTAGTATTATTCTGAGTCTCACAGCTGCTGCCTGGGCCTCTGGGAAAAGTCACGTTTGGGAGTCTTGCCTGTACAAAAGCGGGTGCCGTGTCTTATGGGCACTGCATCCTGTGCTCACTGAGAAGCACAAGCCTACGAGAGGTCCTGAGGACAGACACAGCTGAAATGGCAACACCAATGGTGCCAAGCCAGGGTCATGTGACCAGGAAGCCCTGCTGACCCAACCACTGGAGACAGGCCTCCGTGGAACCCCTCTCCAGAGTCAAGTGCAAAGCTAACAACACTGAAGATGTGGCCCCCTGTCCATCCGGAGCACCTACATGGCTGATTCTGAAGCAAAAGAACCAGAGCTATAGCCTAGACTCCAGCAGTGCTCAGAGAAGTAACCTGCAAGTCTAGGAGCTGAGCGTTAACAGTGTGCCAGAGCGCCAGCCCCCAGCCCTCTAAATGTCATGCTTCCTGGGAGTGCGACCAGGGAAAGTTCAAGGTAATAATATCAGGACTCGCTCGCTCCCTTTCTTTTGACATTTTACTGCAAAGTGAGATCAGATGGGTATATTTAGTTCCTTTTGTTGGTGAACGTTTCAAAGGTGCTTCTGCGTGGCTCTCATTAGCATCAGGTATGCAAATATGGAAACTGCTCCTTCCCCTGCTGAATCACGCCATTGATTGACAGGTGACGACGCATCCCTCTCCTATATTGAGTTCTGGAATTTGGTTCAAACAGAATAATACACCCTGCTATGCTGGGGTGCATAAGAGAAAGCTCCACTTCTAACTCTCAGTGACCGCCAGCAGTCGTCTTTGTAAGCTCTCCACAACCCAAGGGAGTCTGCGTTCTCAATCACATGGCACGTATGGGAACCAATCATGTCTGTGATCGCAGTTGGATAACATTTCTGGGAGCCAATTGGAATGTTTTGCTCAGTCACATGACCCCCGATAGCCAATGAAAACCTTCTCAGTCATGTGACACTCAGAGAGTCAATGGGAGTTATTGTCCTGGTCATGTGTCACTTCGATGACTCAATGGCGGCTGTCTTCTTGGTCACAAACCCACCTTGGGACCACTGGCAAGCTTGGGTCTAGCTCAGGCAGCTTTTCCGAGTATGTCTCTGCTGCATCTGCGGCCTCCCAGACTACAGTGTTACTCACTGTCTGTAGCGTGGGCAGCCTTTGCTCCTAGCGGTGTGGCTCCCTGAAAACTGGGTCATGCTGGTTCCCAACTGGCAGATAGCATATGCTTCAGGCCCCCCTGAAGTCCCTCTGTCTGCTTGTTGTCTCTGTGGCTTTGTTATCATTTTTAATGCATGCTCCTTGGAGAATTACCTTGCTGGGCTTCACGCTGAGCTCCTGGTGTCCTCACAGAGGAGCACAGAAGCTCCACTCTGACTGTCGCTGCCAATCAGAGCCACTGGAAGTAAGTCAGAGGTTTCAGCCTTTCTCTGCACACACTGCAGCTGTCTTGTGATGGCTGGGCAGGTGGGTGGGGCTTCATGCAAATGAGCTCTACTGAGCATCTCAGGAGCAGGGAATAGTGCCCTGGGCCCAGGGGCTCAGTGGCAAAAGGAGAAATAAGGTCATCTTCTGTTCAACTTGAACTCGGGGGCCACACATCTAACAGCAAGCCCGCAGCAGCTAATTAGACAGTGCAAAGTGCACCCGCAAAAGAGAAGACAGGAACTTCCAGAGAGTGCATCTTGATTGACAACTTGATGGGATTTAGCCTCAACGTGGAAACAAATCTCCGGCCATGTTTATGACGAATCATCTCTACACTGGGGCTAATTAAGGTGGGAAGATCATCCCAAATGTTGGCTACATAAAAACAAAGAGGGCTGAGAGCTGTCTGTCATTTCTCTCTGCTTCCTGACTGTGGACACCGTGTTTTCCCCACCATGATGGACCATACCCTGAGACTGTGAACCAAAACAGACTCTTCTTCCTGGAGTTGTTTGCATCAACTAGAAAAGCAGCGAGTATAATCTGTTGATGTTCTGGAGTGATGATTTTCAGGGAAGGGTCAGCTTTACCTCTCACGGACATGCCATGTGCCACATTCATTAGGAGCAGGAGGTGTGGCCTTGTTGGAATGGGCGTGGCCTTGTTGGAATAGGCGTGGCCTTATTGGAGGAAGTGTGTCACTGTGTAGGCAAGCTTTTAGGTCTCGTAGTGCGGAAGAGAGAGTTTTTCTCCTGGCAGCCTTCAGATCAAGACGTAGAACTCTTGGTTTCTTCTAAAGTACCATGTCTTCCTGGATGCTGCCATGCTTCCTGCTGTGATGATAATGGACCGAGCCTCTGAATTTGTAAGCCAGCCCCAATTAAATGTTGTTTTTTATAAGAGTTATCTTAACCATAGTGTCTCTTCACAGCAATAAAACCCTAACTAAGAAATCTACCCAAGATCAAGTTTACCCTACTAATTATACATGCTAAGAGATTGTGGGACTGGAAAAGCATGAAGCCATGGGGGGCAGGCCTGGAGTAAGAGTGGAGATGAGAAGTAGCCAAACCCTGGAAATCTTGTCCTGAGATCAGCAAGAGTAGGATCGTCCCCCTCTGCCTTGTACCCCTATCTTTGCCCCACTGGAGGAAGTCACATAGCCGGTAGCCAGATTAAACTTCCTCTCCCCTTATAAGGTCACGTCCAGCAGCACCCTGAGTTCCTCCTTATGCAAATGAGGCACCCCCAGCGCGCTGGCCCAGCCAATGACGTACACTCATCCTGATAGCCCCTACTCCACCCCCAAACGTTTAAATATCCTTTTTTCCCCTCAATAAAATGAGCTGTCTCACTGAAGCTGCCTCCCGAGAATCTGCTTTCATCCTGCTCACTGCTGCCCGAGGTCTCTTAGCTCCCAAAAGTATTGCCTCACTTTCGGACCCCGGCTAATTAAAACTACTATGGCGCACGGTGGGGGCGGGGGAGGGGGAAAACGGGAGAGGGCGGAGCCTGAACGTCATGGGATGAAAACCAGGATGGATGGTACAGTGACGTACTGTAGTAATAGTTATGAAACCGCCCCCAGACCCCTGTTGTACTGTACAAACCACAGGAATTGAAGCCCAAAAAGGCAAGGCTCACTGTGATAATACAGCAGTGAGCATTGGGCCCTGATGGCTGGCGATGTTTATCTTGAGCCAGAGTGATATCGTAGCACTGTGTATGGGCACACACACATATCTGTACAGGATATATCAGGAAGAGTCTCCCTGGCTGCTGAGTCCTGTTTATCAAGCTTGTTTCAGAAAGTGAATCAACTCAAGGGGTGGGACATTTTTACCATCTCATAGGTGAGGTGACAAGAGCTTTAAAATTTGATGACTTGGCCAGTGCCACACACAATTAATTAATAGGACTCAAACCAGGGCTTATGGAGCCAGGCTGGTGTCTGCATGTCCCCACCCCATAGTTCAAACCTCCATAAACATGTGAGTGCTGAGGGTCCTGTGGTACAATGCCTCTTGCCTGGGTCACTTCCTGTCTTCTGTATAGCCAGTTCACTGTTAACTGCTTTCAGCTGGCTCAGCCCCGTGTTAGAGAGGAAAAATGTGCCTCTCTGTCCTGGCTAAAAGCCTTTTTTAAAAAAATTGGATATTTTATTTATTTACATTTCAAATGTTATCCCCTTTCCCAGTTTTCCCTCTGCAACCCCCCATCCCATCTCCCCTTCCCCTGCTTCTATGAGGGTGCTGCTCCCCCAGTCACCTACCTACTCCTGCCTCACCTCCCTAGCATTCCTCTACACTGAGGCATCAAGCCTTCACAGGACCAAGGACCTCCCCTCCCAATGATGCCAGATAAGGCCCCTTCAGCTCCTTCAGTCCTTCCCCAACTCCTCCATTGTGGTCCCTGTGCTCAGTCCGATGGTTGGCTGCAAGCATCCACATCTGTATTGGTCAGGATCTGGCAGAGCCTCTCAGGAGACAGTTGTATCAGGCTCCTGTCAGCAAGCATTTCTTGGCATCTGAAATAGTGTCTGGGTTTGGTGTCTGCATGTGGGATGGATCCCCAGGTAGGGCAGTCTCTTAACCATGGGGCCATCTTTCCAGTCTCCAATGCTACTATTTTAAGCATAATAAATATTTGCTTCAGATTCTGCTTATGTTCTACATGTCGTTGAATATTTCATTCTAAAAGATAAAGACACTCGGCAAAAGTACAAATCAAACTAGTCATGATCAAGAGATCAAATAGAACTAGAGAGTCAATAGAACTAGACCCACAGCAGGACTTGTTTGGGGGATCCACGGGGCACTTGGCACACAGCATGACCTATAGCTGCCCCTCTTGCAAGTCTGTGTGATAGACAAATTGTAAGCCACCACTAACAATTCAGTCAGCTTTACTGGAGGAGGCACAGACTGGAATTTCTCACACAAGACCCTTAGCAAATCTTCTCTGCCTCTTTATAAGGAAGGTGCTATGACAGGTGGAGAAACTGAGGACACAGAGCACTTAGTTGGAGAAGGGCACCATGATGACAGCCGAGGGTCATACCGCTGAGTGTTTGTTCCAGGCAAGAGCAGCTTTTAGGGGTTCCACAGAACCCTACCATCTGTATTACTGACGGATGTCCAATTCAGAGAACCAGCCAACAGTGCTGAGAAGAACAGCTGACTGTGTTGCTGCCTTCTCTCGTGGTCCTTACCATACCCAGGTGATCGGCACACACAGCCCACCAGGGATGAGAGGAAGACCTCCTCCCAGAGAGGATGACTTAACTGTTTATAGTTATGGCTTTCAACCCGTGGTTTGAGAGTCATTTCCTTGTTTCTCGCTATAGGTAAAGATGAGAAGAATTTCCAGAGAACCAGTCAACGCTGTGCCTCACAAGGGGATGGGCTGTGGAGAACAGAGGAGTAAGCTGAGCTGAGCCGTGTTCTCAAGGACATGGAGAGGCTCCATCCAGCACCCATGACGGACAACACGCATGACCTCATGTGCAATCGCTGGTTTTTACCATGTTCAGTGAGACTCTAGCTCCTAGGCACACACTATACTGAAATTTTAGCCACACTTAGAAGAGCTTAGCCTGGGGAAGGCCTTTGCAAGTGGAGTGTGTCCCAACATCCCCTTCGGGGGATTCTGAGCACACCCTGTGAGGACCCCCAGGAAGCCACCCGGCTCCATCGCTGGAGCTTCTTACATGGGAAGCAGCTTTGTTTCTATGCTAGAAAAAGTGTTTGGAAGCTTCTCTCCCACCCAGGTGACCCTAGAAGAAGGCAGGTCTGGCTGTTGTGGGGTTCCAAGCCCATTTATACCTTATCTATCACTCCTTGTATCTCCAGGGAGCCGTAACCAGCCTCTCTCAGCTCTGCCAGAGAACACCGTGGATTCTCTGAACTCCACACAAGACCCACTATGCCGTCCTCTCCTGTCCCGGTGACCTCCACCCATCTGCTCCCAGGTCCCCTCCCTGAAAGATGGAAGGGAATAGCCCCCAGTTCCACTTCACAGGAAGACCAGAGGAGCAGCGCCTGAGCGGAGCAACCCATCCCGCAGCATCGTCCCTTGTAATGTGGGAGCAGCCAACAGCGACAAGACACAGATTCCGGAGGGTGCCGTGTGTGTTTACCTTGTCTCAGCCACATCCATTCAGACAGACATTCTACAACTTCCTTAGCATGGTTGGAAAGCTCAGACACCCATGGCCGTGTCATTTCCACAGTGCAGCCATCCGAGTTCAGGCCCACCACAAGTTTGTTGGAACCAAAGACTGGAGATGGAAGCCTGCTTCCTGACAACCGGAGACCTAAATGTGACTATGGTTCCACCTGGAAGGCACCAGGAGGGGAGTGGGGTCTCCGTTATCACTTCCACACCTCCAGCCTGTGGAGCTTGAAGCTGCAGCTTCTGCTGTATCAGTCACCCAGTGCTTGGCCACCGCAGCTGAGCAAGTAAATGCCTGAGCCCCTCATGGGGTCCCCAGAAATGGAGATGTCTGCCGGGACGTCTGAGAGTTGTCAGGAAGAAGGATTCGGTGAGCAGCCACATCCCTTCCTGTGCTGCTTTTTTTTTAAGGAGGCTGGGTGAGGCCCACAGTTGCCTCTACTCAGAAAGAAGACGGTGGCCATGGGTCATCTTATCAAGGACTGTTGCCAACACGGTGTGGGTCATTTGATGTGATTCCCAAGGTCTCCCATAAAGAACCTTAGTCCATTTCTTCTCACTGTGTGTGTGTGAGAGAGAGAGAGAGAGAGAGAGAGAGAGAGAGAGAGAGAGAGAGAGGAGACAGAGATGAGGCAGCATGAGAGAAGAGAGAGAGAGAAAGGGAGAGAGAGAGAAAGGGAGAGAGTGAGAAAGGGAGAGAGACAGAGAGAGGGGAGGATTTATTGTGGTAACAGAATGTGGTAGAAATAATGTGTGAGTCTAGTGACTCTCTCAGGAATCTCCAAAAGTTTCTGTACCTAGCACACAGGGGAAAGGGAGAAGAGAAGAAGGAGGAAGAAAGAGAAGGCGGAGGAAGAGGAGGAAGAGGAGAGTGTTGTGGGACCCGGCAGCCATAAGCTGGAGGCCCAGGGAGCTCACACTGTGCAGCAATCTGAGTGGAGAGCCCTGAGAACCAAGGAAGTGCGCTGGGAGCGTGCAGGGGGCTGGTGGATACTAACGCTAGGATGGGGCGAGGTGGACAATGCCCCAACTGCCCGGGCAGTCACAGAAATTTACCCCCTTCCTCCCCTCCATCCACACTGGGTAGGGCGTTGCTTTATTCAAGGCACCAAGTCAGACTTCAACCTTGTCGGGGAAACGCACCCACAAACAACACACCTGGAAATCGTTTTACCAAGTAGATGAACACTCTTCCCGCAGTAAAGCTGATGCATGATAGGTGCTCCGGCCATCTCCCCGTTCAAATGCATCCTGAGCTCCCCATGCCAAGACAGATGAAAGGCCATGAGGAGCCGCCCCAGCCTGAGCAGAGCCCCTCCTTTGATCTGTCTCCCCAGAGGGTTATGAAGAACAGGAAGCTGGGGCTGCCTCACGCCCCTAGCTTTGGGGTGGGTGGTTTGCTGACTTTACAGTTGGACTCTGCCGTGTCCCCTAAAGCCAAGGCCAGTCCAGCTTGTAGTGCTGTTAGGTAGAACCTTTAGGAAGTGATGTCACTGGAAGTCGTGCCATTGAAGGGGATCTTGGCACAGTGACTATTTCCTCTTCTGTATCCCAGCTGCCAGGATGGAAGCCCATTTGCCCAGCCCTTGAACTTGAAGCTCTGCCTCACGCAGGCCCCGAGGCAGCAGGGCTGCCATGGTTGGAAAGCAAACCCTCCTCAATAGGCTTGCATGCTTACACACTTCTCAACTTCCGACAGACCTGGAGGTGGGGCCTAATCGGAGGAAATAAGTCGCTGGGGGCAGGGGTGGAACTTTAGGTTTACAACACCAGCCCCACTTCCTGTTTGCTTTCTGTTTCCTGTGTGCAAATCCAGTGTGACCAGCTGCCATGCCTTGAACACCATGATAGCCCGTGTCTCCTCAAACGGTATGTTAAAAGAAACCTTAAGTTACTTCTTGTCTGGTATTTGATCACAGCAGAAAGAAAAGCAGCTGATTTAAGGGTAACAGCCGAAAAGCGAAACCTCTGACATCGTCAGGTAAGAGAATCCTTTCTTCCTTGGGCTCATTCACCCTGGGTATTTTATCATGACAGCAGAAAGCTGACTGATACACAATAAGGAGAGTTTCTCTCTGTGTGTAAATGCTAGTCGGCGTCTGACAAAACCGGAGCTTTCGGGAATAAAGCCCGCACTCCTTAATGCATTTCTTTCAGATGAATGCAAAGTGCTGTCCAATGAAATCCTTCAGAGACACGGGCCCCAGAGCAATCGTTTAAAATAGTTTGTAATGTTGTATTAATCACGTGCGAACAATGCTTCCAAAATGCTAGGAAAACAATTGACTCTTTTAATAATTTAAACGATGCCCCTGAAACACGTTTTGACATGATTTGCTTTGCAAAATACTTTCTCCTGAATCATTTCACAGGAAACTTTGATCTCCTGTTAAGTTACTTCCTTGTGAATTCCACACTGCTGTCTTCCTCCTCATGGGTCTCCTTGCTCTGCTTCATCCCCCACCCCTCCGAGGGACCCTTTGGCTCCTGGTGGAAGCTGTAGAGTTCCCACACTGCAGCACTCACACCAGACTCTTGGATTTGTCACAGTGCACAAACCAGAGTTTGTTGGCACTGCCCGGTCTGCTCTGGAACTGAGAGCCCCTCTGCCTCACCCAGCAGGTGGGTGAGTGTCTTACTTAGGGTTTTACTGCTGTGAACAGACACCATGACCAAGGCAACTCTTACAAGGACAACATTTAATTGGGGCTGGCTTACAGGTTCAGAGGGTCAGTCCATTATCATGATGGAGGGAGCATGACAGCATCCAGGCATGTGGAGCTAAGAGTTCAGCATTGTGTTCCGAAGGCAACAGGAGAAGACTGGCTTCCAGGGAGCTAGGACCAGGACCAGGTTCCTAAAGCCCACACCCACACTGACACACTTTCTTCAACAAGGCCACACCTACTCCAACAAGGCCACATCTCCTAATAGTGCCACTTCCTGGGCCAAGCATGTTCAAACCACCACAAAGTCTCTATATGTGTGGATGTCCAAACGCATAAGCGTGTGTGTGTGTGTGTGTGTGTGTGTGTGTGTGTGTGTTAAGGTGACTAGGACCCCCTGTGAGGTGGCCTAGCTCAGGGGTAGGGCTGATGCCCCTATGACTTGTGTCATTCACAGTGAGAGGAATGAACTGGCTCAAAAACAAAGTCCCGGGGTGAGGGAGATGTCTCAGTGGGTGAAGTGCTCGCTGCCCAGGCATGAAGACAGTCTGGATCGCCACAAAGCTGGGAATGGCGGTACAGGCTCTTCACGCCAGTGCTGCAGAGGCAAGGACAAGTGACTGCCTGGAGTTGGCAGCCATCTCGGCCACCAGTCCGGAGCCATGAGAAGAAGGACAAATCACATTAAATGAGCTTGACAAAGGAGAAATGGCTAAACACCAAACAAAACAGACAGACAGACACGCACGCACACACGCACCAAACCAACCAACCAACCCGACAGAGAAGGCTGTTTCTGTTGCTATTCCTCTCAGGATCCTATGCTCTTGACATCTGGGGGATCCGTAGGCAATCAGAAGATCCATATCTCCTCTCACTGCGGCCAGTTCGCCTCCCAGGTTATCTGACTGAATGATGGCAGCCAACACGCCACGCCCCCATGTCACGCCCCCACACCACGCCTCACGTGCCACGCCCCCACGCCACTGCACCCCACGCCTCCCATGTCCCGGACACCCCAGCCTCTCCACGCCACTGCCCCCCATCCCTTCTGGGAAGAGTAACCAAAGAAGAATTTGGTTAAACTTTCATATTTAACTTTCTTCTTTCACTTTTACTTTCTGCTCAAAACATGCTATTCTCGGGGACCTGAGATGTTACTCAGGAGGTCAGGACTCGGTGGGATTGGAGAGAAACTGAGGCTTTATGGATTTTCTCGAGAGGGTCCAGAACGCCCATCTTCGCGAAGACCAAACGGGATTGTTATTTAGGGCAGTGGCATCTGAATTATGAATCACCAGCTCTGCTGCACATTTATGAATGCAAAGAGAGACCTCCAGGACACCCTTCCCGGACATAAAGCTGTAATCAGAGGGTGGAGGGTGATCCCCCACCCCACCCACTGCCTTGCCTTGGGTTTAAAAGGCAGACTATGTATTCTGTGTACCCCCTGGTGCTGGAGACAAGGACACAGGCAAAGGCCACGCAAAAATCTTTGGGTAGATTGAGTTGAACACTTAGGGGGTTCTGACTCTTTGCTCCAATGATGTTGAGTCTGTATTCACCTACTCAGGGCCCAGGCTGAGGCCCACCCTGCATAGTCTCCAGGCAAAGTCCTCCCAATACCAGGAGTGTGGGGAGCAAGTTCTGCAAGGCTCTACTTGAAGAGAATAAATCTTATTCCCCGAGTTTCAGAGCCGCTGTGCACACTCATAATTCAGGCGCGTAATACACATCTTCCTGATCTACTCATTAAAGCCCTGTCCCTCGGGATATCTCCTATTCACTACTTCCCTTGGGGAACTGGAAAGCAGCCATTCCCACCCCGTCCCGCCAGTGTCCGTTAGCAGAACTGGAGCCTTAATTCGAACCCAGGATGGGCCTCCCGAAGGAAGCACAGGCGGTAGCAGGCTCTTTCTCCACCTCCTGAGCCCTCTGACACCACTAACATCCAGTGGGTGATCTGACTGAGGCTGACACAGCTGCTGAGCCAGGCAGGTTCCTCCTCTGGGCGCTGGTGAGGTCATCTGGCTGCTGTGTGGGAGTGGGGGTTGGCATTGTTCCCTGAAAGACACTCAGCCCTGGTACCTGGAACTTGGGACTGTGTCTTTATTTAGAAGTAGAGTTTTTGTGGATGTGGTCAGTCAAGATGAAAGCCCTCCCGGGTTGGGGTCAGCCCCAGAACAATGGCTGGAGTCCCCCAAAAAAGAGAAGAAAAGATAAGCACAGAGGCCATTGTGCACCAAAGATCTCAGGATGCAGGGGCGTTTGGGAGTAAGCGTGGACGATAGTGAGTAGGCAGCTATGAACGAGCCAGGAGACAGCTCATTTATTGAAATAGCAGGGTTAGCTTATATAGCCTGAGTCATGGGGAGGGGAGGAAAAAGAATGGGGTGAGAGTTCTGCAGCTTGGGCAGGGACCTTCCAATCATGAGATTAGTCTAACTGGCATTATCGTGCTGTGGCCTTAGTCTCTATGGAGCTGAGTAGCCCCCATGCCTGATTGGGGGGAGGCAGCAGCAACCCCACTCCTGCTATGGTCTCTGAGAGATGTCTTGAGTAATGGCCAATGCTCTACCATCCCTCATCTGGTGTAAAGAGGGAGGTTATGTGGTTCGGCTCTTAAATGAAGTCTTGGTCCCAGATGATAGCCCTACTGGCAATGTGGAGGGGAATCTTGATGAGCTGGGACCTTGCAGGAGAAAGTAGGTGTTAGGGACAGGCTTTGGCAGGATTTATTAGGACTCTAGCCTATCCCCTGTCCCAGACCTTGTCTGTCCTTCCTGGCTTCCATTAGGTGAGCAGCTCCCTGCCAGGACTTTCAGCTTCACCGCAAACCCAAAGCAATGAGGCCTAACAATCATGGGCAGAAAGAACCCTCTGAGACCATGAGCCAAAATAAATCTGTTGTCCCTTTGGCTTAGCACTGTTCTGTTGCTGTGAAGAGACACCATGAACAAGGCAGCTCATAAAAGAACTGGAAGCTTACTTACAGTCATAGAAGACTCATTGTTATCATGGAGGAAGGCAGGCAGACATGGTGTGGAGAGTAGTCGAGAGTTCTACATCCTGACCCACAGGCAGCAGGAAGAGAAAAAGACAGACAGACACTTGGGCCTGGCATGGGCTTCTGGAATCTCAAAGCTGACCCTCAGACACACACCTGCTCCAACAAGGCCACACCCAAACAGTCCCACTCTCTGGTGACTAAAGCATCCAAATATATGAGTCCATGAGGGCCATTCTTATACAAACTGCCACAGCTTAAGAGTCGGATTCCTCAAGTATTTAGTCATGGAGAAGAAGAGCTGGCCAGCACAAAGGAAGATACGGGACCAATATTACCACACGCCAAGGAGTGACAGTGATAGCCAGAGTCACCTGGAGCCAGAGCATGCAAGGAAGTGCATTCCCAGTACCTGTAGAATGAAGTGGCCCCAGTGGCACCTGCAGGCTCCAGATGGGGAAAGAATCATTACCTGTTGCTGATACACCTCTCTCTTGATACTCTTGTTACGCCCTCCCCAGGAGACTAACAGAGCCATTTGCCAGAAGTCAGGGCCATTCCTATTTTCTGTCCAAGCGAGATGCTTGTGACAGGACTGTGTGATAGCCAAAGTCAAGCACAGCAGAGCCGATCTCCCACAGAGGAAGGTTTATTGGGAAAATAAATAGGATAAGACAGCAAGCTGGGCCATGTGTGCCCTGGATGGTGACCTCTGGTAGTGTAACCATGACATTTGCTGAAGGCTGGCAGGAGGGGGCAGCTCCATATGAACACTGACCCTGTGCTGACTTAGGTACAGGAGGAATATCTTCTATTAACACAGATATCCTGTATCTCTGTGCTGACAGCTGCTGCAAAGAGGTAGCCTCTACTAACATAGGTATTCAATGTGTCTCTGCTGATAGCTGGTGGGAAGGGGATAGCCTCTAATATAGGTATCCTATGTGTCTTTTCTGATAGCTGGTGGAGAGAGGGGATATCTTCTACTAACATAGATACTCTATGTATCTGTGCTGATTGCTGATAGGAAAGGAGGTATGCTCTACTAACATAGGTAGTCTATGTGTCTGTGTTGATAGCTAGTAGGGAGGGAATATCCTCTACTAACATAGGTATCCCATGTGTCTGTGTTGATAGCTGGTGGAGAGGGGATAGCCTCTACTAACATAGGTATTCAGTGTGTCTATGCTGATAGCTGGTGGGGAGGGGATAGCCTCTACTAACAGGTATTCTATGTGTCTGTGCTGACACCTGTGGGGTTCTGTACAGTACAGTGGGGAGGGGGACAGTCTATAGAAAGACTCATGCTCCTCCCCGGGTCTATCAGACAATCACCAGCTTCCACCTGCAAAGTCAGTGTGTCCTGCAGGCATTCAGAAGTCAGAGCTGAAGTTGGCCTCCACAGGACAGCTAGCCTAGGCCTCCACACCACACCTGTCAAAGGGACAGATCTGAGACAGAACTCCACCAGGCAGGAGTGGGTGGGGGTCTTGCATCTTATACCTGACACTTTGCCCCTTGTCAAAATGGGAGGATTCATGGATGGCCAATACCTGGGGACCAGATCCCCTTTGTGCCAGTTAAGCTGCCTCACAGTTAAATTGATAATGTCCTGGCCTTCCCCCCACCTCCACCCGGATTTCTGTAGACCATAAGTTAGGAGAAAGAAGATTAGACTTCTCTCTATGACCCTGCCCCAGGTCGGCCAAATTAGAAATCAGTCCATTTCCTTTATAACTCTATCTCCTAATTTAACAGATCTAAGCGCCCAAGAGTTGGAGTGTCTGACGCGTGTGGCAACGCGTATGTGTAAACTGTTTCTGCCACCGGCTGTGGCACAGAGGGAAGCCCTCTTCCCCATCTCGGTGTGTGTGTGTGTGTGTGTGTGTGTGTGTGTGTGTGTGTGTGTGTGTGTGGCTGGTTCCTCCTAAGGCCTATCCTTGCTTGGGGATGGAGACATCTCTCTGGTACCGTTGAATGGTCATCTTTTAGAGTCCCACTCTCTCATTTCTATGAGGACAGGGTACCATTGGATTAAATGTCAACCCCATGATTTCATTCTACACTAACAACGTCCTGAAGCCTTCGCCTGTGCAGAAAAGCCACACGGAGGTTCTGGGGCTTGGGATCCCATGTCCTGAGGACTAGACCCTTTCTGGACCACCATTGCAAATCTAAGCACGACCCTGGCGTCTAGAGTCGGGCCTCATTCCTCCTTACCAAGTCTTGACCATTTTCCAAGACCATCAGTGACCAAAGGGCTGCAGATGTTGAAAAAGAGAGCCAGTTGCAGGTGCACTGGCCAGCCAGCTCAGGGTCAGGAGGATGAATGTCACCATGGTTTCAGTCCTTCACACCTGTCTCAGAAGAGGCCAGACAATCCCTGCTTGGGTCATCCAGCCTCCACAAGGTCTAATCAAACCCTTCCTGCATATCCCCTCAAAAGAAGAGACATATCTGAGAGGAACATGACTGGGGATTCCTGGAAAGGAACTGGTTAGAGGACTCTACTCGAGGCTGGCGGGAGCACGGAGGGAGCTGCACACACAGGGCTGTCTTCATTTGCATCCTGCTGCTCAGCCATGAGTAAGGGTGCCGTCTCCCTCCCTTGTCACCTCTGGCTAGCCAAGGCAGGGCATCTGGGCATGCCTACTTGCCTCTCTTGAGCCCACAAGGTGGCTCCTAGCCCCTAGCTCTGTTCCGACACAGACAGAGCAAACCCATTGCAGAGACGAGAGAACTCAGGAAGTCAGGACACTGAAGCAGGTGCTTTAGCCGAAGACCTCTTCTTTCTCCATCCTCAAAGCCTTCCCACTGGAACTCAGATTCACCCCTACAAAGTGGCCTTAGTGTCTAATCCTCTGCCAAAAAAAAAAAAAAAAAAATCAGCATTACCGACTCCTTCCCAAAACGCCACTCAACTGTCACCCCCAGCCACTAGTCTAACCCCGTGCACCCCAGCCCCATAGGTCACCAGTTTCTACCTGAGTACACTTGCCTGCATAAAGCAGCATTTCATATGAAAGCAACAGTGTATCGTATGGTCTTCTAGATCCACCTGCTGTGAGAGCACCAAGTTTTCCCAAGGGTCGCCCTCCCTGTGATACAACTAACCCTGTCATTTATCTTGACATTTTGGTTATGAGCCTCATCTTTAATGGCTAAGCTATCTCTTTAACCCTACTTCATTCATTTTAAGGAAAAATCGTAGTCACGCCCTGGCTACTGCCATCCCTCCTCGATGGACAGTTGGTGGCTCCTTCCTTGATCCAAGTGTGACATCATGGCTCTGGAACACCAGACTTGTGCACAAGTTGACACGCTCCTGGTGTTGGCCTGCTGTCAGTTTCATATGAACCTGACTCAAACGAGAATCTCATGATGAGGGACTGTTCTGATTGCTTTAACTGATGGGGATACCCACCCTGAAGGGGGGTGGCATTCTCTGGCAGCCAAGATTAAAGGGGGCATGGGGCTGGGAAGATGACTCAGTGGTCAAATGTTAAAAAATATTAAATATGTTTTCCTTTCCCTTTCTCTACTCCCAGAATGATGAGTCTGAGACTAATTATTTATTAATAAATACCTAGACCATAAGCTTTGGCTCATTCCCTGACTAGCTTGTAACTTATTTAACCCATTTAAATGGTTCTATGTCTACCACTTGGTCAGTTACCTCTCCTTCAGTCCTGGCTGAGTCTTCCTCAGCATCTCCCTCAGCGTCTCACTTAAATAGATCTGTGTCTGTCCCTGCATCTCCTTTTATTCTCACTGTTTCCCAGAATCCCCTCTCTCTTCCTGCCAGTGTCCCACCTCCTACTTCCTGCCTCAGTTCATTGGCTACCGGCTTTTTTATTGACAGGTGATGCTTATAAAAGAGTCTCTCTACAGTTAAAAGCTCCCGTAACTAGGAGCTCTTCCAGAGGATCCAGGTGAGGTTCCCAGCATCCCATGGCAGGTCACGACCATCTGTAACTCCATTTCCAGAAAATCACAAGCCCTATTCTGACAACTGCAGGGACTGGGGTCACGTGTAGTGCTCTCATACACATACAATAGATGAACCTTTACCAATTATCTTTGAGTGGCACGATGGGAAGATAATTCCCTCTCTCCTCTCTAGCCTTCGCACTCGCCACAGAGTTGATTCATCCTGCTGCTGCTGCTGCTGCTGCTGCTGAGTCTTTCCCAATGTCAGAACCATTGTTACTGCACTTCCACCAAAGACTGAGGGCCAGTGGTTCTCCAGGAACCTTCGAGGGTGTGGAGCAGACTGGGGCTCAGCAGCCTGAGGCATCCGGCTTTGTGGACTGAAATTCTGCCAGATTTCTGGCCTCCGCAGTGAGAGATAGCTACTGCAGAACCACTCCCGTTACTGAGACTCCCAGCCTGGAAGAGCAAATGAGCACAGTGCTTTTAGCATCTTAGGTGTGAGACAGCAGTTGTTACTATTTTACATACGCTGATTAAATATTACACACACACACACACACACACGCGCGCGCACACACACATACACACTCACACTCATTCATTGGTTCAGTTTTTCTAGAGAATCATGACTAATATTGCCCCCCCCCAAAAGCTGTGTTTAAGATCAAGCACCAGGATTGCCCATATTGCTAGTAGTTTCTCTTCAGGGGCTAAGGGGGGAGATGTGTGTGCAAGCTCCGCACTGCCTTTTGCTGTGAGTGAATGACTCCAAGTCTCCAACTTTAGCCCAAACAGGAAAGAGCTGGATCCCCAGGCATCTCTTTATCGTCCCCAGTGGGGTCAGAGGGAGGGGGGTTGGACCAGGTCTCATCAGAGGCACGATGACAATGGTGACAAGATGAAGAAAGAGCAGTCGCCACACTCATCCTTTACAGTCCTGGCTTAGGAAGACTGGCCTGTACCCCTACGACTGCCTCCTCATTCACTCACTTGCTTCATCTGCCTGAATTCAAGAGTGCATCCAGATTCCTTCCTGCTCGCCCCCACCCTGCATCAGCTGATCTGAAGGCTCCTCTCAGACTCCTGTGGCAAGCCCCCTCCACCACTCCCCGTCCTCAGCCCAGGCTGTTGGACTCGGGGCATAGTTAATACATTCAAGAGTCCATAAAGCACAGCAGTACGTTGGAGTGTACCCCTCTGGCCTTTCCTGGTGTTAATTTCTTTTCCCCAGTAACTGCCCTATTGCCCAGGAGACCAGTATAGCAGGTGAAATTGGATTGAGGCCAGACAAATTCCTTCTCCACAAATCATTGGCTCCCTAATCCCTTCAGTAAACAGTTCTTTGCCAGACCCGGTTGCAGGAAATAAGGACACAGAGTGCTAGGCCACAGGACAAGCTGATTGAGTCACACAGACTGACTCGAGGGCTGTGCAAGGGCACACTGAGTGCAGAGTGAACAAAACAGCCTCCACAGGAGGCAAGTCTGTTAAGAACAGAGCATGGGGGGCAGGGTTCTGTGGGCAATGCACTTGGCTCACTCTGTGATTCCTGGGTCATGAGGAGAAGACTAACCCACTGAAGGACCAGGTGGGTGCAGCAGTTGAGTTGATGGAGGACAGCAGGAAGTCATTGGGTCAGGGACTTGCTTTGGAGAGCTCCTGGTGAGACTTTGGGGCCCTTGGGGTGAGTCTTAGGCCACACCAGAGCATCCCGTGCTGCTCTGTAACTGAGAGCCTCCCTGCCTCACCCAGCAGGTGGGTGAGTGTCTTAGGGCTTTACTGCTGTGAACAGACACCATGACCAAAGCAACTCTTACAAGGACAACATTTAATTGGGGCTGGCTTACAGGTTCAGAGGTTCAGTTCATTATTATCAAGATGGGAGCATGGTATAGGAGGCGCTGAGAGTTCTATCTATATCTTCATCTGAAGGCTGCTAGCAGAAGACTGGCTTCCAGGCAGCTAGGATGAAGGTCTTAAAGCCCATGGCCACAGTGACACACCTCCTCAACAAGGCCACACCTCCTCCAACAAGGTCACAACTACTCCAACAAGGCCACACCTCCTCCAACAAGGCCACACCTACTCTATCAAGGCCGCACCTCCTCCAACAAGGCCACACCTACTTCATCAAGGCCACACCTACTCTATCAAGGCCACACCTCCTAATAGTGCCACTCCCTGGATCAAGCATATACAGACCATCACAGTGAGCATGAAGCAGGTGGAGGAGAGAGAGAGAGAGAGAGAGAGAGAGAGAGAGAGAGAGAGAGAGAGAGAGAAGTGCTTGCTCCTCCTTAGAGCCACCAGTTTCCCAGGCCACCACCTGTGCACTCAATTCTGACCTGGTTCTGAACTTCTGAATTTCCTGCTCTGACCGATTTTTGACTTGTCAGCCTGCGAGCGTCTTGGCGACCCTCTCTCTCTTTGGAATGTCTGTCTTCCACAAGCTTCTCTCACCCTCTAATCAGACAGCCTCCAGCCCCAGACCAGAATACCCAAATCTGCAAGATGGACCCGCCCCTTCAGTCCCTCTCTCAGAAGGCTTTAATAACTACTGGGCTGTGGATGTGGGCAGGTGGCCCCTGAGTCACCACAGGGCACTGGCCTGAGAGGCAGGATGGGCTGTAGACAGGGGAACTCCCTCACACTTCAGCCAGGGTGCTGTCCCCAAGCAGGTCAGTCCTCACAGTACCGATTCAGGAAAAGGACACGGAGGTCCCAAATGAGAGACGGCGTGGGCGTGGGGAGAATAAGAACGCTTGTGTGAGGGACGCAAATCCTGGGAGTCCATCTTTCCACGGGCACTATTTAATTTTTTTTATACAATATATTTTGATCGTGTTTTTTCTTCCTCTGACTCCTCCCAGATCCTCTCATAAAAAAAAAAAAAAACCAAAAAAAACCAAAAAAAAAAAAAAAAAAAAAAAAACCCACACACACAAAAAAGCAAGAAACAAACAAACAAAAAACCCATGGGGAAAAAAAATAAAAACAAACATGCAAAAGACCAATAAGACCCCCCTTCCCCCAAAAAAGCCAAAACAAAGCAAAAAGAAACAGGAAGTTCATAAAACTAACAGCGATTTGTTTTGTGTTGGCCATCTATTCCTGGGCACCGGGCCTGCCCAGGAGTGCGGTTGATAGACCCAGTCACTGGACTGGATAGTTTATGCCGAGTTGACACAAACTAAAGTCATCTGAGCCTCAATTAAGAGATGTCTCTGTAAAATCGGGCAGCGGGCAAGACTGTAGGACATTTTTTTTTAGTTGGTGACTGATGGGTGCAGTCCGTTGTGGGTGATTCCATACCTGGGCAGGGGGTCCTGGGTTCTATAAGAAAGCCTGAGCAAGTCATTGGAGGACAAGCCACTAAACAGCGCCCCTCCATGGCGTCTACATCAACGTCTGTCTCCAGGTTCCTGCCCTGCCTGAATTCCCTTCCTGACTTCCTTTGATGATGAACAGTGATGCGGAAGTGTAAGACAGATAAACCCTCTCCTCCCCAAGCTGCTTTTGGTGATGACGTTTCATCACAGCAATAGAAATCCAGGCGGAGGCGCTCAGTGGCACTCCTGGGCAATGTTCTAAGATTCTGTATGTGCTGTGCGTCTTCCTAAGTCTTGAGCAGGGGGCGGGGCTGGGGGCGGGGCTGGACGGGGGCAGGGAGCGGGGCGGGGGCAGGACAGGAGATTAAAGTCCTTGGCTACCGAGTGAATCTTATTAGAGAGACAGACAGTAGGAGATAAATAAGTGGGCTCTGTGCTGAGCTTAGATGTTCCAGTGAAGAAGAGAACATGGACGATGAGACCTATGGAGGGCTGAGGAAGGGCAGCCGGGCAGGCATTCTGGGGAAGGGGCTTCTGAACCAAGACCTGTAGGTGAGGAAGCCATTCCTCATGGACAGGAAGGACTGTGCTGAGGCACAGGCAGGTGATCCACCTGTAGTATGCACTTGGACTTAAGAGAAGGACATGGCAGCCTGGCCACCAGAGGCCATCTGCTGTGAACTCTGGGAGTAGAGGGGATACGGGTGAAATGCCCCTCCCCCGGCAGGAAGCAATGGGTGACTCCTCCTCAGGCCCAGGGCACTCAGAGCTGAGAGACCCTCACTTGTGATGGATAAGAAGATGTGGACCACGGGAGGGGAGCAGTAACACCCATCCTAAGCAGCTTTGTGACTTTTATGATCACACTGTGTGATGGTTTGTTCATGCTTACCCCAGATAGTGGCTCTATTAGGAGGTGTGGCCTTGTTAGAGTAGGTGTGGCCTTGTTGGAGTGGGTGTGGCCTTGTTGGAGTAGGTGTGGCCTTGTTGGAGTAGGTGTGTTACTGTGGGTGTGGGCTTTAAGACCCTCATCCCAGCTGCCTGGAAGCCAGTATTCTGCTAGCAGCCTTCAGATGAAGATGTAGAACTCTCAGCTCCTCCTGCACCATGCCTGCCTGGATGCTGCCATGTTCCCACCTGGATGATAATGGACCGACCCTCTGAACCTATAATCTAGCCCCAATGAAATGTCCTTATAAGAGTTGCCTTGGTCATGGTGTCTGTTCACAGCAGTAAAACCCTAAGTGAGGCACACTGTTCAGGCATCCAGTCTCCATGGGGCCCCCTCCTCTGCAGCCCAGGGCTCCTTCCCTCCTTGGCCACCTTTGCTGACAAGCTCCTGACACCTGCACTCCCCACTCCTCAGATCGCTTTTGTCCTTGTCCATTTTCAGGGGAAAAGATGGCTTTCGAAAGTCTCATTTTCCAGATGACAGTATCCGCCATCCGCTTAGCAGAGTTCACTTTTCTCCACAAGTTGGGAGACTTTTCTGCAAAACCTCTGTCCCTGGCCAGGCTGTTCCCAAGCCTCTGCCCGCCCCCTCTCTTCCTCCACCCCTCCATGCCAGGCCCCCGACTCGCCAGGCTGGCTCACAGCACAGGACACCCAAACATCTGCTCCCTGCCCTCCGGAACATTCTGTCATTCTAGGAGCAAGCCTTGCACCTGTTGTGTCTGATTCTCCTCCTACATGTCCGGGGAGACTATGCCAATCTGTCCTCTGCCCCTGTTCCCAGGCTCACGGTGCCCTTGCTACTCCTGTATGCTGAGAGCAAGAATGCCAGCTCTCTGGACCAAAGACAGTGATCCCCATTGCTCAGCCACCCCCACAGTAAGGCACTTGCTGCCCTGCCCCATCTCTGTTCCCCTTGTGTTATTTGGAAACATTCATTACAAACTGCTAGCAGCACACACATTTGAACTTTTCCGATTTCTACTTAACAGTAACAGTGAACCCCACCCCACACCCACCTTTTCTCCCCACTTCTCTGCTTCTTGTTCCCCCAAATATTATTAGAGTCTCCGAACTCATAGACAGCCAGAAGGGCTTTGACTATGCCCCTGATTGGCTGCCAGGTTCCAGGGCATCTGTGTCTCTGAGGGTGAAGCCATGGTAGATGTGTGCAAGCCTCTGCATCCTGAGTTCTGCTCATCTGTGGCAAGCAGTGGCTGTAGTCTGGGATAGCCTGTATCCCCCAGATTGTGGTTTGTGGTCGCTGACTGCAGCAAGGCCTTCTCTGAAACCAGATCAGACCCTCAAACACCAGCACAGGGCAAGCAAGCTTTCTACACCGCCAGCCAGGCTGAGCTCAGGGCCAGATGCTCCGGTTACCCTTGGCAGGTATAGAAAGAATAGTTGGCTCATTCTGAGGGGAACATCTGGGTGGGTATCTGGTTATAAGAAAATACAGTGTCTGACTGTCTACACCCAGTGGTTCTGCAGCTGAGGATTCAGTCAACTTCAGGACAGAAGTATATTTAAAAAGTTACATGTGGGAACTGGGGGATGGCTGGGCCCATGAGTGCTTGCTGCACAAACACAAGGCCCTGAATTTGATCCCCAGATTTCACATCAAAGGCTGGACATGGTGACATCACCTGTAAAGCCAGCACTAGTGAGAGGGACACAAGAGGATCTTGGACTCCCTTGCCGGCCAGTTCAGCCAATGGCAAAGCTCCTACTTCATGAGATACACTTTGTCAGAGCAACAAAGAGGTTAAAGGGTGATTTAAGGAAGACACATGACATGGACTTCTGGCCTCCATATGTGTGTGTGTGTGTATATATATATATACACACGCATGTATACAAATACATAGACAAAGAAAAATTGCATGTAGGTATGGTGACACGTGTCTGTGATCCCAGCACTCAAGAGGCTGAGGCAGCAGGGTGACTGAAGCAAGTTTAAGGGTAACCTGGGCTACACAGTGAGACCTTCAGAATAATCAAACAAGGGAGCTGGAGAGATGGCTCAGCTGTTAGGGGCACTGGCTGCTCTTAAACAGGACCTGGGTTGGTTCCCAACACTCACATGAAGGTCCAGAACTGTCTACTACTCCAGTTTTAGGGGATCTGCCTCTGCTGGCCTCCATGGGCACCGGGCATGCACATGGTACATGCAGGCAAAACACTCAGACACATAAAATAAAAATAAACAAATATTTACAAAACAAAAAAATTGCATGTTGTTATGGTTTGTATATGTTCAAGAGGGAGTGGCACTATGAGACGGTGTGGCCTTGTCAGAGTAGGTGTGGCCTTACTGGAGTGGGTGTGGCCTTGTTGGAGTGGGTGTGGCCCTGTTGGAGTGGGTGTGGCCTTGTTTGAGTGGGTGTGTCACTGTGGGTGTGGGCTTTAAAACCCTCATCCCAGCTGCCTGGAAGCCAGTCTTCTCCTAGTGGCCTTCAGATGATGTAGAACTCTCTGCCCCTCCTGCACCATTCCTGCCTGGATGCTGCCATGTTCCCACCTTGATGATACTTGACTGAACCTCTGAACCTGTAAGTTCAGCCCCAATTAAATGTTGTCCTTATAAGAGTTGCCTTGGTCATGGTGTCTGCTCACAGCAGTGAAACCCTAAGACATTTGTGAATCTGTCTAGACTTTGTGGCTACTCCCTGAACAGTGCAGCACAGTGTTTCCTTGGTGTCGGGGTCATCAGTAACCAAGGATGAGTGGAAACCTTTAGAAAGCCATGCACAACTGCTCTACACAAACACTGAGCCATTTTACCTAGGAGACTTGAGCAGACCCAGGCTTTGGAATCTGCAGGGATCCTGAAACCGAATCCTAAGTTACTGAGGAACAGCTGCCCTCAGGGTAATAAAAGCGTCTGTGCTGGAGCGCTCCCATGAGTCAGATTTTGCTATGAATCCTTCAGGGGCAGCATCCTAGAATTCCAAAGATCAGGCACCATCTTTGCCTTTTAAAGAATCGGAAGGGAGTGGCTGGACAGAAGGCTTGGGGGCTGAGAATGTGCTCTGCTCATAGGTATTGTTTCCCATTGGTTTAGTTCCTGTGACCCAAACTCCTCCTCCCTCCTGAGGGCACTTGCACTCACCACGTTACCTACCCCTGCAAAGACACATGCATAGGATAGTTTAAAGTAGAATACATCTTTCTAAACAAGAAGAGGAAAGGGTGCTCCGTGGGACCAGACAGTGTCCCCAAGTAGGCTGCGGGAACAGAACGTGAGCACAGGCTTCCGGTCTCTGACCTTTCTGCTTCCTGTCAGCCCATCTGTCCCTGCCTCCTGCCCCAAGGAGGAGCCATCGTGTCCCAGAATAACTTCTCGTTTTTATTATTTTCATTTACACCATCTCCCTCTTCCCTTTTCTTCTCCCTAACCTTCTCATGCACCATTTCTTCTTGCTCGCTTTTAAATCCATAGCTTCTTTCCTCACTAATTGTTGCTACATACATGCGCACTGATGGATATGTGGGTGTATATATATATATATGATTGATTTATTTACACCTCCACCACAGCTTCCCCTCCCCCTTCGCCTCCCAGTCTCTCCCCTTACCTTCCCTCCCCCTCTGCCCCTCCCTTTTACCTCCCCTCCTCCTTCCTCCTCAGAGAAGGGGAGGCCTCCCATGGATATATCAACCTGCTCTGGCATATCGATTTGCAGTAGGACCAGGCACATCTTCTCCTATGAGGCTAGACAAGGCAGCCCAGTTAAGAGAAACAGGTCCAAAGGCAGGCAATGTAGACAGGGGCCAGCCCCTGCTCCGGTTGTTAAGGGGTTAGCATGAGAACAAGCTAAGCATCTGTTGCATGTGTGCAGAGGGCCTAGGCCCATTGCATGCATGCTCTCTGGTTGGTGGCTCAGGCTCTGTGGGCCCCTGTGGGCTCAGGTTAGTCTATTCCGTAGGTAGGTTTTGCTGTGTCCTTGATCCTTCTGGCTCCTCCAGTCCTTCTTCCCCCTCTTCCACCCGAGTTCCACCTACCGTTTGCCTCTACGTCAGTTTCCATCAGCTACTGGCTGCAGCCTCTGGTTGTTTCCCTAATTTCTTTCTCAGCCTATTTGCCATTTGTTACCGATTTCGTTTTTAGTGAAGTTTTGTGTGCAGCCACTTTGCTGAAGGTGTGTACCAGCTGCAGAAGTTCTTTGACAGGATTTTGGGGGTCGTTTATGTAGACTACCATATCGTCTTCGAATAGGTATTGTTTCCCCTTGGTCTCCTTTAGTTGTCTTATTGCTCTAGCTAGAACTGCAAGCACTATACTGAATAGATGCGGAGAGAGTGGGCAGCCTTGTCTTGTCCCCGATTTTCGTGAAATTGCTTTAAGGTTTTCTCCATTTAATTTGATGTTGGCTATCAGCTCGCTGTATATTGCCTTTATTGTGTTTAGGTATGGACTTTGTATCTCTCCAGTACTTTTATCATGAAGGGGCCCAGAATAACTTCTAAATGGACACAGGGCAACTAGCCTTTGATTGCTTTCTTTCTGAGGTGGCTCAAGGTGTCATCAGTGGGGGGTGAGGGGCTGGATTTACTCTTACCCTAGCACCTTAGTCCTGGGGTGCTCAGCAAGCCTGTATATATCATCTCTAAAACAGGCTCAAATGTTCTGGCAAGAGGGCCCTCGACTAGACGGTGAATGTGTGCCTTGTTCTTACCAAGCCACCTCCAGGCAGACAGCCTCCTGTCAGGATCTCTCTCGGGCTATTTCACACTAGTCCTCTGCAGGGTAGAAGGTAGCTAGCCCGACTTCTATCACAATTCACAGTGGAGGAAGGAGAATGAGGCCAAGAAAGATGCTTGCCTCGGTTTTCACCCCTTTCTGAGGTGACTGCTTAGTCCGGAGTCCCAACTAGAAGCAAAGGAAGCTGGGAACGTGCTCTCCACTCAGACAGCTAAGTACCCAGGGAAGGAGAATTCTGGAAAAATTGACCCCGGAAGAAAGGAGAACTAGTCACCTCTGCCCCAGGCATTGGCCCTGAAGCCTTTTGTCTCCTCAGTGGACCAGATAGGAAGTACACACTGATCTGTGTTAGGCTGGCACTCCCTAAAGCCACCAAAAGTGGACTTGTTACTGTCACCATCACGTTGTCCTGGAGCTGTGATATCACCTCGAGGCCACCATCACCCCAGCCTTGGATCTTGTCTACCACCACCACCTCCCTCTCTGCCAGTCACATGTCTCAGCAAACTGCTGGCAGTAACAGCAGTTGGCCTTTTCCTGACACTCCTGGTTGAGAGCTTCTACTAGGTTACAATGTCCCCACTTGCCTGCCAACAGACATCTCACCGCCGTTGCATCTGGCCTAATGGTTCTATTTCGGTATACTAGTTCTCCCAGGTTTTAAAGCCAGTTTGGATCACGGGAAATTACAGTAAGGCCTGCAACTACACGTGTGGTTTTAAAATAGTACTTTTACTCAGAAACTTCACCTCTGAGATGTCCCCCCCCCCCAGGAAGTAACTGTGGAGAAACAAAAAGATGTATCCTCTGCGCGAACATCACGCTGATATTTATAACCACTGAAAACTTGGAAACCACCTCAGCACCAAAGGCTGGAGGCTCAGAAGAGCAAACCGTACTGTATCCACAGAACGGAACGCTATGTGGCTCTAAAAATTATGTTGTCGAAGAATATTCAAATATATGGAAAAATATTCACAAGAGATGTGCTGAACCAAAAACGCAGGCTTCAAAACAGTGTGTGAAACTATAATCTCTGTCTTTGTGGGGAATAACAACTGTCAGAGAAGAAAGATGGAGGCCACCTCTTGGTCATGGGGGAAGGGGGGCTGGAGGGAGGAGGGGCAGTGGGGGCAGTAAGAGGGGGGATGGGAGGAGGGAGGGGGAAAGAGGGAGGGGGAAAGAGGGAGGGGGACAGGAGGGAGGGAACAGGAGGGAGGGGACAGGAGGGAGGAGGGGAAGGAGGGGGCAGTGGGGGACAATAGGGTTGGGTAGGTCTTCTCTATTTGTTCCCTTATTTACATACTGTGGCTTTTAACACCACTGTCCTTATGGAGTCAGGACAAAGCCCCATCATTGATCCAACAAAGAATCCCCAGTAGAATCCTGTAAGTCCCCCCACCACAGTAAAGCCCCCTCCCCACAGTAAAGTTCCCCCACCATAGTAAAGCACCCCCCCTTCCTGGCTGGTTAACAACCAGCTAAGCTAAGGAAACCCTTTTGAAACTGGCCTTAACTGGTGGGGAGGGACAGTCGTGGCAAAGATGGAGTTTCTTCTTCTGGGTCCCTAGGAACTTTACACTCATTATCCCAGAGGTGTAAGACTAGTGACCAGCTTCCTGGGGCCTGTTGCCAAGGGTTGAAGGTAGACTTCAGCAGACCTTAGTCATGGGGAGGTCGCTGACAAAGCCCTCAGAACAGGCTCCAAACGGGCAAACCAAGAAAAGGCCATAGTCCATGTCTGATCCATGTCCAAACTCAGACCTGCCTGGCACCATACAGTCAGGTGACTCTGGGCAAGTGCCCGTGTTCCGAGGTCTGTGGCTGGGAATGGAGACAAAGAAGAAGCCACAGGTCCCAAGCACCTTTTGAGGCAGATGGCCTTGTATTTAAATGTCATTGGATGCAGACAATCAATGGGACAGACAGACAGAAGGCGCCCTGACCACTGTAGGGTAGAAAATGAGCCAGGACACCCCTGCTTCCTTCCTGTATACCCAGAGGGTGCAGGATCTTGGAGAACTGCCATATACTTGGCTTAGTCTTTATTACACCATTATGGCTCACACCTTAAATGCCAACTCAGGAGCAGGGACATCTGGGCAGTCATGAAAGCTGTTAATGACATAAGAAGCCAGACTCATCACTGACAGCAGTGCCAGGTTCTAGACAGTTGTTCCCAGTCCTGGCTGGAACACCCACAGTGTTGGTTCTCTGTATTTGGGAAAACAGGGTCCTTTCCCCCACCAAGCCATTACTGAAACTTCTCTACTGAGATAGAAAGAAGACTTACCCAGAGCTGAAGTAAATGATTTCCATGATGGAGCCATGAGGCGCCACCGTAGGCATAACTTTTTTGCAACCTACTTTTAATAAGGGCTCAACCTCTCCTCTAGCCCACCACCCAGCAGAGGTAGTAGAAGAGAAAAGTTATTAGGATATGGGGGGCGTGGACCTGTTCAGCAATAGTTCTTTGGGAGGGGGGGCTTGCTCTCCTTTGGCAGCAGTTCAGTCCCATAGCAAACAACAAATACAACTCAGCAGCCGCAGACCAGCCCTCTAGGCAGGCAGACCCCAGGCATGAACCAGCAGCTACAGTCCAGTGCTGTCAGCAAGCAGACACCAGGCAGCTATAGTTCACTCCTGAAGAAACTGCCAGGCTCGCCAACCGGTCTGAGGAGAGGCCGCAGAGGCCACAAACTGCCTCAGGAACCTCACAAGCAGTTTTTGGGCGAGTTTCTCTTAATGGCGGCGTTACCACAAGTTGAGCTCAACAATGCTATGTACGGCAAACCAATACCTTCATGTCGTTAGCAAAGAATAGCCAAGCAGAGCAAACCAAACCAAGCCTCGGTGCCCGTCTCCCACTGTCTGTGGGGTCATATTTACACTCCTTCATCAAGAGTTCTTTTACATGTCTGCTATATCCAAACATCCTTTGACCTGTGTGTGCTTCAGGAAAAGAGTCTTTCATCTGTTTGCCTTAGCAAGACATCCTTTGCCCTGCCTGTGTGCCCCAGCAAAACATCATTTGATATAACTTTCCAAAGAAACTAGACCTTTCCACTCACACCACCCCCCAGGAATCCTTAAACAAAGCTGGGGCTACAGAATACCTGAGAGACCAGCGGTCTCCCAGGGGTGACCTTTCTTTGCTGCTGCCCAATGGAGGAGAAGACCATTATCCATCAGGAGAGCCATCAGGAGGACATCCACCTCAGCCATAAGGAGGTGGAAAGGGTACCCAGGCAACCCTTGTCTCCCAAACTCTGCACTCCCGAGGTAAAGTCAGGAGCCAAAGAATGTGCCCAGATTGAGAGCCGAGGGCCACAGAGAGGAGGGGCAAGTCCCAGGTCAGGTATGGGTGTGGGAAGGAAGGACTCAGCTTCATCTAGATAAGCTAGGACATAGTTTAAAGAGGAACGAGACTGGGATGAAAGGCAGGCAGCCTGTGGAAGTCATGGGCTCCTCAGCAATGGTAGGGCAGTAGGCAGGCAGGGGGGCTTGGGTCCTGGGATGCTTGGGGAAAGATCAGGGAGGCCTATTGCTGAAAGACCTGACTGTGTGGGACTGGTAGAAAGGAGGGCTGGGTCTGACCTGGGCCAAGCATGAGAGGCAGGGTCTCTTTCTGAAATGTGCACTGAGGGCCTCAGTGTCTCAGCAGTCAGGCAGTAGAATTGTGAAATACTACAGGTCTAAGTTCAAGGAACTAACAGGCTACCTCACTGAGGACATCTCTCTGCCATATCCTGACAAGCAGGAAGGGGGAGGCAGAGCTCTGAAGCCTTTATGGTAAAGGCATTTATATTCCTTACTTTTGGGGTTGCTTTGACAAAAACATCTGTCCAAGAAGCAGTTTAAGAGATGAGGTTTATTTCGCTTGTGAACCTACGGCAGCAGGAGCTGAGATGGCTGTTCATATAGTATCAGAAGTCAGGAAGCAGCAAGCAATGGAGGCTCATGCCCATCTCTCGCTCTCTCTTTCTTCTTCTTCTTCTTCTTCTTCTTCTTCTTCTTCTTCTTCTTCTTCTTCTTCTTCTTCTTCTTCTTCTTCTTCTTCCTCCTCCTCCTCCTCCTCCTCCTCCTCCTCCTCCTCCTCCTCCTCCTCCTCCTCCTCCTCCTCCTCCTCCTCCTCCTCCTCCTCCTTCTTCTTCTTCCTTCTCTCTCTCTCTCTCTCTGTCCAGGAGCCCAGCCCCAGGGGTTGTGCAACACACATTCAGAACGGGTCTCCTTCAATTAAACCATCCTGTAAACACCGTCACAGACACACCCTGAAGGTTGCTTCCATGGTAACCGAAAAGCTGGTCAAGTTGACGGGGGAGAGTATCTCACCCTGTTGGGTGGACTTCATTCTATGCCCTAACTGCTTCCTTCCAACTCTGTTCCCTTGGGATGGGAATCTCAACCTGTTAACTGAGGGGACATACACATTCACATAGTAGCAGCTGGGTCAGGAAAGGTGGCAGAAAATGTCGGCCTTAGTGCACTGTGGGGAATTCATGTTGGGGTGTGTCGCAGGAAATCGTGCATAGTCCATGAAAATGTGGCCTCTGTGCAAAAGCTCTTCATGGTTCTACTTAGTCAGCCACCAAGTGTTCCCTACCCTAACACACACTTTAAAGTCCCTGAACATTTGAAGGCCTACTGTATTCTAGGCTTTGGGGCTACTGGAGTCTGAATTTCCCAATCTCTTCCTTCATCACGGAGCTGGGGACAGTTCAATAGGATAAAGATGAAGATTTCGGACTGGGGAGATGGCTCAGTAAATGAAGTGCTCACTGCTCAAACATGAAGACCCGAGTTGGGATCTCTGGCACCCACACACAAAAAAGTTATGATGAAGACTATCTTATTTAGGGTTTCCATTACTGTGAAGAGATACCTTGACCAAGGGAACTCTTATAAAGGCAAACATTTATTTAGCGCTGGCTTACAGGTTCAGAGGTTTAGTCCATTACCATCATGGCCGGGAAACATGGCAACCTGCAGGCAGACATGACGCTGGAGGGACTGAGAGTTCTACAGCTGGATCAGCAAGGAGGAACCTGTGTTCCGCAGGCAGCCAGAGAGAGACTGGAATTCCACACGGGGCAAAGCCCACCTCTACAGTGACGCACTTCCTCTTACAAGGCCACACCTCCTCATAGTGCCTTCCCTGTGAGTCGAGCATTCAAACGTCAAACACGTGAGTCTATCGGGGGCAAAACCTACTCAAACCAAAACAAAGGCATAACCCATAACTCCAAAACTGGGGAACCAGAGGCAGGATTGCTGGAGCTCACTGTCCTAATTGGTAAGTTCCTGATTCAATGAGAGGCCCTGCCTCAAAAACTAAGGTGCAGAGCAACCCAGGAAGCTGCCTTACGCCAACCCCTGGCCTCCACACGTGCGTGATAGACACTGTACATGCCTTTGTTTAGAATGTCCTGCTACTTTTCTCATTCATTTGCCACGGCTACTTGTGTGGTATGTTTGTTTTGTCCAATTGTCCAAAGGAGGAAACTGAGGCAAGGACTGATGAAGAACCTGTTCCCAAGAAGGGAAATGAAAGTCATGACAGCCAGCCCATGGTCGGTCCGCAGCCAGCTCACCCCACTCAGTTTTTCGAATGTCCTTTTGTGGACATAGGCAGCCTCACAGACAGGATGTCCCCAGCAACGGCTAGTTCATTCCAGGGTTCATACATACTCACCTTGATAATATTTAGTGAAAATTTTTTTTCAAAAAAATAAAGATAAAAACTATATTGGCTAAGACTTAATCAAAGAACTCAATTAGGCGTCTCAGGGAAGGAAAGGCGTGCAGGTATGCAAATCCCACACTAATCTGCATTTTTCTAACGCATTATAGTGCGCTTGCTTTCTATGCAAATAGGTACAGAGCTTGAATGGAGCCAGCAACTTTTGTGGCTGGATTTTTTTTTCTTTATAAATTGATTTTTTTTTTTTTTTTTTTTTACCTCAAAAGACTTGGCATCCTCCACGAATAGTCCGCATGGGTATCACAACGCAGTTTAATTTTGGTCTTTCTTTCCTTCTTCACTTTTTTCTTTTTTCTATTTCTGAATTGAGAATTCTCTTCAGACCAGCCGAGGAGGAGTGAGGGTTTGCTGGAGACGGTTTCTCCCCGCCCCCAGCCCAGGCCTGACAAGATTGCCAGGGCTGGAAAATTACTGGAGATGCTTCTAAGCAGGAAGGCTTACCGCCAGCCCCTCCACGCTCCTGCCGAGGTGGCCTTTGCTTTTCAAATGCACATCTTGTCTCTTCTTTGAGAATAACCGAACATTTAACTCCAAAGCCACTTCACAATTAGCCTTGTCTCCCACAGAGAAATTCAGCCATTAGTAAACTCAACCCCACTGTCTGAACAAAAGCATTTCAGAAAATTTGCCTTTTAGTGGAGGGTTCAGAAACTCCGGGCTCTGAATACTGACTGCAGGTTCCCATTTGGACCGAACTCTTCAAAGTCTGCAAGCATCTTCCCTGGGGCCAGTGCAGTGCTGTGTTCCAGAGCCACAGGCATAATTCTGATGGGTTCTGGCCAGAAGAGTGGCCATGTGTTTTGGGGGAAATTGGGATCCTGTCTTGGGGTTCTTGGTCTCACTGATGAAAGAATTTAAAAGCAGACTCAAAGGGAATCTAGAGAAAAGTTTTATTATAGTTTAGAAGAAAAACCCCAAGAAGGCAAATGGTAAATCTCAGCGGGCTGCCTGGAGGAGGAAGTGGAGAAGAGAAGGAAAGGGGGCAAGCTGTTTGTGTTCGGCTGGCATGGCTGTCAGGCAGGACAGGCAGGCGGCCTCAGAGAAAGGAAGCAATTATTAGAAAGTCAGGAAAGTGTGATTAGTACAGATAAAAGAGAGGGGAATTTTACACTTTTCTGAGTGATTCAGAAGAGCCCGCAGCAGACTGGGTTGCTGCTGGGCCAAGGCCCTGTAGCAGACCTGCACCAGAGTAGGGATTCTGGGAAGAAAAGTTCTCTCTCTCTCATCAAGGGGGTAGTTATTCCTCTCAGTCTGAAGATAGATCTGCCTTCCCAGGGGTGGTCCCTTAGCCAGGTGCTTTGACTGGCCAAACTGGATACCTCTTGGTGTTTGCAGTAGCTTAGACCTCCACCCTGGCCAGAGAAACTGCCTTCCCTAATGGGCCTCCAGAGAGCACTGATCAAAGCTATAGGAACACCATGATCACACACAGGGTGCTTAAGGCATTATCTCACTAGACTCCCAGAGCAGGGAACAGCAGCTGCCTATGGTAGTTAATACTGATTTATCAATTTGACAGCATCTAGAATCATCTAAAGAGACAAGCCTCTGGGAATGTCTGTGCATTTCTAGATCAGGTTATCTGAGGTGGGAAAACCCACGCAGCCCCCACCCCCTTGGACTGGCAACTGGTATGGAATAAAAGGGAAAGAAGTCAGCTGAGCACCAGTAGGCATCGTTCTGCTCCTTGAGACTGGATACAAGATCAGCTGCCCCACGCTCCTGCCACACTGGCTTCTCTTCCTGCCATGGCTTCCCTTCCCTGCCGACTGAACCTTCAAACCTTGATTCAAACCTTGAGCCAGAACAACACACTTCTTTGCTTTCTTCGACTGTCTCCTCCCAGCAACGAGAGAGAGAGAGAGAGAGAGAGAGAGAGAGAGAGAGAGAACACATGCACACTCCCTTTGCAATCCGCTTTGCCCCAAATTCTCCAGAGGAGCAGTACCTGAATGGTTACAATCCGAGTCACTAAACACACACTCTTTAGACTCCCAGAGGACATCAGAATGTGCATGACCCATCCCTGATCCAGCCTGTATCTAATACAGAGTGGATAAGACCCTGGGATCTTTAACTTGCAGAAGGAATTGCAGGTGCAAGCCCAAGGGGAACCAAAGAGGCACACACTCTCTATACTAAAACCCTGATAAAACAAGATGGGAGTTGGTCTGGTAGGGCAGGACCCCAAGCAGCAGGACCAAGAGCGCCCGCCCTGGATAGAGGCAAAGAATGACAAAGAGCACCCTGGTTCCTGGTTCCTGGTTCCTGATCCCTGATTCCTGGTCCCTGGTCCCTGGCTCTTTAGTAAGTATCTCTGCCTAGCGGATGCCTGATTGGGCCACCTGAGCCTGACCAGCTCACACCTACTCCACACCTCACCCCAGTCTCTGCAAAAGTTCTTTAAGTCTGACTAGCAGATTGATGGGAGCCTTCCTGTCAAATGGGAGCTCTGTTCATATTCTCTCTCACTCCCTACCTCCCTCCCTCCCTCCCAAGCCCTCCCTCCTCCCGCTCTCTGTCCCCCTCCCCTCCTTTCCCCCACTCTCTGTCCCTCTCCCCCAATCCACTGCCATTTCTTCTTTCTCCTTAGACTTCCTCCTATGAACCTGTAAGCTTCTCTCTAAAACTTAACCCCTTTGGCTGGAGAGTTTTACTTTTTGAATCTTCAAGCTAAGAATCCTAAAACCACTAGCTTGGGAAAAAACATAGATGTCCATGGGGTTTCCAGAACTCCAGCCCCACCCCTGAGAAGACCCCGCCATTCTTTGCCAATCTTTGGTTGTAAGGTTGGCCTTTAGCGGCTGAGTCATCTCTCAACCAGAGACCCCACCATTCTTAAAGGCCCCCCGACATTCTTGTTTCACCCTGACTCAGCATGGGTTCTTCTCGCCCAGTGTGGGGCCTTGATGTATCACCCAAGCATTCTGTAAAAACGTTTTCAGACCCCTGAGATCTCCAAGGTGGTCCTTTCTAGGGATGACACTCTACTAGCCCTACCTAGGGTGCTGGCCTTTCAGTAAATCTGATTTCCTTCCCACCATTTCAAGGGTGTTGTTGGGTTTCAAAGGGTGGACAGATAGAGGGGGACCTGGTAATGAGCATGGAAGCCTCCATCCACGATGAGAGGACTAAGCAGAAATGGGTGTGGCTTGGGCACCCTCCTTATCACCTCCTGTGGTCCTGGACACTGAGTGACAGACCCAGGCTCACAGTAGCATCTCCCATTCCCACTGGCCTGGTGCTCAGACCTTCAGTTCTAGTGTCATGTGGGAAGTCTGGCTTCCCCATGTCCAGAGCTTTGGACCACTGTGAACCTCACAAACTCATCTGACACTGAACTCTCTTATCTTGATGTAAAGATTCCAGTTTTATTTCTAATCATATGTCTATGGGAGTGGGAGGGAGCACATGTGAGTGCCAAGCCCTCAGAAGTCAGAAAAGTGGGTCCGTTCCCCTGATGCTGGAATTACAGGGGCCGTGAACTACCTGACGTGGGTGCTGGGAACTGTATTTGGATCCGCTGCAAGAGCAACCAGTGTTCTTAACCATGGAGCCATCTCTCCGGTTCCCCATGGAAGGGCAGTTAGTCAAAGCCTCCCAGCATGCCTGGAAGGGTGGGATGTATTAGTTAGGTTCGGGTAGGAAGACTCACACTGAAAGTGGACCACACCATTCCATGGAACTAGGGTCCTGGACTGGATAAAAGGAGACAAGGTAACCACAGACTCTCATCACTCTGCTTCCTGACTGCAGATACAATGTAACCAGCTGCCTCAAGCTCCCGCTGCCCTGCCTTCTCAGAGGTGAGAGACCCTACACTTGAGCTGTGAGCCAGAATAAACCCTTCCTCCTCTAAGTTGCTTTTGCCAGGTAGTATTTACCACAACAAGGAAAGAAACAAAGACCGGTTCCAATACAACTTTATTTACAAAAGAGAGCCGTGTGGCCAGAGGATGAATGGATTTAGTCCATGGGCAAGTAGCTTGCCAGCCCCTGACCTAGAGAGTGACTAGATGTGAGCATCCAGTGGGTCACAGCAAGGGGTGAGTGAACTTTGTGATTAATCTGTCTCTAGGCCTGTGAGTATAAACAGTTTCTCTAACCACACAGGGTAAGCCATCATCAATCAGCATCTTAATGCTGCATCAAGAGAGTTGGTCTAAAGTGATATCTGATCCCCAGGCACCAGCAAGCATCACATCAGTGGCACCAGGACAGAGCTCATGTCTTATCCCAAGTCTCCGGGCATTATACAGAGCAGCCTTGTACCCCAGTTGTCCTGCACTGCCTCAGGGAAGGTATGTATTCCCAGAAGTCCTCGCACCCTCTCTTCCTTCTCAGCAGGTGACATTTCCATACCACCTGTCATAGTCAGGGTTTCTATTCCTGCACAGAACATCATGACCAATAAGCAAGTTGGGGAAGAAAGGGTTTATTCAGCTTACACTTCCACATTGCTGTTCATCACCAAAGGAAGTCTGGATTGGAACTCCAGCAGGTCAGGAAGCAGGAGCTGACGCAGAGGCCATGGAGGGATGCTGCTTACTAGCTTGCTTGCTTCCCCTGGCTTGCTCAGCTGGCTTTCTTATAGAACCCAAGACTACCAGCCCAGGGATGGTACCACCCACAATGGGCTACCCCCCCATCACTAACTGAGAAAATGCCTTACAGCTGGAGCTCATGGAGGCATTTCCTTAAGGGAGGCTCCTTTTTTCGTGATAACTCCAGCTTGTGTCAAGTTGAGACACAAAACCAGCCAGTCCACCACCCCATACCAGTCGTTTTCACCCTGTGTTGTCCTCTGCTTCCAGTGCCGGGAAGGCAGAGGCAGGTCGTGTAAATGCAGACTGCACAGATAGGTCTCCTCTGTCTTCAGGCGCCCCTTGCCTGGCTTGGGGGAAGAAGAAAACAGAGCACCTGAGCAAGGTCAAGGACCATGGGAACAAAAATTCAGGTTTCCTGGAGAAAGGAACAGTGGCATTGAGGTAGCAACAGATCTGCCCAAGGACAATCAGGATTTCTGTCAGCACCCGGGACAGCAGTGTCACAGCTGCAGGATAGGAGAAGCTCATTTAGGGAGGCTATGAGCAACTTGTTTCCCAGAGAGCAGGGATCTTTGTGTGTGTGGTAGGGTGTTTATCATATAAATGTTTCCTGCCTACTTCCCTGGATTCCTCTTTATTAATAAGAAAACTCATTATTTATACTTAATTTGCTGGTGGTTTAATATCTAATCTCAAGCCCCTAATTAACTCTTTGCCATGTCGTGAGCAAGCAAGACTCCAATTTTAGGAAAGAGCAGGCAAAAGACACGTATCATGTGGTTTTTCTAGTGTGGCGCCATTGGCAACCTCACAAGACAGAAATGGGGAAAAATCTCACACGTCCATCAGCTGCGCCTTGCCATTCACTTACTGCTTTTATTTCAGGAGGCTTGAGGGTGAGGTCATCTTGCCCACCACAGAGATATCCAGTCTGTAACTCACTGCTCCTCTGTCTCACTGCAACACCCCCTCCCCCACTCAGATTCAAGACAGTGGAAAGGGTGTGGATGCCTCCCCCCCCCCCCCCGCCATGGTAGAGGAGACAGTTGTGAATCACAGCTGTGCAGGCAAGCACACACAATCACATATGAAATCGTGTGGTACTCAGTACGTGCTACATGTCAACAACATAGCACAGGCTTGTATGGTGTCGGCTTTCAGGGAACAGGCACAGGGCACCTTGTGTTGGCGTGCAGGCGTGAGACAACACCCACACACTGTACCAGTTACATTCCGTCTCTGTAATAAAACACATCACGGAGGAAACGTACAGAAGGAAGAGTTTATTTGGGTTTACTGTTCCAAGGGTAAGAGTCCGTCAGGGTGGCAGAAACCGGAAGATGGGAGCTCCTGACTTCAAAAGCCATCACAAAGCTCAAAGTGAACTGGAAGCACCTTTTCATTTTAAAGTCCGCCTCCAGTGGTGTATTTCCTCCAATAAGGCTTAGTCATCTAAGGTTTTACATGCAAGGCCTCCCCAAAAAGTGCCACCAACTGGGGATTAGGTGTTCAAATGCCCAAGCTTATGGGAGACATTTATCACTCAACCAACACACTCACTGATTCATGGATCCAGGGGTCAGAAGCCCAGGCTGTGGTCCTCTGCTGAGACAAGGTGTTGACTGGGCTCTTGTCTGGTATGGTTCTGAGTCCCAGTTCCTTCGGTTGGTGACTTCTTACTGGCTGCCACTGGGGTGCCTCAGGAATCTTCCAGGGCTTTCATGGTACTCTTCCCCTGCCCCCAGCAATGGAAAGTCAAATCGCTCCCACATTTCAGATCCTTCAGACCCCCTCTCCTGAGCTTAATGATGTCAGTGGTCAAGTGAAACCCACCTATGTAGTCTCCGTGTGTTAAGCCAGCTGATGAGGACTTAGTAGTTTCTACTGAGTCCATCACAGCAGGGGTCACATCAGTGGTCGCTTGGAATTCTGCTTGCTGCTAGCTATACCCAAAAACACACTATCCGCTGGCATCCCATAACCCCAAGCAGCCCAGCGTCATGCTAATCTCATGAGAAATTCAGTCAAGAAGATGCCTGGATTTAAGAAAGGCACATGAGAGAAAAACACAACCCCGTGGATTAGCGATGGGGAGGATTTCTTGGTGTGTACACATAAATATTTTATTACTCAATTGAGCATTAGCTTGGTGAGTTTATGTTTTCTTATGCCCTAACTGACAGTTGATATTACCATTTGGTCTGCAGCCCGATACCAGCCGAGAACTTTCTTAGGGGTTCTGGGCTAAGTTTTGTAGGAAGGGGAGCTGCAGACACAAGCAGCAGTGGGCCCGATCCAGATTCATGGCTCTCCAATGTTGGTGCCACACAATCCACTCCTCAAAGAGCAGAACTGAGCAGAACCAGCAGCTCAGTGTGGAACAAGCAGCACACAGGGGAGGGGAGCCTGTGGGGGGGGCTACAAGGGGAGGGGGAGATTTTGAGGGGAAGGGAAGCTTCTCCCAGATAACCCTGATATAGTTCTGCCCTATTTGCCTGTTAGTCTCTGGAGGTGTCAGAATATATAGGTTAGTTCGAGAGGGGCCCCACCTGTGTGCTATGGGGAAGCCATCCTCCAGGAAGGTAAAGACCTTCCAGTGTGGCCACTTTTGAGTCACCCACACCCCTGTCAATCACCCCTCATTAATGCTTCATCAGGAAGCCCATAAACCCATTGGTTTCCCGAAGTTAGCTACGGTTTGTGGTTGGGGCATTACAAGGAGCAGAGAGCTGTTGATTCTTCCTTCCTATGAAGGAACCTCTATCACACCCAGTAAACAAAGTTGTTGCTGTTCTCCTCAAACTGTGGTTCAATATGAGTTTCAGAGTTAAGGGGAAAATACCCCAGAATTTAGTATATGTCATGGAAGAACAGGACTGGGTAGGACAGAGCAGCAATATAAGAATTAGCCGCCTGGCAACAGGACGAGGACATCTGGGCAAGCATTTGCCTGGGCCATTGGTTGGCCTTTGTTTACATGGACACAGGCACTAGTTCCTGAACCCAATGCTGTTTGACCTTTGCTGTGGGTCATGAAAGCCACTGTGATGGAGGACATTTGTCAAGACACAGGTGCTGAACATCTTATTCTCTGGAGACGTGCAGGGAACAGTCACTTCAAAATCAGAAACAAGACAAGGACGCACATCTATATTCAGCTCCCTGCTGGAGGTCCTGACCAGCACCCTAGGACAACATAAATAAACGTTACACAGATTGAAAGGGAGAAACAGGACCATTGTTCCAGCAGTTTGGACAGGCCACATAGAAGCCCCAGGAACACGGAGGTCAACTCAAGTATAAATAACAGAGAATTTCTTCATGCAAGGTCTGATCCCTCAGACTCAGAAGTATGCCGGTAACCCAGCAACAATAGAAAAATACAGCCCTTAAAAAAGTACCTGTATAAACAAAAAGGAAAAAGGCACAAGGTACTGAGGATAAGTTCCCAGAATACACAGGAGAGGTTCGCAGAGACAGGGAGGAAAGGGTGCAGGCCTGGAGAAAAGGAAAAGGGGGGAGAAATGGTATAAAGACTGTCTGCTCTCCCCAAATCCACAGATGATGCTGTGATTCACTACAAACCAGAGGGCCTTTCATGCCATGTAACAGACCTAGGAGGGCTTTTAATAACATGTAACAAACCCAGAGGGCCTTTCATACCATGTAAAAGACCTAAGAGGGCTTTTAATAACATGTAACAAACCCAGAGGGCCTTTCATACCATGTAAAAGACCTAAGAGGGCTTTTAATAACATGTAACAAACCCAGAGGGCCTTTCATACCATGTAACAGACTTAAGACAACCTTTCATAACATGTAACAGCCACATCATGAAACTTACACGGATGAATAACAAGTTGGAAGCAGAGGCACTGGCTTGATCCTAAATAGTTTGCACAAACATGAGAACCTGAGTCTGAACCCCAAAATGCCAGATATGGCTGTGTGTGCTTGTAAGGGGAGGTGGAAACAGGCAGTCCCTGGGGCTCACCGGCCAGCCAGCATGGTGTGTTTGGTCAGCTCCAGGCCAGTGAGAGACTGCCTCAGACACAAGGCGAAGGGCAACTGAGGAGGGGGCACCAGAGGCTGTCCTCTAGCGGGGCACATGAGCATTGCACATGCCCGCCAGGGTCGCTGGATGTCACCAGAGAGAATCAAGAAGAAATTAAGAGTAGTGTGGTAGGATTTTTGCCCCTCAGATTGTACTGTTGGTCTCCTGGATTTTTGGCGTGTGTGTGTGTCTGTGTGTGTGTGTGTGTGTGTCTGTGTGTCTGCATGTATGTGTCTGTGTGTGTCCCTATACGTATCTGTGTGTGTCTGTCTCTCTCTCTGTCTCTCTGTCTCTCTCTCTCTCTGCCTCTCTCTCTGTGTCTCTGTGTCTCTCTCTCTCTGCCTCTCTCTCTGCCTCTCTCTCTGTGTCTCTGTGTCTCTCTCTGTCTCTCTCTGTCTCTGTCTCTGTGTCTCTGTCTCTCTCTGTCTCTCTCTCTCTCTCTGTCTCTCTGTCTCTCTCTCTCTCTCTCTGTGTGTGTGTGTGTGTGTGTGTGTGTGTGTGTGTTGAATGCCTACATACATAGCCATAATGCACATTCAGACATCAGAGATACGTTTTGGGTGTCTTCTTTGGTCTCTCTCTACCATGCTTTAAAGACCCTTATTTAGGAATGTGAGTGTGTGGGTGGGGCACATGTGTCGGGGTCAGAAAACGACTTTAGGAGTCACTTCACTTTTCTCTTCCCACCACCTGGGTCCTAGGGATTAAACTCAGGTCATGAGACTTGGCAGCAGGCATTTGTTCTAGTTTCAGCCTGATGCTGTGATAAAATACTCTGACAAAAAGTAACCCCAGGGGAAAGGATTTACCTATCTTACAGGTGGAGGTCATAGCCCGTCACTGAGGGAAGTCAAGGCGGGAACTTAAAGCTGGCTGCTGGCTGACTCAGACTTAGCTGGTTTTTGGGTTGGTTTGTTGGTTTGTTGAATGTGGTCTTTTGCTGTTGTTGTTGCTTGCGTTGCTTTTGTTGTTGTTGTTTGTTTGTTTGTTTTTAATACACAGGCCCGTCTGCCTCCCAAAAATGGTGTTGCCAGAGTGTGGTGAAAGTTCTCGCATCAATTAACAAATTAACAACCAGGATAATCCTCCACAGTCTAGGCAGCTCCTCACTAGAGGCTCTTCCTCTCAGGTGACCTATGCTGTGTTGACAAGACTAGCCAAGCTGGCGCCCTTCCCCCATGAACCATCTTGCCAGTCCCCCACCTTACTTTTTGTGACAGGATCTTTACCTGAATCCTAAACTTATCCTTTTGGCTGGACTGGCCGGCCCTCAAGCCTCAGGAATCCTCCTGCCTCCACACCCTAACTCTAGGGCTACAGCTGGTCATCACGGCTGGCTCTTGCATGCATGTTAGCGAGGAATCCAAACTCAGCTCTCCACACTCACACAGCTGCCCTTCACACACTGAGGTGTCGTCTCCTCAGCACCATCTCCCAGGTTTTGAGCTTGTGAAGACACAGAATCAGCTGCAGCAGTGAGCTTTGTGAAGGGTCTGGGTATTACAGTCCTTGGTTAAGGCTGGGGGGGTAGATTCCTGAGGAACAATGCCTGAGTGTGTTGCGTGACTACTGAATCCTGAGAGCTGCCCTTAATGCTTCACCTCGGGAGGGAGACAAATATCACCTCAGATACCGCACTAGTGACCGAGCTAAGAAATGACTCCACCTGAAACCTGCTGAATGAATTGATGTTTAATTAGGGTTACTCATTGGAGTGTGAGCAAGGGGGTCACTTCAAAGGTCAAGGATAGCTTATGAGTGACCACACCACTGATGAAAACACCTTTTCCTCTGCGATCATCAACACCTCCTCTCAGGGAGACACAGGTCCTGATGAGTCCTTCTTCCCTGACCCACTATGGGAATCAGTGGACCAGATCTCATGCAGAACATGCAGGCACTGGGATTTCAAAACAGCCATGTTTATATTGGGCTTGCAAGACAGTAGTCTGCAGCAGGAGCCAGTTCCCCACTGTGCCAGCAACAGAGGCGATGTGAAACTTTCATGAGATGGAAATTACTAGAAGGGCTGTGAGCCCTGCCCTCAGGAGAGATTAACATACTTCTCAAAGAACCCCATGTAGTTTCCTTGAAAGTAAGATCCCATGAGAGAGCAAGACTGGACATGATGCTTATGGTATCCTGGCCACCACGTGGTCTTAGACTCTTAGGTGTGTTCCTACCGGTGATACCATCAGCCATGGTGGGTGGGAGTCAGGAAGCCCTGCTTAACCTTGGGCTTTCAATGGCCAAAAGTATGAACCACTTAAACTTCGTTTATTCTTGAAGTACTCAGCCTGGAGTATTTTGTTACAGCGACAGAATGCAGACTAATACAGCTTAGAAATGAACTGTTCTGCTGATGACATCCTAGACATAGTCAGGTCCCTTGTCCAGGCTACAAGCTCCAGAAAGGGCAGGTTTCCCTCTGCAAAAACAGGGATCCACCCAGAGAGACCACTGGGCATTCTGAGAAAGATTCACAAGAACCAAGAAGAGGCCCTGGACCAAGGCTATTGCTCAAGCTTACAACCTGGCAGGCCCTCCAGTTTCCCCATGAGAGAAACGGGGGTGGTAGGAGGCTGGAAGGGTCCATGCAGAAAACTCTCTCCTGAGGAAGGAAGTGCCAGGCTTCGGGAAGAAGTACTACTCTGTTGCATGTACACAAGTGTGTTTAAAGTGGACTGGAGTCTGAGTATAAAAAACCAGTAGTGGGATGCTATTTCAGACAAGCCATGGGGGAGCACATGGCATCAGAGAAGCAGAGAACCATAAATAGGGTACAGCCAACAGATCGTTCAAAGAGGAATGAAGACTAACTTCATTAGAACGAAAGACTCTTCATAAGAGAACCTCATAGAACAAGAGCCACACAGAGAAATCAAGGGCGTGAGGTGCTCACCACTCATTCACAGTCTGTCTTAGCTGCATGGCAAAATAGCAGAAGGCAGTGGCTCATGCACAGGGTGCATTTTCTCATGCTTCTAGAGGCTGCTTGGCCGAGTTCAAGATTCTAGCATGGCTGATTCTGGTGAGGGCTCCTTCCGGGCTTGTGCACAGCCATCTCCCCGAGCCCTTGTGAGTCCTTCACTGTAAGCATAAACATAGGAAAAAGAGAAAGCTGTGACAGAGAACTCTACGGTGTGTCTCCTTGTGTGTGTGTGTGTGTATGTGTGTGTATGTGTGTGTTTCTGTGTGTGTAGGTATATGTGTACATCTATGTGTAAGTGTGTGTGCGTGTGTGTACATGTCTATACGTGAGTATGTATGTGTGAACATACCTGTGTGTGTTTCTGTGTATATGTACACATCTATGTATGTGTGTGTTTCTGTGTGTGTATACACATCTATGTGTATGTGTGTGCATGTGGTGTGTGTGTGAACACATCTATGTATGAGTGTGTGTACATGTGTGTATACACACATCTATGTGTGAGAGTATTGTGTGTGTGGTGTGCATGTGTACATCTATGTATGAGTGTGTGTATGTGTGTGTATATACATCTATGTGTGAGAGTGTGTGCATGTGTGGTGTGTGTATATCTATGTATGATTATAGTGCGTGTATGTGAACACATCTGTGTGACTGTATGAGCATGTGTGTATGAATAAGTCTATGTGTATATGTGTATTTCTCTGTGTGTGTATATACACATCTATGTACCCCTGTGTGTGCACACGTCTGTACATGCATGCAAATGTATGGGGTTGGTGTCAAGAATCTTCTTCAGTTGCTCTGTACCTTATTTTTTGTGAGACAGTGTTTTCACTGAACCTGGGACTCAGCGATTTGGCCAGATTGTGAGGGCCCTGAGCTCTAGTGATCCTCTGGTGGGCACCTTCCCAGTGCTGAGATTACAGACATGAGCCACCGAACCTGGGTGCTGGGGATCCGAACTCAGGTCCTAGAGCTCTTTCAACACACACTTTATCTGCTGTACCGTCTTCCCCATCCCTTGCTATAAGGTCACCAATCCTGTTGCTCATGGCCTCGGTCCTACGACTGGATTCCATTTTAACACTTCTTCCCATGCCTTATTTCTAAGCTTGGCCCTTCAGAGAAGTTGATCCTCGTGTGGAAGTGTACTAGGTTTCCCTTGGTTGAGGGATGAATAGAGGAACTTGATGGTCCCTGCCCCAAGTGCTGGGTGAGGCAGACAGGAAGCGAAGACAGACCACAGCATTGATGACAGACAAACAAGCAAAGAATGAGAGGAAGTTCCCAGAATGTGTTTAAATAATGACATGAATGAGGACCTATGTGACTCCCGTGATGACTGTTGAACACATCATGGTGGCGGCTGCGAAGACTGAGACAAGTGAGAACCTCCCAGAGACACAGCTAGAGGTGAGAATCGGCGAGATGTGCTACAGGGCATGCGCAGTAATAGTGGAGCGAGAATGGCAGAATTCCCCCATATTCTTGGAGAGAGCCGCTGTTTGAGCGATGATAGAAGCCTTTGCCATTGAGTGGAGTCGGGGAATTCAGCGTCCAGGGGTGGGAAATTCAATGTCAATCATGTACGTCCAGGCATTGAGAAGTCGGTGCCTGAGAATCATCCCCTCAAGGACATCAGTGTCCATAAGTCCGGGAGACTGGCGCGGAAGGAAGATCTGGAGTCTGAGGGGCAGGCCTCCGAGTACAAGAGACAGCAAGCACTCATGTGGAGCAGGCAGGTAAGGGTTCCTCGATCTGAAACCTGTTTCACAACTGGTTACTGAGAAGTTGAACCGAGACCACAACCCAGGTGTGTTCTCCCTGGGACTCAGCCCCAGGTCCACTGAGGCTCATTTCTTTATGACATTTACCCCCTCTTGTCCCTCTGGTTACCTGCTCGTGGCCCCACTGAGCCTACTGGAAAAGACATTTGATTTGTACCCTGGCTGGTTCTCTCTAGGAGCTTCAG
>CM052702.1:137583956-137639270 GCA_028551405.1 Uromys caudimaculatus
ATACACACACATATACACACACACATATATATGCACACATATAGATATACATATACACACATTATATATACATACACACATATACACACATACACACACATATACACACACATACACACACACATATACACACACACATACACACACATATACACACACACATATACACACACATACACACACACACATATATATGCACACACATGCACACATATAGATATACATATACACACATTATATATACATACACACATATACACACATACACACACATATACACACACATATACACACACACATATACACACACACATATACACACACATATATACACACACACATATATATGCACACACATGCACACATATAGATATACATATACACACATTGTATATACATACACACATATACACACATACACACACATATACACACACACATATACACACACACATACACACACACACTCATATGATCACCTCTTTCCTCATTTTCAACATGGAAACATAGCTCTTGACGTTACTATCCGGCTGTTTTCAGAGAGGCTCAGCTGAGAATGGAAGGCCCACCCACAGGCTGAGATCCCAGAGAGAATGAAAAGAGAAATCCAGCTGATCCCCAGCATTGTCTTTCTGCTTCCTGACTGCAGATACAATGTAACCAGCTGCCTTGTGTCCCTGCCACTGTGGTGACTCATTGTGGTAGACTGTATCCTCCAAGGGAGAGCCAAAGCACAGCCTTCCCTCCTGTGCTGTTCTTGTCAGGAATTGTGTTGCAGGAACAGAAGGTGACTGATACAATGTCTTAATCTGTTGACCTCTGACCTCCGGGTTACTCCAGTGACCTCACTTTAACTCCTCTGCATCTTTAAAGATATTCCATCTAAACACAGCCACATTCCAAGTTCCTGGGGATGAAAAGAGAGGTGGACGCAGACGTTGGCTGCACCACATTACAGATTCAATTTCACAGCCAGGGACGAGCTATCATCTCCTAATGTCCTGCGCATGACACACATAACAGAAGACAGATGTCCCCGCGGTGGGTCAGCACCACAGCCTCTTTAAGGGCCTGGGTGAGATGGACCACAGCCATTTCTCTTTCTCTCCAGCCTTCTAATCCCAGAGCCTGCAGACACATGAGTCTGATGGGGCTTGGAATGGTTGAAAAACGATTTTTCCTCAGAGCCAGAAGGAAAGAAAATGCCAGGGAGGTGTCGGGGGTGAAGGATTACAAATTTCAAGAAGGTCACACTTCACCTACTGTGAGTTATTGGGCTGCCTCTGCTGAGATTTCGCTCCACAATAAAGCCAAGAGCATCTTTTTGTAGAATGAAGACTTTATCATAAATTCTGATGTGCGGTCCCATCATGCCAGAATCTGGAGGAACTGCCGTTCCTGGTGCTCTGCTCCCATCTAGACCACCTGGCATCCTGTTGACATATCCCATAGGTGACATCCAGAAGGCAAGCCATTAGGCAAATCTGGGGAAGAAGGCAGGTGGTACAGTCCTCAAAGTTCCCAAGATCTTCTGGGGAAGCACGAAGGCTCTGCAACCTGAGAACCCACTGCAGCCGGTGACTTCCACAAAGAGCTGGCTGCCTCTCCATTGTGCAACTGCAGAGCACATCAGCACAGAGAGTGCCCCCCTCTCTGAAGGTCTGAGTTACGGACTGGAGGAAAGCGCATGCTTGTTTTCTTGGATGGGTGACAGCACATCAGGGTCCTGGGTTTAAAAAGAAGAGCCTCAGGACTAGATGTAGTCACTTCTTGAATAGGAGTCTGTGTCACATCTGAACACCTCTGAGTCTTTGCAGAGATGGAACCTCTGACCTGGAGCAGTGCAAAATGCTTCCTGAGCACAGGCAAAGGTCATATGTCATTGCTTAAAAAAGTTATGGCCTGAGGGCTCCTCTCAGCTGAAGGATGATACTGAGTTCTGCCCACCTGACCACAAAGATGAATTTTAGCCCCAAAGATGTAATACGTTCATGGCACTCAGGCACAGAGAGCTTGCTCACTGGCTACACTTGAACAGATCTCTGTGAGGATTCCAGGGCTGGATTAATAGCTCAGTGGTTAGGGACACATACCAAGTTTGGTTCCCAGAACCCATGTCATGGGACTCCTGTAACTCCATCACTAGGTAGTATACGCACACACTTTTAAAACTCAAAATAAATTGGGGTTAGAGGCACAGCTCAGCCATTAAGAGCACTTGCTGCTCTTGCAGAAGACCCAGGTTCACTTCCCACCATCCATATCATGGGACTCCAACTCTCTATAATTCCAGCTCCAAGGGGCAAAGTGCATGGGGCCTAAGTATTGAATCTGTTCCTACCTCAATGACAAGTGAGGGTGTCATTGTTTCTCTGGGGATCAGATGAAGGTTTAAGGCCACCATGCCTCCCAGGAGCTTCTCACTGGGGACAACAGTCATAACAACCAGCACTAGACCCATGAGAATGCATGAGAATGCACTTCTCCAGTTCAACCAGCATGACTGTTCTCTGCATCCCAAACCCTGAAGAGCTAGGTTGAGTCTGGCCTTTCTACAAGAAGCAAGATCAGACAGGAAGCTGCCTTGGAAAAGGGGAGGGACAACTTCCCAGTCCGCCCTTGTGCCCTTGGTCATAGCAAGCCCTGTAGCCAAGTGCAGATTTGCCACACTGGGAGACCTCATCTGGTAGCAGTGGGTCAGTATGCCAAGCTCCCTGCAAGAAAGAAAAGGAAAATCAGTGGGCAGTCCTGGGAGCCAGCAAAGCCTCGGGGCTCCTGAAGACCCAGGGGCATGAAGAACCCCCTGCAAAGCCTGCTACTCTTAGCTCCAAGAGACTGCTCCTTGCTGGAGACAAACACACAGTGGAGAGCAAGGCCAGGGAGCAGAAGAGTCACAGGATCTCGATCTCCCCACTTCTGGAGGCTAGAAGCCTACACTGCAGCTCCAGGAGAGCAAGGCAGGCCTGTGTCTGGGGAAGACCTATAACCTGGCCGGAGGATGGCACAATCTTGCTGTTTTCAAGGATAGGAGCAGCAGGCAGCTTTCTGAGGGCTTTCCTAAGGGCACCAATGCCATGCTCTGTGCCATGCACCGTGGCATGCACCATGGCATGCACTGTGTCATGCACTGAGGCATGCACTGTGCCATGCACTGAGGCATGCACCGTGCCATGCACTGTGTCATGCGCTGAGGCATGCACCGTGCAATGCACTGTGTCATGCGCTGCGGCATGCACCGTGCAATGCACTGTGTCATGCACTGAGGCATGTGCTGTGCCATGCACTGTGTCATGTGCTGTGGCATGCACTGTGCCATGCACTGTGTTATGTGCTGTGGCATGCACTGTGTCATGCACTGAGGCATGCACTGTGCCATGCACTGTGTCGTGCACTGTGCCATGCACTATGCCATGCACTGTGTAATGCACTGTGTCATGCACTGTGCCATGCACTATGTCATACACTATCCCATGCACTATGTGATGCATTATGCCATGCACTGTGTCATGCACCAGGGCTCTGTCTCTAGGCTTTACTGCCCACCCTGCAGACCACACTTCTCACCGCCATCATCATGGCGTTAGGTTCACCTTACAGTGTCAGCGTGACCTCGATCCTGTGCTGTCCGCTTACCTTTTATGTTGCTGGACAGTGCAGGACACAGCATAGAAACAGTCTGAGGCTTCCTCTGGCCCCTTGCTCCTCATTCCAAACAAACTGCAGCCTATGACAGCTGTCCTGAGAGCACCAAGACCACAGCAGACCCAAAGGCCTCTGGGTCAGATGAATTTTTATACATGTGTGCAATGTATCCTGACCCAACAGGATGCTACCATTTCCACCTCCTTACTTCCTGAGGTTGGCTGACCTTGTATGTGTGTTCATGTGCATCACACTGCTGTGCACATGTGAGTCTCTAAGTGTAAGTCACACACATGTGTACACATACACGTCCATATACATGTGCAATGTGTATTGTCCACATACATTTGTACAGATCTGTATAGCACGCTGACTCCCACACACCCTCTCTTATACACACAATCTTCCTCGCAGCCTGTTGTTATGTAGCAGCTTCTCCAAATAGAGACAGTCCATCCTGGAGGGAGGCTACTTAGACTCAGGAAGTCAACAATTCACAAGTCTCAGGAAGTTCATTAAGCTAACTAGGTTCAGAAGAGCCCTTTTCCCAGGTGATAGAAGCAGTAAGGACCGCTGAGGAGAGGAGACTCTTCACCCTGTTCATCTGCCTGTACATTGGTCAGAACACCACTGTTTTCTAGCTTTCCAGAGTGTTGCTCATGCTGGGGCTTTTGGTGATACAGCTGTCTTCGACTAGTCCATACTGCCGTTATCACCAACAAAGTCACTGGGTCACCAAGCCGGGTTCTGATGGTGTCACTACTTAAGTCAGTTGTCAGTTCCCTGTCTGGGTAAGTAGACATTTGTTCACACAGCCCCAGGAACAAGGTCACAAAACACCTGGACCTCGTCACCTCACACATACACATCACCTCGAACACACCCATCTCGTGTACAATTTTACTCTCACTCAAACCCACGTGTGCACTGGTACACACTTAGACTGCAGCTCACCCAACACCGCACCTCCTCCCCACTCCCACGCATCCCACACACGTGTACACGGCTGCCCCACACACATAAATGCACACTCACAACCTTTCCGTCTTTCTTCCATTCAGAAACACGGACGAGTCCCTTCGGTTCTCACAGACGGTGCTACATGCACTCCCGCCTCTCTCACCCACACACACCACAGATGCTCCAAGGCTCTCTCCAGTCACTCACACCCACAAATAGCCACAGGTATTTCTCATACTCAGCCACACTCGCGCCTTCCCATAGTCCTTCTTGTGCTTACTGCCTCTCTCTCTCTCTCTCTCTCTCTCTCTCTCTCTCTCTGTGTGTGTGTGTGTATGTGTCTCTCTCTCTGTCTCTCTCTGTCTCTTTCTCTGTGTGTCTCTCTGTCTCCTTCTCTCTCTGTCTCTCTGTCTCTGTCTCCTCTCTCTGTCTGCCTCTGTCTCTCTGCCTCTTTCTCTCTCTGTCTCTGTCTTTTAGTCTCTATGAGTGTGTGTGTCTCTTTCTTTCTCTGTCTCTCTGTCTCTGTCTCCTCTCTCTGTCTCTGCCTCTCTGCATCTTTCTCTCTCTGTCTCTCTCTCTCTCTCTTACACACACACACACACACACACTCTTTAGAGTGGAAAGGTGGTAGGTGTGGGCTTAAGGCTGGGGTTCCTTCAAACATGAAAAGGATTCCACAGACTTTGTGTTGGGTCCTGAGTGTAACACAATTGAAATAGGATTGGAGGCAAGAGCTGAAATATTCTCCTGTGTTAGGACACATTCTAGGAAGGTAATACTGGGGATAGAGGACACTTAAGTCCCGCGGGGACCTGGGTGCCATCTACCTCTCCCCTCCACCTCTTTCCCATTCCCTCTCCCAATACTGATATCTGGTACCACCCATTCATCTTCCCTCCCTCTCTCTCTTCTGCTCTCCTAATTCTCTAGCGCTGTTCCCCTCGCTGCTGCCCAGACAGGGACTACCTTGAGCTGGCAAGATGCAACACTGAGCAGGTCTAAGGATGGCACCTGCTCGCTGCTCCCTGACCCATCCATCACAGATTGGCTCACTGCTTCCTGGCCCACCAGTCACTGATCGGCAATATGAAAGCAGTTCCCCATACATCGATCAAACTTTCAAAGGCAAAGAGAAAGGAAAGGCAGGTTTATTAAAATGACTGCAGTTGCAAACTGACACCTTCAGGACCTCTTTTGTAACCCATCTGCCCAGATAGGAAGCATCCAGAGGATGAGTATTCGTAAAGCTGATAGCTCCTCATCAGATCGCATAACTCACAATGTAACACTTCCTCCAGCCAGTTATGTCCTGATGACTGACATCCGATTGAACATTGCTGTCCTGGGAAAGTGCATTCTGGGAAAGTGTCACAATCACGTTTCCCAGAGGCAGGGAAATGTGTGAAGGTCTGGTGGGCCAGGCTAGTGGGATATCCCTATAGCCCTCACGGGCTGCCCTGACCTACTTGGGCTGCAGACAATCTCATTGTGCTGAGAGCATCCAGTCTCCAGTGTGCTAGCTCCATGCAGAAGCACAAGCAGAGAGAACCCTAAGTCCATGAAGACTCCACATTGTGGGTTGCCACTTGCCTCCTGCCCATCCAGCCCCATCCAACCATACATCCCTGCACCTCCCAAGCCTCATGCTGACATCCTGCTCTTATCTACCGGGGACTCAGCTCCTGGGACATGATATTTTGAAAGTGTGTAGGAGGTTCTGGGGGAAGGGTCTGTCATGGTTTGAATATGCTTGGCCCAGGGAGTGGCACTATTTGGAGGTGTGACCTTGTTGGAGTGGGTGTGTCACTGTTGGTGTGGGCTTAAGACCCTCACCCTCGCTGTCTGGAAGTCAGTCTTCCACTAGCGGACTTCAGATGAAGATGCAGAACTCTCAGCTCCTCCTGCACCATGTTCCCACCTTGATGATAATGGACTGACCCTCTGAACCTATGAGCCAGCCCCAGTTAAATGCTGTCCTCTATAAGACTTGTCTTGGTCATGGTGTCTGTTCACAGCAGTAAAACCCTAACTAAGACAGGGTCCAAGAGACATCCCCAGGATGCAAAGGCACAATCTAAACAAAGATGCTTCTAGATTTTCAAGTAAAAGCAAACTGAGCCATAAAGTGGCAACTCCATGCTCATCAGATCTGTTGTAGCTGTTTCCAGGATGCAGGAGCAGAAACCCAAGATCTGCCCTAAAATGACCTGTGGTGTTGGTTGGGAGCAGCCATGCCTGCAAACCCGAGGAATAAGAACTCGCCTTTGGGTGGGAGCAGAGGTGAGGGTGATGCCCATAGCTGCACGACCTGCTGGGGTAATCCGCAGGCTTTACCCGAGCAGCAAACCTCTGTCGCTGACTGTTCAGCCACAACTCCTCATCACAACTGTGAGCCCGACATTTCCCTTTATCCGGGCTGCTGAAATTCCTTCAGCAGCCAGAAAACAGACTTTAGCTGTTCCCCATCTGGAAACTAATCTTTGCAAAAAACCTTATCCTTAGGATTGGCATCAGTTTCTGGCAGCAAGACCTTGTTCTGCGTGGAAAGTATTCCAGACTGGAGGGGCTCGGCCAATAGCCATCCATAGTCAAGGTATCACAGTTGTCTACCTCTGAGGTGGCAGAAAAGCTGAATCTGTCTCGATGTCCCCCTAGGTTTTTTGAGGTAACTGTGTTCATAGGAGGGTCATAGGATGGTCCATCATGGCTTCCGTCCACACACAGCCTCTCCCCATGTGTGTCGATGTCTCTCTTCCTCTCTGTAAATATTTGTCTGTGTGTCCAAATATCTACTTTTTCTAAGACATTAAAGAAAACATTCTGAACCTCATTAAAGCATGGAGAAAGTCCTTAGAAATGCTGCATGGTGGGGAGAGAAAGACAGAGAGACAGAGAGACAGAGAGAGACAGAGACAGAAATAGACAGAGAGAGACACACACAGAGAGACACACACAGAGTACAATGGCAACAATGTATCTTTCATCACAGGTTCTAAAGCAGGGAAGCAGTACCGAGACTCAGAGGAAGCCCGAAGTCAGGGCTTCTCCCTACACAGACATAGGTTCTCTCTACTGCTGAACAAGTTGGAGATTGGCCATGATCGAGACCCCCTGGGTGATTCAGAGCTACTAGAGGAAGCGAAGGTCCGAGTCTTGGCCCAGGTGTTATCAATCAGCCAGGAGTTATGTGCTCTACAGGACAATTGTGACCATGTAATAAGTATTTGGAGGGGCAGTCTTTGGGAGCTTTTGTATACCTTGGCATTTGACATCAGTAGGTGGTGACATCAGGCATGCGGGAGCATCAGCAGCTGGAACATGGGAGCACCAGCATCAGGCATGCAGGAGCACCAGCAGCTGGCACTCTGGTGTCACAGTTTTCCTGCAGGCTAGAAGTGTCAACTCTATACATGTCATAGATCTTATGTAGGCTGATAAAGTTGGGAGTCCCTTGGCAACACCCAGTGTTATGGTCCTGAGTCTGGGATCCTTAAACCTTGACAGTTCTCTCAAAAAAACCCGATTCTAACCAGCCTGAAATCTTCTTCCCTGGCTCCTACAGCCTTCTATGCCTGTGCCTTGGCTCTCTCAGCACTCTTTCCTTCCCTCCACTTCCGCCACCCTCTCAAACGACTCAGCGCCTCTCCTCAGCTGTCAAGTGGTGGGCTGTCTTGCCATGTTTGTAGTTCAGCCTACTGCCTGCTCAGATGTGGCTGCCATAACCGCCACTCCCCTGTCTCCATGTCTCTGACTCTCTCCACCCCACTGCTAGTTTCTCTGTGTTACCAACTCAGGCTACCTCACTAGAGTCAGAGAAAAAAAATACCAAACAAGAAAAGCCATTCATAGTCCTAATATCAACACCAAATGATCAAGAATAGGAGACGGCATCTCAGTGTAATGAATGACCCTGAACAGCCTGCCAAAATAGCCAGGGAAGGGTTGTTTAGACCTTTTAGCACACCTCTCATGCAAATGAAGCTTTGTGTTTGCACTAATCTAGCAGCCTCTTTCCTAGCTTACCAGAAGTGCTCCTCTGGTTTATGGACAAAAAGGTTGCCCCATCAACTTGAGTTCTCCAAGGCTTGTGGTAGCAAAACATTAGATAAAGCTATTTAAAAAGAGCCCTGGCTGAGGCTGGCCAGGCCTTGGGAGCCAAAGCAGGTGCAATGCTGTGGTCTTCTTCAGGCATCTGTAGTGTTCGGAACGGCCACTGTTGGCATTGAGGTACAGCAGTTGGCTGTGTGAGTGACAGGTAGCCAAGGCAGCAAGGATAATTGGCAGTTATTGAATAGAGATTAGAACTGCCCTTGCCAAGGTCTTTGTATGTACGAGAAGAGGATCATCAGAAAGGGCGCTGGCAGTCAGGTCCTTGAGAACTCACCCTTAACACTGAGGACTTAGCAGATTTTGTCTATCCTTAACACATGTCCAGTGTTCTTCCCTGCCTCTGAAAGACACAGATCCTGAGGTAGGAGCCCCTCCATGGTTCTATCAACCTCACAACCCAAGTAAAGCATCATATGCAGGGACCGGGGGTCACTTAGCACTTCAACATCGTTGGAGGGCACAGTTCAACCCAACATTGGGCATCTTTACAAAATGTAACTAGTTGGGACCATACTGGTGCCAGGCTCCTGAGGAGAAGACACAGTGCTGGCCTCAGGGAGGTCTATCCTCCAGTGAGTGAAAAAGGAAGGCAGCTGATCATGGGAAAAGGGGTGAAGCAGGGCAGACATTGAACAGATGCAGCTTCAAGACGGTCCTTCTTGGCTGCACGGGCAGCCTTTTCCACCTGCGTCTGTCTGTTCAAGAGGCACAGGCTGCCCCACTCCCATCAGGGGGCTCTTTGAAGTTCAGAGAAGCTCTCCTGGAGGTGAGGCTGAGGCTGCCACAGGTATAAGCAATGCTCGGGGCTGGCCCTTGGGGTGAGGCTGATATCCAAGGTCATGACCCTGGCAGAGGGAGGGAGGGCCTGGCTAGGCTGGCCTCCCTGCTGCACTGAAGCTGCAGGTCTCTCCACACGTCTGAGCCACCCCTGCCCAGTGTCCACAATGGATGTCCTTTAATGGAAGCAAGCGGCAGGATAAAGCCCTGGTTCTGAGTCTCCCTGATTGTCCAGCTGCAGCGCTACCCATAAGAGGTTTCCATTGCCCAAGGGCAATTTATCTGAACTAGAAAATGCTTCAGCCACTCACAGGCTGTGAGCAGAGGCTCCCGATGTTTACTTGTCTTCCACTGTCCCGGGGGAGGTCATTGCTGTAGCTGAGGGTAGTGACCAGGCTTGTTTCTCTGGTGGACAATTTCCCCATAATCTAACCCCAGGAGCGACTTCAAATTGCTTTAAATTGAAGGAGAGAAATATCTCTCCGTTTCTGCCTTTGAGTCAGGGGAGGAAGAAGTTTGATTCTAAAGCACTTTCCTGTAAAAGCCTCTGGGGTACTGCACTGGAAAGGCTAGTATAGCAGTTTTTTGTTAACACACACACACACACACATACACACACATACACACACACACAGAGTCTGTGAATGTAGCTGGGGTGGTGGTGAAGGAGGATAGAGATTACTCTATGAATTCCTTTTCAAAAGCGTTATTCCAATCAGGCTCGGTGGTGCACACCTATAATCCCTGCTCTAAGGGAGATAGAGGTAAGCAAATCAGAAGTGCAAAGCCAGTCTGGGCTACAATACCAAATTTGAGGCCAGCCTGGGCTTACATGAGACCCTGTCTCAAGCATAACAACAATAAAACAAAACTGTTTTTGTTTTTTGGGTTGTTTTTTTTTTTTTTCTTCTGAACAATGAGGCACAATGATCCTACTCTGTGGAAATCTTGGGAAGAAAAACTTTGGGGCTATCTTTAAAATATGCTTCACATGGTTGCCATGCCTGGTTTCCATGGGAACCTGAGGAGAAGCTCCATGACGCCTTGGGAGTGTGTATTTTTATATTAACTGTGCAAATCACAAACAAAGAAAAACAGGGAGGTGGGTGGGGAGTGGGTAGCTCAACAGCCCTTGCCCATGGCTACAGGATGGCACAAGTATGTTCTGATTGGAGGAGAAGGCGCCAAGACACGCCCACAGAGAGATGAGGCCTGCCGGGTTCTTTCATTTACAGGAGTCTTTGGGGACTCTTATTTTGTATGGTCAGCTGGACCCCAGTCCACCACCACGCTTTCCTACTGGGATCTGCCAGAGGATTTCAGTCCTGTAGGCAGAGATGGCTATGGGCAAGCGTTCTCACCTCAGGTCCTTCCTTGCCTAACGCCCCATGTCTAGGTTCCTGCTGAGTCCTGGGAGAAGGACCGCCCTGTCTTAAGTCCCAGCCTTGACTTCCCCACAGTGATAGACTAATTTGGGGTTAATTGTAAGCCAGCCAAACCCTTCCTGCCCTAAAGCAAGCGAACGGTCACCCAGTAGAACATCTTGGTCCCTGCCACTGCTGTTGCCTCACCTGGCCCACAGACTCCTCGTAAGTTTAAATATAGGCCAGTTTCCGGTGAGAAGGAACGGGAACGAGGGGAGCGATGGGTGTGAGTGATGCAGATTCATTTGCGCTTTGAAACCTCCTCCGTGATGCGGGGAGGAAAACATATCACCGCCATTACAACGAAAACAGCAACACCCGGAGTAAATAGGAGTGGGATTTTTTCAGGTCACATTCCCCCCCGAAATAGACCTATTTTAAAAATAATATGTGAACCAAACAGCAACAGGAAGCTGATGAGGCTAAATGTGAACACCTGCTTTTATTCCCACACAAGCAACTAAAATAAACCCACTGTAATGAAAATCAAGCGCACAAGCGCACAGGCGCGCGCGCGCGCGCACACACACACACACACACACACACACACACACACACACACACAATGATTGCTTCATTAATTAAATCCCTACCTGATTAGCTGTGCCTGAGAAATGTCTCTCGTGCCTTTATTACTGATTGATGGACACAGGGAGACATACTGCTGACCTGTCAGCCTCAAAACAGCCAGAAGTAGCAGGTCAGAGATGTCTAGTGGAGCTCTTTGCTCTGAGGAAGCCCTCGCCCCGCTCCCAGCTCCTCAGGAATCAGGTGACTTCAGCCTCTACTACCTCCACCACCACCCCGCCTCACTCTGACCCTGGAGGTCTCTGGAGGCCCTGATGGGACCAGTAATTGGACTGAGTGACTGCCCAGTTGTTGGGATAGCAGAAGCCATGAGCAGGGCCTGCTGTCTAGCCTCACCTTGCCCTGAGGACACACTGTATGAAGGGCACCGTCTGCCAAGGGCAGCTGGGACCCTCTGTTTGCGTTCCCTTCCTCTTCCATATCTGGTTCTTATTCAGTGGCCAATACAAAGTAAACACTTAATAAACGCTGTTGTAAATGTCGATGACAGAAAGGCGTCGGCTACACAGCGCTGGTTTCTGCTGCTGCAGCACGGTGATATAAAAGCAAACACGTGGTTCATTCACAGCCATGTTCCATCTGTGGACTCCAGGGAAAACCTCGGCTCCTTGCCTCTCTGAGAGGCTTCTCAAATGTTGGCTGGTGCCCTCTGTCTTCAAAAGCACTGCCAGCAAGTCTCTGCTGACCCTCTCTTCCACTCCACTGAAGATTACTCTGGACCTACCTGCGAACACAGGCTCGGCTTTCCCTGTAAAGATTTCTGGCTACCAACCTCGATTCTCCCTTCCTACATTGTGTGGGACATTCATGTGTTCTAACCATGTGAATCTGGGAATGTTTGGAGACCGTCATTCTGCAAAACAAGTAAAAATGAAGCAAAATCACATGGTTCTCTTTGTTTCTTTGTTTCTTTGCTTCTTTCTTTCTTTGTTTCTTTCTTTGTTTCTTTCTTTGTTTCTTTCTTTGTTTCTTTCTTTCTTTCTTTCTTTCTTTCTTTCTTTCTTTCTTTCTTTCTTTCTTTCTTTCTTTCTTTTTGTTTTTAAAGAAGGAGAGGGCTTGGTGGAGAGGAAGTCTTAATTGTTGTGCTGTCCATGGGGCTGTGAGGAGAGGGCAGGCAGCATGGCTGATTACATATCATGGAAGAGAATCCATAGTTTATGCTTTCCTACAAAATGACCTTGCCTTCCTACCAGTATAAAGAGTAAAATGGAAAGGATGGGGAGATAGGATCACTTCTCCGTGCTTCTGATGAAAACAAGGACCAGCACAGAGATGCCACCGGGGAGCATCGGGGGATAGCTTCCGCTCTGCAGAGGAGGGGTCTTAACCCCTGTAGAGGTTAATTACAATCTTGCCTTGAAGGGAGGGAGGCAGGAAATGTATGTTCAAAGGAACTGAGTGAAGTGGGCAAGAGTCTTCGAGGAAGATGGCAGCAAGGGCTGGCCTGAGGAGGCAAGGAACAGCCTTCGACCTGCCCACAGGGATGGGAATTCTTGCAGCTACTATTGAAACAGGTATGGAGGCTCCTCACAAAAACTAAAGCTGGAACCAACACACCCAAGCAGAAGAATCAAATCAGCCTACTCTATAGAGACATGGATAGTCGTATTTCTCGGCACTTCACAGTAGACACAGAAGCAGCCCAGGTACCCATCAGCGGGTGAGTGGGTAATGGAAACAAGACTGAGCAGCAAATGTTCCAACTAAATTAAGAACCCTTCCTCTGCAAATGTGAATCCCCATAACCAGGCTTGCAGTCAGATGAGCACACGGAGGGAGGAGATGGACAAGAGCGAATAGAAGTGTGGTTAAGCTCGGGGTGTGGCTCACCGGGTAGAGTTCATGAGGCCCTGGGTTCAATCCCCAGGAGGCACACGCCTGTCATTTCAGCACTCAGGAGATGGACACAGGAGGATCAGAGGTTCAAGGTCATCCATGGCTGTAGAGTGTGTTCAAGGCCAGCCTGGTCTACATGATACCCTTTCTCAACATGAGGGACTAGATAATAAGTAAATTTTAAAATAATTAATTTTGAAAAAAAAGTACAAAAAGTTTTAAGGATGAAGAGACGGGGTGCAGGGGGAGCCTCTCCCATGAACCATTGACAGCCCTTTACCCTTTACATTTCCAGACAATCGCCACATAAAATTGTCTTCTTGGCTAGCTTCTTGGAAGTCACTGCCCTCTCAGAAGAATGTAAATTAGGTCAAGACAACTAACTCCTCTAGAATTTTCTCTACAAATCTCTTACTTCCAACAGAGTTCAAAACACCTCGTGCAGGTTCGGAATCCACTGTGGAGCGGATGAAGGTGGGAATTCTGAATTTCGTTTCACGCCAGACCCTGTTACCTCCTCCCACGTGGCGTGGACATTCCCTGACAGCTGCACACTGTGTGGATATGGATCTCATCGGTGTGAGCCTCTCCCGCTTCCTTCCTAACTCATGGGAAGTATGCACTGAGAGAAAACATCTTTTATTGCCTCTTGTTCTAAAAGCACCATGGGGAGCATTTTCCAGGGGGCTTAAAACACAAACATTTTTAGAGATTCCGTGCCGTTGAAATCTAGACTGCTTGGATTCGAGTAGATGGGAAAGCTGATGTATAAACGACATGCTTCAGTAATTGCTTGCATCTCCCAGACTGTGGGGATTTGGGCTCCCTCTTCCTGGTACGACATGACACCCTCGACAATTCAAACTCTTTCCGACAATGTGCTGGCCATACGCCAGGAAAGTCAGTCCAGCTCCAAGCTCAGCTGTACTCCACAACCTCACGGGAGAACTGGACAGGTGGGGCACAGGCCGTTAACACCAGCTGCCTGTCCGTGAAATTGGTGAATTTTGGTTCCAGGATATGTACACACACATGGCTGCATGGGTGCATGTACCCACATTCCCTCCACCTCGGGACTTACAGGCATAGGGCCATCTGAGCGAGCTGAGGCACAGGAAGCCAGACTCACAACCACTGTCTCCAAGTTCTCCGGTGTTTCTCACCTTGGTGGCAGCTGATGGCTTCGGCTTGAAGACAGGATGTCACACATCGTTGTCCTCAAGTCAATGGAGCCTGTGTCTGATCTGGTTTCTGATAGTACCCTACTAGGAAAGATGGCATCACCAACCTATCCAGAGTAACCTCATTGCCTCCTTCTGAAGCATTTGTTCTTGCTCTGCTGAGCTGAGCTGCGGGGTGGGGGGTGGCGGAGGGTGTCTTGGCTTTCCTTAGGATGCTGCACACAGCCCACTGCCAGCTCTCTGGACCCAGACCAGGAGCCCAGCCATGTGTTTCTGTGGAGTAGAGATCAGAAATGCACCGTGCTTGCCCTGGCCCCTCAGTGCTGGAAGGCTCCCTCTATCCACCTTCAGAGGGAAGACACTCATGGCCCTCCAGAGTGCATGGATGGGGAAACAAAGTCTGCTTTATCAATCACCCACACCAGAATGCCTGATGAGAGGAGGCCCGGAGGCATATGGGGCTGAACTCCCAGGCAAGTTTGCATCTCAGTTCAGATGACTTTAATACAGCAAATGTCAATTCACTATATATACCTGTCAGTGCCCAAGAAGAAAAGAAATCTAACCTGTCCCTGAGCCTTGAAAAGAGAATCTAGTGGGAGGGCAGAGAGACTAAACTATAGTCACTATAGGATGAGAGTCTACCTGAAGAGGACATGCATGTGCGAGCACGCGCGCACGCGCGTGCGCGCACACACACACGTACACACACACATACCCACATGTACACACAGGCACACACACACACACACACACATACACACACACAGTAGGAGACTCTACACAGGTTCCTGGATGAAACAGGGAACGAGAGAAAGTGCTTGAGCAAGCAAAGGCAGAGGCTTGCAGATTATGAACTAGAGATGTCTGCCTCCTCTGGTCAGGGCAGAGAACATGCCTCCCATAGGCTGTGCTTCAGCAGAAAGAAAATGGAGCCAAGAGGGAAGAAGCGTCTTGCCTGGGCCAACACGGAGCAAATAAAATAATAAACATATTTTAGTAGATCTATTTAACCAATTAGACATTTTTACTTAAGAATGTTGAAATAAAAGGCCAGACAACAGTTAACGTTCTTCGGACAGAAGAAACAAAATAACAGGTAATGCTGAGGATACAGTGTGGCCAGCTGTGGACTGCTGTGCCTTTCCTATCAAATGTGCCCTAAGACCATGAGCCAAAATAACTGCTTCTTTCTGAGTCGCTTTTGTCCCGTACCTTTTGTCGCAGTAACTACAAAATAACTAAAATAATCAACAGAGCAAAACTGTTTTTGTTTTGTTTTGTTTTGTTTTTTGAGGGGAAAAGTTAACTAAATAGAAAGGAGAGGGAAGCAGGGCAAAGGTCAGCCCCAGTCATTAAAGAAATTCATAGCCACAGATACAACAAGAACAATTCAAAAATATTTTGTAGCAAAAAAACCAGTTGCTTTTCCAATAAATTTGAGAACCTGGAAGCAATAACATTTTGGGCAAAACAAAATTTACAAAACATTCAGACACCAGGCTGGGTGGATCGTTTTAAAGGAGAATTTTACAAGCAACAGAAAATTACTTTCTTATACAAATTGTTCTAGAGAATAGATGAAGCAAATAAAATACCTGACTCATTTCTGATGCTCACATCATTTGATATCAAAACTGGACAAGAACATTATAAGAAAAGAAAATTGCAGGCCAATCTCGCTGCGCAGAACACAGATGTAAAACTGAAGGGCAGAATATTTGAAAATCGCCCCTCACGATGTTAGAGCAATAAGGGCACCGCCGTCAAACGGGTTTATTTATCTCGGGACTGGAACTGAAGCTCAGTCATCATGGTGAGGCAGATCTGCCTCCACGTGGGGCAGGTTTGGGTTGGGTCAGGATCACCCATGAAAAAATTGAGCATTTGAAATGGATAATGCTAGAAGAATAGGGCAGAGCAGCAAGCAGAAGCCCTCAGACAAACTCAGAAGAGAAGAGAAAACAGAGCTTCATCCTAGAAAGGGCAACACCAGCAGGTAAGGAAAGGAAAAGGGGAAGGGAGAAGAGAGGGGAGAGGTAAAGGGGAGGGGACAGGAAGTGGAGAGGGGGAGGGGAGAGACACATAGAAATGAAAGGGAGAGAGAGACAAGAGGGAAGAGAGAAGGGGAGAAGGAAAGGGAGAAGGGGGTATCTAGAAGCAGGGCAAGGTGGGGTGCGCGCACCAGAGAAGCATATCTCCCTGGTGCTGGGTTCCTCCCTGGCTTCCCCTTGGTCCCTCCTTCCTCTCTGCAGGTGCTGGACAGGAGGGCTTAGCATGGGCCTATGAGGATCAAGAAGATGAAGTGGGCCATGGTTGCAGACACATGGACCGTGCACAGAGACAGCCCAAGAGTTTTCTCCAACTGTGTTTTAAAACTGAACGGTGATGCAGCAAGCATTTCCTAGATGAAACACCAACCCCAGAGTGGGAAACGGCTCACTCCGGGGAGACCTAAGCTCAATCCCCAAAACCCCCGTGGACAAGCTGGTTGTGGTGATATCACTTGTAATCCCAGCCCAGGGGGAGCAGAGGCCAGTGCACCTCAGAGGCTGACTGCCTGCTTAGAGAGATGTAAGTCAGGGAGAGATCCTGTCTCACAGCACAAGGTAGACAGAACCTCTACAACTCAGTTTCTTCCAGACTCCACTGCCGCACGCATGCCTCTATAGACACACTCGAGATACAGAAAACCAGAAGCAGTCCTCTATGTTAGAAACACCCATCTGCAAGTAGTATATAAAAAGGAAAGATTTGCCAAAATCATGAAAACTAATAGATATTCAGGGATAAATCTGAGGGGTGATGAGCTAGAAAAGCCAGTTATAAAACCTTACTGCGGGCCATAAAGAAGGACGGGCCGAACAGAGTGATGTGCTGTGCTCACTCGTGGAGGACCAACACGACAGAGCCGTCAGGCTAGCCTCAGATTTATTCTTGTTAAGGTAAAGTTCACAATCAGGAGGGTTGCCCTGTTTGAAAAACCGGGTCTTACTAAAAGTTATATGGGAGAATAAAAGTCAAGAAACAGCTAAGCTGAAGCCAGGAAAAGAAAATAGCAACTACCTGGTGTTAAAATAGAGAGAGTGGGGGCAGGGTGAGGGTGGGGGTGGGGTGGGCGCAGGTGGTCACAGTGCAACCAACACAAGGACCTATACCTTCACCCTCACCCTCTAAACCTGACCCTGAGCCTAACCCAAACCCTAAACCTAACCCCTAACCCCTAACCCCTAACCCTAACCCTTAACCTTAACCCTTAATCATAACCTTAACCACAACAATAACCCTAACCCTAACCCTAACCCTAACCCTAACCCTAACCCTAACCCTAACCCTAACCCTAACCCCTAACCCCTAACCCTAACCCTAACCCTAACCCTAACCCTAACCCTAACCCTAGCCCTTTAATCCTGGCCCTGGCCCTAACCCTAACTCTCTAACCCACAAAAAAGAAAGTGTGACGCTGTATGCTTATAATCCCAGCTCTGGGGAGGTGGAGACAGGAAGATTCCTGGGGCTCACTGGTCAGCTACTCTAGTTTACTTGGAGAGTAACAAGGCCAGTGAGCATTCTTGCTTCAAAAGGGAAAGTAAACAAACAGCACCTGAGAAGCAACAGCTGAGGTGTCCTCTGACTTCCACGGACAGGCACACACGTGTACCTAAACACACACACACACACACACACACACACACACACACACACACACACACACCCCAATGAAGTATTTCTGCATTTGTGCAGAACAAAATGAGAACCCCAGAAAGAAGCACATATAGCTGATGCCCGACTCCAGCCGAAGGTACCCTAGTATAGAAAAGGCTATTGGGTGTCACTCTGACATCTGGTCATCCTGCCTTTAGAACACCTAAAGGTTCTGTGTACATTCCTGGTCATGCAAAATTCCCAACACTCTTGTCTAGTCAAAGAATAAAGCAGAAATGCCAGCAGCGGCTTTGGAGACACAGGACTTGCCCTCTGTTCTCTCTCCGTCATGCTGCTGGGAACCTCAGTGGACAGTGGGGCTTCATTCTGGACTTTGATCATTAGAGTTGTACCCTAAGGGTTTCAGGGGCGTGGCTGGCCTGGGGAAAAGCTGTCCAGGCTGTCACATGAGAGAGACACCTGTTCCAGCTTCTCTTCTGGGGATGTGGGTTTCACACTACAGACTGGGGGCATTGGGAATCAGTGAGACCAATCACTAAAGTGAGAAGTGGCCACCCAGCCGTCTGAAAGGAGAGTACAGCTAGATACTGACATCCACACAGACAACAGGGACCTGAGGCGGCAGCTAAGCTTTGTCGGAGCTCCACCAATACCGTTAAGTCTCTGGTAATGTTCCTAATTCATCATCATAGGCATGCATCTAAATGTTTCATTTCCCTTTAAATAAGCTAAAATGGGCCACGTCTTAGTTAGGGTTTCTACTGATTTGGTAAAATGTTATGACTAAAAAGCAGCTTGGTAACTTGAGGAGGAAAGGGCTTATTTCTCACTCCTGGTCAGGACAGGAACCTCGAGGCAAGAACTGAAGCAGAGGCCATGGAGGGATGCTGCTTACTGGCTTGCTCCTCCTGGCTTGCTCAGCCTACTTTCTTATGGAACCCAGGGCCACCAGTTCAGGGATGGCCCCGCCCACAATGGTGCCTACAATGATTGCCCCCCCCCCATATCATCACTAATTAAGAAAATGTACTAATACCCTGCCTACAGGCTAATCTTACGGAGGCATTTTTCTCAATTAAGAGTCACTCTTCCCACACGACCTTAGCCTGTGTCCTAGTTTTAGCCAGTGTTGTGGGCAGAATAACTTGACTCCATGATTGGCAACTGTTGGAACCTTCTCGAATACCACAGCCACTGTGCATAAAGCAGCTGGCTGGAGTGTCCTCATGCTGTTAACAGCAGCTTTGAACCCTTCATGAATACTTTGAGGAGGTTACATAGTAACTACAAGCTGCTAGCCACTTGACTCATAACTTCAACTGATGATGACTTGGGAAGCTAGACTCCCCCTGAGCAGAGGCATGGATACATGAGATGTAGCCATGACTGTACACCGACTATGAGCCATGGGCTCCAGATGGCACCACCTCTGATAGTGTATTCCTGATGGCCATTGTACCTATGCATAGCCAATGACATCTGCAGCTCCTCAGGTCTGAGATTAGTCCCAGTTCTAGGGGACAAGAAACTCACCTTTCTGCTACCATTTTGCTCTATCTAGGTCCCCAGCCAACTGGCTGGGAGCAGATGATGCTCACCCACAACTCTGTCCTCCAATTCAGACCAAGACACGCCCAGAACAAGATTCACTGGCTTTCAAGGTATTTATCCGTTCAATAATGCCTGCTTGATATTGTTCACATGTCCTCCCAAGCCTCCCGTATCCCAGCTCCTGCCTCTGTCACAGGCTCAAGAGCCTTCAAGTCCCACCCACATGCCTCCGTGTATACAATGTTGCTACTGGATGAACACCTCGCTGCTGTTCCAGCTTCTGCCTACACCACCCACTCATGGCTCTGTCATGAAGGCCAACGTCAAAGATGTGATCTGTGGTGCTGGGGAGAGCCCTGGGTTTATGCTGCCATGTAACCCCTTGTCTGTGTTAAGTGGTTTCTAGTGCCATGCAGGGCAGACTAGCATAGGGAATAGAGGCTCTCCCCTACAGGCACAGGATGGAATTCCTAATCGCTCCTCTCTTGCCTTGCTAGGGCTACTAGCTCCCATGACAAGCAACATGGAGACTGAGACCACAGGGGAGGGAAGCAGTTCCTGCAGCACTTGTGAAAGCTGGAATCTTTTACTGGAGAAGGTACGCTGACTGCATTGTTCCTCTTGGCCCAGGGCTCTTGAGCTGCCCATCCATCAGCACAGCAGAGGTACCAGTTCTGAACTGTAGACACTGGCAATGACTTCCCAAGCCACAGAGTCAGAATCACTGAGCCTGAGATACAGGCATCTGCTCACAGTCCTACCCCTCCGAGACTTCTAAGAACAACCGCAGCTGATAGTCACAGGAGCACAGGGTTCAGATTTCTGCTTCTCAGGGTATCTAGGCATTGCTTCAGAAATGTCATCTTCGACTGTCTCAGCAACAACATGGATTCAGCAGTGAGCTCTGATCCTGTGTAGTGCCCTTGGATCAAGGCCCAGCCTTGTCTCCATCTACCCCAGAGCGGCTTCTGCAGGAGCATCAGGTTCAGGTCTGTAACGGTCTTTGTTCTCAGTGCGTCATGCTCACCTCCTCCCTAGTCCAAAGCTCTGCTCTGTCAACGAGGATCATCTGTTTAAAGACAAAGTCCCTCACTGGATCATCACATGTGGCAGTGTCTGAGGTCTTTACGGCTCTTTGGGGACACAATTTGTGTGTCATTTCACTTTTTATTGCTTTTTATTGGCTGAGGGACTGCTGGAAACAAAATGAGGACTGTTTATCATGCGGAGAGGAAGTCTGCCACAGAACATGCTGGAAAACTGTCACTGGAGGGTTAGGCAGCTTGAGGAAGAGCAGTTGGACCAGAAAGTCACTGAAGGTCACTGCGGAAGAGCAGACAGGAGGCTGCGTGGGACACCACATGGCACGACCTCCACAAGCTCATCACGTGTCCCGTGTCTACCCAGCTGCACATTTAAGGAGGAACCAGAAATACTTGCAGGCTCTGCAGATGGACTGTCCTCCACCAAACTAAGTGAAGACATCCAGTTAACTGTAGCTGGCACACAGCTACCTGTGGAGTACCCATAGTAGCAAAGATTCAGCCAGGAGCAGTTCAGTGTCAGGCTCTACCCATAGGGAAGATGGGACACAGGCATCTGGTCAGCACCATATGACAGCAGACTTGCTCCTGAGCTGGGGCACCCCACAGGACTCCAGAGAAGGTAGGTTTTCAGGACACAGATCTCCTAACATACAACATGAAGCACAGCGGTGAAGTGTCACAATAACTGTGGTGAGCACACATGTGGCATGAAGTGTGATCCCTCTGCAAATGTGCAATGAGAGGACCTATGACAGCCTGTGAACACCACTCCCTAGGTGTCAGCATCCTCAGAACTTTGTTATCTTGCAAAACTGAACCTCTGGGAACGGGGAGATGCTCCATTAGCAAAGTCTTTCCCTAACAAACATGAGAAGCTGAATTTTATTGCCCATGGGGGGAGGGGGGAGAAGCCAGTAGCAGTGACACATGCCTGTGATCCGAGCACTGGGGAGGTGGAGACGGGGATCCCAGGGCTTGCTTATCAGCCAGTGTAGCCTACCCAGTGAGCTCCAAATCAGGGAGAGACCCTGTCTCAAAGAAGGTGGACAGTGTGGTGCCCCTGAGAATGACACGGCAGGGTTTCCTATGGCTTCCACATGCATGCATATCCATGGGCGTCTGCATACACATGTACACTGCACACACACATACACACACATTTTTAAAAATTCTCCATCACTCTCTTTCCCAGTCCGTGGTAACTACTCTTCTGCTTCATCCCTATGATCTTGGCTCCCCAAGTAGAAGGATATATACATATACATATGATCTATATGTATGCATCACTATATATATATATATATATATATATATATATATATATATATATATATATATATATATATATATATATGACATGAAAACAGTTCTGAGGTTGAAGGACTGTCATACAGACAGAACCCTGTGTTAACACCACCCTGTCACTGGGCCAGAATGCCACAGAATATTTAACCATCTTGTCACCTTGGCTCTTCTGAACTCTACAGATTCTAAACCTTCCCTTTCTTCTCATGACGTTGATAGTTTTGAAGCAAGATGCTGGGTTTCTGTGGAAAGTCCTCTCCTGCACCAGGCTGACAGTTTTCTCAGGAGTAGACGGGGGTCCTGGGATGGGAAGGAAGACCCCGAGGTAAAGCGCTGCCTCCATCCCACCCAGGGTGCTGCCTCCGCAGGGCTCCTGACTGCAGAAGCTGACCTTGAGCACATGCTAAGACAGCTAGTCAGGTGCCTCCATTCTGTCCTTGGAAAGAGTCACAATCCATACCCAGCACTGTGGGGATTCTGACAGGGCCTCAGTTTGTGTCTTTTGCACAGTGCAAATGCTGAAATGTCAAAGACAAAGAGAAATGGATGGTCAGGGACCCAGGATCATAGAAGATGCACAGGATCCCAAGAGCGACCTCCCTGAGTGGGTCCTGGGGTGGGGACCAAGGCTAAGTAATTCCTGGCTTCAGATTCCCAAGGAGCTGCGTTCCCTGAACCATGCAGACTACTTTGCTCAGGCTATGCTCCAGCCAGCCTGGGTGTCCCAGTGGTGGGGTGTGCACCAATCTCTGGGAAGGAGTCTGGCACTCTGGCCCCTGGCTGGCCATCTTGCGTAGCTCTGCAGTCACTTGCTTTTCTGATCCTTGGCTGCTGACTAAACCACGCTGTCGTAGCAGGCAGGAAAGGGGGGGAGCTGCCACCCCGACATCCGCAGGAGCAGTACAATGTGTCCAGCATCTCGAAGCTTTGGCAGAGTGCTGACCACAGCTGTGGAAGTCAGCACACACCTGCTGACTGGTGGCCTGACAGCTTTTTGCCAGTCTGAATTATCCCAACAGAAATCTCCAGAAACTCAAACTGAGGCCTGATTAAATTGCACCCACTTAGGTCATTTGATCTAGTCCACTTTCCTAGAGGAGGCAGGCTGAGCCTCGTGTTCCCAGCCCTGAGTGGGGGTAGGATGATGGTTCTCTCTGATCTGGGAATGAGTCTTATTCTCAATGGTGGGTGGATGTTTATTTCTGAGGAATCGTCCAGAAATAGAAGATTAAGAAGGCAGCAAGGATCCGGTCAGGGTCTTTCCCACACTCAGCCCGGGGGCAGCTCTGATGGATTAGTCCTTCATCCTTCCACAATTAACCTCTCCTAGTTTGAGAGAAAAGGCTTGCTAGCCGACCCAGAACCCCTCTGCACCGGCTTTCCCAGGTCTTTCTAGGCCCCTTCTTCCTTCCCAATCTCTCACCTAAAACCATCCTTACTTGGTCGCTATCAACCTCCGCCCTGTCTCCAGCATCCCCACACCGTTTGAAAGGCAGCTCAGCCAGAGACACAAGATAGGACAGATATGGCTGTATGTTTTGGAGAGACTCAGCCCAGCGCCCAGTGTAGTGCAGCAGCTACTTGGGGTTGCTAATAGAGGTGAACACTGAGGACCTTCAGGGGAGTTCTACCTCGAAGGCAGACTAGTCTGTGAAAAATTATCCTGGCCCTAGTAAGAGGCCTGGGCATCCTGGCAGGACCAGATTCAAGTCCAGAGGCAGGGGCAGAGGCAAAAATCCTTGAGCCGATGGTCCTAATTTGCTTTCTATTGTTGTGGTAAACACCATAACCGAAAGTAACTCAGAGAAGCAAAGGGTTTATTTGGCTTACACTTTTCTTTCACAGACCACCAAGGCAGGAACTCAAGGTGGGACCCGGAGGTAAGAACTGAAGCAGAGGCCATAGAAGGAGTGCTGCTTATTGGCTTCCTCACAACGGTTTGCTCACCCTGCTTTCTTATGGCGCCCAAGACCCCACCCTCCACAGTAAGCTGGGTCCTAACACATCAATTATTCATTAATAAAATGTCCCTTAGGCTTGCCTATGAATCAATCTGATGGAGGAATCTTCTCAATTAAAGTTCCATTTCCTCAGATGACTCTAGTTTGTGCCAAGTTGACAAAAATGAGCCAGCACACTGATATTAAAGATTTGGGGCTATGGTGGGTAGGGAGGCTGCAGGCAGCAGGCCCTGCTTGGGGACGGTCACAGCAGAGTGTTCATCTGTAAGTGGTGCTCAACCCTGTCCCCAAGGGAGGGATGGGGCAACAAACCTGTGTAATGTCTGTTTGCCTTGACGATCCGTCTTCTAGGGATAGATTATAACAAAGAGATGGGCTCCCGTAGGAGATGGTAACCTCTCAGCCATGGCCAGCCCTACCCTACCATTCTAGACACTAGTATGCCCACTCAGGATGAAGCACATCTTTCTCTTGACGATTGTTTATAAGCTGCTGGTGTCTTCATTAGAGTGCTGTGAACAGACACCATGACCAAGGCAAGTCTTATAAAGTACAACATATATTTGGGGCTGGCTTACAGGTTCAAAGGTTCAGTCCATTATCATCAAGGCAGGAACATGGCAGCATCCAGGCAGGCGTGGTGCAGGAGGAGCTGAGAGTTGTACATCTTCATCTGAAGGCTGCTGGAGAAGACTGACTCCCAGGCAGCTAGGAGGAAAGTCTTAAAGCCCACACCCACAATGCCACGCCTACTCCAACAAGGTCACACCTCCTCCAACAGGGCCACACCTACTCCAACAAGGCCACACCTACTCCAATAGGGCCACACCTTCTAATAGTGCCGCTCCCTGGACCGAGCATATACAAACCATCACAGCTGCCTATGCAGGTCAACTTCAGGAACCGCTTTACTTTAAAATACAGTTTTTTCTTCAAAGATGTCCATACCAGCCAGGAGAGCTCACAAGAGGGATGACTTCCTTCCTCCAGAGTCCTAAGAAAGGGCATTTTCTGGGGAAGTTGGGATGGTTGAAGGTCAGCAATGAAACAAGATATGGTGGGTTAAGTCCATCACCATCATCAAATGAGGCAGGTCTGCCCAGCTCTGCCTCAACCATCGGACTGAGCGCGGGCACCCCAATGGAAGAGCTAAGGGAAGGACTAAAGAAGCTGAAGGGGATTGCAACCCCATAGGAAGAACAGTATCACCTAACTGGACCCCCCAGAACTCCCAGGGACTAACCCACCAACCAAAGAGTATACATGAAGGGAGCCATGGCTCCAGATACATATGTAGCAGAGGATGGCCTTAACTGACATCAGTGGGAGGGGAGGCCCTTGGTCCTGTGGAGGCTTGACGCCCCAGCATAGGGTGATGCTGGAGCCAGTGAGGCAGGAGTGGGTGAGTGGGTGGAGAAGCACCCTCATAGAGGCAAAGGGGAGGAGGGCGGGATGGGATGGGGGTTTGTGGAGGGGTAACCGGGAAGGGGGAGATCATTTGAAATGTAAATAAATAAAATGATTAATAAAAAAGATTATGTATTGATGCTCCTGTTTCCTGTGCACCTTCTGATGCAGAGACCTATAGATCTCTATCCGTCTGACTCATTCCTGACTCTGATGGCCACTGTAGGTGATGGAAACACTGAACAAGCAACTCTGGCTCTCTTTGGCTCTCCCTTCCCAGGATCCCCTGTAGAGCCCACCTGTTCCCAGACTTTCAGTGTATGGGTCACCGCAGACCCCAGGACCCACTGAATCCAGAGGCCCTTTCCCCAGAGCTGTCCTCACAGAGCTGTCCCCTGACAGCCACCTGTGTGGGTTAAACATTTTAGTCAAAACTGAATACGATCAGGACGTGGCTTCCCAGAGGCACACCTGGCGTTCATGGTGGGGGCTGATTCTGTGGTCACACAGAAGGTTCCTGTCATCACAAAAAGTCCCATAGGGTGGCTCTGCATCAGACCATCCAAGGACTCCTTGGACTTGGCTACAGAAGTATGTGAGATTTTTGTGGGTCACCCTCAGCGGAGTCAGAGAGATGCCTGTATCTCCTCAAAAATTCTCAAAGCTCCCAAGCAGGCAGTATACTCAGCCCCATAACCAGCTGTTCTGCCTCACCTGGGCACACCAGGGTTCAGTGTGGGACGTTCCTTTCTAGCTGTTGTGCTATCTTCTTTGATCCTAGAGAGGGAGCCTTCATCTTTGGGAAAGCCCTACTCCAGATAAAGAGGTTGGATTCCTGACAAGGGAGCCAACAAGGAACGATCAATCACTCAGGTCCTGGGAGAACAAGGCATTTTCTTGCCAACCTATCAGGTCCCACAGCCCTGGGGGTGGGAGGATAAGAGAAGGTAATGCAGGAACCAGAGAGCTTGGCCCATCAGCAGGATCCAGTTCCTGCCTCTCCTCCCACCACCAACACTGTGCAGCTACTTAGTCACCCCTCAGCAGTTGCCAATAACAACCTGGCTCTTTACAGATGATCCCTGAGTCTGAGGATGTAACTCCAGTCATAGTGTGCTTGCCTCCCATGCATGGAGCCCTAGGCTGGAGCCCTGCAATGTATAATACTAGCCACAACGGCACATAACTGTACTCCCGGCAATTGGGCGGGAGAAAGAGGCAGGAGGATCAGAAGTTCAAAGTCATCCTAGAATATGTATCAGGTTTGAGGGCAGCCTGGGCTACATAAACAAACAAACAAACAAACAAATAAACAGATGCCATATAAAATACAACTCACAAGACTTTGCCCACAGTGTCTCCCAAACACACTGAGTGGTACGGTCATTGTAGGGTCTGTCATGAGCATGTTTAGACATCCACTTTGAACATGCCAAGATCAGTATTGGCTCTGGTCTGAGGGCTATCAGGTTCGGGGGTAGATAACCCCCAGAAGTCCAATGGTGCCATCCTTCTGATCAGCTTGTCTCCCAGACACCCAGTCCCTTCCCTCCCCTTCTCTTGGTCAAGCAGTTTAGATAGACATATGGCTGAGAAGATTTTGAGTCAGGGAGGAAGAAACAGCAGGAAGCCGCCCTAGTCTCCAGTAACCTTGGACCTTAGCGATAAGCTCACTCATTTTGGTGGAGATGCTTTCGTGGTCGCAGCAGAGGCAGGGTGTTTAAATTGTAAATGATACATAATGAGTTTGGTGACTTACCTGTTCTTCCCTGAGGCCTCCCTGTAGGCTGCTCCAGGCCCTAGAGCCTCAGAACTCATTAATTCAACACTGCCTAACACTCTGTGCTGGAGCCAGAGTCTGGGCATCTCCTAATAATTGTGATTGATTTCGTGTGTGTGAGTCAATGTCACTTACAGAACCAGACTTTGACATACTGGGAACAGTGGCATCAAAAGCAGTTGTGTGGGCAGTCAGTGGGGGGTGGGGGGGGATGGGACTGTGGGATGAGGCCTTAGACCCTAGCATCAGGGCATCCCTGATCCCCTTCCAGGGAGTGTAGGCGCCCCCATCCAAGCCTTGTTGTGCTTTAAACGTCAGGGAAAGAAAGACAGTATTTAGAGATAAAACATAATATTGATAAAACCAGAAATATACATATCTGATCATTATCTGCCTCCATCGGAGTGAAATGAAGGTGGCCTTGTTGGTACAGCCCAGGCACGTGGGCCCAAGCAATTAAAATAGAATGGTTGGCCACTGGTCAAACAGCACAGAAATCAGAGTATCCTGGAAGCTCAGAACCACCATGGGGACAATTCAGCTGTCCTAGCCTGGCCCTGACTTTGGGATTCTTGTAACAGAACCTGAGGCTTCACTACTCTCAGAATAAATGCAAAGCGGTGCAGTGGGTTTATCTCTGCTGCTCCAGTAAAACATTCCCACCTAAAGCAGCTTAGCAGAAGGGGGGGCTGACTTGGCTTCCAGGTTACCCGCCATTGTTCTGGGAAGCCACGGCAGGAGCCTGAAGCAGAAGCCATGGAAGAACACTTCTTACTGGCTTGCTCACAGTTGAGTCTTTAAAGTCACTTTCTAGTATAAACCAGAACTGCCTGCTCAGGAAATGTGTGCTTGCTCAGTGTATGCTGAGTCTTCATACATTGATCAACAATCAAGACAGTCCTCCACAGACACGCCCACAGTTCTCCACAGACACGTCCTTAGTCCTCTACAGACCTGCCCGTAGTCCTCCACAGTTCTCCATAGACACACCCACAATCCTCCACAGTCTGGCCCAAAGTCCTCCACAGACACACCCACAGGCCAGTCTGATCTGGGAAAGCCCTGAATTGAGACTCTTTGCTGGTGATTCCCTATTGTGTCAGATAAGAGTTAAAGCTGTGTGACAATGTATGTGTAGGGAGCTCCCAGAGCCTTGTAGAGCTTGCTGTCAGCTTGTCAACTTTCTTCCTAATGCCTTTGGAATCTCAGGGTGGGCATAGCCTAGCTCCCTAGAGAAGCTGGAAACTCAGGTCCTGGGGCTGCAGAGATAGCTCAGCAGTTGAGAGTACTTACTGCTCTTGCAGTGGACCCATGTCTGGTGCCCCAGCCCATACATGGTGGCTCACCACCACTTATAACTTCAGTTCCAGGGGACTGATGCCTTCTTCTAACCCCCAAGAGCACCAGTCATGCCTGTGGTGCGCATACATACATGCAGGCAAAGCACTCCTACATATTGAATAAAGAAGAACCTGCCCTGCCCTGTGTCACCAGGAGCCAGTACACAGGTGACAGGCAGGGAGGGAGTCAGCTGTCAGTCGCTTCTGCTTCTCATTCCCCAGACCTTACCTAGATTCACCTGAAGTTCTTCAGAATTTATCCTGCCACGATTTACATGTTCATTTCTTATGTTAATTGTCCAAAGGAGCAGAAGAGCCCCAAGCACACTGAGCCACAGACTGGTCCTGCCTTGGAAGTGGGTACTGCATACTGAGAGTATGCCTCATTCTGGCTATCCCTGCCCATCAGATGTCCTGGGCACTCTCCGGATTGTCTGTCTGTCTGTCTGTCTGTCTGTCTGTCTGTCTGTCTGTCTTTCTGATACAATGAAAAATTTAATGTCAGTTGATTTTTAAATTATAAATAAAATAAAGTTGTTCCAGATTTCAGTAAAAAGCCAAGCACAACTGTTAGCTGAATCAATGATTTGAAAGAAGAAAGAAGGTAAGGATTAAGAAAAATTTCCTTGTTTATATTCAGCAATTCATTTAAACGTTATTTACTCTGTTTTTCTTCTTTACCAGATAAGTGGTAAACCCTGGGAATACAGTGATGGACAAGCTCAGAGAACCAGGCAGCACAGAGAAAAAAGGGAAAAAATAGGAAAATCAAAATATTGTGATGTGTGACCGATGTAGGAAATGTATGAGAAAGAATAATAAGAAAATAGATTTACAAACCATGTAAACGGGGACAAGGTGCTAATCTGCATTAAACCTGGGCAATTCATGTTTGAATTGAAGTTTCAAGGCTGAGTTACTCTTAGCTCTGTGTGTGTGTGTGTGTGTGTGTGTGTGTGTGTGTGTGTGTGTGCGTGTGTGCATGTGTGTGAGCATGCATGTGCGCGCATGTGTGCGTGTGTGTGCATGTGTGTGTGCATGTGTATGTGCTTGTGCATGAGCGTGTGTGTGCGTGAGCGTGTGTGTGCGCGAGCGTGTGTGTGCACGCGTGTGTGCATGTGTGTGTGTGCATGTGTGTGTGTGCATGTGTGTGTGTGTGTGTATATGTGTGTTTTCTAGGGACAGAAGAAAGCTTGTTATTTTTCTAGCAGAAAAATAAAACTGTCAGAGGAAGACAAAAGATTTTGCTGGAGGATTTGTAGACAATCTCTTTCTCTTTAAAAACACTAAAGACAAGTGGGTAAAATAAAATCGTATGGACTTTAGTGGGCATCAGTTTCCTTCTGTGCTGTACCACTGAAATGGGCTCTTCAAAGGACACTGACACCTGTTCCTGGACGTTTTTTAAGAATGGATTTTTTTTTAAAAAAAATATGTCTTTCTTCATTTTATGTAATAAAAAAGTTGGGGCTGGGAATTGATAACTAAATTCTGGTTTCGCATCGAAGAGGGACGTTTTGTTTAAGACGGAGGCGATACATTTATTGAACACTTATTTCATACCAGGCAGGAATGCTAATTTTTAGTATACTTATTCCAGCCTACAGATTTCAATGACTTATGCTCACATAAGGTTATTCTCATGTGAGCCACTTTCCCATACGGGTTATTGGAGGTCTTTACACACAGAGGCTGAAAACTGTTTCAAGGTCATTGCTGTGAACACAGATTGGCAAATCAAGACCCGTTTTTCTATACTTCTTACTACTGTTCGTGCTGAGGGATTGCTTGCTGTGGTCTTTGTAGAGAGGCTCTGTGAGTCTTCTCCACCGCGGGTCCATGTGTCTAAGCTGGCGTTGGTTAACTGTGCTCCTGCACTCAGCTTTGCTCCAAACCACAGCCTCTACCGGGATCTTCTGTCTGAATGCCAGGGCGGATGGGGATTTAGACATCAAATATCAAGTCTTGTCTCCGTTTGCTTTATACTTAAAAGAAAAAAAAAAATCCAGGTTTTTGTGCTGAGCCTTTGTCAGTGATGTGTTTATAGATGCTGTGATTTATTGAAGTAAATTGAGGAGACTGGTGGAAAAAGAGAAAAAAAAAGAAATAAAATGTGATTTATAAAAAGCAAGATAACATGCACCCCCTGAGCTGTTTGCCCCCTCTGCCTGCCCCCGTGTCTCTTTCCACTAGGGAGCATCCTTGGTCCACCCCTGTCTGCAGAGGACCTCATGCCTCTGCTTCTACCCTAGTCTCTGTAGGGGAGGCTCACAACTGTGGTGGCAGGAGCTTGCTCATATATGAGAGGATCAGGAAACAGAGGGATGGATGCTGGCCCTCAGCTGGCTTCCTCCTTCGTGATGTTTTTATTAAATCTGGGACTCCATGGTGCTGCCCACATTTTGGGCAGGTCTTCCCTCCTCCATTAAACATACCTGGGAACATCCTCGAAGAAGCTTCCAGAGGTTTGTGTTCTACGTGACTCCAAACACGGTCAAGTCGACAGTGGACATGAATGCCACAGCCCGTTGGTGCATTTAGATTACTGTATAATTTACCAACACTTCAGTGCATCATCAAAAAACCAAGAATGTATCTCTCACTGATCTAGGTGTGGAAATAAATCTAAGATCAACTTCCCAAGGAGCTAGGCATGATGGGACACCCGTAAAATCCTTCCTGAGGCAGGAGGACAGTGAGTTAGGATATGCAGGGTGATCTGGTTTCGATTTTTTTTTTTAAATAAAAATATAACCAACCAAACAGTTCATCACCCAGTTGGGGCCCATTTCTTGGCTCATAGGTATCACTTTTTCATAGTGTCTTTAGCTACTGGAAAGAGTGAGGCATCTTCCTGGTCTTGTCGGTAAGGACAAGACCCATTCATGGGGCCTTACACTCAGGACTCCATTGCCTTCCTTCCCAAACACCATAACATTAGGGGATGAGGGTCTCAACATACAGACTGAGAGGAGGAGAGACATAAGCATTAAGGCCATCCCTAGGTTTGATTCTTTGGGTAAATACCAACCTGGTACCTTTGGGTCCTTTGCTCTGTCCTCTGGAGCACAGGCAGCGCCGCCTTTGGCACACACCCACACAGAAGGCTCTCCAGCAGAAGCCTTCAAATTCTGACAGCAGATGCAATAAAGTATCAACTGCCCCAGAGCGGCTGCGTGAATGGCAATGCTCGCATCAGTTTGCAGAATAATCTTGGACCAGATCTTGGCAGGGAAGCAGAGGGAACGGACAATTCCATTTATTAATCAATGTTTCTGAGATATAATTTATATAAAATAAAAATCCATTCAGACGAGCTCTGACAAGTGCATTCGCCACCACAACCAAGAGACACAATAATTTGTCACTCCAAAAAGCCTGAAATTTTAGTAAAGAAACCGTCTTTCAGAGCATTTATAGGCTCGCGGCAAAATCGAGGCTTTATCTATACCTTTGCCCTCCACATGCAGCCTCCTCCCTTATAAGGAACATACCCTACGGGCACAATCAATGACAGTGACACACCAAGAGCACTTGGAATCCACAGTCACACCAGAGTTCACCTGGCATGCATTCCAAGGTTGCAGACGATGCCTGAGAACATGTGCTAAGTTCTAGAACCACACAGACTAGCATCCTTCCCTAAACCTCCTCTGGGCTAAGTCTGTCCATCTGTCTGTCTGTCCCAGCCACAGGCAACCTCTGATTTTTGTGTCTCCACAGTTTCAAGTTTTTCAGAGTGCTCTACAGTTGACGTCATGTTTGAGACTCACACACCCAGCAGTTTCTTTGCTCTAGTGATGCTAGCTCACGGTTCTTCATTTCTTCTCGCGTCTTGAAACTTTGTTTCATTTTCATCACTGAATAAGGTTCCATGGGCTGGATGCTCCGCACGTCATATGTCGTTCAAAGGGGAGGGGCTTGTGCTGGTTTGAGTGTCATCCAAAGGGGAGGAGCTTGTGCTGTTTTGAGCGTCATCCAAAGGGGAGGAGCTTGTGCTGGTTTGAGTGTCATCCAAAGGGGAGGAGCTTATGGTGGTGCGTTTCATGTTCCTCTTAGGCCATGAAGTGGAGCACTTGAGTCCCAGTTGGTGGTTGGAGAGGATGTGGGAGGAGATGCAGCCTTGTTGACAGAAGTGTGCCACTGGGCTTTGCTCACTTTGAGTTCTCTTTCTGCCTCTTGTTCATAGTTGAGGATGTGAGCCCTCAGCTTCCTGCTCCTGTCACCGTATGACGCGGATCGCCGCCATGATGGACTCTTACCTCTCTGGAAAATAAATTGCTTCCTTGAGTTGCTTTGGGTCTTGGTGTTTTATCACAGCAACAGAAAAGTAACTAAGGTTCAGCCTCCTCCCCCTGGAATGAGCTGAGTTCCCGATGCTCTGTATGCTCTGCCTCCTCTCCAGCATTAGGTGCCATTTACGTTCGGGCTTTGCCTGGTCTAGCAGTGTTCAGTAGGACTTCTTGTTAAATCTACAGCTCCCTAATGACTTACAATGGTGAGTGTTCTTCCGCATGTTGGTCTCCCTTCTGTATATCCTCTCCCTTTGGTGAGGAGTCTCTCTGGGTCTTTAGCTCAGTTTAAAAATTAGATTTTCCCTATCGTTTTCTTTCTTATTAATTAAATTTGTTCTTTGAAAATTTCATATAAGTATATGTATGAATTCTGATTATTCTCATGCCCTACTCTGTGTTATATATATATATATATATATATATATATATATATATACATACACACACACACACATATATATATATATACACAATTGATTAGTCTCACTCCCTACCCTGTCAGTTGTCAATCTCCCTCTCTTCTCTACAGCTCCCTTCCCCCATATTTCTGTCTTTTTTTAGGGGGTTGTTGTTGTTTTATTTTGTTTTGTTTTATGCTTTTTGTTGCCACTAATTTTTTTTTTTTTTTCGAGACAGGGTTTCTCTGTGTAGCTCTGGCTGTCCTGGAACTCACTCTGTAGACCAGGCTGGCCTCGAACTCAGAAATCCACCTGTCTCTGCCTCCCAAGTGCTGGGATTAAAGATGTGCACCACCACCACCCGGCTAAATTTAACCAGGGCATCTCCCACAAGCCTCTCCCTGCTCGGAGCTGCAGAGCCCACCAGACCTGCCCTGAGAGTGCTGCCACCTTTATTTACCACATGGCCAGCTGGCCAGCATGCCTTGCCAGTCATCCCCAGATCCAAGCTGTGCTGGACACACTGCTCACCCCTGGTGCAGAAGAAGGCCTAGCTGGTGTGGAGTGCAAGGGCTTCATGTGGCTTCCTGGTGACCAGCAGCACATGGTGCCAGCTGCAGAATAAGGAAAACAACCCCACGCTGGCATTCTCAGAGACAAAATCTACCTTGAAGAGACACAGTAGGAAGGCAAGGAGTTGGTTTCCTGGGTAGTGTAAGATATAAGCACAGTGACATAAGCACAGTGACTGGGAATGCATGTGTAACATGCCTCCTCTAGAGTACATAGGGTCCTCATAGCTACTTCATTTACAGATCAGGACTCAGAGGCCCCAAAGGTTCAGGGGAACATGGGATATAACAGCCCAGCTCTGGAGGCAGAGGGACCAGACTCCATCACCAACATTCCAAGCCAAGTGACCATGGCAAGTCAGCTAAGCTCTGAATCAGTTTGCATAACTACAAACTATTCCCATAATCCACTTCATTGAGGCCTCCCTCTGTATCACCACTGGCACATACCCGCGCCCCCTGTGATAGAGAAGACACCCTGGCCCACTTGTGTCTGAGACCCTTGGGAAAAAATTAGACTAAAGTAAAAGCCTCGTGTGGTCACCCAGAGCTAGAGAGCCTAAGGGGTAGACTTCAATGTCCCCAAACCCTTGCTTACTCTGCAGTGGCAGCAGCTTTAGGACATGAGCACCAGAGTCCATGTAGAAGTCTCTAGAGACCACCCCTGGCAGGATTTTGGTGGAACCTTGATGCTATGGGTCAGCAGCTGCAGAGTAAGAGGGTTCAGAGAGCTCCCCTGCTACCATGACCATTGCCTGGTCCAACAGGGTGGTCCCTCTTTCAGGGGTCAGAATGATAAAGTGGAGGGGTCAAGCACTGGGCTTCCATTTTCCTATTGGGAGGACACCAGCTGAGTCCTTTGGGAATTCCACTGTTCTGTGTCTGCCATCATGTGGAATGGGGCAGGGGATATCTTCTCAGTCTAGAGCCCAAGTGTCATACAGAGACAACATGAAATGTGGCCTCAGAGGAGCCCCTACAAGTCGGCAAGAGAAGGTCTTGGTGATACGTGGGAGCCTGCAGCTTCTCCCAACATGGAAAGTATTTTCTTTCATGGGACTGTAGTCTTCCCATGCACACTCTCTGTCCCGGTTGTCTCTTCCTCTGGGCCCTTAGTAACAGCCATAGTATTATGTGTTATCAGTGAGAGATCACCCCAGGGATTTGCCTGCTCTCCAGGGAGTGTCAGGGTGGCCTGTCTACCCCAAGTCCACACTCCAAACCTTCAGACTTTCAAAGGTGACTTTGTTGTAGTGGGGCTCTCCCAGGAGTAACTAACTGATCAACCAAAGTAGGGTCGGGGGAAGCTTCACTCAGCATGGCTTCAGTCTTTATGAAGATAAAAACCTATACCCAGAAGTGAGTATATAGGAAGGAGAAAGAGAGATGAGAGACTTTTTCTACAAACCCAGGAAATCAATGATGGCCAGCAAATAGCCAGTGCGAGAGAGAAGCCTGGAACAGACTCTTCTCCAAGCCTTAACAGAACAAGCCTACAGACACCACCAGCTCAGCCTTCATGCTCCACATGGTCACTGTTACTGTATGAGCCATGATGTGTGGGCCAGAATGCAGGGACACTTTCCTGTTGTCTGGACCATAGACCTGCAACAGCAGGATCCAGGATCTCCCTGGCACGGTGTTCTGAGCACCATAATCGACACCTTACACTGGAGGGACCAAGTCAGAATGATGCTGAGATGAAAGCAAGGAGAGGCACAACAGAGGCTACATCCTGCTCCAGGGACACACTCCTTTCTGGACTCTGCCCTGTCCTTCCAAGAGAAGCATGTCCCCATTATGCTGTAGTGAATAGACTGAGTGCAGAAAGCTACCACAGCTGATGCTTCTGTGAAGGCTGATGATTTGGCAGTCAAACCCTTCATGGACAAGGCCGCCATCCCATTTCTAACCCTGAAAGAGAAGCTGGGCTGTGAGAAGTTGGATCATGAGGAGAAGCTGGGCTATGAGGAGAAGCTGGGCTGTGAGGAGAAGCTGGGTCATGAGGAGAAGCTGGGCTGTGAGAAAAAGCTGTGCCATGAGGAGAAGCTGGGTCGTGATGAGAACCTGGGCCATGAAGAGAAGCTGGGCTGTAGGGAGAAGCTGGGTCATGAGGAGAGCTGGGTCATGAGAGAAGCTGGGCTGTGAGGAGAAGCTGGGCCGTGAGGGATTTTTCTGTACCGGTCCATCCTCCTGTGCCTTCAATGATTTCAGTCCCCAACAGAAACCACACCTTCTTTCTGAGGGGACACTAAGGTCTCCTTTGAAATAGTCATCTCCTTTTTCCCTCCAGCAAAGTCACTGCAGCCAGATGGTCAGGGTGAAGAGATCATCCCGCCACTAGTGCTGATGTGTGACTGACATGGGCAGTTCTTCCCTTTACAGGAACTGGTATAGGTGCCTTGATGTGATCCAAGATGGCCAGTGGTACTGAAGGATGTTTGCGGTGGGCTCAGAGCAACAATTTCTTCCCTCGGTGAAACAAAATAGGGGAAGTTCAGAGCATGGAGACTTGGGTCTGCAGGATTAGACCAAAGATGTCGCCCATCTATCTGTACAGGGTGCCTGGCAAACAGCTAGTAGGAGCAGTAAACAGGATACCCTCCCACACTACCAAAACTTCAGACCATGTACTTCTAGTTTTATATACGTGTTTGATGTACTTTTCAGTGAATCTTCTGTAGTTTGGAATCAGAAGTTTCATTTTTCACAGGCTCTACTTCACAGAACACAAATCCTGAGGTGACAGCCGCGCGGCTGCTCTCCGTGGTGCTGGCTTCACGGATCAAGTTCACAAAAGACGAGATCCCGATGTAATAGGGCACACGGCTGCTGTCCATGGTTCTGGCTTTACTGGTGTCTAGGAGAGTTCAGCAGAAGCCCCTCGGGAATTGGGTGAGGAAAAACCTCTGCCTTTCCTCTGAGGTCCTGTTTTATAGTGTCTGATTCCAAGGCTGATTCATAAGGATCGTTGGACAGAGAGCCCAGATCCAGAGACAAACAAGTCCCTAGTTTCTACCTATCTCAGAATGGGTAGGACTACACCATACAGGAAACTTATTTACGTTGTGTCTTCTCTTTCTCAAACACATCAAGGTAGCCTGAAAGCCACAGAGCATCTCCGTGATGAGGTATATGGAGGTCGCATGGGTGCACCTGATGACTTCTCTGCTCTGGGGGACGTGGTGGGGTGAAGGAAGGAGACACAGCTTCTGCCCAGCACATGCTGTCAAAGAGCTCAGCTCTCCATCAAAGCAAACCTGGCAGTTGTGCATAGAGACCCTGGTGAGTATTATGTAGCAACATTGTCCACCTTCCTTGACTTCCTGTTAGATTCTTAAACAATAAAACCTTATTGTTTTGTAGCCCTGGAAGCCAGGAGCCCAGGATCGAAATCAGTAGGGCCTGAGGAGGATTCCTTCTGAGACTGGAAAAGTGGGTCTGTCCTGGACATTTTCTGATGGTTTTGTCCTTCGTGCCTCCACATCTGCTGGTTCTTCTCCACTTCTATGTCCAAGGACATCAGCCCTGTCAGATCACAACCCACCTTAATGATCTCACTGCAACTTGACTGCCTCTGCAAAAACTCCAGGAGAGGTTAGACAGCTGCCTCTTCACCAGGACACTACCTGACCCAGGACACATCCATGTTAGGAACAATGGGTACCTTGGTTAAAAAGTTCACAAGCCATGAAAGAAAGGCACACTGTTGGCTGGCAGAGCAGCCGGATGATAGCATGTGACTTAGAGTGTCAAAATGGGTTCCCCAAATTAAATGTACCCCCAGCTCCTCAAGGAAACAGAACACACCATGGAGAATGTGCTGAACTGTGTGGGTAGCTGATGCAAAGATGGCAGAAAGCCTTCTCTACACCCACCCTGGCCAGAACCTCATGGCTTAGTTCCACCTAGTCCACCATGACACCCTCAATCACCAAGTACATTCAAAATGGCAGAAGAGGGAGTCCCTAGATCCTCTGTCCATCTGTGTACAATATCAGGAAGTTGAAGACCCATGTAGGAGGTAGGTGAAATCACAGGACCCAGAAGAACACACAGCATAATATGTGTTTAGGTGACAGGGGGCTCCAGACTGACTGACAGAAGCTTGGCCTTGCACCTTAGGGCAGGACATGGCCTCCTGCCATTGGCCTGAACAGCACTCACCAGTGTCCCTGACATGGGTAGTCTCTGAGTAAATGTTAAGTCCAGTCATGGGTAGATACGAATGAAACAGACCCCGGAATTGAGTGTCTCTTTTAATAGTTTGTAGTTTAAATGGTTTCAATTTTACAAAGCTAAGTATAAGTCCTAACGAGTGAAATGTGAGAGACTTAATATGTGAATCAATGAGTAATGACCTCAGAGAGGTTAGGCACGGACTTCGGCGGTCAGCCTTGGAGGCAAGCCCCTGTACCCACTGAGCCAAATCGTCTGCCCAGTGGTTTGTTTTTAAACCCTGAAATAAAAGTCTTCATCTACCGAAGGTCAGCTGCCTAGGGAGCCAGAAAGTTTGATAAAGAAACAGGACATCAATAGGTGTGTTGAGAGTTGACTGTGCCCCCTACACCCTAACTAGTATGTTGACGTCCCGACCTTCAATGGCTCAGAATGGGACCTTATTTAGTCCAGGGTCCTTTAGATGTAGGCATGGTGGACAGGACGGTCCCTAACCCCGAAGGATCAGGGTCCATGTAACAAGAGCTGCAGACAGGGAAGTACAAACAGACAGATTCACAGGGCACGGGAAGGAGAGGGACACAGGAAGGGAGGGGCATCAACAAACTGAGGACGGACGCCCGTGGGGGAAGGGTGCTTGCGGGGTGGGGTTCCTGTGGGGGAGGGACGCCTGTGGGGAAGGGGTGCCTGCAGGGGAGGGATGTCCATGGGGGAGGGGTGCCTGCGGTGGAGGGACGCCCGTGGGGGAGGGGTGCCTTTGGAGGAGGGATGCCCTTGAGGAAGGGACCCTTCCCACACCCCTACCTCAGACATCAGCCTGTGTTATTGCTTGGACCACGTTGTTGTTGAAGTCCAACAAACTCATGCAGGGAGAACCTGCTTCCAAGGGAGGGGAGTCACTAGGAAGGGACATGCTGACCAGAGTTAGGAAAGGGTGGGTGGCTGTGGTTCCAGCAGAGCACAGGTAGAAAGGGGAGCACAGAAGCATCTTCCTGTGATCTGGGCACCCATCCACATGTCCTTCTTTTCTACTCTTTGGTTTGGGGAACGTAACATTTTTTTAGAGTGCCTACGCTTAGCACTTTGATGAAAATCTGACCATAGAGGTGAACGTGGGCAGCCCACACCATCCAAGATCTAGAAGAACCTCAAAGATGTCAGTGTCCCACCTCAGTGTGGTCTGAAGAAGGGAGATGCCAAAGCAGAGAGAGAGATGAACTGAGAACTGAGGTGGGAGATTCAGAAAGAGATTCCAGGACACAGCTGCCCCCAATGACCATTTTCAGACTCATTAAATAGATGTTAAGAAAAAGGCAACAGAAAGAGAAAGTAACCAAGAGAAGAAACTGAGTATCACAGGCCTAATCTGTTTCACACACCTTGTGCTTCTGATAATAAAACATAGCACAATTATTAGAGAGATTTAAGAAAAGACCATGAAGCCGGGCAGTGGTGGCGCACGCCTTTAATCCCAGCACTTGGGAGGCAGAGGTAGGCGGATTTCTGAGTTCGAGGCCAGCCTGGTCTACAGAGTGAGTTCCAGGACAGCCAGGGCTACACAGAGAAACCATGTCTCGAAAAAACAAACAAAAAAGAAAAAGAAAAAGAAAAAAGAAAAGACCATGAAGACTCACAGCGAAGACTCCATCCGGCCTGTATGCAGTCTGGCACAGCGCTGGCTTGATCATTTGTCTAAGTTCTTCCTGAGTTTCTTGTGGAGATGTTTCCCTCATGACTTTAAAATACCAAATGGTCGCTCCTACAACCACGCAGAAAAAGCTGGGGTTGCTCCCTCCTCTGTTTGGGGGCAGAATTGGTGTCTCCAGTGGCTTATTTTAAGTGACACCCCAAAAACATGTTTGCTCACGGCGCCCGCCCGGCTCCCTCTCTGATCCTCCCATGGAGTAGATTTCCCAGAACGGACACCAAGCGGCACTCACCACAGGACTCTACACATAAAACATCACATCACACAAAAGCTGCAGGATCCACACTGCAGCCAGAGCGCAGACACGGGGGAGACTTGGGTCATTCGTAAAATTGTGTTGCAGGATTTTCCCTGCAACAAAATGGGGTGGGCTCTGCCCCAAGTACATCACAACAGCTAACGAAGCGTCTGTCAGCATCCAGGAACAGTTAGTGTCAGAATCCCTCAGCCTGGTCTGGGGCCTGGGAATGTCCTGTGCAGGAATCTGTGCGCCTAGTGTGTCCACCCCCTCAGCTTGCCAATCTTCACAGATCCTCAGCAACTTAGACTGTCCAGCCTCATCCCAGGCTCCCTGGGTAATGAGAACATTTGTTTTCTCTTTGAATTTGCTCGTTTTCTCTCTTTTACCAGAACCCTGATTTATTTCTGTTTATAGGCAAATGCATTTGGCTCCTGAGTGAATTCAGGTGTTTGGGGACATGCTGGCATCTCGGTTGACAGTGTCCTTTGCCAGTGCAGCAGCTGGTCCTGCAGAATGCTCTGGCCATGTGCCTTTGCTTTTCCAGGTGTTGGAGACAGGCATTCTCCCTCCTGCCTGCCTCTCCAGAAAGATGCCCACTTGCTGGAGTGAACAGGCAGTGATTGGTGGATCCCAGAGATGCTGGGCACACAGAGGTCCAGAACTTTCCAGAGGAGGCACGATTTCCACAAGGGCACATTCTTCTAAGTGGCTATTTGTCACTCAAAGAGAAGACATGTGTTGCTCATATAAGCAGATGGACCCTGAGCTGGTCCCCAGAGGTCCTGCCAAGGGCTCTCAAAATTCTGCCAGTCCACACAGCTCCCTACACTCAAATCAGGAAGCAGGTTGAAATCAAGAATCTAAGCGTACCTGAGAACTAGGTTCACATCCAGCCCAACTGCTCACTGTGATCTGACCTAGCAGTCACTAATCTTGAGACTGCACTGATTCTCATCAGGTCTAGTCAGCTCCACTCCCATCATGCACCAGATAAGCTCCACTCCCATCATGCACCAGTTCAGCTCCACTCCCATCATGCACCAGGTCAGCTCCACTCCCATCATGCATCAGGTAAGCCCCACTCCCATCATGCACCAGGTCAGCTCCACTCCCACTGAGACACAGCATTCCAGCACCCCCGGAAGGGTCCCTTCCAGGAAACACTGCTCTGCTCCCTGCCACCACAGATCCCTTTTCTAGAACTTCACGTGTGTGGCACTGTAGTAAACCACTTCTGTACTTCATTCCAGCTGTGTGAGCCTTGGTTGAACCTCTGTTGCCTAGAAACCCCCTCTGTGGGGCTTGGCTGCCCCATCTACCACCTTCAATTGGGAATCAGATCCTTATATGCTTGTTGCTCCATTAAAGATGGCTCTGAGAGAAAGTGCTAGAAAGATCATGTTGTATTTCTGGGTTATTTATCATCCTCTTGGGCAAATTCCTGGGAACCAGTTTGTTGGGTGGATGGAAAGGCTAGATACACCTCTAATAACCTGAAATGAGTTTCCCTGGGTGGTGCTGCCTCTCTCTACTGTGTCTTTGTGTCTGGGTTCATGCTGTTTTGCTAACCTGAGTCCCAGAGAGTCTATGCCCAGTAATGACAAACCCCAAAAAGCTCTGAAGAAATGCATGTGTTTCCTGAGAATAAGGTGCTGAGCAGCACCCTCTTGGTTTAGAATGCTGAAACAGTGGATAACTGGCAGACAGGTGGTTGATAGGCCAATGTATTCCCAGGTGTCCACTAATAGGACTAGGAAGGGCCAGTCCCTGTTCCTCCATCTCCCGTTGAGACCTAGCCCATTTTCAGTCAAGACAAATGAAATCCTGAGCCTTAGGAGCAAATGTCCAACTCAGGAGCTGAGTTCTCAGGTGTGTCTTCCTCCTGTCTCCTCTGCCAGCCCCCAGGATCCCAACTCAACTAAGATAATGAAACTCCAATGTCAGTTGAGATGGATGTGCCTTACAAGTTCAGTGACTTGAGAGAGATTATGTAATCTCTATTTTCTTGTCCATAGCCTACAGATGTTAAAGATCCTATCTTGTAAGCATTGAGAAGTACCCAAAAGGAACACTAGCCCAGGACATGCCCCCAGCATGCAGGGACAGATGTCACCATAATAGCATGCCAAGACAGTGATGCTGAAGACAGCAGGGGCGGTGTCAACAATGAACCCCAGAACTTGTACCTCCCATCTACACGACAGCCCCACCTGGCATCTCACTTCCAGCCAAGTTCTGATACAGGGAGGCTTCAGGCCTTGGGAGTGACCTTTCCTAGCATAGACTGATCATGACACCCCTTCCCTGGGTCTCCTACAGTCTTCAGGATCAACTCCAACACAGTGACACAAAGAGATACCCTTTAAGATCTGACACATGCTGCATTTCCAGCTCACTGCCCCAAATATCCACTAAGCCTCAGGTGTAGCCGGGCAGCGAGAACTGAGCCCCTCCCTTCCACATGACCTCTGGACACTCTGGACTTACACTGTGATGTCTTCGTCTCTGTGTCAGCCTGCCGGAACACTATACTCTCTTTAAGGTTAAATCTCCCTCAAGAAGCACTTCCTGGCTCTCCCAGGGACAGTGACTTCCCTCTCAGAAACAACAATGCATGCTGTACTCCAGTTTCTCTTTGAATTTCGCTGGATGTTCTGAGTGGAAAGTGAGTGTATCCTAAGAAGGAGAATTGCTTAGTGAATCTGTGTCCACCTAACCTGCAAAATAGGTTCAACATACTGCCAAGCAGATAGTTAGACAATATGTAGGTTAATGACATACATGGATGGATGGATGGATGGATGGATGGATGGATGGATGGATGGATGGATGGATGGATGGATGAATGGGTAGATGAATGGATGGGTGGATGGGTGCGTGGATGGATGGATAGATGGATGGGTGGGTGGATTATGGATGGATGGATGGGTGGATGGGTGGGTGGATGGATGGATGGATGGATAAATGATGAATGGATGATGGATGGATGGGTGGATGGATGGGTAGATGGATAAATGATGGATGGATGGGTGAATGGATGTGTAAATGGATGGATAGATGGATCAAGTGATAGGTGAGTGGATGGATGGGTGAATGATGGATGGATGGGTGGATAGATGGCTGGATCGAGTGATAGGTGGGTGGATGGATGGGTGGGTGGTGGATAGATGGGTGGATGGATGGATGGATGGATGGGGTGATGGAGTGATAGGTGGGTGGGTGGGTGGATGGAATGTTGAGTGGATGGTAGAGTATATGAGGTGGATAGATGGATGAATGAATATGGATAGATGGATGGAGGGAGGGGTGAGGAGTGGGTGCATGGGTGGGCAGATGGCAAGATGGACACCAAGAATAGGATATGTATCTTTTCTCATACCTACCGTTGTCACCATCCATCCTATCTGTGGTGGAACTGCTCTGTCAGGTAAAAAATATCTCTGCCTAGCATCATTTGATAATGTTTAGTGGCCTGAAAAGGACAGGAGAATGAGCCTCATGTTTACCTCGCCTCCTAACTGACCTCCGCCATCAGACTAGCTTGCCCACGTGCCTCCTTCCTCTGATCATTTCTACTCTTGACCATGACCTCTGAATCCCAGGAAGTGATGGATAGGAACCGAGGCTGCTGGCGGAGAGAGCGGGAAACCGTGCTGACAAATCACCTCTCTTGTGCGCTGGAATCAGGTGATAAATGTACATAAACAACAAAAACAAAAATAGCAGCGGCAGCAGCAGAAAATGTGCCGTGATGGTGTTCGCATCAGACATTTCTCTGAGGGTCACACTTACCCCAGACTTGACGTCCAGGGCACACATCTTCAATGGAGGCTTTGCCAAGGGGACAACTCGGCCTTTGGCTTCTATAGTCACTCGGTCTCTAGATTCTGCAAGTTTCAGCCCGACTGGAAGCAAAGTTACCCAAGGCTTTTCTTGTTTCACCCGAGAGAGACTGGAAGGACCATTGGTCACTCTAGAGAAGCTGCCTTGCTGAGAGTGAGCAGAAGGTGCACATGAATAGCTTTAACAAGGAACTGGCCCCATGTCTTCCAGTTTGTGTCCAGCGCTTGGCTCCATGATCACAAAGCCATGGCAGCCTGTCCAGAGGCTCGGAGAATCCAAAGCTCAATGGTGTGAAATTAGCTCGGTGCATTATCAAAGCCATATTGATTAGAAGATTGCCAGAGGGAAAGGCTCATCCGAAGCTTCCCTTGTGTGTGGTTGAGAACCTGGCAGCCTCTAGAACAGCCAACACAACCTTCCAAAACCTGGTCCATGGAGATCTGCTTTGCTGTCCTGCCCACCCAGAATCAGCTCAGTGTGGTCTCTCTCCACACAAACCATTCCACATATTACCTGCACACCCCAGCACCTCCATTTTGTAAAACCTGGCCTTAGCCCCTGAAAGGGTACTCACACCTTACCAAACCTTTATCAGATTCTTCTGAGCCTGAGTCTCCCCAGGCATTGACCTTGGCCTGACTTTAGCAAGACTCTTGCTAGGGCAGTGGAGCAGGAACCTCTTCCCACTGATAATGTATCAAAGTTCTCCTTCCCACACTGACTGGCGATCATTGATTTTCCCTCTGTGAGAACATCAGCTCTCTCCCCTGACTTTTTCCTCAGTGAGAGCATCCACACCCGTCCCTCCCAGCCCTTCCCCCCAGCCTCTTGGTATCTTCTATCTGCTGACCTCCTCCTACTCACTGGTGACATAAATCCCCACTCATCCAAGTTGAGTTCAACTCCTCTCCCCATTGGTGGCAGTCTTCAATAAAACCCCTCTCCCCGAGTTAATGAGAGTCAACTTTTCATAACCCCTCCCTGCTTTTGCTACCCCACTATTCAGCAGCCTCTGGTGCCTCACTCCTCCCCAGTGGCCTTCATTGCTAAACAAAGTGTCTTAGTCAGGGTTTCTATTCCTGCACAAACATCATGACCAAGAAGCACGCTGGGGAGGAAAGGGTTTATTCGGCTTACACTTCCATGCTGCTGTTCATCACCAAAGGAAGTCAGGACTGGAACTCACACAAGGCAGGAACTTAGAGGCAGGAGCTGATGCAGAGGCCATGGAGGGATGTTCCTTACTGGCTTGCTTCCCCTGGCTTGTTCAGCTGGCTTTCTTATAGAACCCAAGACTACCAGCCCAGGGATGGCCCCACCCACAATGAACCCTTCTACCCTTGATCACTAATTGAGAAAATGCCTTACAGCTGGATCTCATGGAAGCATTTCCTCAAAGGAGGCTCCTTTCTCTGTGATAACTCCAGCTTGTGTCAAGTTGATACACAAAACCAGCCAGTACATCAAGTTTTATCTCTCTGACTCTGTATCACCAGCTCCAAAGACCACTTCACTGCTTACAGTGGGACACCATTCCCTCAGCTGCTGTAACATCTCTTTCCCTCCCTCCTTCTCTGCATCCCTTCCTAGTATGTGACCCAGTCTCCCTAGAGCATCTCCTTAGCCTCTCTGTTCAAATGCACACTTGTCCCAGGATACTTGAAGCAGCCCCATGCTTCAAAATTCCACCAACCTCCTCGAGGTCCTCAGACTGATTTCCAGGCTCTCCCAGTAACTCAGGCTCGCACATGCTGTAGACAGCTTGCTGCAGACATCGGCATGTCCGAGAATTGATCTAAGCTTAAGCAAAGGCACTTCACGGGTTCCTTTCCCATTGATTTACACATTCTTTCCATTCAAGGGAGAAACACCTACTCACTCAGTCAGCAATGTCCACTGAATACCCACCATGGGCTGGGCACTGCTGCAGCTGCTGGGGACACTGTTTATGAGAGAGGTAAACATTCGGTCCAGCACTTGAGCAGCCATCATATACCTGTTTGGTCAGGCCAGCAGCCTGAGAAAAACCGTCACTTTTCCCTGATACATGGGTGGTTCTCAGTTCAGGAACTTTTTGTCCCCCAGAAAACAAGGCGCAGAGTTTACAGACTGTTCTGTTGTCATTGTGGAGGGAATGCTACAGGCATCTAATGCGTAGAGGCTGGAGATTTTGTTAGACACCACACACACCGTGTGCTGGGCAGCCCATACACAAGGAATGGCCCATTCTCAAATATTGGTAGTGCTGAGGTTGAAAAGTCTGTCTACCTCCATCTCTTGGCTTCACATCCAATACATACCCTGATCCCATAACTTGGTCCTAGCCCACAACCCCAACCTAGAGTACATGTGGACCTGCCACCCAGCTCCTTATTTGAATGAGTAAGGGACAGGGCACCAGCACCTGCCACCCAATTCCTTATGTCCAAGAGATCTCAGGAGGCAGGAGACTTCCCCTTCTGATTTCCATAAACACACCAGAAGCTCAAAAGCCCAGAATTAGCCTTTGTTTCTACACCTTGGACCTTTCGGGCATCTCCTCTTTCCCTGTCTCAGTTGGCTTCAAAGGAAATGAGAGCCTTCTCAGAACACCGTGGAATCCTCCTCCCTCCTCTGGTTCTCCCAGACAGCTTCCTAACCACCCCTCTTATCACATGCTGACCTCTGCACACCTGCTCTTTACACCTCACTGGCCCTGAGACCAGCCATTCCAGGAGCTATGAGAAGGCCCTGAGGTGTGTATGACATTTACTCCTCTGTAAACTGGCTCACTGGCGAGACTGGTAAATTACCATGGTTAAAAAAAAAAAAAGTTGCTTGAAGTTCATATTTGATTGTAGAAACAGATATGAGTAGAGACCCTCAGCAGCTGGGGGAAAGAAAAAGAGCAATTATCGTGACCTGCAGAGCACTAAAGCCCACAGAGGATGGACGCACGAGTGCAACAGTGTGCTTTCTGCCCCAGCCACACTGAAGGCCCCAGATGTGTGCTCAGAAACCTTTACATGATGGAGTCTCTAAGAACTATAAGCAAGGTTATCCCCCTCCCCCAAAATACATGCACTAAACTTGTTCACCGTGTTCAGACATCAAAGACTGCCCCTTGTTCCATCCTGACCCTACACACGGAGAAACACGCAGCTGGGGTATCCTGCGGGCCAGGCCAGCAGCTGCTCTACAATATACATTGTATCCATCACCCTCCCAAGGGATCTGAGATGTGTACTAACTAGTTTCTTCCAGAAAGTGACTCTCAGCATCTGCATTCCCACAATGCCCCCTGATCATTACTCCGTGGGGCAGGAAAGTGTCTTTGCTGAAGCCCTTATGGCTTTCCTGACCATGCAAAGCTGGGGAGACTCGGAAACCCCCGAGCTCTTTGGAAGGCCATGTGAAGGTCACATCCATTTTAGCAGATCCCAGATGGAAGAAAGAATTTGACAATCAAAGATTTCAAAGGAAATCACGGTCAGCCTTGCTTCCTGGGCTCTGTCTTTCTCCAGCTACAGACCTCACCACCTGCTAGACTCTTGCTCCAGTCTCTAGGACCTACTGGATTCATTTAGCATTCTAGATCTCTCCTGTCCCTGCGTCTCTCTTTCGTCAATAGGGTAATATACCCTTCTCCAAGACCCCTGCAATAGCCACCTGAACTCAGGTTTCAGGCTTCTTAAATTCTTCATTCCTGAGGTAAAGCCAGAGAGGCTTCTTGGAAAGCCTTGCCAAATCCGGTGTTCTCCGAGAGTGAGGCTTTCACCGTCAGCTCTGCCAAGTCATAAGGTCCTCATCGAGAAGGGCTATTTAGTTTGCGGTGATGTCTTGAAGCTTCTAAAGAGCCCTGCACTGGAGGGCAGTCCACCCACTACCACCTGTGGAGAGATGGACCCTGCCTCCCCCTCCCCACCCCCTATCCCTACCCCATTCTCACTGAATCTGCCTGTGTGGTCAGCAACTAGTAGCCAGTGGCTCCCTGAAACCTTGCTCAGACCCTAAACCTCACCTGCAAAGGCAAACCTCATGGTTCCACACAAGTCTCACCTATAAGTTCAGACATTCTCTGTGAGCTCAAATCTCACCTGTGAACCTGAACTCTGCAGTCAGAGGCCTCCCTAGTCTAAGGAAAGGTCCCATCGGGGAGGGATCCTTGATGTCCGTCAAGACCTAATGCTTCCTGACAAGACGAAACGCACTGGAAGAAAAGAAAGGGAGGCAAACCTTTTGTTTGGCAGATGGCTCTTGTGTGTGGAGAAAGGCAATGTAGACAGAGTGTCTCATGGGCATAACCCTCAGCTCAGAGACCCTAGAGATGGCACAACAGCCCACTCAGGTGGGAACAGGGACACCTGCGCCCCAGAGTGACTTCTGCCTGACAAGAGCAGTTTCTTACACAATCCTACCACACCACACAGTGCCATTGTCTCGAACAGAGCCGAGCCCAAGCCCCTGACCCTGTGTGTTGCCATCTGAGATGGTGCTAAAGTCTCTAAGTCCAGACCCACTCCAGAAAAGGAACATCAAACTATCCGTGGGCGTTTCCTAGGCCACAATAATCAGATTCCACAGTTGAGGGAGTGACCAGGGAAGGCTTCTTCTCACAGTCTGCTGCCCAGAACCCAGAGGCAAGGTTTGCAGACCTGGGTCATCCAAGAAACTACAGAAGAATCAGCTGTGGCCACCCCCAGCTCCTGACTGATGCTATATCCTCAAATCCATAGTCTCTCTGTAGAAACATGGTCCTGAGCCCTGGCTCTCACAGCGTCCAGACTCTGTCGTATTTCCCTCTTCTATCGGGGCATCACTTGTGTGGGATTAGGGCTTGCCTTGGTGAGCCCTTAACTAAACCCTAAGGAGTCACCTACAGAGGTCAGGCACTGGGCATCAGGATTTCAAATATGGATTTGAAGAGGGAAGAAGACACTATCTGTGAGAGTTTATATCATTTTCTTTGATTTATTTTTATTTTTATTATTTATTTATTTATTTATTTATTTATTTATTTATTTATTTATTTTGAGACAGGACCTCTCTATATAGCCCTGACTGGAACTCAGTATGCAGACCTGCAGACCAAGCTAGCCTCAAACTCACAGAGAGATCCAGCCTTGAACTCAAAGATATCTGCCTGCTTCTGCCTTCCTGGGATTAAAGATATATTGCCACGATGCCCAGCAAGAGTTTGGGTCTTCAATGTCCCCCAAAGTTCATGTGCTAAAGGACTGCTCCCTGACTGGAAGGCAGGGGAGCCTTAGGAGGTGGGACCCAGGGGGAGGAAGTTAGGTCATTAGGTGTGGCCTTGAAGAGGGAGTGGTCATTCTGCCCCTTTAAGAGGTGGGGCCCGAGGAGAGGAAGTTAGGCTTCATTGAGTGAAGCCTTGAAGAGCCCCTTCCTCCCTCTCTACCTCTTGGATGCCACATAATGAGCAGTTGTATTCCACAAGTTTCCTGCAACACTACTCAGCCTCACCACAGGCCCAGAAATGAGGAAAACGTGCAACCACGGACGGAAGCCTCAGAAACTGGGAGCTAAAGCCAAGACAAATTTCCTTCCCCTCCTTTAAGTTAGCTCAAGTACTTGGTCACAGCGACAAAGCCAGCTCACACACAGCCCATCCCTTAACAAAGAGGGGTGCAGCCATGAGGTGCAGCTCTGAGCCCTCACAGTGCTTGTGTGAAGTCCCTCTCCACATACACCACAGAGGGCTGCATGCTCTTCATAAGTTCAGTTGTGTTCACCCGTCTGCTCCTCCCATAGTTTCCCTTCACCAAGCCCTCTTGTCAGCCACTGCCTGAGGGCCTTCCATTGACTGTGGCAGCTGCCTGGGAGACTCTCCTTGGTTCTTAGTCTGCAGAGTTCTTGCAACAAAGTATCTCAGCCTGGGGTTACACGAGAGACTAAAGGAAGCTAGAAGCCCACAGTTAAGGCTGGGAATTGGTTGGGTTGAGAGGGTGAGTCTACACCTAAACATCAGACAGCAGATTCCTGCTCCGGGCCCATGTGGAGAAAGAAAGCTTGGGCGTCATCTTCTAAGGACACTATTCCTGTTATTTGACCTAGATCCTGAGAGACCAGAGTCCCCACTGCGCATGCTCAGCAGACAGACCAGGGTCCCCACCCACACCACCCCCGCACATGCTCAGGGTTGATTCTCCACAGGGACCACCCCATCCTGTTAAACCTGAAAATTGCAAGAATAGAGACTAAATCCACCATAATCCAATTGAAGCAAGCTTTATTAAATACTAGCTAGGAAGATGGACACTGACCAGTTCCATACCCTGGATTCCCAGAGAACGGCATTGAATTAAGTTAGTCAGGTGCTCATAAAGGCAAACCCCACAAGGCTATGGTGGATGCTTCCTGCTGCTATCCATTCAGGGGCAAGCATGCATTCTGACGTACTTCCTGCCTATGGACCTCCACCTCTGTGTGATCAAGCACATTCTGTGCAGTTGGAGCAACCAACTTTGTTTACTGAAGTGAAAACACGTAGCTTGTTCTCTTACATGAAACACACACACACACACACACACACACACACACACACACACACACACACACCTGCATTCTGGGACATTACCTATCCGTGGGCAACTGGGGCTTACAAGCTAACATCAGTCCTTACAACCCCACCCCACCCCCATATCTGGTCAGTTGCTATTTAGATTCATTCCAGGTATGCAGTGTAGAACCGAGGCTGGAAAAATAGGACAAGCCCAGAGCCACAGCGAAGCCCAACTCAGACAACCTGTTTTTCCACAACCCATGTACTTAAGAAGAAACTGATCCACAGTAATTAAAGGAGCCACAGATCCAGGGTTTAATTCCAACCTAGGCAAGGGAGAACAGGGTATGACATCCAGATCCCCTCCCCACTGGCATCTCCTACCCACCTATGAGTTCTGCCAGTTGTGGGACCAGGCTGGCTGGTCCCCCTGAGTCACACAGGGAGCTGGTAGGGACACCTTGCTGAAAACCCTTCACAGGCAGAGTGCTGCATCAGGGACTTAGCTGTATTAACTCCTCCTTATCCCATTATGACCCTTGGACTGATTAAGTCCTGTGATATCACCCTTGAAAATAAATTCCCAGAGAGCAACACCCCTCCGTGGCCTCCACCTGCCTGGCTATTCCAGAGGAGAATGGTTTTGCAGAGAGAGCCCGGGTTAAGCCTGCAGAATGAGGGCTTAAAAGGCTTCCAAGAGCTTCCAGCAAACAGCCTGAGGATGTCACCCAGCACGGCCCTGGAGCAGAAGCCTGAGCAAAATCAATACTGACTCAAAGGGCAGGCTGAGCCTGGATTAGCCCAATTGCCAGCTCCGTTGAACAGAGTCCAGACTCTCATGTTTTCTCGAAATCAGGAAAGAGATGACAAGCCTTGGCATTATTACCAGGGCATCTGAGCCACCTCGAACCAAATTTGTGTCCCATAGGTGCAGGCTAGCTCTCATGGGGAGCAGTGACTGCTTTCTGTGACAGGAAGTGTGTCTGCATTTGTGCACATGTGGCCCTGGGATTCTGTCTCTTCCTAGACAGTTATGAGATCTAAGACAAGACTGAAGGAAGTCGAAATGAAGAGACACAGGGAGCCCATGAAGGGGGGAGGGAAGGAGCTTTAACTTTTGTAGCCTGACAGCAGGGAAGTGCAGGGGCAGGTTCCCTGGGTCTCCTCAGGTACAGATTGGAAACAGGAAGAGAGGAACTCAGCCCATTTACTCAGATCTCTGTCAGGTAGGAGGCCTTGTACAGTCCTGTGACGTCAGAAGTGACTCCTGGAGAGTAGCCCTGCTTTTTCCTCACCCTCTCCTCATTCTTCCTGGAACTCTCTACCCAGATATCACCTCCATGCCTGGGGACCGTGATCCTGTCATCATACCTAGACAGAGCAGAGTCCAGAGCTGTCAGAAGGCCCCATTGTCTTCCAGAGCAGGCTGTAACAAAAATCCCATTAGAAATGGCGGGTTCCATGCCCCGCCCCCTGTCATTTGGATGTCGAAGCCTGAGGTTGGGGTACCCAGGCCTGTGCCCATCCCACACTCAGGGGCTTCCTCCTCCCCCTCCCAGCTCTCCACAGCTCTCTGTCAGCTCATCAGAATTCTGGGTGAGTTCAACTTTCACCTCCATCTCCACAAAGCCTTCATCCTGGTGTCTTGCTGGATACTCTCTCCCTCTTGTTTCTTATAAGGACAGTAGCCATTAGGGTTAGAGCCATCTGGGTTGAGTAGGCTGTCTTCATGTCAAGTGGTAGGGTCTCACTCCCCAGCTTGGCTGGAATCAGCCTTGAGGTGATGTCTAAGGTGTAAAAAACCAGGAAGGAAGAGCTGCAGAACTCCTTCCGGAACATTCTGACACCAAGCAAGGCAATGTGCAAGCCCAGTGGAAATCTGTGTTTAATGTTTAGTATTTAAAATGCTGCGTTGTGGACCCTGCTATCCAGCAAGGAAATTCCACAGAACGAAATCACACAGGAAACAAACCTGGAAAAGAAAATGACTCTGGATTGATGCTGAGCTCCCACCTATAAAGCAAGTGTGGCTAGCCTGGACTAAGCTCTAAGATGTTTCTTTTCACACTAAGGGAAGAAGTAACTGACCTGAAGCTGGGCAGAAAGAAGGGGTGGCCAGTCCTCAGTGTAGCCCTACAGCTGTGGGACAAACCAGGGAGGACCCAGGCCCACCCAGGTAACTTAAGGTTGATTTGTCACACTGACTATGGTATTTCCAGTAACTTGTGGCAGAAGGGGACTGAACTCTTGGCACTCCCAGCTGCAATGTCATTCTGTCATAGATCATCACTCACGGACATGTTCATTCAGACTCCCAAACCCTCTGGCTTGGTGGTGAGTGTGGGACAGCCGCAGCAGGAGGGGGTGAGAAGGGTCTCTGCTGTCTACCAATGCACGGGAACCTGGAACACACAGTTCTAGTTTAGTGGCTGCATTCGATGCTTTTCTGCTGCTGTGATGGTCACCACAATGAAGGCAACTTAGAGAAGAATTTACTTGGACTTAAGGATCCAGAGGGTTAAGGTCCATGATGGTGGAGTAGAGGCAGAAGGCAGTAGACATAGTGGCTGGGGCAGCAGCTGAGAACTCACACCTTGAACCACAAGCACAGAGCAGAGAGAGCAAACTAGAAATAGCACAAGCCTTTAAATTCAAAAACACCTGCCTCCGGTGACATACTTCCTCCAACGGGGCTACCTTCATAAACATCTGCCACCAACTGGGGACCAGGTACTCAAATGTCTGAGTATGAGTGGGCTTGAGAACCTATGTTCACCACCCACTGGGGGACAATGTCACTGGTCCCCAGCACTGGTGATAAGCTCTGTAGTCGATGGTCAGGGTCTGGGTCTTAGGGAAAGTGCTTTAGGGTCGTTCTGGGCTGCTTCAGGGGGAAGAGGGGTGTGTCAGAATAGGTAAGAGGGTGTGGTCAGCTGAGTAGCTCCCTACCCTTTTTAACAAAGGTAGGGTTCAATACCAGCCAGAGACACAGTTGGACCTGGATGAGAAAGATAAAGTTAGGGATGATTTGGAGAGTCTGTACCACCTTTCTCACCTCTTGCTGTCACCCAGCCTAAGCACCAGGCAGGAGGACACGGCAAGCTAAGCCAGCCCCTCAGGCCCTCTCACCCCTGTCTGAGTACATTCCCCAGCTCACCCCACAGATCAACCTTGGCTCTGAGAGTCCTGCTTCCTGAGCATCAAACCATCCAATTAGTGCCCAGGACACACTGACTTGAGAACGGATACTGGACTCCCCAGACTTATCTTTTCTCTGTCCTAACAACACATATGCCCTAAGCTATGCCTCCGAGATCCCCCCAGGCAGGAAGCTCTCTGTCCACTTAACCACGACACCACCCTCTTCCTTCACAGTGACCCCATCAGAGCAGGGGCTTGTCTAATCACAGGCACAATGCATTTTAATGATAATTACAGGCTTCCCAGGATGCAGCAGCTCTCATTTCATGCACTGGTACCCTTTAAACACTGCAGGGGGGGTTGCTGCCCCATCCCCCTTAGCAAACCTTGAGGTCAATGGAAATGTCATGTAATGTTAAATACATTGAGGCTTAGGAGGTGCTTCTTCACCACCGTGAAGAATTCTGTTTTAAACACAGTCATGCTTGGTGAGTTCTACCCTATTGGTACCCTCGGACAAGGAAGCTCACCAGCCGTGAGGCCCCCATGATGTCGGGATGGGGGGGGAGATCTAAGTATCTTCATGTGGCCTAAGGCTACACCATGTAAGCTCTCTGAGACTCACTGGTGTCAATTTCAGATGAAAAGCCCTGACCAGACCCTGCAGAAGGAATCCAACAATTATCCAACCGGACACAGAACATGGAGAGCACATAGATAAAGCAATGGGTCCTCTCCCTAGTGCTGTGAATGTCAAATTCTTTTTGTTAGCTTTGACATCAGAACTGCACCCCTGTGGTGGGAGTCAATAGTTGGAGACCAGGGGTTTGGCAGGCTGTGCCCCTGACTATCCCTGTCTAGATGCCATCTTGGCGTCTCCTGCCCTACAGCTGGATCACTGAAGTTTTCACTGCTCGTGTCTGTGCCTCATCTCTGTGCCTTCTCTCTTTGATGTACAGGAACCCTCCTTTGCCAGGACTACTCCAACCTTGAATCTCCTTCTCTAACAACCTGCTTCCAAAATGCAGCACAGTCCCAGGCCCCGCAAGGACTTGGGTCTCTTAGACCACAGCGTGAATGAGAATGGACCTTTAGAATTACTGCTACTGGAACATTCCGGTTTTCACCTGTGGGTGGAGACCTCTGCCTGGGCCACCAGGAGTCCATAGCCAACCAGGTCCGGAGAAAGATACCCTCCCAGGAGCTTGGAAAAGCCGTGAGTGGGGTTAAGGGGAGCAACACTTCTCACCCAGACCCGCCCAGATCCGCCGGGATCCAGGGCCTGAGAACCCGGGGCCAGGAAACCTCTGAACCTTCCGGTTTCCACCTGTGGGTGGAGACCTCTGCCTGGGCCACCAGGGGACTGTGCCTGAGGACCTCAGCCTGGGCCACAAGGCTCCAGGAGAGAGTGGGTATCCCAGGAGTGCTGACACACGTTTGAGCACAGGCAAAAACACCACTTCTGTTCAAACTCACTGGATCAAGAGGGACCCTTGCAGAGCCATAAGGACATAGGAACCAAGGGACAGCTGGGAACAAGATCCTTTTGATTTCTGCCTGCACCGCAGAGCTGACCCTGTGCCACAGCTCTCCAAACCCAAACACCTCTCAGAGAGAGCTGGTCTTCAAGGAGTACTGACACAGAGGCCTGCAGGAGGGGCAAGCCACAACCAGACAGAATAAGATCAGCTAACATCAGAGTCAACAAGATGGCAAAAGGCAAGGGTAAGAACATAAAGAACAGAAACCAAGAGTACTCGGTACCATCAGAACCCAGCTCTCCCACCACAGCAAGCCTTGGATACCCCAACACACCAGAAAAGCAAGACTCAGATTTTAAATCATTTCTCATGATGATGAT
>CM052702.1:137639770-137659770 GCA_028551405.1 Uromys caudimaculatus
GAGAGTGAGGTACCAGATGGAGGGGTTGGAGGAAGGTCTGAAGGAGCTGAGGGAATTTGCAGTCCCATGGAGGGAGCAAGAACGTCAATGGGCCTGACCCCCCCCAGTCGTCCTGGAGTTTGGACCACCAACCAAAGGATACACATCTATGGACCCATGGTTCGGACCACATATGTGGCAGAGGATGACCTCGATGGCCATCAGGGAGAGAGGAGAGGCCCTTGGGCCTGAGGATGTTAGAGGCCCCAGTAAAGGGGAATGTCAAGGTGGGAATATGGGGATGGGTGGGCGGGTGGGTGGGAGGTGGAATTCCCTCATAGAGGCGGGGATGGGGAGGGGATAGGGGTTTCCAAAGAGGAGACCCAGAAAAGGGGAAAAATTGGAAATCTAAATAACGTATCAAAAAAAAAAAAAAAAAGAATTACTGCTACTGACAGGATGAAGGTCACATGAGCCCCCAGAACATACACCACACACACACACACACACACACACACACACACACATATATTTGTGTGTATACACGTATATATGTATGTATAACATTTTCAGTCATGAAAGTCTTAAAAATCACGAAAAATATCAATATATTATACATTCGTATACTACCCATATCCTGTGTGGAATCTCTTCCTTCTTCATTTAGTGTGCCTTCATTAGATGACAGATATATAGAGAAATTATCATATATATATGTATATGTATGTATATGTATATATAGAGAGAGAGAGAAAGAGAGAGAGAGACAGACAAACAGACAGACACATAGAGACACCAAAATAGAGAATTTGAGCCAGGGTCTCACTATGTAGCCCCAGGTGGCCTAGACACTATGTGGACCAGACTGGCCTCGAACTCACAGAGATCTACCTCTCTTGCCCTCTGAAGCCCAGGTTGAGTGCTTAATTAAAGGCACGCTATGTGCATGAGCTACCACCCCGGGGCAGAACTTTGGTATCTTTTTAGTTAATGCATCACAGGTAACAGTTGGAAATCCTACATCTAACTCAGTGTCCTGCCTCCATCCCCCCCCTCATCCATGCCATGCTTCCGTTTTCTCCTGGCACTTCCCATGAATGTGTGTGCATGTGTGTGCACACGCACACATCTCTACACACAATAGAGATAAGTTTCCACAAATAGTGCCGCATCGTGTAGGTGCCTTAACTGTGTCCATCTTGACAAACATTAATATATTCTGTTTTTAACTGTGATGTGCTAGTCCATCGTGTGTAGGCACAAATTTTTTGCAACCTACTTTTAATAAGGGTTCAACTTTTGTAGCCCACCACCCAGCAGAGGTAGGAAGAGTAAAGTTATTAGGATATGGGGGAAGTGGACCTATTCAGCGATAGTTCGTTGGGGGCGAGCCTAATCTTCTTGGGCAGCCATTCAGTTCCATAGCAAACACCAAATATGACTCAGCAGCTGCAGACCAGCCCTCTAGGCAGGCAGACACCAGACACGAACCAGCAGCCACAGTCCAGTCCTTTCAGCAAGCAGACACCAGGCAGCAGTAGTTCAATCCTGAAGGAACCGCCAGGCTCGCCAACCAGCCTGAGGAGAGGTCACAGAAGCAGCAAGCTGCCACAGGAACCTTGTAAGCAGTTCTTGGGCAAGTTTCTCTCAATGGTGGCGTTATCACAAGTTGAGCTCAACAAGCTACGTAAGGCGAACCAATACATGCGTGTCGTTAGTGAAGAATAGCCAGGCAGAGCAAACTGAACCAAAGCCTAGTGCTCCTCTCCCACTGTCTGTGGGGTCATACTTATACTCCTTCACCTGTGTCTGCATTAGGAAAACAGCCTTTGATCTGTTTGCTTTAGCAAAACATCCTTTCACTTGTGTGCCCCAGCAAAACATCATTTGGCATAAGTAATTTCCCAAAAGAACTAGAAGTTTCCACCTCAATTGTGAGATTACTCCTCTCATTCCCTAACCCCTATGCCCTTTCCACATCGATGTGGCTTCTTGCTATTTCCCATGTGCTCCTTGAGGCACCAGCACTGCCGTGAGGTCTGTGTGTGATATAAGCAAGCACCTTGGTGTTTCTCTAAGAGTATGTTCGAGGCTGAAGGATATGAGTGATTTTGGCTTAATTGAGTATCGGGTTGCTCTCTTAAAGGTTGTAACAATGTCCACTTCCATCAACAGCTTGCTCTTCCCTGTGTTTCTGTGTCTGCCTACTGGATGCCCTACTGTGTGTGGCCAGCACTCGGGAGACACCATGTCTTCTGCATAACCATCACAAATAGACCAAACATAGAGGCAAGTTGCCTGGATCTGTCCCCAAATCATGTGGGTTGACTTGGTCTGTGTTAAGCTAATCTGTGCCTCAGTTTCCCCCTCCAAAGTAACTGATTAAGTTAGAAGCACATATATAGATATGAATAAATTCACATGAGCACAGCCAGATGTGTACGTAGACAGACATCTGTGTACAGCCACAGGTCTATGACCATGTGTCAGTCACAGATATGTGCCTGGGTATACATGCATGAGCCAGTGTAGACAGAGAGGTGAGTTAAGTGTGATGTGGGTAGAGCCTTGAATAATCCAGTGTAGAAAAGTTGTACTCCAGGCCAATTTCCATTGTGGGAGATGTTCTAGTACCTTCTCCCTGCTAGATACCCTTTCTGACTTAAGTACCTGCTCCAGCAACTCAGGATTCCGGAGTTGGCCTGCTGCCAGCTTCTCAGAATCAGTCAGGGTGTGAGAGAGCTCATGCCTTTCTTAAATGCTTCGGGGGAGCTCCTGCAGCCGAGCAAGAAGACCCAGTGCCCGCTGGGCCCCTCTTCAGCCAAGGATTCAGTGCTATGCTGAAAGCACTGTGAACTGTTTGGCTCATCTGGCTGCCGAGATGCCAAGGTAGGAAGTGACCATTCAGGAAGCAGGGAGGTCTCCTAGGGGTGGAGGAGATTGATAATCCCAGTGTCAGGGCTAAAACTGATTCCATTACAGCAGTAGTCAATGCAACATACCCCCCACACACCTGATTCCATGACGGCAGTGATCAGGGCAGCCCCCCCCCATTCATATCCACCAAAATCCTGTGATGTGACCCTATTTGGAACTAGGGTCCGTATGGGAATCATCCATTTAAGCTGAGGTCATTAGCCATGGGCAAATGCCAAGGATGTCAGCAGCCACCAGAGAGCAAAAGAACAGCTTAGGTGGATTCTCCAGTATGACTCTAAGAGGAGAGACAGCCTAGCCTATGACTGCAGCTCAGGTTTCCTGTGTCAAAAACCATGGGTGCAGATGAATCTCTGCAGTCACGTGACATGTGATGTTATGACCCCAGGATCTCGCACGGGGACCCTGGGTAGCCATTTCACCACCTGAGCCTGGGTCTGTCCCTCCATCATGGCCTCTCTCCTCATATGGTGGTGCTGGTCCCCAGCCCGCCTCCCCACAGAGGCTGGTGCTCAGGTGGCCTTTCTGTCACTCTGAATGGCGGCTCCTGATGTTCAACCACCACCACCACGAGGTAATGACTGTCATGTGATCGCTCTGTTGCTGGGCTGGCAGTTTGTCGTTGTTAACATTTATGAAGTGCCTAGTCCATCTACAAAAATAATAATAATAAAAAATAAGAAAAGCTGATGGCCACCGTTCCTCGCAGAGCCAAGGGTCCGAGGAGGAAGATGGGCCCATGCAGAGCATGTGGGGTGGACCTGCCATCAGCAGGCAATCAAAGATCTGAACTTCATAAGCTCGGCTCTGAAAACACTGAATCTGCTCTTTGATGTGAACTGACGGTTGGACCAGGGAGGCAAGGACAGTCTGGGAAAAGGTGCTGACTGTCAGTGCTCAGGACAAGCCCAGGCAGTAGCAGCCTGAAGACAGGGTGAGCAGAGCATGTGTGCTTAAATGGAGAAGATGAACCATTTCAGTGTCTGCTCAACGGAGACCAGGCCAGGCTGCTACTCAGGGGCCACAGTAGTCTGCTTTCTTTATAGTTCCTCAGCACTGAGAAGCAAGTATGCCTGTGGGGACCACCCTGGCCAGGGAGGATCCAGAGGGCAGCAAACATCATGATACACTCAGATGGACAGAGAGACGAGAAGCTTGTCTTGTACACCCAAGGTCAAACGGATCAGCATCCAGTTGGAAGTCTCGTGCACACCGTCTGGCAGCAGAGGACCATCCTCTGGTGTCCTGGCCCACAGCTGGCAATGAGTTTAAAAATACCCAAGACTCAAGGCAGGTTTAGAGGTGGCAAAAGCTAGCCTACAGATAAGCAAGGAACAGGTGGTCCCACACAGCATCCCTAGGCTATCCCTCTATCTCACCTCAGCCTTTGTCTTTAAGACAAAGCAGGGACCATGTAAGCAGCCAGGGACAGGGCTGTCACTTTTTATGAATCCCTCATGGAATCCCCAGACTGGATTCACCGTGAAATAAACAGGAGAGTGATTCAGGAGGAATCAGGGAACGCTGGATAACGGGGCTGAGAGGACAGGAGACAGGTTTACGGACAGGCTAATGGGGGTGTGAAGCTCCTGAGCATGCCTCTACCAAGACTCTGGCACACAGTGTGGCTGACCCAAGGCACACAGTGTGGCTGACCCGATACAATACTTCAAGATACTGTGATCATGACCTGCATCACAGCGGACCAACCCTGAGCAAAGCCTACAGGTCCAGATTAGAGCAAATGAGGCTCCAGAGTTCAGCTACATGTTTACCTTCCTGGGTCTTGTCCCTGCCCACTTCTCGGAGAGTCCCAGCCCCAGGAGAGAATCCCTAGTGCAGACTCCCATATGGCTCAGAGCCTGGCCAGGGAAGGGTACTGAGTTAATGAACCCTGGCATTCGGAAGGTTGGAGAATATTCCTGACTCGCCAAAAAGTCCATCGGCACATCTTAAGAGTATCCTGTGACCCTCACCTGCTGTCAGAGAAAGACAGCAAGAGAGATTCGTTCAGCAAGGACCATTCTGAGAGAAGGGAGCATTGGGAGATGCTGCAGTGGGGGTGTGCTGGATAGTTTTGTGTCAACTTGACACACACTAGGGTCATCTGAAATCGACAGAACTTCAACTGAGAAAAACGCCTCCATAAGTTGGGTCTGTAGGCAAACCTGTAGGGCGTTTCCTTAATTATTGCTGAGGAAAGACCCAGCCCATTGTGGGTGGTGCCATCCCTGGGTCAGTGGTTCCACTAATAAAGTAGGCTGAGCAAGCCATGGGAGCAAGCCAGTAAGCAGCACTCCTCCATGGCCTCTGCATCAGCTCCTGCCTCCAGGTCCCTGTCCTGACTTCCTTTGATGATGAACAGTGAAATGAAAGTGTAAGCCAAATAAACCCTTTCCTCCCCAATTTGCTTTTTGATCATGGTGTTCCATCACAGCAGTAGAAACCCTAAGTGAGACAAGAGGTTACTGACGTGGGAGAAAGGGATACCACAGTGAAGAGGAGGGGTATCACTGGACGTTATAATCACCCACTCAAGCATGCCCATTGTAGGCAGAAAGAGCATTTCTCTCTGCCAAAGAGGCAGATGTGAAGGCTGGTAAGTCTCAGATGCAGGGGCGGAGGGGGGGATTCACCATGGCTCCATGGTGACTGTACTCTGTGGGAGTGGGATGGTCCCAGTTTGATTTCTATTGTGATGAGACATCCCAACAAAAGCAGCTTGGACAGGAAGGCCATGGAGGAATGCTGCTCACTGTCTTGCTCCCCATGGCTTGCTCAGCTACCTTTCTTATAGAACCCAGGACCACCTCCCCATGGGTGGCTTTTTCTATGGTTGCCTAGGCCCTCCCACATCAGTCATCAGTCAAGAAAATGCCCCCACAGACATGCCTATGTGCCAATATAGTGGAGGCAATCCCTCAAACAAAGTTATTTCTTCACAGATGACTCGGACTTGTGTTAAATTGATCAAATAACCAACCAACAAACAAAAACACAGGGTTCTGCATCAGTGAGTGACCAACACTAAAACCACCTGTTCTCAGGAGGGGCTGCCCATGGGTTTAGGTGGGGGTGGGAAGGGAGACTCTAAACCAAATTGAATAGACAGTCATGTCCTACCAGTTGCCCAAAGGAAACAAGGCAATCATCTTCTGACAAAGGGGGGAATTTGGAGCAGCTGAACCCAGTCTTATCCCGCATGAACAAGGTGCACCCATGAGCCTCCTGTATGTCATGGGAGAAAGGCCAGGTCTGCACAGGGGTGCTGCCCAAAGCACAGCCCTGTGGGAATTATGGGAAAGTCCTTGTTTTCCAGGCTGCAGGCTCAGGTAGACCCCACAGGGCTCTTGGCTTGTGGTGTGGGCAACTGATGCAGGAGCAGGCTGACTCTGGGCTTGGCTTGAAATCAGCAGCATCCAGTGGGCCTTCCCAGACTGTAGGGTGCTGTTCCCCAAATCCAAGTGGCACTGACACCTGTGCCCCTCCTTCAGAGGTCCCATAACCAATCCTTGATTTGGGAGGGGGTGTTCTGGCTTTCCCCGGATCACTGTACCTCTGAGCCTTCTGCCATAGTGGTGCTGAGACTGTCATGTCTGGTCTCCACCCTCACAGCTCCGTCTCTCCTTCAATGCACCTGTTTCTTCTTATGCATGGGGACTTTTGAAAGATTCTTTAGGGGTGGGCCCAAACCGGCTTCCATGACACCTCACTGGCCTCACCCACTCCCCTTAGACTATGGGAAGGTGGAGATTGATGAAGTCCACAGCCGTGAGGCAAGACCTTGACCATGAACCACTTCCTGGCCTGTGAAGTTACACTGAGCAGGGCCCTAAGTGCTTACAATTTCAGTCTCAAATATATCTGAAGATTCCTGCACTGAGACATCTCTGAAGAGTCCTGCATTGAAACCTTGGTCCCAACTGACAGAGCTGCTAAGAAGTGGGTGGATCAGAAAGCCTCTGAACCTAATCAATGGCTTAGCCACAGATGAACTCAGAACTGAATGGATTGAGAGGGGTGGGCCAGCTGGAGAGTATAAGTCCTTGGGGGAGTGCTGTTAATAGGTTTGTCTTGCTTCCAGAACCTTCTCCCCCTCTCTGCTTCATGGCTGCCACAAAGCTCCAAGCTCTGACCCACAACACCCTTCCACCATGAGTACCAGTCACCTGTGTCCAGCAGCATCTCTAGAAGATGAACTCATGGATAAGACAATCCTACCCTGCTGCCTGGAAATTCAAGACTGCTGGCTGTGCCTTTGAGCTCACATGGAGATGATGAGGAGCCAGGCAAAAATCACAGAAATTGGTAAGAAACTTAGTGCTGGGGCATGTGGCCTTCTAGCACAGTGGCCTGCGGGTCCAGCCAAGGGTAATGCTTCATCTGTAAGCTGCGACTCAAGGAGTGAGGGCCCGTCTGTGCAGCGTGTTCTTTTTGACAATCCACTTTCCTGCAGGCCACCCCCTCTCATCACCTGAGGCTGCATTTATGAGAACTCGTCATCCTGATGTTAATGGGGATGGTGGCAATTGTCTCAATGTTTCTGAAATTCTTGGATCCCTGTGTTCAAACCTCTGCGTGACCCAAACCGATGAGGGCCCCAGTGCCGGAGACTGCATGAATACGTAACACAGAGAGAAACTTGTCAGAGTTTCACAGGGGTGGATTCAAGTCTGCTGTGGGATGCTGCCTATTTGGAATAAGCTTAAATTTTTGTTTAACATGGGGAGGAAGAGGAGAGCAAGCTCTGTGCAAAAAGTTTCTAGTCACCAAGTCCGATGACCCGAATTCAAATGCAGGACTCAGAGGGCAGAAGGTGAGAACTCCCTTCCTAAAACTGTCCTCTGACCTCCACATGCACCATGGGACATGTGCACATGCATGTACGCGCACACACACACATACACACACACTCACTCACAAATAAACAGCACACACAAATAAAACTTTTTTTTTTTTTTTTTTTTGGTTTTTCGAGACAGGGTTTCTCTGTATAGCCCTGGCTGTCCTGGAACTCACTCTGTAGACCAGGCTGGCCTTGAACTCAGAAATCCACCTGCCTCTGCCTCCCAAGTGCTGGGATTAAAGGCGTGCGCCATCACTGCCCGGCACAAATAAAACGTTTGAAAAGAAAGAAAAACTACTCTGAACTGGAGGAAGCTTCCATCTGTCCTTGGAGCCTTTAGGGTCTCACCTTTAGGCAAGGGGCCGGCCATTTGGCCTACATATCCCCAAGTTAGTCACTGATGGAGAGGAGATCCTATGATGGGCGTGCTGATGGCTGAGGGTGGCCTGTCGTCACAGAAGGTGACTCCACCTACTGAGAACTGTTCTCCTGAGCACCACGCAGCTCGGAAGCAGGTACCAAGCTGATGAGGACGAACAGGGGGCATCTGGAGACTGACTCCAGGCTGAGAGGCCAGAGCAGCATCTACTACAGAAACACGTTTCCTAATGAAGCATCATGGGACCCCAGCCACCGGGGCATTGCCTGGCCCTGTTTTGGTGACAGCACCACACTATGCCTGCTTCCCTGGGCTAAACATCTCAGGCAAAGAAATTCCCTCATCTCTGATCTCTGGCTCTGAACTCTGTCACCTCTTGCATAGGGACCTCGAGGACAAATTCCCAGGGGTTGGCGGATGCTATCTGGTGACTTGGGGAAGGTAACAAATGAGGATTGATATGTTTAATCTGAGGCTGGCTCTGCACGGAGGAGAAGACGGACTCCATTTATCAGAATTAGTCAGCTCTCTGCAGACAGAGCTGTCCAAACTGCGCACGTCTCTTCTATTTGCAGGTCCTGTTATTAAATACAGGCCCTGCCATCAAGGGGAAAATGTGTGCTCTTGTCACAGGTCTTCATAGATGGTGTCTCCACCTTCTCCTTCCTACCCCCAAGCCTGTGAACAAGGGACTTGCTCTCGAACGCTTTCCCCCTCCTCCTCTAGTCTTTCCTAAGCATGCTGAGGGATAAAGATGCTATGTTCTGAGTGAATTCCTCTGCCAGAGGCTTACGCTCAAGCAGCGTGCACCGCCTCTCTGCCCTAGGCCCTGCGCAAGTGAACCCACCAGACAGAGCTTAGAAGGTCTGAGGCTGGAAGGCCAGGAGACAGCAGCATGAAGGCAATTAGTGGGTAGAGACCCAGCGTTGACAGCAATGTGGCCTTTACTAGATCTGAGGGAATGTGTCAGCATCGTTCACTTAACCCTTGAAATGACCCAGTAGGTTATGCTGTTTTCCCACCTTAGAGACAGGGACTGAGGTAAAGGAACATGGAGGTTAGAAATTCCCTTAGTGGAGGCTGCACAGACGGTAAGTGGGGAAACCAGGTATTTCCGCTCTGTGTGCCAGGCACAGCGCCTGGTTCTTAAGACTCCATAAGAATGGATTAGGATGCCAACTCTCTCCTCCGACTGTGACAAGCCACAGCATCGTCTCCAGTGTCACCCTGCTTCTGTTGAGAGTCACATCCGTACAGTGTCAGGGTACAAGAGACCCCAAGCACAGCAGAGCATCGGTGGGCTCGTCCATCAGTTGATTCTCTTGTAAGACGGAAGGCAAGGTCTGTATGTCGCTCGCGGGGCCTCTGTGAGAACTCGGCTGTTCGACACGTGAGTGTCCTCTAAGTGTGTTTAAAATGATTTTTAAAAGAGTGTTTTTCCGTCCCTCCAGCATCAGGTGATTTTTAACCATCGTCACAGCCAAGCTCTGCCCGTGTCCCCAGAAAACACACCCGTCCCCTCTCCTGCCTCATACCCCACCACCACCACCAGCATCTCTGCTTCCCTTGGCGTTACAATACTTAACTAGACACATCCGTGTCGGAGGGGGCATGAGAGCTGCCCGTGGCATTTAAGAAAGGAAAATAAATTGTCCCTTGCTGTCTTTCTCAGAAGTCCTCGTGTCCCCGGAGGACAGCACGCTGAAGTGTTTCACATTAGCTTTTCCTGGACAGGACAGGACAGGAAGGAGAAATACAAACAAGATTCATGTGTCCAGAGATCCACAGGGGGCTGTCAAGACCAGGCTGGCTCCGGGAAGGGGGGATGGTTCAGAGCCACTGCCTTGTGCCTAGCACAGAGCTGTCCCTGTCCTCCACGTACGTCCAGTCCCAAACCGGCCTCTTCTGACTCCTCCCAAGGAGCCCATGTCCAGCTAGTTCCTGGCTGCTGCTCTCCTGAGCTCGGCTTTCCTCAATGAGCATTCCAGTCAGCAGTGCCAAGGATTTGAGAGACAGCTTGCTCAGGAAGCGCCTGCACGGACTGCTGGAGCACGCAGGAGTAGGGAGCACGCAGGAGTAGGGAGGAGGGAGTCAAGTGAGAAGGAGCACTCGTCTCTATGGGCCTCAGTTCCTGCATCCGTGCAGTGGGGTCACAGCAGCCCTGAGTCTCAGGACTGTTACAAGGATCAAATGAGCTAGTATTCATATGCCCTGGAAGGCATGGCAGCCAGCAGAGAAGCTTCCCAAGAGGCCTGTCCCAGCCTCTTGGGAAATAAGCTAGCAGGAAGCTGCTCAGCCCTAAGGGCCCAAAGCCCCACCCCTAACCCCACCCCCACAACCCACACCCCTCCCAGCCCCCTGCTGTAGCAAAGTCCAGACTTCTTTGCCCACCCCTGCTTGCTAACTCCTCCTCTTACAGACCTAGACACCAAGGCCCACAGAGTTCAGGGTGGCCCCGAGGTTTGCTGCTGGCGATTCCCCTGTCCCAAGGATGGGAAGCGGATCTTTCTTGGACCAGGGCAGTCACCCTTCCTGCTGACCCAGCCGGAGCTTGCTGACCGGATGCTCTGGACCTCTGGCGTCTCTAATGGAGGATGAGCGGTTCTCTGAGGTCGGGAGGTGTAACGACGGGGAGCGTCGGGATGCCAGGCACAGAAACTCTGAGCAAGAGCCTGTGAACCTTAGTTACAGAGAGCATCGTGAGGAGAGTGGGACTGGACTGGGTCGCTACACAAAGACAGAAGCTCCCCGGGTTTGGGCTCTCCCTCCTGTCAGGACATCCCTCTGGTCACACCCCCAAGTCTGTCCCCACTCAGGCCGGCCACTGCCTGTCCTCCTGACTGTCAGGTGAACATGCTGTGGCCTCGAGCCCCATGCTTCCCAGCTCAGTCCTGGCACGGAGGATCCCTGAGCCGCTGGCAAGCCTGCATCTTGGACCGACGACCGTTTCCTGGGAGCAAAAATCATTTAGCTGCTCTAATCTCTGGTCTGCTGGTTTCATTATTTAAACCAAAATGAAATGTGACCCCAAGTGAGCAAAACAGAGGGAGCACGCAGAGGAGAGTCATAACGAGGCACTTAGGGCCTCCCCGGAGACCTGCGGCCTTCTCCAGACAGGCTCAGGAGGCTCCGGGGGCAGGGGGTGGGGGAGCCAGCCAGCAGCGGTGTTGCCAGAGCCGGCCAGTGGGAAATCGAGCAATAATGACTCATTTTGGAGGGAACAAATCAGCTCCAGTGTCATCCTGACTGCGGAGTTTCAGAGCTGGAGCCTCGCATCCGGAGCCTGCCACTAATCACCATACTGGCTTCATCCCCAGCCCCAGAGACTTCGAATCAGCCACTGAGAGCCCTACAGGCCCTGCTCGGGGACGGGCCGTTCTGGTGGCAGGAATAGAACGCTTGGCCTCTGCTGTGTGTGCCTGTTCCTTGTTCGGGGTGATCAGAGGGGCCTGGGGATGGACAGTGACTTCCCACAAGCTTGAGTGCAGTGGGTGGATCTGAGGGGGTGATGGTGGTGATGGTGGCGATGGTGAGGATGGTGATGATGATGGTGTGATGATTTTGATGGTGATGATAGTGATGATGGTAGTGGTAGTGTTGGCAATGTTAATGGTGGCGTTAGGGATGGTGATTTTGGTGATGGTCGTGATGTAGCAATAATGAAGATGACTAACCCACTGCAGGAGTCACTTTGGACTCATGTGACAACCCAGAGGCTAAGTGTTCCCGAGAGCAGACATCTTTTTTCTCAACCTCTGGAGGAGGCTACAAGTCCAGGCTCAAGGCCACTGCTCTGTTAGTCCATGGAGGAATTGTTTCCAGAGCTGGTAGGAGTTCTGGCTTCATTTTGTTGCTACAATGAACACTTGTCCAGAAGCACCCTTGGGGAGGAAAGGGTTAAGTTTCAGTTCATGACAGGAACTGGAGGAGAAACCATGGATGCTGCTTACCTGCTTTCTCACACGCTCATGATCAACTGGCTTTCTGGTCTAGCCCAGATTTACCTGCCTAGGGATGGTGGCGCCCACAGTGGGCTACGACCTCCCATGCTAGTCACTGTCTTCCACCTGAACGGCCCATTCTTCACCAGAGGTTCCTTCCCTCATCCAGGGATAGATTGTGTCAAGTTGACAACAGAAATTAACCAGGGCAGTGGCCGACGCCCTCGTGTGCTCTCTCAGTCTTTCCTCGGGTGCAGAGATGTCTCTGATGTCATCACTCACGAGACACAAACCATGTGACTGGGACTTCACTCTCACTGTCACTGTTACAGATGCTTGAATTAAGGAAGGAAAGAATTACGTGGCTCACAGAGTCAGAGGCCCAGGCCCTCCATACCTGGATCTTTGCTTTGAGCATGAAAGAGGTGAGGTAAAGCTGCTCTTCTCATAGAGGCTAGAGGAGAGAGAGCAGGGACTGAGAGAGAGAGACAGAGACAGAGAGACAGAGGCAGAGGAGAGAGAAACATGGGAGAGACAGAGAAGAGAAAGGTAGAGGAGAGAGAGAGACAGAGAGAAGAGAGACAGAGAAGAAAGAGAGAGAGAGAGAGAAGAGAGAGACAGACAGAAGAGAGAAGAGAGACAGAGAAGAGAGAGACAGAGGAGAGAGAGAGACAGAGAGAAGAGCGACAGAGAAGAAAGAGAGAGAGAGAGAGAGAGAGAGAGAGAGAGAGAGAGAGAGAGACAAAGATAGAGGGGAGAGAGACAGAGAGGAAAGAGACAGAGAAGAGAGAGAGACAGAGAGGGGAGAGAGACAAAGATAGAGGGGAGAGAGACAAAGAGGGCAGAGACAGAGAAGAGAGGGACAGAGAGAGAAGAGACACAGAGAAAGGAGAGAGAGCAGGGAGAGAGACAGAGAGACATCGATAGAGGAGAGAGACAGAGAAGGGAGAGACAGAGAGATAGAGACTGAGAAGAGAGAGAGGAGAGAGCCAAAGAAATATGGAAGAGACAGACTGGAGTGCCCACTCCATGCAGACAGACCTCCCTCCAGCGTCGCCCTGACCTGTAGGCCGAGCCCTGGGCATGTGGATTTAGGATCCGAGGTTCAAGTTTCTGCCCCGGATCTCACGACTGCTTGCCTGTCCCTGACACTAGGTGAATTTGTTTCTGGCACATCAGCCCCCAATCCTCACAACCCCAAGTCAGTGAGCAATCCTTAGCCCAAGTCTGCTCTGAGACTCAAGGCAAATGCACAGCAGTGTGTGCAGTGCACTGGCACATCTCAGAGCAGGCTGTTGACCGCAAAGGCACAGAGTGAACATTGCTGATCCCCAGACAAGGGAAGGCGACAGACAGGCACCCTGTGGGGTCTATGCCCAAAGTGAGGCCAGAGACCAGAGGGCAAACACTGAACCCACCCCGTAGCTCTCTGTGCAGCAGTAGATGCACACTGTGACTGCTATGGACTCCCCCGGGGCTTCCCACCCCTCTCTCCATGGCCTCTGCCCGGGCCCGTGGCTTTTCTTGGTGTGTGTCCTACACTTTCACCATCTCTGACGTCCTGAATTCTCCTTTTCAGCTTTGCCCCATGTGACCAGGGAACCCGGGGAGCCTCTCTCTGCAAAGGTTAGTCTTTGAAACATATTGCCACTTTTACATCCCTGAGCCTGCACCTACTGGGTCTTCCTGGTGCCTCACAGGCCTTCACGGCACCTCCCCCTCCCACTAGTGACTCCAGTAGGCACACTTTCCTCAATTAAAAGCTTAAACACGCTTCTTTCTAGGTCAAATCGCAAGGTTTCCGAACAGTTCAGCTTGCTCTCTCCCTGCTCTCACTGGAAACACAGCTAAACACAGACGGTGACACCCATGCTGGAGCCTAATCGCTGAAATGCCTTGAAATACCCTACTTCAGCTTATCTAGACCGTTGTTTTTTAAAAATGCCTTTTATTATCCTTTAACAATTTCCTATATTCCCCAACGCCCCTCGCCTCTCCCCGTTTGTGCCGCCTTCTAGAATGATCACCGTGACTTGAACTGTAGTGAGTTCACAAGTATAGCGTCCCTGTCACATCCAGAGACAGCATTTCTCAGTCCTCCTCACAGCCTCCCACCCGTGCCTTTTAATGAACAAACCAGTACGGGACTCTTCAGAGGCAAGCTGCTGCGCCACACGCAGCTGGGGACCGTGGTGCTGGATGGTGCCTGGTGTGCCTAGAGAAGGTTGTAGGGACAGAGGCATGGCCATAGGACAGGATTCGGCCACTTCTGTGGTCAACCAAGGACTGTTTTTGTTTTCTCTTCATAGAGAATGAAGACTGAGAGCTGGTTCCCATTTTCTCTAAACTTATACTGAAAAGGACATAAACCTTAAAGGGACATGGTGCTGGAGCTGTGTTCTGCTGTCTGCCGTGTGGCCCAGCTGGACTCAGGGAAGAAGACCTGGCCAGAAACCAGCCCTCAGCGCAGCTCACTCCACCGGTCGCTGCAGAGCTAGGTGGATGAATATTTTATATGCTCTAATTTTCTCATCTCGAAGCTTGATGCTCAGGCTTGGCTTTGTTTTATTTTCCTACTTCATAAATGCTAAAGTGAGTTATTCCCCCTAAGAGTGAGGCTGCCAACTTCTACCCAGGGTCCTTCCTTCACAGCCAGGGGTTAAAAGTGCCAAGTCTCCTGAGAACTGTGCTCACCACCTGCCCCTCCACCCTCAGAGAACCCACGGGGAAGTGCACACACGTGCATGTGCGCACACACACACACACATGCACACATACATGTGCACACATGCACACACATGTACACACATGTGCACACATGCACAGACATGTGCACACTTGTGCACACATGTATACATGCACACATGTGACACACATGTACACAGACGCACACATGTACACAGACGCACACACATGTACACACACGCACACACATGTACACACATGTACACATGTACACACATGCACACACATGTGCACACACATGTAGACAGACGCACACACACATGTACATGCACACGCACACACACATGTACATGCACACGCACACACACGGCCACCCTGCAGAGGGTGAAGATGGACTCCGGGACCCACAGGCACTGCATTCCACGATGCCCAGATCCCTTCTATATGTAGATAGGGGTCAACTCTCTTGTGATATGCGTGTGTCTTCACATACATACCGACTCATCTGTGGCTGGCTCTCATGTCGGATGCCAATGCCGTGGTGGTGGCTGCTGGTCTGCATTATTTAAGGGAAGACAAAGAATTCTACTTAGCTGATGCAGAAGTGTTTTATGTATGGTGTGTGTGTGTGTGTGTGTGTGTGTGTGTGTGTGTGTGTGTGTGTGTGTGTGTGTGATGCTTGTGTATGAAGGGAAGCCCAGGCTGGTGTGGGACCAAATTTCTATCTTCTGTCACCTTTACCTACCCTGTGTCTCGTTCTTCACAGTGTCTGTCTTCTTGCCCGGCCCTCTTCCTCTTGGGCTCCAAGTTTCCTCTTCAGACTGGGCCCATCCTCTTCAACACATCCTGCAATGAGAAAGTTCTCACCATCATGTACACCCCACTTCACAATTCAGAATGGCAGTCCACAGCAGAGGCGGCTGCACTCGCTGCGGGCAGCTGCTCAGCTCCCATTCCCAGCAGGGAGTTAGCGTGAGGCTGGACTGCCGCCTTGAAGAGACTCAATACTCTCTGTGGCTCACCAAAACTGCCTCAGAGATGTGTGTCCCATCCAGCCCTGCATTGTGGTGGGGGGCAGGGAGCTGCGAGGCCATAACACTGCCTTTTATTGTTGAACATTTCAAAAATAATAATTGAAAAAGTGACATAACAGAACTGCTGAAGGAGTGTAAAAGCTATCGCAAATGCCCCCAGATCCCGCCGTCTTACCACAGCCATGATTCCTACTTAGAGAAATAAAATTACTATTTCAATCTGCCCATTAGTGGAACACACATGCTCTAAAGAAAAATGAGACCTGCGTGCAGCCGGGCGGAGCATACTTGACAGCCACCCTACCAATCAGCAGGATGGCTCTCCCTCCTGTCTCAGAGAGCAGGGACCTGCACCTAGACGGGGTCCGAGGGGGCCTCGGGGTCCCTCGCATTGAAAGAAAATCCATCTGTAGCCTGTGCTTCTTTGTTGAAAGCAAGACAGGTTCTTCTAAAAAACAAAACAAAAATGTTTTCAACCAACCTGGGAATAGGAAGGGTTGCTGAGCAGTGGGCACACCACTTGTCCATGGTATCCCTCCGCAATTGGCAGCTGCAGCGCCCAGATGTCGGATCAGAGTGCAAAGCTCTGTAGAGTCTTAGGCAGCTCCTCAGACCCTGCTTCTGGGCTCTCTCACCTGCTCATGGGCCACATCTCCTGTCTCAAACTCTGAGACCTGTCTTTCCCAAGACCTTACCCTTCCTCAACACCCACCCCAGCCCACTTCTTATACACCCTTGGTCTGAGTGCCACAGTTACCATGTTTCCCTGGATTTCTTCAGCCTCCTGGTGACCACCCTGTCCGTTCCTCCAGCCTTGCTCTTCCTCTGACCCCATTCCTTCCCCTAGTCCTGGTCCCTACTGCCCCAGAGCTATTGGAGGCAGTGTCTCCATCCCTCCAGTCTCCTATTACATCAAGCAGCATGCAAGTCAAGACATGTTCCTGCTACAGACCAGGTACTAAAGACAGGCGGGGAGCGTGGGGAAGGAACATAGAAGGGGAAGAGGCTAGCCTTCCGACAGCCATCAGAGCCTCAGGGGATGATTTCATTAAGCAGTCTCTCTGAAAAAAGAACATAGGATCCCTCTGGTCCACAGGAGCCAAAGTAACTTGGAGAAGCCCACCAATGTCCTCGCCAGCACCGGTACCACCACCTCCTCTTCAGGTCCCTTTTCTGCTCTGCTGGTCCTAAACTAGAGCCTCCTGCTCACTCGGGGATGGAGGCCTGGACTCTTAGGCCCAGCTGAAGTGGCAAGCCCTGCCTTGGTGACTCTCTACTTCTGGAGACACATCTGTCCCCTTGCGTGGTTGTGATATAATCTGAACAGGACGGGCCGTCCTCCCCAGTGTCCCCCTCTGCCCAGCAGAGAACTGAGACTCACAGGGACCTGTTAATGTCTGTGCCACTGAACCTACATAGGTTGGCCCAGATCCCCTGAGGTGGCAGATGGGAGTTGTTGGGGAGGATTGGTCACCACATGGCAGGTACACAGGGTTTTGGACTCAAATAGATGGGGCCCCATCAGAGATGACTGGATGGCATGGGCACACACCCAGTGTGTCTATCCCTTGGGACTCAACATGGTACCTGGTACTTCTGGGGACTGAGAACGCACAGTGGACATACATAGGGTAGCAAAAGTACTGACAACATTCTGGTCATTAACTGGTTCCCACAAATAATACCCAGGTAGTCAGCCCAGTGACAGCAGGGCCAGTTCACACCTCTAGTCCCTAGTCCACACCTCCAATCCTAGCCCAGTGACAGCAGGGCCAGTTCACACCTCCAGCCCCTAGCCCAGTGACAGAAGGGCCAGTTCACACTTCCAGTCCCTAGCCCAGGACCTCCAGCTCTGGACATGTCAAATGATAGACAGCTTGTGTTGTTGGTCCTGTTGACTCCCCGTCCAGAACAGGAGTCACTGTGCCACATGCAGCCGGCTCCTTGGCAGTCCTCTCAGAATCACTGAGAAGCAGCGAGTGGCTTAGAGGTGGGGCTTATCACAGCCAGGGCCGTTCCCATGAGCACGTGTGAGTAGCTTATTTAAGGAGTAGAAATGCTATTCTTGGATAAGTGGACTCTAAGGAAGGATTTGGGTTGCAGGAGGTTCTCATCAGAAGTACAGAGTGTAGCGCTCGCTCTGGGGCCCTTCTAGCTTCAGGCATCAGTGTGATGCATGATGGGAATTCAGGTCTTATACCTCCACCCAAGACTAACACATTGGTCATGGTACTCTGAAATGGAGCTAGAGAATGAATACATATTATAAAAAGGAATTTATTAGATTGCCCCTCATCGCAGCTGGGGAGTTCAAAGAGTCTGCATGGTAGAGAGGCTGAGAACCTGGCCGCTGCTCAATGAGGCAGGATGCCTTGGCAGTTCTAATCCAACACTGAAGAGCTGGGGGGTTCCTGGAGAGCTGAGGGCCTTGAGTCGGCAGTCTGCTGGCAACAAAGTATGGTGGTAACAGAGTAGCAGCAACAGAACAGATAAACAGCAAGAAGGGAAGGCAGGCAGGCTCTTCCCAGTCGGAAGGACTGTCTTCTCCAGCTCATCCTTCCCACAGATGATATCAGAGACCTGCCCAGAGACATGACTCAGTCAAGTTGGTAACCAAAACCAACCGCCAAGTTTAGAAACCCCCGGGGTCTTCCTTCGCCCTTCACGACCTCTCAGTGAGCCCAGGTGCAGGCTGAGAGGAGAAGCAGCAGGCTCTGGACTCCAGTCAGGATGGAAGTCAGGTGTAGCCCTTGAGGTAGCACTCTCAGAGTGAGGGACAGGCTGAAGCAGGGTTGTGGACTGACTGGAATCTTCCACTCATCCTTCTGCCCGGGTCTGCACGCCCACTTCATCCCTGGCTTTCCCCAGAAGACATAAATCCTCAGAGGATTGCCCCGGATGGAATGGTTCTCTTGCGAGAGTTCACCATCGCAGGGTGACCTCCTGTGTTGCTCACACTAGGTTCTTCTGGTAGACCTGGGAACTCAGCAAACCACATCCTGATCCATTTTATAGATGCAAAAACTGAGGCCCTGACAGACGCTGGGATTTGCTCAAGACTGTAGAGCATCAGATCCAAACAGTGTAACAAAGGAAAGAAAGGCTGTGTACTGTGTGGCTTCGTGCAGGGGCCTCTGCTCAAGCTGAGCCACAGAATGGGTGCTTTCTCCCTCAGCCCTCACCCAGCATCCCCAGGGCCTTCCTGACAGCTGTTCCCAGGTGAAGCGCCTGCACATGGTCCTGTCTTTGCTTCTCTGACAATCACCATGCTAGTTTCTTCCTAATTTATTTTTGCTCACCCACTCTGTGAGGTTGCATGCTCTGCAAGGGTCAGGCTTATCCCTGACTCATTCCAGAACAGTGCTGAATCACCAAACAGGGTGCTGCAGGAGCGTATGCTGAGCAGCGGAAGCCAGAGCAGAGCTGACAACAGCCTCCATGGGCGGCACAGCTGACCTGTCACCTTCCCCAGGTCCACCACGCACCGGTACACAGACTTCAAAGAGGATGGAAACATCCCAGCCGGCCCCACTATGTCAGCCAGTACTTTCCAAGAGATTGACACCCGTGGGTTCTGGCATGGTGGAGGGAGGATCTCCTTCAATGCTGTTGGTGATATGGTGATGTGGGAAGAGGGTGGCCAACCGTGAGTAGGATGCTCACAGTCACCCAAGCAACCAGTTCTCCCTCCACGAATGACGAAGCTAGTCACACCTCCTCCGTATGTATCAGCCCTCTTCCAGGAAGGGCAAAGGTGGAGAGAAAACGGTCCACGCAGCATCGAATAATGGAAAAAAGGTGGCATATACCTGTAGAAATGTTCCTGCTAAACGCAACAAATTAACACAGTGTTACCATCCCGGTGACCCATCTGCTCACTTGCAGAATGATCGATTGCCCCTAATTGACACTCATATGTCTTTTGGGTGAGTCCCGGGGACTTGGCCTTGGCCGTCCTCAGTAATTGGTCCTCACCATGCGCCCTCCCTTCCTGCCCATGCGCCCTCCCTTCCTGCCCACTCAGCATTCATTCATCTTCACCCACTTGCTGGCAACCACCTGAGTAAACCCTTTTACAAAGAAGAAACTGGCCTTTCTCTAATTAGCTGATTGAAAGTGGGCCAAATAGAGATGGAACTATTTTTATGTCCTTTCTTAGCTTTGTTCTTTGCCTAAAGAATTGTTAACAGGACCGGTAC
>CM052702.1:137664770-137676441 GCA_028551405.1 Uromys caudimaculatus
AAACAGTGACCCCAGGACTTTTGTTTATACTGTTTGTTCCTTGACTACTCTGTTTTTGCCTTACGACTGACCTATTCTTTGCATATACCTGGAACAATATAAAAGCAGGCTGGAAAAAAATTAAAAATTAAACCTGCTTCAGCACTGGATGGAGTCATGTTATCTGTCTTTTCTTTCTCTAATCCTCACTCCCTCCCCTCCCTCGAGACCCTGTTGACTGAGCTGGCTTGGTCAGTCTCCCAACAGGCACATGTAGCCCCACCCCCATCCCGAGGCTTTCAATGGGAAGGGGGATGGGGAGGAGAATCATGGGATGCAGCTACCAGGATGGCGATTCGATTAGGATTACAGTCGATTAGAGTGTCGGCGGCAGCGAAGTCTCCCACCCACCAGCTTTACCCTGGTAACTTTCATTTGGATTTCATTGGGTAGAACAAAATCAGACAAGATCAAATGTCCACTATCAGTCTCAGGCGGCTCCGGGCCGGCTGTGGTCTCAGTGGGCATGTCCCTTCATTCTACACAAATCCAGATTCGGTGCCTGGGAAAAGCTCTGTGGACTGAGCAGCAGCAGCGGCGTCCCTCCGGGGTGGGTGTGAGCCATTGAATCGTCAGCATCATCATGGCCACCGTATCCTCTCCCAGATCCCTGACCCACACATCGTGGGGCGCATCACCTTCTAGTAAGGGATAGGAACAGACGGAAGCATCCCCGGGTGGTACTCAGGCAGCCTCCGTGCCACCCATATTAGGGAGTTGAAATATTATGCTATTTTATCCAACACCTCTCTCTTTTGAACGTCTGTTTCACTGGAATCAGATTTAAATCAAACACCATATTTCTGCTGCCCTCTGGGTGCCACGAGTTATTCTCGAGCCGAGACAAAGCCAAGGAGCGATGAGAGGGAAATACGGGTCCGAAGGCTCTGCAGGCATGTAGGCCGTGGCTGGAGGGAACTGATGGAATCTATGAGCATTAGCTTCCTCATGCAAACACACAAAATGTCCACACGGGAGAAGAGCGAGTCAGGAAAGTCAAGACAAAGGCAGCAGTGACCTTGGCTCCATATGTTGTTGAGTAGCTCAGTAGCTGAGCAGCCCCAGGTAGCCAGGTGTTGGAAGCAGGATTGGCTGTCAGAGCCCTCTGGACAGACTATGGCTCACAGACGTTCTGAGTGTACCTCATGCCTGTGTCAGGCATCTTAGGGGATTGGGGGGCAGTGATGTGCATAGCCATGTGTCCACATACATGTAGAAGCCAGATGTAGACATCAGATGTCTTCCTCGATTGCTCTGCACTTTTGAGACAGGGACTCTTGATGAATGCAGAGCTAGATAGTTTGGCTAAACTGACCGCCCAGTGAGAGCCCAGGACCCACCTGTGTCCAACTGTCAGGAGCCACAATGGGACAAGCTAATAACTAGTAGGTGATCATCCTGAAATGGCCTGCTTCGGATTGTTATATAATCTGCGACAGGTGAGCCCTTATTAAGCAAGGCTGTAAGGGATTCATTATAGGAAAGATTCCTGCTATTAATATGCTTTTCCTGTTATTATTAAACACATATAACAATCACTAAGTAGTAGCACACCCTTTGGATCAGATCTCTGCAGATCCACGAAGATGTACTGTCTTGTAGTGATGCTATATAGACAAATAGATGACTTAAGTCTTTATGATGATCCTATAAGAATTCCTAAATTATATCAGTGATTATTAAACTCTTTTATAGTGGGACTGCTATTAGGTCCTATTCTGATAGTCAAAACTGCAATGAGAACTCTGCCAGTCTTCCAAGTGTCACCAATCAATTGCTCTTAGACAGTAACCAGACATTCTCCTACTCAGAGCACATTCCAAGAGGTTGTAAAATAATTAACCTTTACTATAGGTGCTAGGACAGGAGATAAAATATTGACTGGGTTTATCTATACAAAACTTCACTAATAACTTAGTTATGGTTTTAACCTTCAGTGAACCTGTGGAGCTGAGACAGGTGATGGCTGTTTAGCCAGACATTACTCCTAATGGATACGCATGTAAACATTCTCTGTTGTAAACGTCTATTTCAATTTATGATTTGATTTTTTCATGTGAACTTGTGATGAACTTTGTAACATGTGGCCATGTATTCTGAAAGACGCATAAGTGCTGAGGACAAAGGAAAGTGGGAATCCTTTCTCTTTCCCCTTTTGGAGATTTTTCCCTTACTAGAATTTTTTGCCTTTCCCCACTTAGAAGTTTTCCCTTTCCCCACTTAAGATCTTTCCGCTTTCCCCCTTAGATAGCTTTCATAGGAAACTTTTTACAACTTAGTAATACATGCTATCATCATTTCCTAAGTGCCCCTTTTTCTTCCTGTGACTTCGGACTAGCAGGCTGAAAGTTAGAGCCCAGCAACTCCTGCTGAGATAGAACAAAGGCCACATTACTTAATCCTCTGCTGCTTAGGCTACAGTGTCAATCTCCTAAGGCAGCAGCCTTTTACCCTCAGAAAGAGCAAGAAAGTTTTTAGGATTTTTTACAAGTTATCATTAGCATTTCAGTACAGTTAGAGAGCTAGAAAGTCGTGAGACCCTCAGACTTTAAAGCCCTCACCAGAGTCCTCCTCTCCTCCACACCCCCCCCCCCCCGCCACTACCATCTCCAGGCCCAGAGGCTCCCAGCATCCGCTGTCCCCAGCACCAAAGTTACAGGTATGTGCCGCATTCATTTTCTGTGGAGTGACCTCAGGTCCTCATTTTTTGCACAGCAAGTACTTTCTGCACCAAGTCATCTCCCCAAACCCCAGGCATCTTTCTTTCTTACTTACACATTGCTCACGCTGGAACCATGTCTTGATAGGCTCCAGGCTTCCCCTCTGAAGAGGCTCTACCCTCTTCCTCCGTGCTTCCTCTCAGATCCCTGGGAGCCCCCATACCCCCATCCCTCAAAGGCTCACATCAGGATCTGGGAGCTAGACAGAACCGCCTGGTTTCATGCAGTTTATGGTCCTAATTTCTAGCAAACACGAAAAGAAAATGCCAAGTCCTCGCTAGGGAGAGGAACTCTGAGGCTGAGTTCCCTGACCTGGAACTGGCTTTAGTGTCCACTGTGGTGATCCAGGAGGGCCAACATCCAGTCAGCTGGGAGCAAGCCAGACCTATGTTGAACTGTGAGGTCAAGTGATGCAGAAGTGACCCAGCCTGACCCCTATCAAAAGGGGACCCTGAACTGGCTTCGCAGACCAGCTCCCTGCCCCCTCCCTCTCCCTCTCTGCTTCCTGTGTATGAATGAATGAGATGTGATCTCTCTACTGCATGACTTCTGGGCTAGCCTCACATCCCAGCAGCTAAGTCTTCCTCTCTGAGTCCCCTCTGAAACTATGAGCCAGAGAAACCCCTTTCTTCTCTAACTAGCTTTTCTCTCATGTTATTTTGTCTTAGCAATAGCAGCATAACTAACACAACAACCACCCCCATGATGCACAGAGGAGGCAGACTGAAGTAAGAATACCTGAGAAATACCTGAGAGGAGCCAGCTGAGCTCTGTGCAGGACCCAGTTACAAAGACTCAGGAACCACAGGAGCAAATGCGAGTCACAGGCAGGGTGTAGGGTACAACTCCTCAGAATAGCTATCTCCACAAGTGCACAGCAAGCCCACTGTGGGCAGTGCCATTCCCTAGGCAGCAGTGCCATTCCCTAGGCAGGTGGGCGCACATGCCTAGGAAACCCAGAGAAAGCAAGTCAGTCAGCAGTGTTCTTCCATCATCTCTGGTTCAGTTCCAGCCTTGATGGACTATAAAATGAAGTAAAGCCTCTCCTCCTCAAGTTGATTTTGGTCATGATGTTCATCATTGCAACAGAGAGCAAACTGGGACAGTATACCATGTAGGAGCTGACACACAATGCAGGCACAAAAGAGGACCCAACTCCCCTCAAAAATCACTATCCTGATAAAGCCAGAGAAATCACCAGGGTTGATTCCGGACACTGTGCTCACGTGGCGTAGCCTGAGAAGTGCCTGCTTGGGGTCACTCTTTTTGGCTCACCTAGCTCCTTTACCTACTTAGTGCTAATGACTGTGCACCTATGAACTACTGAGTGTCTTTCTCAGACTCCACCTAACCTGAGGAATAATGCCAACTGTGTGGCTTCCTTGATTCTAGCTGTGGTAGAGCCGTACCGACATTCAGTGTGTAAATTCAAGCTCCCAGGGTAAAAGGCCACGCCTGTGTCAAGCATTCTACCAGGCTGATTGACAGATTGGGACTTTAATGACCATGGAGAGTGGAATATTGCAGATCTGGAGCCTGGTAGTCTTAAGTTATTATTATTAGCCCTCTTAGAAGCCACTCATTGCCTACCTCTGTGACTGACCCATTGGGCATGCAACTGTAAGTCCTGTTGGAATTTACAAACTTCAAGCTTCCCCAACTCAAAAGCTACAGACGTCATCAGAAAGTATCTGAGGCCTACACAGAGGTTTCCCCGCTCCGCTGCACCACCTACCTGATATTTCCACAAAACATATTTTCAAAGTTCCTTGATCTGTGATTGTCTTTGTTCTATTATTATAAAAAAACACTTCAGGAATCTGCTCCAACATTGGTGTGTGCTATCTGTGAAAACCCGACTCTAAGTTCCTGGCCATGGTCACGCACAGTAGGCTGCAGAGCACATCTCTTATTCCCTTTGAGGTGAGATCTATTTTCTTATTGACAAATTCAGTCCATCTGCACAGCAGACCCACGTCCTTCATCAGCATCAAAGTCACTTGTAATCCCACCCAAATCTGTGTGCACCCCAGTCTGAACCCCAGCTGCTAAAATATGCATTTCCAAGGAGCACCTAATAAAGGGGCCTCGTGCTAACGAGCCCCAGTCCCTCCCTCCATGGAAAATCACGGCTGTACTTAGACAAAAGACACATGTTTACCGACTTTTAAATCGCTTGCTCATTAAAATGTCTTCAATGCCTATTAAAATGTGTGTGAGGAATTCATGTTCTTCATGGTAATTGAAGGAGCCGATGCCACATTCTCTTCTAAGAGACATTCAGCATCTCTTTGGAAATAATTTTCATCCCTTTAGGATGAATTTCACAGCTGCTTTTCTCATTATCTGCCACATAAAACTTTGTTCTGATGAAGTTGCCCGCAGGAAAATCTGCTCAGGTGGAGTTCTTCACAGGTCCCCCTATCAGGCCCAGCTGGAAGCAAAGGCAGAGCAGCCCTGAATGCTTGTCTAGAGGCACCCCAGGGGCTGGCGCAGGGCTTGGGCTGGAGGGAGGAGGTCTCCTTAGCAGCAGTCTGTGCTGTGATTTCATGGCCTCCCAGCATGCCCTGAACTTTTTCTGTACCCCAAAACCTCTCCTGAAGATTCATAAATGTCTCCAAAACACACTGAATCACTTCTTAAGCACCATGACATCAGCTTGACTTCCATCATCCAGCAGGGTCTGAGAGAATGGGTCAGAGTTCACACAAGTATCTATAACGAGACGACCTGTCCCTAAATCACTGTGGTTAGGGTCCTTCTGACAGCTCTGCAGCTCCGGAGCAGATGGGGAAATGTCAGACCCACTTCCTCCTGGAAAACCAAAGCTGCAGCAATGACAGAGGCAGCAGGTATCCAATTTCTCCTCGAGCCTAAAGAAGCCCTGTAACCAACTCTGCAGTTACAAAGAAACCCCTGTGCCCAGTCCTGAGCCAGGGCCTGGAGGATAAACAAGACCGTAGCTGAGCCCCATGCCTCACCTGTCCGCTCAGTCATTCATGGACAAACACTCACTGTGTCTTGTGACCTAGTGACTCCAGGAGCCATGGGAAAACTGTGTCCTTCCTGTCAGGCTAGCCAGGTAGAAGGCTGTCATGGTGTAGCTGGTTCCCAGTTGAAACCTTTCCGTGTACAGAGAGGGACAGCTCACTGAAGCCAATGAAACCCAGAAGTCTCTCGAGGCTCCTTCCAGAGGCCACGGAAGCAGACGCACTTGTCCGTGGAAAGGGGGGCTCTTCGAGGGCGTGGCTTCCTGCAGGTTTCACTGGGGACACCCACGATGTGGTTCTCACAGATGTGGTTCTCACAGGTCCTCACAAATCCGCAAGCTGTTTTAGTGATACAGCTGTCTGAGTCCCCGTGCTCCATAGGTAACCCCCACAACCTCATCTGTTCACCAGGATGACCCTGATCCGAACTGCCTGTCTGTGGGTCAGAGCCCTACCTGGGGTACCTAGAAACAAACTTCCCCAGAAAGCAGCACAGCAAAGGTTCCAACCTAACACTTGCTGGCTGCTTGTCCTTCTGGCTTTCCCAGTATGAGTGGACATCTCTGGATGTTACCAGTTGCTAGGGCTGGGTCTCCTTCCCTGGAGCTCCAATCTATTATCAGCCCTTAAATCTAATAGGTAAGGCCATCAATTGCTGTAAAGACAGCAACCCTTAGCATGAAGTTTTCAGTAGATATGCGTGAGCACTCACATGCATGCACACTCGAACACACATATAAACATGCACACATGAACACAAATATACACACATAAGCACATGCATGCACACGTATTATGCACATATACACAGGAACATACATATATGTACACGTGCAATACACAGATGAATACACACATGTATATATGAACATACACATGCACATATACTCTTAAACACACACATATGCACACACAAACATACATGTACACATATGCACACATGCTATGTATACAATACATGTTCATACATACATAATCATTATACTGGCTGGTTTTGTGTGTCAACTTGACACAAGCTAGAGTCATCAGAGAGAAAGGAGCCTCAGTTAAGGAAATGCCTCCGTGAGTTCCAGCGGTAAGGCATTTTCTCAATTAGTGGTCAAGGGGGGAGGGCCCCTTGTGGGTGGTGCCATCCCTGGGCTGGTAGTCTTGGGTTCTATAAGAAAGCAGGCTGAGCAAGCCAGGGGAAGCAAGCCAGTGAGTAACATCCTTCCATGGTCTCTGCATCAGCTCCTGCCTCCAGGTTCCTGCCCTGTGTGAGTTCCAGTCCTGACTTCCTTTGGTGATGAACAGCAGTGTGGAAGTGTAAGCCGAATAAACCCTTTCCTCCTTAGTTTGTTTTTGGTCATGGTGCTTTGTTGCAGCAACAGAAACTAAGACACACATACACATATGAATGCATGAACCTGCACATACACACATGAACACACATATACACATGCACTCACACATATACACATGCGTACACACACACACACACACACACACACACACCCCACATGCAGGCATGGGTTTCTGGGAGAGCAACAGAGAACTCTCTAACTGCTAAGACCATCTCCCACTTGGTCTTGAGCAAAGTGGCCTGGTCCCAGTTAAACAGATGACTTCTTGTGCAGGAAACTCTCATCTTGGTCAGCAGGCTCTGGCGGTTGACTCAGACTGAAATTAAGCAGGATGTTTCACTAGTGATAAGGACAGGTTGGGAGGTTTGTGACCGCTGTGGAATCACAGTTGGGACTCTCTGAGGCGAGCCGAGCCAAGCCTCTGTCTGCTCCGTACAAACCTTTGCGTGTCTTCGCCTACACAAAGGTTAAACCATCCATCCAAATGAAGCCGAGCCCCCAAGCTACAAAAGACATAACAGCTTAAACAGAAATTAAACATTTTTCTTATGCTCTGCCAGGTTTCACCTCCTCTGCTCTGGGAGCGACAAGAAAACGCCTGACACGGAACACAACTTTCGTATTGATTTCCGATAATCTCGAGGTCTGCTGTGCCCGAAGCTCCGAGGTGGCGCTGGGAAAATCACAGTCAATGGTGACCTTGCCAATTGCTGGAGCTGACAAGCCAGCAGCGTGACCTCTCTCGTTCAGAGCCCTCCTGGCCTCCCTTTCTCTTCCTCCTCCGATTCTCAGCAGCTTCTTAGGTGGGTCAAGGCAAGAGAGGGCTCTTACCTCTTCCAGAGATACCCAGGCCCTCACAACGGGGGAACTGTCAGCTTGAATCCTTCCTGAGAGGCTCTTTGAATCCGACCTGTGTGGTGGTTCATCTTGATTGCCAATTTGACAGGATCTAGAATCCTCTGGGGGGCAGATCTAAGAACTGAGGGGAGGGGAGGGAAGGAGAGGGAAAGGTATGGGAGGGGAGAGGAGGGAGAGGAGAGAGGAGAGGAGAGGAAGGGATGGGAAGGGAGGGGAAGGGAGGGGAGAGGAGAGAGGAGAGGAGAGGGAGGGGAAGTGAGGGGAAGGGAGGGGAGAGGGAGAGGGGGAGGGGGAGGGGAGAGGAAAGGGAGGGGGAGGGGAGGAAAGGGGAGGAGAGGGGAGGGGAGGGCTAGGGGAGGGGAGGGCTGCGGGAGAGGAGGGCTAGGGGAGGGGAGGGCAAAGGAAGAGGAGGGGAAGGCTCTCTAGTGAGCCTTCTTACAGAGTTATAAGCTTGTCTACCAGTCATCTGGCTGAAAGGTTTTTTGTGCTACCTGGGTAGAAGTCACACAGGCAAGTCTCTTCAAAGGCTGGTCTCTGGCAACCTTCATTTCACTGTTGACAACAGCAAGGAGCTGCTCAGAGCCAGCTCTAGGAGCCAGCATCTGGTCCTTGGAGGTGTGGCTAAAGGGCAGCCATCCTTACAAGAACATTTTACCTGCATCGCTGTGGTCTCTGAAAAATCTCGGCATTGCCACATGCATGATCGTATGAATGAATGAACTAGGTGTGCCAAGCCGAGATGCGTGAGGAATGTTCTTGCAGGCGTTTAGAGAGTCCTTCAGCCAGGCGTTCCTGGGTGAACTCTCTCCACAATCCCCCAGCTCTAGTCTGTGCTGTGTAGTACTTATGCTAAATAAACACATGCCCTCCTGGAAGGGGAGGGTCCTCAGGAAACCCACAAACATTCACAGGGCTCCTGTGCCCTCCCCCATCCCCTGAGGTGGTGGAAGCAGTAATCCTTTGGGGAGAGAAGTCTTCAGTGGAGTCATTTCCTGAAAGAAGTTCAGGGAATCCAGGGATACACTCATCATCCATGCTGAGGTGGGCTTTTCAGTGATGCTGGCTTGGCCCCCTTGTAGGGTGAGTGAGAAATGTCTCCTACAGGCTCTGATATTCAAACCCTCGGTTCCCAGTCTGTCTACCTGGTGCAGCCTTGCTGGAGGAAGTTTGTCCCAAAGGTGCAGGCTTTAGATTGAATGACCTTGCCCTCTCTGCTCTGAGCTTGTGGCTCAGAATATGGTCTCCCAGTTTCCTGCCCCGGCCTCCGTGCCTGCTGCTTTGCTGCCAGGATGAACACATAGCCCCTTGGAATCATAAGCCCAAATGAGCTCTCCCTTCTATTTGGGGGTGAATGGAAATGGACTCCCGTAGAACAAGCACATACCCATAAGGGCTGGACCTGGCATGAGAGACTTGAAATGAGAGAGTTCGTCTCAGCAAGAGGAACTTCCTTGTTACCTTTCAGACACCTGCTGTGAACAATGGCTCTGCTGAGGGAACAGGGTGGAACTCGGACCCTCCTGTTACCAACAGAGCCATCTTCCAACCCCTGAAGGTGACGGAAACGCCACAGTAAGACTCCTGCTGAAGCCGTAAAAGAACGTCAGAGGTTTTGTTTGAAGCAGGTACTGACTTGAATTTTCTCCACATTGCTCTCCATGGCCCTGCCCCTTCTTGGTCTTGTTCTAATCCTGGCAGAATCAGAGGCATGTGTCCCCAGTTCCCAAGGGCTAAAGAAAAGGCTAACCAATTAATTACACAAGAAAATTAAACATTTATTGAGGTCATATGGTAGAGTCAGATCTCAACAGAACAACCCTTCTACAGAAAACAGCTTTTAGTTCTGGCTAAAGACAAACAAACTACCCAGGACTCTAAGGAGGGAACAGAGTGGGCAGATTTGGAAGTCTACTCTTGGAGGTTGGGGCAAGCACACAAGTCATGGCTGTCTTAGTTAGGGGTTGACTGCTATGAACAGACACCATGACCAAGGCTACTCTTATAAAGGACATTTCATTGGGACAGGCTTATAGGTTCAGAGGTTCAGTCCATTATCATCAGGACAGGAACATGGCAGCTTCCAGGCAGGCATGGTGCAGAAGGAGCTGAGAGTTCTACATCTCCACCCGAAGGCTGCTAGGAGAAGACTGACTTCCAGGCAGCTAGGACGAGGGTCTTAAAGCCCACACCCACAGTGACACACCTACTCCAACAGGGTCTCAATTTCTAATAGTGCCACTCCCTGGGCTGAGCATATTCAAACCATTACAATGACTTTGGGTGAGGTCAATCCTTGACCCCAGCACAGTGCCTTGCAGGGCACTTGGGTAGAAACTCTTTCATCGCTCTGGCTGCAAATGCTAATGACCTCTGGAAACCCTGTATTCTTCATCCAACCTCAGAGTGACCTGCAAACTTGTCCTGCGTACTGCAGGACAAATGGCCAGTTCAAGAGCATGTGAGAGTCCCAGTGTAACATGTTCCCCATGGGCTCACATATGGGACTAGATAAGTCCTGCATGAATGTGTGCTATGGACATGAGCATTGCCACATCAATGATGGAAAAGTCTCCCCAGGTGTAGTCAGAGCAAGAACAAAGATCCCCTGGTCCAGGTCCTAATGTTGACAAATGGTTGGCCTTTAGCTAAAGCCAATGTGTGCATAACTACCAACCTCAGCTTCCTTCTCCTGGATGACTACAACCTAAGATCACCCCTACAGAGACTGCCCCCTACAGAAACCTCCTTTTACAGAGACCTCTCCCCACAGAGACCTCTCCCCACAGAGACCTCTCCCCACAGAGACCTCCTACCCTGCTCTGCTAACCTGCCTCCTCCTCTTTCTCCTTCTGCTTTATATAATAACCACTGAGTCCCTGGAGTGTTGGTGAGATTCCATCAGAGCACACATTCCACCAGATCCCAGCTTTACTGTATGTCTGTCTGTCCGTTCTGCAATCCCTGTATCCCCAAGTAGGTTGATGCCGGTGGTAGGGCCTGGCCCTCAGCTGGTACATTCTTTTATAAGGCTATATAACCTTTAGGAAGGAGGCTCTGGCAAGAAGAATTAGGTCAGTGGGGGACGAAGTTTGACACCTTGCTTCTGGCTCCTTCCTGTCGGGTTCCTACCTGCCACAATGTGACCAGCTTCGAGGGACGTTTATTCCCGAACCTGTGGTGGCTGCCATCTTGGGTCGCTGCCACTTCACAGATCAGTATCTTAAAGCTGGCATTTGCTGTAACCATATGTGTGAGACAAAGGAAGCTTCTTGAATCTTCTCGGTGAAGGGTAGGAAGGTCAAGCTTTGGACTACCAAAAGTGAAACTTACCTGACAGGTTTTATAGAAACACAGACAGGGGCTGTAAGAAATCACCAAGACGTATAGACTTTGGAACAGGGCAAGTGTTTGTCTTTGTGGCTGTGTTCACCTACCCGTGTGATGTTTTTATTTGTGAGTTCATAAAATAAAGTGATTTTTACTTTTAGACGAGTCAGAGAGGTTGAGACAGGATCAATAGAAATCACCCGCTCTGAAGAATAAAATGTTAAAAATGAAATAGGCTGAGCCTTGGGGCCTGGCTCTGAAATGCAAGGAACCAGGGACCGGAGAGGGAAGGCATAAAAAAAGTATGTGAGATCGAAGCCAGTAGCATCCCAAGTTAGGAAAATAATGAAGAATTCAATCCTTCTGAAATCCTCAATGGAATTCAACTGCCACG
>CM052702.1:137676541-137690841 GCA_028551405.1 Uromys caudimaculatus
GACCCATTGCTATGTTTAAGCCAGAGGATTTAAGAATAGGTTTTTAAAAAGCAAGATTCAAGGGGCTAGAGAGATGGTTTAGCAGTTAAGAGCACATGCTACTACAGAGGACCTGGGTTTGGTTCCCACATCAGGTGCTTAACTCCTGCTCCCATGGAGCCAACACCCTCTCCTGACCTGCATGGGCACCGCCTGCACACAACACATGTACATAGAGACGCAATTAAAAATAAAATAACTCTAAGAAGATATAAGCAAGATTCAATGTGCTATCTGAATGTAAGTACTTTATATAGAGACAAATTCAAAATACTAGAAAACATGTTGTGTGCCTAAGAGCAGCTGTGTCTACTCTCTAGAGCATGTGGTTCAAGACAGTGTGCTACCAAAGTAAAGGGGCATTTCAGGATGACAGAAAGGCCAGTTCCCTAGGATGACATACTATCATAATGTAATTCATCTGATTATCCGAGCATGAAAACCCACAATGAATCAGCTAAGGAGATGGAAAACTCTCCAGTCACCACAGAACATGATAAAGCCCTTTCCCCTTAACTGTTGAAACAACTCAGCTTGGGGTTGGAGACATGGCTCAACTCTTAAGAGCACTGACCACTCTTTCAAAAGATCCTGGTTCAATTCCCAGCACCACCCATAGGGGGCGCACGACTGTTCCCAGTTCCAGGAAACCCGATGCCTTCTTTTAACCTCCTTGGCATGTAAGTTGCACATATACCTGTGTACAAGCAAAACACTCATTTTTTCAGATACATAAAAAAAAAAAAAACTCTAATGTGTGATCAGGTGTGTAAATGACTTTTCTTGCTACTATGACACGTTATGTGCCAAGGAGAAGCTTTAAAAAAAAAAAAAAGAGTTTGCTGTGGCTCAGAGTTTGAGGGTACAGTTCGTCCTTGTTCATCCTCGAAGGGAAGGGCTGGTGGGCAGAGCCTAAGGAGACTGGCCATGCTGCACCCACAGTTAGAGAACACACAGGGGAATGTCAGTGCTCAGTTGCTTTCTTTCCTCCAGTCACTCCAGGATGCTCTGACCCATGCGAAGTCATCACCCATTCAGGGTGTGTGTTCCCTCTTCAATGTAATCTGATAGAAGGCCTTCACAGAGACACCTTGAAGTGTCTCTCCAGGTTTCCAAATCCAGGTGAGTTGACAGTAAAATAGACCATCCTACCTGTAAAGACAAAAAACATTACAATAGTATCAGCCATTCCCACAGCCACAGAGTATCGTGCTTAGAAACTGCAGACTGTATCATCTTTTTTTTTAAAGTTTGGCTAGGTAGACCTCATGCTAGGCTAGCAGCAAGTCTACATGAATTTTTAAAAGGACCCAAATCAGAAATTCTCACACTACAGTGTGTTTGAATCATACTTAAATTCGCTGAGACGTAACAGGTTAAGCTTAAACATTCAAAAACGAAGCAAGACAATTTCTAAATAACCATGGGTCAAATGAGAAGTTACAGGAAATATTAAAAGTAACTGAAATTTACACTTTAATAGTATTAAAAATGTAACAGAAAATTTGGATTACCCAGCTAAGAGGTGCTTGGGAAAGAAATTTATCACTTCAAAGTCTTGTATTGCCTTAAAGAACGATCTGGAATTGGCTGTTTTAGTTACTCTTCTGATCGCTACGATAAAATACCTGACAAAAGTAATTTAAGGTAAGGCAGGAATTTTTTTCTTTTAGCTAACTGAGTGTGTGCCCATCATAGCGGGAAAGGCACCACGGCAGAAGTATGAGGTGTTTTGCCTTATGAAGCTAGGAAAGCACCGATTCCAAAGGAAAGAGAGCTGCATCAGAAATCAACCAGCCCCAGAGCCTAGGAATCTGGGCGTGGCTTGCAAAGGGCTGAAGCTATAAAGTGCGACTATAAAGTAGAGGCAAGAGGAGTCCCCTCAGCCGTTCCTGTGAGGGTGTGGCGGGTTCTTATTGGCCATACCTTCTAGCCTCTGTGAAGAGCGAGTTCTGAAGTACAAGATAACAGCGGGGGGGGGGGGGGTATTCAAGAAAAGCTTTATCTCTAACCACTGCCCCTCCCTGTAGCCGCATGCCCCGCCCCCGTGAATGCATGCCCCACTCCCATGGCCGCTTGCCCTTCCCCCATGACCTCATGCTCTGCCCTGTGGCGACATGCCCCACCCACATGCCCACATGCCCCTCCCCTGTGGCCACATACTCCTCCCCCAGGACTGCATTCCCCACCCCCATGGCCATATGCCCCTCCCCTCCCTGCCCCATGACCTCATGCCCCTCCCTGTGGCCACATACCCCTCCACATGGCCACATGCTCTGCCCTGTGTCTGCATGCCCCGCCCCATGATCTCATGCCTCGCCCTGCCCCGCCCCCATCACGGACTCTAATCCTCTGGGATCTTAAGTCAAATTAATCTCTTTCAAATGTTCCCTCGGTCATGATGTGTTATCACAGAAGTAGAAAATAAATAATTAAGATAGCGTTGGCCAACATCCCAACCCCGTGGCCACGGAGATTGGTTCAAAATCAGTCATGTAATGTATTGATGAAGGAATATTTCAGACACTGTTTGCATCTGTGGAAGCTTCTGGAAGAAACTTCTCTTTTATCCTTGTGGGAATGAGAGAGAAAATAGAAGCCGTAGTCCCTGGCGTCCACCTTAGGCTGAGAGTAATACCTTGGGCAAGAAACGGGTGGGTAACAAGGTAGCACCATCGCCAGAACCTGATCAGGCCACACCGAGGCTGGGGTTTGGGGGTTGGGCTATCTGTAACTTTCCCTGCAAAAACCTGCCAGGCGAGACACATACAAATTGCAGAGATACCGTGTGACACCAGAGATGCTCAGGAAGGTCACAGATAGCCAAGTTCATCTGCCTCTTTAAACTGCCTCTTTCTCAGCATCAGGAAGCTGAGCTGTAGTCCCTAAAAGACCCCGACCCCTCATTGCTCGGACATCTCCCCGAGGACCACGTTTCTCATTTACCAAGTTGTGTTTTCATGGAAGATAAAACTCTTGATGGATTTCCGAGCACTCGCTCCCAGCTGCCCACTAAAGGGAACATTTACGATTCACTTAATTTGGGTTGTGTCTCAATAATGGAAATAACTGGATCGTGCTCACACCCCAGAGACCGCACGACCACAACAGGCTGACACACAAGCTGCTTGATTGAAAATAATGAATCAGCCTCCAAATGGCCAGACCCACAGCCAATTTCCACACAGCCGATATGGACCCACAGAGGACAACGGTGTTGCAGCTCTCCAGAACAGTTTTAATCAAAGGAAATGCCTAGCAGGCTCCAGTCCAGCCGAGACAGAGCAAACAAGGCCGGAGCCCAGGATTAAGGTGGCGAGTTAGGCTGAAACTGGTCCACTGAGACCCTGGGAGGAAGCCAGGCTGGGCTGCAGCCCTGGCTGGCTGGGGCTCATCAGCAAGAGTGTGGCTGCTTTGGTGTGGCTGCGTCTTCCTTCTTGGAGAGACGGAGTAAGGGGGACTGAAAAGGGAGAGCCAAGGCTCCCTGACATCAAGTGGCACTTTGTAAATTAAGCTTCAAAGAGAGACGTGACAGGCTGCTCCATCCACAAAGACACATGAAGCCCGGACTCGCTTAGCAAAGACCAACCGGTAGAAAGTCCAGAGTTGGGCCTCATTGGTTTTCCACGCCCCTCCTCCGTGTGCAATCTGGGAGGATTATTGCTTCAAAGCTCCTGGGATGGAGATTCACTGTGTTAATTCTGTGTTTAGACTTGTTCTTGAGGAGAGAAAAACACTCAAGATCAATGGGGCCTGGGACAAGGAGCTGAAGAGAGGAGATGCTGACCCAGAGGGCGTTATTCAGCAGAAGGCAGATCACACGGCCAGATCTGTGTCCCTGCAGGGAAGTCCATGGGACTGCTAGAATGTTCCCTTCACCTTGGAGAAAGGCTCAAGCAGTTTGGCACTGCCGGCCCATAGATATCACCTTGCCTCTCTAGGTAACTGCTCCTGCATTAGCCCCAACAACCAGGACTCTAGCTTGCTGGCTTCCATGTGGCCGGGTTTGAATGCCTTGTCTCTAAGAAGATGGGGCCCTTCTAGACTGCAGGGAAGACTGAGGCCCGTCTGTAAGGGTACCAGATACAACTCAGTGCCTTGAGATGTTTACTCTCAATTAGTGACCTGACACCCTCTTGCTCTTCTGAGCATCCAGAAGAGGTCCCCCAGGGAGATCCCAGGGACCTAACTAGCCACCCACTCAAAAGCATGAGTTTTGGCTCCCAGTGGCCACTTGTTACAAGCTGTCCCTGACATTGCCACTGCAATGAAAGTCACTCACAAGTCATTGTCCAGGAGCCATGCAGAGGCAACAAAGCCAAACCTACAGTGAGAATTCTGGAGTTTTGGGTTCTTTGGTAACCTTGCTCCTCTCTCTCTCTCTCTCTCTCTCTCTCTCTCTCTCTCTCTCTCTCTCTCTCTCTCCATCCTTCCCTCCCTCCCTCTCCCTCCCTCTCCCATCTTCCTTCCTCTCCTCCCCCCATGTCTTTTCTATCTCCTACCTTTTTGCAGATGACATGTGATCAGGCATGTGATGACATGTGCTCTGCCTGCCTTGCTTTTGCTGCTTGCTGCCAGGCCTTCCTAGCCATGATGGGCTCTGTCCCTCTGCTCTGGAACCAGAACCAGAACAAATCCTTTCTTCCTCGGGTTTCTTTGGGCCATGGTGTTTTGTCACAGCAACGGGACAGTAACTAATACACTCTGTAAGCACATCACGTGGTCACCATGGTCGTCCTGCCTAGGAGGGGACTGGTCACTCCCCCAACAGCCTACGGATTTATCCATGGGCTGGTGCAGAAGGCCACATCACCCAGACTCTGTCTTTAACTGCCCTTGGCCAGTGAGAGGGAGCAGAAACTCAGAGGAGGCAGGGGGAGGAGAGACAAGCATCCCTTTGGTCTCTTTTTTCTTGCCCGGGTGTGTCCTTAGCGGTATCTTTGTCCCTCCAGCAGGCCTGTCATAGTAAATGTTTAATCTCAGTCTGGGGTTTCTACTCCATCACCTTGAATCATTCAGTTCCCAGATAAAAGACACAAAACCTTTATATTTGTAATAAGCTTTTATTGCACTATAGCTGAGCAGATATCTACCCTCTAAGCTATTAGAATCTACTTCCCCATCAGTAATCCCGAGTTATAAAATGCCATGTTCCATCTGGCCAGCTCTTAACTCCAACTGGCCAACCCTCGTGGCTGTTTTCAAGATTCTTACCCCATGGTGCCTTTTCTCTCCATCTTCTTCCCTTTCTTCCTCATCTCCTGTCACAGACCCCAAGATGGGAACCAAAACTCCACCTCTCTTCTGCCCAGCTATAAGCTGCAGGCATCTTTATTCACCAATCAGGGATAACTTGGGGGTCAAGGTTACATAGCATCGCTTGGATGTATGTGAGAATCTCCTCGTCCCTGGGGACAACCAGGACCAGTATTTTCAATATGTAGAAGCAGATCAAACCTGAACACAGGCCTCTGTCCAGGATGACAGAAAAACTACGTGCTGCTCATTTCTTCAGCCTGGCCTGTATCCACTGGCCAACATGTAGCTTCCCAGTGTCTGAACCCTTGTTCCAAAGAGCCAAGCTGGAAGCTCACCGGTCCATCCCACACAGCTCCTTCCTCTCCTCTCTGAGACATCTGTGAGATTCGGAGATTCCTGCCTAGTTACCAGGTCGCTTGGGAGGCTCCGCTTCATGTGTTTTCTGAAAATCACAGCAAAGGAAAAAAAAAAAAAGGAGATAAACACTCCCTCCACTAATAAAATGCCTAGAGAAGGTGGGCAGAAATCAAAACCTGGGGAAACAGCTGTCCCTCTGTCCCAGGGGTCCTGACCTCACCAGCAGTGTGCGTCCCCTGGGCTCATATACATTATCTATCCCAGCAACTAACTCTCTCTTCCCTCCTTTCAACAAGCCCCTGAAGCAAAAGGCCAGCAGGGAACAGAGGTATCCAGAAGCGCCCTGCTGTGTCCACACGCCCCTAAGGTGCTGTGAGGTCTGCTTGGATCTCAAGGGATCCAAGCCCTCTGCAGCTGGCCTGGAGACTGACGGAGAGAAGAAGGGCCTTGTAATTGTCCCCAAGTGCCCACATCAGCTGGACAGCTTCCTTACTAATTGCCTGGCAGCCCGCTCTGCCCTCAGCTGTCTAAGATGAGTGTTTCCAATGTCTTATTTCAAAGCACGTCTCCTTGACTGCTTAATTACGCAAAGGAGTGTGTTTCCAAACCTTCACAGCCTGGCGGTTTGGGCTGGGTGAACTCCTCACGCTGCATCCAAATAAGTCATATTGAACTACAGCCGCCATTGATTTCATACTGACTGTAAACGTGGCTGAAGTCCCACCAGAACTTGTCAATATCGCCTGGATGGCACAGTGTTCGTTGCTGGGAACAAACTGTCTTAATTCCTATTAAACTATGTTTGATTTTTCCAGCAGACGGTGACCAGTATGATAAGTGGTGCTGACCGTGTAATATCATGAAAGGATTCCCCAGGAAGACACAGAGGTCTATGGTGTCAGGATCTGACTTGTTTGTTCCTCTCAGTCTGTGGAAACATTCTGCACTGAGTGAGATACCTTGGTCTCTTGTGTCACTATGACAGAATATCTGTGGTTGGGTGACGTATATAAGACAGGAATTGTCTGACACCCAGGGTTGTCCTCTGATCTCCACACACCTATGCTCTGGTAGGTGATTGGTGCACACAGACACACAGACACACACACACACACACACACACACACACACAAATACACACATACTATGAATACACACATGCATATGTACATACATACTTTCAAATATCCCTGAAAATGCATCAGTTCTCCCATGATGCACTCCTTCAAGCCAGACCCCACCTTCCAGGGTCTGCCACCTCCCAAAGATCCGTTCAACTGCGAATTCAACAGTGCCCCAATCCACTGATGGAGCAGAGCTTCTGACCTAACGGCTTCCTCAAAACCTGTCTGAATTTCATACTGGAGATGGAGCCTTAATAGACAGCCCTCGGGGGACATGTCATCCTCAAACCACACTGCTGGCATTGTGCGTCCATTGTCTCTCCGTCACCTACCTATCCACTCATCCATTTATCTCTCACCTTCTCTGCATCCTGTGGTATGTCGTGTGTATTTCTATGTCTAGTCAACTGGCCAGCCATCTCTCTAACTAGTGTGAATACACACACACACACACACACACACAGACACACATGTGCATGTACACACACATACACACATACACACATGCATGCACACACACATACACATACATACATACACACTCATGCATACACAGACACACACACATGCATGTATGCACACATACACATACACGCATGCATGCACACACACATAACACATACATACACGTGCATGCACATAGATACACACACACGCATACATGCACACATACACATACACGCATGCATGCACACACACATAACACATACATATGCGTGCATGCACACAGACACACACACACACGCATACATGCACACATACACATACACACATGCATGTGCACACATATAACACACACATACATACACATACATACATACACACGCATACACAATATACATACATACACATGCATGCACACACACATACACACACATGCACACATTCACACAGACACACACACATGCACACACCCATGCACAACATGCACACACACACACACACACACACACACACTGTCATCTCTTAGCAAATCCTGCCATCTTAGAGACATACACGCAGCACCATCCTTCCCATGGCGTCCACACACTCCTCCCCGTCCCAGGGTTTCCTCACTGCACCCACATCCCTAGCAGTGTGCACTCATCGCCGAGGCCAGCGTGGCTCTCTCATTCTGAAGTCAGTGTCTTCCCCTCAACAACTGAGTTCTAAGGGCTTTCCATCTCAGCCCAGCACACCGGCATCTGCACAGGAGTCTCCTGACGCATCCTGTCTGCTCCAAGCATCCTTCCGGAACTCTCTCTGCTCTGGCCACCCTGTCCACAGACACAGCTGCCCCCCCCTCCAGGCTTGGCAGTTGTTGCTTTGTCTCCTAGGACGCCTCTCTCCGGGTGCCTTGTGAGCCCCCCTCTGTCCCCTCAGACATCTACAACACCCCTTTCCAGAACACGAGCCTCCCTCCGTTCCCTTACCTCTCTGTCTTCCTCTCAATACATTAATAACCTAAGCTGGCCAAGGGCTAGTGCAGCAAATTCATTTAAAAATCAGGCATGTGACTGTGAACCCTTCCTGTTCTTTGAAGAACCTTGAGATACTTTTCAAGGTCCAGATATGGATTTACCTTCAACCCACAACTCCACCCTCTGCATCCTGCTGCAGAGAGACGGGAAGAGTTGAGAGTATGCACACAGTGTGACTACACATCATCTGCACACAGTGTGACTACACATCATCTTAATGCCGGGATTCTGGAAATGGCCCCCACTCAGTGTGATTGGTGAGCAAAGGGCAAACGGGAAGGGTGAGGGAGCAGGTTTCTATTAGCATCTCACAGGAAATTTCCTGAACTGTCTTGCAGGATGTGAATGGCTCTGATTCACCTGGGATTTCACCTCAGGGAATGTGAGAGACTGAGTCCCTGAGGTCCTTCTCAGAGGCACCCTGTCAGTGCTGGGTCAGATGAGCACATCTGGATAAACTACCACCCGGGGCTCAAGGGGGGCTGAAGAAGAAACAGTGCCACCGAGCTTCAAGCAGCCAGCCCAGCAAGTGGCTCTTGAAGCCTGTGCCCGTGTCTGTGTCTGCAGACTCTGTGTGTGTGTGTGTGTGTGTGTGTGTGTGTGTGTGTGTGTGTGTGTGTCTGTGTGTCTGTGTGTGTGTGTGTCTGTGTGTGTGTGTGTGTGTGTGTGTCTGTGTGTGTCTCAGTGTGTCCAAAGCTGACCGTGCACATCTGTCTGTATCTCTGTATATGTGTCTATTGTGTGTTCATGGATATGTGTGTTTGTGCACATACATGAGGTACTACGTACACATTCATTCCAGCAACCATTTGCTCTGTCCCGCCAGGAAATGGCACTAAGCTGTCACCAGCAAAGAGCTTCACACGAGCATCACAGATTTAAACTAGGGCGGCTGCCATGTGGGTCCTGGGTTTGCTGGACACGCTTCCTTCCTGATGCCAGTCTATGGTGATAGCTAAGACTGCCAAGGTCACTGAGAGGATGCATGGACAGGGGAGACATGCTGGTGTGTTGAGGACAAATCGGAAGAACAGCTGGAGAGTATTCAATCACCAGGTTGCCCTGGGGACTCTGCTCTAAGAGTATGTTTCCTGCCGTCCTGCAAGCTTTCCAGACTGTAGGCTGTGGCGTAACGTGCCTACAGATGTCCGCAGTGATGGCTTCCATCTTGAGACTGGGGTCTCTCTGTGCTCATCGACTCTTAGAAGTTCAGTGAGTCTACTGTGCAGCTCCGCGTGAGCCCACGGAGGGGCTGATTTGCCTGTCTGCCGAGTCGATGCTTAACCACACTTCATCTATGCATCTGTGTGGCTGAGTGCACACAGTGTATCAGGCACTGAGCCAGGAGGGGCTAGGAAACTGGTGAGGAAGGCCGGCTGTTTTCCTGACTTCAGTGAGGAAGGAGCCTTGGGTTTAGCCACCACACTGACAAGACCGTGCTCTGCTTTTTCCAGTTGTGGGGACCTGAAATGGTGAAGCAGGTATATACCCTGTTTCTACAAGGCCTCATTCTGGGCCGTGTATCTCCCTGGAGAGAGCCCACAGGGTTTTGCTACTGAATAATTGACAGAAACTCTCATAACCTATCCCCAGGCTACATACCTCACACCTTGCCTGTCACAGAACCTGTGGGTCACCTGGCCCAGGTAGCAAGGTTCTGGCCCATGGTCATAGCTTGGCAGCTTCTGCACCATTTGCTGAAGGAGAGACAAAATGTGCTCTCCTATGGGAAACATGCTGCCCTCCTGAAACCAATTCGCTCTCACAGGATATTACTCTCTCTTTGCTGAAGTAATCTGGTGGCACTGTCTGAGGGGGGGACGTAAGGCCTTTGGGAGGCGGATTCTCAGTGGCAGCCTCACTGTGTTGCTGGCTTTACAACCTGGTGTCCGTGCCTGCCTGTCTAGTCTCTGCTTCCTGATCCACCCTGGTGTAAACAAGTGCCCTCATGCCCCTGCTGTCACACAGATGGCAGCCATTCCACTGCATGCCTTACCTAACACGATGGGCTCTGCTCTCACACCAGGAGCCAAACTAAGCCTGTCTTCTCTTGAGTTCCTTCTTGTTGGGGATTCCATTACAGTAAATACAGGGTGGGCGATGAGGTGTGCATAGCTGTCCTGTGCTTTGCAGAAACTATCTTGGCCTGACCTGGGCCACTGGAGCCAAGGACGCATTGATATGGGGGCCACCGAACCTTTAAGGGTAACCCTTTTATTTTCTCCAGTGCACAGATCTGCCTCCAACTGCCCCTTTGTGAGTGTAAAGCTGTCGATGACGAGGTTGGTGTTCTGCAAGACAGATGCACAGATCCTCTGAGGATGCGGTGTCCGTGCAAACAAACAAACAAACACAGAAGAGACCTTGGACAAGACTAAGTATGTTGGCTGAAGAAGCTCAGATGCGCTAAGGGTTTCCAACTCTCTCCTGTGGCTTCTGTATTCTGGAATTTTCTCCCTCACTGTTTCCTAGCCTCACCTCCCCTGACAGACACCAACCCCACAGAGCAGCAACAGGCCCACTCCTTGGTCAAGGTGAAAGTTACTCATCAACAGTATCCAGAATCTGTCTGTTTTCTACACCAGTTTGAGAAGTTCACTGGTGGTTTAAGGAGACTGTCTCTGTGTCCCCTCTGAGGCATGGCTTCCAAGCCCCTGGGTGTGACAGTCTCTGGTTTATTCATGACCCGAGGCAGGAAGCTTTATAAGAAGATTCCAACCTTGGGACCTTCCACACCAGAAGAACTTCCACCCCTGTGGAAGGGGGAGGAACTTGGACAGCCCAGGTGAGGCAGAAATCCAAGGTGTGAAACACGCAGCCAGTGCACATGCAGCCAAGGGCAGGATTGTGACTGGGAGAGCTCTTAGAACAGCCCTGTGCTGGCTGAGCAGACACAATCCAGCTGTGCACACTGCACAACCCCAACCCCTCCTGACAGAAATAGCCCGGGAAATGTGTCTCTTTAACAGCTCAGGTGACAGTCAAGCCTGCTGGCCCAGAACTATCCTGTCATTCACGCAGCTGAAGATCTGAGAGTCTCTGCCAAGGCCACCCAGAAATCCTGGGTGGGTGACTGGCTCTGCAGCCTGGGAGTCACCTTGCCAGGACCTCTCCACAAATGTTGCCTGCTGACATCAGCAGACAGCAAGAAGAACTCAGTCTCCTCCATAACTGCAGGTGGCTGGTGCTGAAGAGCACCTCTGGGGCCCAGAGACCAGATTCCTTAGCTTCCTTGCCCATGGCCGTGAGATCCAACCCTGGGCTTCCTTTGGAGAACTCTCTGTTGTCTGTCTGCTCATGCTCTGACACTCCCCAGCTGCTGTGACTACCTCGGCCAAGTCAAAATCAAAGCCATTAGCTGGATAATTGCTCTAATGTGAGCAGAGATGAATCACCAAGACAGTCCTCATCCTGGAAAAGCCAAACGGACAAGCTTCCTGGCAGCTGCTCACTGGAATCCCGACTTTCCCTCTGTGCCCTGTGTGAATCTTGGAGGTGTTGATCATGTGACCAGAGAACTAAACAAACAAACAAAAAATACAATGGTGGTTTTAAAAACAAGAAAATAAAAACAAAAACAAAAAACCTGGCTATGAGCCCGAGGAATAGTGATAACCAGAAAGAGCAGGGAATAAACCAAGATGGCGGCACTATGAGCAGAGTTGGGCTGCCCGTAAGAGAATCACAGACTTTGCATAGAAAAGCATCAGACATGTGAGCTTTTGGTAAAGTCATGGTATCTACCTCATCGGAAGGCTTGCATGATTAACTGAGATACATGAAAATAACGGAACAATTCCTAGCACGCAGACATACCCAGCAGACGGTGACAGGCACAGTCGTAAATGTATTGTTTTAATTAATGTACCAATTCGCCGGCAGGGTAAGCACTGGGCATGCTCTAACAGTGGAGAATAAGCCAGTGTGGAAGTGGTTGGCTGCACTCTGTACTCAAGGTGGTTCACTCGTGATGATGGCGAGGAGAGCAGGGGCATTGTCTGCGGTGACTGGTGCACGAGGCTGTTTGGGTCTCTAGGGGAGGTCAAGATGATGAAGCAAAGCATGCTGGGAAGGAAGGGGCTCTAGTCTTCAAGTTTGGTGGTAAATGCTGAGGTTTTGAAGTGCTCATGGAAGGGGAAATGCACGCTTGGATCTTGTTTCAGGGACTTGGATCGCAGAGAGGCTGGAGGCAGGAGGCAGAGTAATAGCAGAGAGTCTGGGATCAGCATCGTGGAGAAGCAGTGAGCAGAACGGGCCGCCAGCACTGCCCTGGCTCCGAGGAACTTCCGGTAAGGAGTGGGGCTGAAGGCAGGGTATGGCAGTCCTATGGACTGGAGCAGAGAGGGGTCCGGGTGGGGGGCCCCAGGCAGCTGGGAGTCACCGAGCTTGCTCTGCTACAGAAGAGTCGCCAGACCTGCACAGGAACCCCGTGAGGCTTCTCTGGACACTCCTCACCTGAATGCGCTGAAACGCCACGAGGTCAAACTGAGTAATGGTGAGCCTACATGAGGCTAGATGTGTTTGCATTCTAAATGTTCACAGCTGGCCATCGAGGCACAACTGGATCACACAGCTGGGACAGAACCCAGAGCAAGTGTGAGCCAGCCCAAGGCGAAAGGCTCATCCAAGCCCCTCAAGAACACTAAAAACAAGCATTGGGAGACAGTTTACTTTCTGGGCCCTTAGCCATCTTCAGAAACAAAGACCAACAATCTTTAAACAAATTTTTTTTTTAAATGCCAGAAATCCCAGCTCTGCACCATACAAAATTCAAGAAGGCCAAAAACTTGCCCAAGGCTACAACTCAAAGCAAGAAGCAAGAATATATTATGAGACATACTTGTGATTTTTTTTTTAAATCAGAGGGTTGTATACCTACCCCAACAAGTTGTATTTCTCCCAGAAATACAAGATGGGTTTAGCATCAAGCATGATGTGGCAAACATGTAAAACAGCTCAGGAATAGAACTCGGGACTAAGCATGCTCACAGCACCTCAGCTCAATACATGTATGTAGCACTTATAAAATAAGACACCCTCTCAAGAGGACATCTCAGAGACGGAAATGAGGGACTGCCTTAATCAAACAAAGGGAATCCGTTTAAAAGAAACCCACAGGGGCTGGGAAGATGGCTCGGTCCGTTAAGTACTTCCCATACAAATATGAGTACCTGAGTCCTGCGCTTTGAGGATTGTCCGTCACGTGAACATGTACTCGCAGACAACAAATGTGTATAATGTTGATGGTAGAGAGCTGAATTCTATCATGGGTTTCATAAAAAATTAAGAGAGTAGGGCTAGAGAGATGACCAGAGTGTAAGGCCATTTGCTTCTCTTGCAGAGGACCCAGGACTCCGGTTCAATTCCCAGCATGCACACGGTGGCTCACAACCGGCTGTAACTCCAACTTCAAGAGATCTGCTGCCCTCTTCTGGCCTCTGTGGGAACTGCATTCTCAGGGCGCACATGTCTATGTGGGGGCAAAGCACTCACATGCATAAAAGTTTTTCTTGGTTAAAAATCAAGAGTGTCAGCACTTGCAGCTTCGGTTCGGCATCATCAGTGGGTGCTCTGGCCTTGATGTTTCTTTGAGGAAAAGGAAAAGGAGCATGCAATCTGGAGGCTAAAAGACCAGACGGTTCGGTTGGGCAGTCACATGCCCTCCTGTATGGGGAAGGCTAAGGTGCCTAGGGTTCACACAGTGAGGCCAGCACTACTCTCCAGCCAGGCTAGCTGAGGTAAAGGGGGAGAAGATCCTGGGGGAAGCATGCCTTCACCATGTTGCCTCAGTCTGTAGTTGTTGTCCTGACATGAACCCCCAGATGCCCCACTGTGACCTGACCAACCTTCTAATCCCAGTTCTGAGGCACCTCTCATTTGTACTCCCTCCCATCCTCTCACAGCCCCCCTCACAGCCCCCTCACAGCCCCCTCACAGTCCCCTCACAGCCCCCCTCAAAGCCTCCTCATAGTCCCCCTCACAGCCCCCTCACAGCCCCCCACAGCCCCTGATCCCCCTCACAGCCCCCTCACAGCCCCCCTCACAGCCCCCCACAGCCCCC
>CM052702.1:137690941-137736712 GCA_028551405.1 Uromys caudimaculatus
CCCTGGGTCATGCTGTCTCTCACTTGTACCTGCTGGGTGCTCTGTGTGAGCTCTGCACACACCAGGTGCCTTCCAGGGTGTGTACACGCTGGCGGCTGGTTGTTTATGTCTTGCATCTCTCCTAATCATGAGTGTAGTCCATTGTGATGGATCCCAGTTAAAGCAGACGCAGATGAATACATAAATAACACAGTAGACACCAAAGGCATTAAAGTAACCATAAGGAGTTGTATGTACCATCCTATCTCCAGATATTTTGTAACTTGGATGAAATAGACCACGTCCTTAAAAGACATCATCCATGAAAACTCACAAGAAGAGAAGCAACAGCATGCTGGAGAGATGACTTGGCAGCTGGCCCAGCTTCAGAGCACCAGTGCTAACAGCCACCTGCAACTCCAAGCTCAGGAGACCTGATGCCCTCTTCTTCTCCATGGGCACCAAAAAAGCACATGGTGCATAGACATGCAGGAATAAAACACCCATACACAGAAAATAATATATTTAAAAAATAAAAATAATGCTATCAAATATTATCAAATATATACTACCAAAAATCCAAGGGAGCGCTGAGCTTGGGGACACCACAGTGGTAAAGTGTGCTCACTGCTCTTACAAAGGACCAGAGTTATGTTTCCAGTGCCCAGGTCATGAATTTACAACTCTCTGTAACTCCAGCTCCAGGGGAGGAAGCCAAAGCCTGTTACATCCATGTTTTCATGTGCACACACACACATACATATGTACACATGCACATATGCGTACACATACACACACATACACACAATGCACATACACATGCACACACATGCGCACACATTTGCCCACACACATGTGCACACACATGCACACATATACACATGCACACACATACACACATACATATACATACACACATGTATACACATATATACACACATGTACATGCATGCACACAAATACATACACATGCACACACACATACATATACACTGATAATAACAGTAATATATTACATTAAAAGCATATATAGACTTAATTATGGAAACCTCAAGATCTTCTCAATAGATAGTGACAAAATTTAACTTCAAAGAAATTAAGAATATAAGTCACATACCTCAACATATCAGAGACTTCCTATGACAGATCTATACCCAAGATTATCCTACACGGAATGAAACTGAATGCAAATCCTCTGAAATCAGAAACAAGACAAGGGGCCCCTGTGAACTCTCCTCCGTGTAGTACTTGAACTCTTAGAGTGATGTTGTAAGAGAGAGAAATGAAACGGTCCAGATAAAGGGAAGAAGTCAAAGTATCTTTGCTTGGAAACAATTCAGTCCCACACTTAAGAGACACTAAATACTCCACCACAAAACAGCTACATATGATAAGTGCTTTGAGGAATGTAGCAAGATACAAATTCAAGACACCAACCTCCCCTTCTCTTCTGCACCAGTAACCAGCACACCGAGAAAGAAAGCAGGAAACAATTCCAGCCACAATGGGTTTCAAAACTAGGAATAAAGGTAACAAAGGAGCGGAGAATCTCCTACAGCGAGAACTCAAAACCCTGAAGAAGACAACAGAGGATGAAAAGACTTCCTCTGTGCATGTTTTGGAAAAATTAGTGTTATGAAAATGGCTAAGTTTTCACAATAGAAAAGCAGTCTACGGATTCAGTACATCCCCCATCAAAATTCCAAAGCCGTTCTTCACAGAAATAGAAAGGGGAAAGCCAAGATTTCACGGGGAAGCACAAAAGAATCTGGAATAACAAAGCAAGACGGAGCAAGAAGAGCAAAGCTGGAGGTGTCACGGTACCTGACATTAAATTACACCATGTGCCATGGTGACAAAAGGAAAGCAGCGTGGCTCCTGGGCAACAACAGACACATGGACAGACGGACAGACAGACGGACAGGATAGAATAAAGGACCCTGAAATTAACCCATGCTGCCTCTGCCACCTGAGTTTTGACAAAGGTGCCAGAGCCAGCTGCTCTCAGGGGGAGACTGAATATCCACACATAGAAGAAGGAAACTCTCCATCATTCATTGCTCTGGTTTGCTTTCTGTTGCTATGATAAAACTCTGACCAACATGTGAGGGCAAAGGTTTATTTCAACTCCCAGGTCATGGTTCACCACTGAGGGAAGCCAAGAACTCAGGGCAGGACCTGTAGCAGAGGCTGTGAAGGAACATCACTTACTGGCTTGCTCTTCATGGCTGGCTCATAGATTCTTCTTATACAGCCCAGGCCCACCTTCCTAGGGGTGATATAGCTAACCATGAGTCAGGCCCTCCTGTGTTGAATAGCAATCAAGAAAATGCCCCCACAGACATGTCAGCTGGCTAGTCTAATGGAGGCAGACGCTCCCTTTACCCAGGTGACTCTAGTTTGTGTCACACTGATAGCTGAATCTAACATTTAACTATGGCACTCGGCTTGTATGAAAATCATTTCAAACTGCTCCGATGATATTGATGTAAGACCTGGACCTTTCTGACTGCTGGAGGAAAGCGACATCTGAGCATTGGCGAGGGACTCCAAGAGCCCAAGGAACAATACCAATAATCGACAGGGGAGATTGCATGAAATAAAAAACGTTCTGCGCAGTGAAGGAGATGATTGACAGAGAGAAGAGACAGCATGGGAAGAGGAGATCGCTGCCTGGTACACACAGGTGTACACACAAATCTATAAATCTATAAAGATCTATAAAACACTCAAAACAACCAGCACTGTAAGACCAAATTATCTGATGGATAAATGCCCAAAGGAATCAAACAGGTAGATACTAAGTACACTGTGTTCAGCTCCCCGACATCAGCAAAATGCACGTCAAAACCACATGGAGGTTCTGTCTCACCCCCAGTCGGAGCTACTGTCTTTACGGATGTAAATATCAAACTTTGGAGAAGACCCGAGGGGAATGTGTCCTGGTTGGAGTGGACCCTGCAGGCTCGAGTGTTAAAACAACTGGTCCCTAGCTCGTGACACTGTTTGAGAAGGTTTAGGAAGTGTGGCCTTCCTGGAAGAAGCACGCTACTGGGGGCGGGGCTTTGAGAGTGAAAGCCACACCCACTTCCCATTCCCTCTTTCTGCCTCGAGTTTCTGGTTGCGACATCAGCAGGCAGGCAGGTTCTGTCACTTTTGTCCATGCTTCCCCACCAGGACGGACTCTAGCCCTCTGGAATCAAAAGTCCAAACAAACTGTTTCTTCTATGAGTTGCCTTAATCATCGAGTCTTCTCACCACAACAGAGAAGTCACTCACCGAGAAGGGAACTCTCAGCACTGGTGGCTGAAGCGTGTAAAAGAGTGAGAACACCACGGGAGTCCCTGTGGCTGGTGCTCAAAACTGTAAAAATAGAACCGCTGGCTGATGCAGACACCCACTCCCTGAGAGCGTACCCAAAGAAGCCTAAGGCAGGGCTTTGGAGAGAGTCCTGCATACCTTGGTTTGTTACGGTGCTGGTCACAACAGCCAAGTTGGAGAAAGAACCTGGGTGCTCACCAGGAGTGAATGAATGGTCAAGGAAACATGGTATGTAAATAAAGCCATGACTCAGTTTTGTCACATTGAAACGAGTGAAATTGTCTCATTTGCAGGAGGATAGGTGGAGGCCATGATTAAAAGTTAGATGAAATGAGCCAGACTTAGAAGAATGCTGTCATGCTATCTCTTTTATATGCAGAAACCAGGCTTTTGAAGGTGTGTGTGTGTGTGTGTGTGTGTGTGTGTGTGTGTGTGCCTGTATGTGCCTGTGTGCCTATGTGTGTACATGCGTGTGTGTGCATGTGCAGGTGTGCGCAGGTGTGTGTACCTGTATGTGTGCAGGTGTGAATGTATGCAGGAGTGTGTGTGTATATGCATGTGCTTATGTGTGTGTGTGCCTGTGTGCTTGTGTATGCCTGTGTGTGTACATGCAGGTGTGTGCATGTGAGGTGTGTGCAGGTGTGTGTTCCTGTATGTGTGCATGTGTGAGTGCATGCAGGTGTGGGTGTGTGTGCATGTATGTGTGCATGCATGTGGTTATGTGTGTGCATGTGTGTGCTTGTGTGTGCCTATGTGTGTGCATGCAGGTGTGTATGTGTGTGCATGTGTGTGCACATGCATGTGTGTGCATGTAGGTGTGCCTGTGTGTGTGCATGTATGTGTGTGTGCATGTGTGTGACTGACAAAACACTAACCAAAAGCGATTTGTGAAGGAAAGGATTTATTTGCCTTACATGTTACAGTCTGTTATCAGAGGAAGTCAGGGCAAGAAGTAGAGGCAGGAATCTGGAGGCAGGAACTGATGCAGAGGCCATGGAGGGATGCTGCTGACTGGCTTGCTTCCCACAGCTTGCTCAGCCTGCTTTCTTAGAGAACCCAGAACCACTTACCTGGGGTGGCACCACCCACAGTAGGCTGGACTCCCACATAAACACAAATCAAGACCCAAAAGCCAATCTAATAGAGGCAATTTGTCAACTGAGGTTCCCTCTTCCCGGGTATAAAAAAAGAGTGTGGGGGCAGATGAGCTGAGTTCACCATAACCATGGTGATAACAAATCCATCATTTCATATTTAGACAAAAAACACTCTTGGGAGGTCAAAGAACACTGTGGCCATCAGCCTGACACCAACCAGAGAAGTGATCACCTATGAATGAGGGTAAACAAACCCGACTCTTTTTTTTTTTTTTTTTATACTGTGGACTGAGCTCGGGGCATGTCAAGAACAGGCCCTGTCACTGAGCAATACCCCAAGCCTCACAATTAAACATTCCATTTTGGGCCATCAAGGTGACTCAGTGGGTAAAGGCTTTGCCAACCAAACCCAAAGACCTGAGTCCCTGATCTGACTTCAGGAAATTATCTTCTGACTTCCACACCCTGTGACATAAGCACATGCACGCACACACACACACACACACACACACACACACACACACACACACACACAGAGAGAAAACTGAAAGAAAATGGACCATATAATACTATAATAAATAAATGAAAAAACATAATTCTTTATAGATTAAATTAAAGCCATCGCTCAAAATGTTGACATAAAACACCCTGTTAAACATAAATGGTACTTATTTTCGAAAGTATATGGAAACAAAATTAGACGTTAATAAGGTAAAAGGGAGCTGTCTCCAGCCACTTGTCATCCAGGCTATGGCTGTGGTTAAAGAAGCAGATTGGCTGGGCTTCAAATGCTTATTGACTGTGTACAACACTTACTTTTGCCTCTTAAAAAAAAGTTTACTATGTAAGAAACATTTTTCCCTATTGAAAGGACTCAGGAAGTCAAGGGCTCATATTCCTGAGCCTTCCCCTTCTCTTTTACACCGGTTATCCAACTGGGTCAGATTGTGAAGTTGAAGCCCACACCAGTGAGATGAGGTGCAGTCCCCACTTGCATCAGGGATAACAAAAAGAGGTCATCTTGGCTGAGCAAGCTGGCTATCCTGGCTTAGGTTCTGGTGTAGTCTCTTTGTAAAAAGAAGTTACCTTGCTGTTTTCCAGTCACCTCGTGTGTCCCTTTGTGTGATACCGAGAGCTCCCTTCCCCGCCACTATGACTGAAAGACTACAGCAATTAGGAATAGTCCAGGGGTCAGATTTAGGTATGTCACCTAAACCTCAGACCATAGGGAACAGACACAAACATTTGGGGCGTGTGTGCACACTGGACTGTGTCTGTTGTCTGTTTGAAGCTCTGTAATTTGCTGGATGGCAGAGCAGTTAGGAGCAACAGCAATATGAATGTCTGTGTCAGGAGTTTGGACATGGGGAAAATGGTGGACACGTAGGTGTGCTTTGTCCTGCTAGGCAACACAGAACAGGATAGAGAGACAGAAGTCCTTGCTCCTCCACACAGTGAGGCGGGAGTTGGTGACTTGTTCCCATCTGTGATCCCATCACATGGGAGTGCTGGACTCCAAGAATATCCCTGGTCTGCCTGTTTCTACTTATTTCTACAATGACCAAAAATGTCAAGATTTATTTGAAGGGTGTGTTTTTCGGTATGAATGGTTGCTATTACAGAAGCCAGAAGGGAGTCTGGAGCACAAGGATCCTTTAAAAGAAGCAAAAGGGACAGAAAAACTTACCTCCCAACGAACAGAGATATAGAAATCGGCCAGATTTTTAAAACCGAACGAAACAGAAATAAAATATACAAGGAAGATTCTGAAATAGACCCACCCGAGTGCAGTGAACTGATTTTTGGCAAAGAACAGAGGTAACCGGAGAGAGTGGCACCAGCTGCACATGTCACACGTCACAGGGACGAATCAAGATGCCCAGAACTTCTGCCTTTCACAAAACCAACCCAAAACGATGACGCTCTTTTGTGCTACTTGGGTTTTTTGTCAGCTGGACTCGAGCTCTGGTGTGCTAGGAAGAAGGGATCTCAAACAAGAAAGGCTTCCATTAGATTGCCCGTATGTAGGTCTACGGATTTAATGTTTTCTTGACTGATAATCAATCTGGGGCCCAGCCCACTGTGTAGGTGTCACCCATAGGCAGATGGTCTTTGGTTGTGTAAGAAAGCAGGCTGAGCAAGCCACTGGGAGCAAGCCAGTCTGCAGCCTTCCTCCGTGGCCTCTGCTTCAGTTCCTGCCTTAAGTTCCCTCAGTGAAGAGCCGTGGTCTGGTACCCTTTCCTCTCCCATCTGCTTCAGGTCTTGGTGTTTATCACAGAAATAGAAAATCAACCAAGATGACCTTAATGCAAAAATCTAAAGTTATAAACTTGTAGAGTGTTTTAGATACAAAGTAAAGTGGGGGTGGGGCTGGTGAGGTTCCTCTCACCCTGAGGAGCTGTGGCAGTTCCTGTTCGTTGGGGCCTAGGATGGGGAGTCGGTCAGAAACACAGATAACATAGGAAGTTGGGGCCACATTGGACACCAAGCTTTCACTGTGGGAGCGGATGCTGTCTCCAGGCAACAATGTAGCAACTGAATTGGATTAGCCTGTGCAGAATGGCCTACTTGCTCATCATAAAGAGGAGTCCCTACCTCTTTTAGGGTCTCAGAGTCTCCGGTGATACTGGGACATAACCACAGAGGGGAACTGGATAGGTTCCCCACACCCCAGCACAGAAAGATAAAATAACCAGAAAGGAACATGAAGCTGCCATACCAGGTGATATGAAACCCAAAAGGAGATCCAAGCCAACCACTGGAAAAGCAAACTGAAGAGTCTCTGTGTACGAAAGCAGCATTTGAAGAAAAAAAGAAACCTACATTATGAATTGAAGAGCTATCCAGGAGAAATGCCAGGCCCCCACTAAAGCAGACTCGGATGAAACAAAGATATAAATGTCTCAGAACTTACAACAGAAGAGCTCATTGTCTCCACGGTCCTACCTCACACAAGACTAGAACCTGAAAAGGAAGATTTGCTTAGGAAACTGGTAAATTGCTTACAGACACAAAAGGCAAATGTCAAGGAGCGGGTATTTTTGAAAAGTCGCAAAGGAAGCAAGAGCAGAAGAGAGAGGGAGGGGAGGGGAGAGGAGATGGGTGAGGGAGGGGAAAGGAAGGGGAGGGGAAAGGAGGAGGGGAGGAGGAGGGAGGGGGAGGGGAGGGCAAAAGGGGAAGGGGAGGAGAGATGGAAGGGGAGGTAAAGAATGAGAGGGGGAGGGGAAAGGGAGTGGAAGTGGGAGGGGAAAGGCAGTGGGAGGGGGAGGAGATGGGAGAGGGAGGAAGAAGGGGAGGAGAGGAGAGAGGAGAGGAAGGGGAAGGGAGAGGAAGGATGGGACTGATATTACAGATAAAAGCTCTTTTCTTACGTGGACTGAAATAGTAAGTTCTCAATCAACTTCCCAGAGAATCAAGCAAAGCTAGGATATAGTAGGTCAGAGGCACAGCGGTGGGACAAGGGTGATTCTTCAATGTCTGAACAATCTCAGCTTCACTGGCCGTCCTGCAGGAAGCACTTCCCGTTTTCAGACGGGGCACAGTTAAAAACCTGTTCCCTCAGGGACACCAAGCGCAGCGTGGACCGGCCATCCTCCGCGGAGGTCACCGGCCATGGAGCATGCGTACTAACTAAACCAGAAACCGAGCAAATGGTTTCAACGCAGACACTCAGGCTGCTCTGCGTCTCCCTCACTAACACACAAGACCACACTGAAACCTTCCTCTATGATGACATGGGGGGGGGTCCCCTGAGGGACTGCTGGGTCACCTTCCGTAGGTGGGAAGACTGAGGCAGGGAAAGAGCCCAGGACCTGCTCAAGGAAATGAAAATGAACAGCTGGGAACGCTGGGAGAGAAAGTGATGGACACGGAATCCCAGTCAGTGTGAAGGTGCGTGTGGCCAAACCAGCACCACAGAGGTTGCTGCCTAAGAACCCAGGAAGAGAGCTGCAGGGGCTGCAGAATACTGTGAGGCCACTAAGGGGGTAGAACCTTCACCTATACAAATGGCACCTCCGAGCCGGGCAGTGGTGGCGCACGCCTTTAACTCCAGCACTTGGGAGGCAGAGGCAGGTGGATTTCTGAGTTCGAGGCCAGCCTGGTGGTCTACAGAGTGAGTTCCAGGACAGCCAGGGCTACACAGAGAAACCCTGTCTCGAAAAATCCCCCCCCCCCCCAAAATGGCACCTTCGTAGGGTCCAAACCCAGGTCACATGTATGCAATTCTGATCAAACTTGACTTTAAATCAATGAAACACGTTTTTTAAACAGAGGAAAAGAACAGTATTGTACCGGTCCATCTGGGCGCTGTAGCAGTGTGCTGTGACCGTGGACTGTGTTCCCTCCTCCGGCTTGCAACCCAGTGACTTCCGGGTCCAGGTAAAAGTGCCGGTGCAGTCAGCGTCTGGTAGGGCGTACCTTCAAACTGTGTCCTCACGCACGCTCCAAACCCAGGCAATTCTCAAAAGCCCGCCTCCTAACACTGCCAATCAAAGGATGAGGACTTCACCCTCATTTGGGGTGGAGGAGACGCAGACATACAGACCACAGCACCAGTTGGCCTGCAGGTCACTGAGCCCCTTGTCAATCCTAGACCAACTCTGGTTCTTGCCTGGACCCCTCCCTCTCAGTTGGCATAAGGGAGCCTGTACCTCCATGTTCTATGTTTATTAGGTTTCTATCTTATCTTTCCTCCACAGAGCCAAAGGCATTGCTCCAATCACCCCGAGGCGTCATGATTGGGGGCAGGCAAGACTAAGCTCTGACCTGTGTTTTCCTGACCTCCCCATTGAGAGGTTATTTTTTCTCTCTTGCTGACAGCAGCTGAACAGAGAAGCATCCTCTTCCCTTCCTGAAGCTATTTTCAAACAAGCGAACAAAGTCTACGAAACACTTGAAATCCGCTCTGACTTTGAACAGCCGGCTACACAGTCTGGTACGGCAACACAGTCACACTCGATGCTGCGAGTACCCTGGAAGGATAAGCCTTCCTCAGCCGCAGACAGAGCGCTGGCTTGAAGGAGGGGAGGGGAGTTCTGCCAAGTTGGCTCCATCCAGCAAGGATTAGCTTTTGATGAGAAAGATGATCTGTCTTGATTCCCAGACACCTTCTGGAATGACATTAAAATTCCACGAGATCTGGGGACCATCCTGGGAAGGGCTGCAATGCATTATTCGTGGGCATGAAGTTTCCATAATGATATATTCGCATGTTAAAATCCCGGAGGCTTGGAGGGAAATTCATGCAATTACAGTGGAAACAGCCTGCTGGTTTGTACTGAGAGCACAGCTGTCAGGTACAAGGGAACATTTCAAAACATCTCCTTCAACACCTGTGTTTATTTTTTTAACGCATATATATGTTTTCACTCGGGATTGAGGGAGCGAAGGAAAACATGTCAGATTCGGGGAACTTGGAGGGAATTCGAATCAGCTCCTGACAGTTGCCCACCACCCCAGACACCGACACAAACACCAATTACAGACCAATTATCTATCAGACCAAAAACTAATGGTGAACAAAGCAAAGCAGCAACGCTAAAAACTTAAGAGGCATGCGCACCGGAACGCCGCCCATCAGGGAGGCATGCGCACTGGAAGGCCGCAGTCGATCCGGAGAAGTCAAAGATAAGACTTGTCTTTCTGCTGACCCACACTGATTCAAGGACAAGAGGACACAGGGGCATGTGGGCCCTTCCGAGCACTTGGTTCAACAGGGCAGCTACAATCGTCCCCACTCTCCGGGCAGCAGCTATTTCTGGCATCCGCAGACTGGTGAGTTGGCCGCAGCTATGAGCAGGAGACTGGCTGCCCCTGTATGTTCACTCCACCCTGCTCACTCGCCTCAGGTGCTCCTTTCTAATTGGCATTAACTGGGGAGATCTGTCCTCAGAGCCCTTCGACCAACCGGAAAGGTACTAAGGACTAGACAGAGCCTCCCCGCACTCTGCCCCTGAAGGCGAGCCCCAAACCCTGGTTGACTATGGCTGCATCTGTACCTCCAAGCGGAGGGTGGGGGGCCATGGAAATGGAGTCTGGCTGCCGCAGGGGGTTGCCTATGTCCTTTATTCTGTCTTAACTCAGGCTCCTTACAAAGCTGGGTTTGAATTGTGGGGGCTAGGACTTGGGTTCGAGTCCTGACCTTGCCATGAACTTTTCTTCATCTATTAAAAAATAATAATAATAATAATAATAATAATAATAATAATAATAAAGTTGTTTTAAAAACCTGATTGTGTGACCTACATTCATTCCTGGGCTTTAAAGATAATTTCAGGCTGTACAGCTCGGTTGGTAGAGTGTTTGTCTGGAATGCCCAAAGCTGTGGTTCCATCCCCAGTACCATGTAAACTGGACAAAGAGGTGCATGCCTGTAACCCAGCCTTCTAGAGGTGGACAGCAGAGGGTCAGAATTCAAGGCCTTCCTCAGCTACACAGCAGTTCCAGCCAGCCTGAGAGACGAGAAACCTTGACTAAATATCATTCAACAATAAAACGTACTTTCATGCATGACTTATTCACAAGAGTTCATGTAACATATAAGTACTCATGAAAGTTGCATGTGTGTGTGTTTGTGTCATTATATGTATGCACATGTGAGGGCCCAAGGCGGACATCAAGTGTCCTGCCTAGGCCCCTCTATCTTGCCTTTTGAGATACAGTTTACCTGGACCTGAAATTCACCATTTTGCCTGGCTGTCCAGTAAGACCCTGGGGTCCCCTGAGATCCCCACCTCAACAATGGGGTCATGCGTTTGAATCACCACACTTAGATTTTGGGTAGGTCCTGGAGATTCAAACTCAGACGTTCACAGCAATCACTTTTATCCACTGGGCTGTCTTCCCAACCCCTTTGCACAGTTTTGAAATCTCACGTAAACAGGGTAGATTCTGTTTCGCTATAGCTTGGTTCTGTTGTTGAACATCCAGTTTGGTTTTTTTAAGACTTCCTTTGAAATAGTTATAAATGCACACGGCTGTTCCAAGATTGACACAGTACTCTAGCTGGGTTTCTCTGCATTCACCACAGCTTACTATTTCCACCCTGTGGTGGTTTGAGAGGCCTAGGAAGCGCACTATTAGGAGGTGTGGCCTTGTGGGAGGAGGTGTGGCCTTGTGGGAGGAGGTGTGGCCTCGTAGAGGAGGTGTGGCCTTGTAGAGGAGGTGTGGCCTTGTTGGTGGAAGTGCGTCATTGTAGGGGTGGGCTTGAGACCCTCCTAGCAGCCAGAGGGTAGTCTCCTTCGAAAAAACTTTAGAACTCTCTGCTCCTCCAGTGCCATGCCTGCGTGCCCGGATGCTACCGAGCTTCCCATCATGATAATAACAGACTAAAAGACTAAACCTCTGAACCTGTAAGCCAGCCCCAAGTAAATGCTGTTCTTCTAAGAATTGCCTTGGTCATCGTGTCTGTTCACAGCAAAATAACTAAGACATGCCCACAAGCATCTGTTTTGTTTTCTCTGACTGTTCGAGGGCAAGCTGCCTCTCTCAGCACCTTAGCCTTTTCTATATGTCGCTCTTCGGGGTTTCTCCTAGGCAAGACAACATGCAGGTCCACACAGCTGTGGTTGTTCTGGAGTTGATCTCGGAGCCATGTGATATTTCCAACTCACTCAGTTGCCCTGGAGACAGTCTCGGTGGCAGGTTCCCTAGCGACCTCATCCAGTTCAGGGCTGCATGTCTCCTCTGTCTCTGCTGATGTAACAGCTCCTGGGTCTCTGTTTATACAGCACCTGTTTCCTGGAGGAAGGTGGAATGACGGCTTTCTAAGGTGTCCTAGTGTAGATGGCTCTGTGCTCAGAACCTCCAGAGAAGCTTCTATTCGTCCACCTAGCTCTCTCCTTGTGAATCCAGCTCAGATCACCTGCCAGCTTGACTGTGTGACTTCTGTGTAGAAAAACAGAGGCACCTACTACCCCCAAATCAGCACCACCTATGACTTCCCCAACCAATTTCTCCATGACTGTTACAAACATCGGCTCAACTCTGTGCATATTCGGTTAGAATTTTACTGCAATTAAAATGTCCATAATCCCAAATTCCAAAACTCAAAATATTTCAGATGGTCAAATTATGTTATAACCAACACAAAATCACAAGTGGAAATTGTCTAACCTGACCTTGTGGGACAGACTACAAACAAAATACATACACACTACAAATGCTATGTTAAATTACCATCAGACTACATACAAAAGGTATATAAAATATAACTTCACTTTTAGGCTTGGATCCATGCCTGAGATACAGATTTAGGTATATGCAAATATTCTGAACCAAAATGAGTAACAGTTCTGGTCACAAGTTCTTCAGTCCCTCAGCCTGTGGGAGGAAGACACGTCCCTATACTTCCATAACCCTTGACTGGCCTGCCTCTCCTCTCCTCTTCTCTCTCTCTCTCTCTCTCTCTCTCTAAGATTTTACTTACTTCTATTTTATGTGTATGAGTGTTTGCCTATCTATATGTTTATCCACCATGTGAATACAGTACCCAAGGAGGCCAGAAGAGGGCATCAAATCCCTTTGAAACTAAAGTCATGTTGGGCCCTGATAACTAAGGTCAAAGTCTACTGTTGTCCGTTAGCCTTCTGAGCCCTGTGCAAAATGGTGGACTCCCTTTACCAGCAGGGCTTCTCCTTCTCTGATCTTTTCTGTGGAACCCAAAACCCCTACACCCTCTACCTGTCCAGCAAGCACCTGAGAGTCCCAGAATGCCTCTCCAAACAAATGAGGGATTCATAGAACTTCAAACCCTAGCCAATGATTTTCATCTACTCTGAAAACTCCTTCCTACTCTCCAAGGTCCATATACACCCTGGTTCACCCCAATAATGTGTATGCGTACAAACGCACCCTGAATAAAGAAATGTGCACAAGCTAAGGTTGTCTCAGAGAGCTGTTTCATTGGAGATGGTCAGAAAATGCCTTGGCCCAAAAGAGCTGTAACACCAAGATCCTCAGAGAAGCCCTTCCCCTCACCATCCTGTCCCTGGCACTCATTCCCAGTCTGACCAGGGTCCAGCCAAACTCCACCTGTTCTGGACTCTGCTTCATCCTTCCAGCCCATGTGCAGCAGCATCCAATACCCTGAGACGGAAGAAGTGGAGAACTCAGAACCACAGAGTTATCAGTGATGTAAACCACAATGTGGGCGCTGGGACTCAAACTCAGGTTCTCTGCAAGAGCATCTGGTGCTCTTAAGCCTGAGCCATCTCTCCAGCCCCGTAGGTCCTCTGGAGAACACAGGTTGAGCAAGGCACCTACATGCCTGCATTACACGTGGACCAGATCCCTCTGCTTCTTTTCACCACCAAGACTTCTCTACATACTTGGGAGAAGGGGCCAAAATCAAAGCGCCATGGAAGGTGGCTCCCTGCTTTCACGGCTGATGGAATTGAAAGAGACCTAGTAGACCTGATAACTACCCTCTGTTCACATGGGAAAGGGGGCTACATCTTCGATGGCTGGTAGGACAGTGCTGGAGTGACAACTCTGACTGATGAGTGGTAGTAACATTAGCTGGTCTCTGCATAGCCTTGGGCAAACTACTTACCCTCCCTTTAAAAGTACATATACCTTTAAGTTTTGATTTGAGTATGTATTAGAGGTTGAGTGTGTTCCCTCTGTGCCCCTCCCCCCGTTCACCCCCTCTCGTCCCCCTTTCACCTCCCCTTGTCCCACTTCACCTCCCCCTCCTTTCACCTCCCCCTCCACCGTTCACCATCCCTCCCCCATTCACCACCTCCCCCTGTTCACTTTCCCCCTCCACCTCCCCTCACCCCAATTCACCTCCCCACTTCACTCCTCCCTCCCCCTTCACCTCCCCTCCCTCCCCCCACTCACCCCTCCCCCACTCTGACATCTCAGCCTCCCAGACAGATCTACCTCCTCTTGCTGTTATAACCACTATGGGGGCGTTCTCTAACCCCAGATATGTCCAGCAGGAGCCCCACCGTGCGCTTCCAGTGTGCCCTGACCACACTCTGACACACATTATTCTAGTTTCATTTTGTTGCTGTGACAAAACTCCTCAACAAGCAGCCTAGAGAGAGAGGCTCTATCTGGCATATGGAGCTTTGATTTTGGCCCCTTCTCCCAAGTATGTAGAGAAGTCTTGGTGGTAAAAAGAAGCAGAGGGATCTGGTCCACGTGTAATGCAGGCATGTAGGTGCCTTGCTCAACCTCTTCCAGGCATCACTCTATCATTAAGGGAAGCCAGGGCTGGAGCTCAGGACAGGGACTGTGAAGGAACACTGCTTCCTGGCTCCCCAGCTCTGGCTTAGCTACTGTCCTGCAGCCCAGGACCACCTGCCTAGGAACAGCGGCACCTCAAGTGGGAACTTCCGGTTCCTTTGGAAAGTCGGTTATGTCACACGATGTTTTGTTGGGGCACACAGGTGAAAGGATGTCTCCCTAAAGCAGACACAGGAAGGACACACGATGTTAAGAAGGAATATAACTATAACCCAACAGACAGCGGGTGGTGCTGGATGGTATTGGTAAGACTTACATTGTTCATTGATCATCCTTTGTCATGACTCCATAGAGGAAAAATGCCCCGAAAAACTTCTGGTGGTGTTCTGCTGGCTTCTTGACAGTTTCTGGGTGTGTCAGCTGATACAGACTCACGTGGAGTCTTGCTGAGGCATGAGACCCATGGGAGGACACGTGATGTTTGGACGGAGGGTAGATAGGACCCAATGGACCGTGATGGCAGAACTGCGTAGCTAGCTTTGCTACACTTCCTGGTCTTGGATCTCCGTCTTTGCCGATCTTTACTTCCTTGAGAGAGGCACGGCAGGGAACTTCTCCTGGCGTCCCAGCCGGTCCTGGTCACTCTTGCTGACTTGTGCTGACTCAGCAGAGGCCTGGCTGTTTCTGCTGGGCTGTGCCACCATTGCTGGTTCACGTTTGCTGTCCTGACACTACTGGACTGACTGCTGATATCCTGACAACACAGATTGAACTTGCTCTAAAGAACTATTTCTAGCCGGGCAGTGGTGGCACATGCCATTAATCCCAGCACTTGGGAGGCAGAGGCAGGCGGATTTCTGAGTTCGGGCCAGCCTGGTCTACGGAGTGAGTTCCAGGACAGCCAGGGCTACACAGAGAAACCCTGTCTCGAAAAACCAAAAAAAAAAAAAAAAAAAAAAAAAAACAACGACAAAAAAAAAAAAAAAAAAAAAAGAGCTATTTCTAAACATTTCCACTTCCCCCATATCGTAATAATCTTTCTTTTCCACTACTTCTGGTGGGTAGTGGATTGTGAAGGGAGGTTTGGGCATTTAAGAACCCTTATTAAAAATAGGTTTAGAGGGCTGGACAGATGGCTCAGCGGTTAAGAGCACTGACTGCTCTTCCAGAGGTCCTGAGTTCAATTCCCAGTAACCACATAGTAGCTCACAATCATCTGTAGTGGGATCTTATGCCCTCTTCTGGTGTATCTGAAGAGAGCTACAGTGTACATATAATCTTTTTTTAAAAAAAAAGGTTTAGAAAAATCTAAGCCAACAGTCACCATGGGCTTCCAGGCTATAGGTCATCATTTGGGGAAGTCAAGACAGAAACCCAAGCAGCCAGTCTCATGAAATCCACAGTGGAAGCAGAGATTCACACACGCAGGTTGTCAGTCACGCCAGACACACGTGCACGCTGAGCCTGCTTGATGCTTTTGCTCAGTTAGCTTTCCTCAATCGCATAGCCCAAGGCCCCATCTAGGGAAGGGTTCCACCCACGTTCAGAATGGTCTTCCCAACTCAGTTGGCAATCGGAATAACCTCCACAGACGTGTCCATAGGCCGGCCTGATTGATAAATCTGTCGATTGAGACTCTCTTCTCAAGTGATTCTAGGTTGGGTCAAATCAACGGCTATAACTAACCAGCTGGATGCTACTGGCTTCTCATCCCATCATCGTAATACACAAACCCTGTGAGGAAGGCTCTCAGTTGCTAAGTGCAGCCCCTCACCTTGGCCAGCCAACTAGCTAGCTCTCCAGTGAGTTGGATGTAGAAAGCTTTGCCTTCAGGAAGATTGTGTCACCAGGTCAGAACCTGGACTTCTCTGGTGCAGTCTATGCAGCTGCCTGTGATGGGGGAGGGACAGGACTTCTGGGTACCCCTGTTCTGCTAAACTTAGAGAGTCTTTTCCTTTTCCTTCCATTTTTTCTTTTAACACTAAAGCCCTCTTTTCCCAGACACAGCTTTCCCCCTTTCTGCTTTATTTTTTCATTCTATAGAATCTCTGCCACTCTAGTTTGCTTTCTCTTGCTGTGATGAACACCATGAGCAACTCGGGGAAGAAAGAGTTTATTTCATAGCTTCCTGTCCATCACTGAGAGCCGTCATGACAAGAGCTCAAGGCAGGAACCGGGAGGTGGAAACTGAAGCAGAGATGGAAAAGGAACATCACTCACTGGCTTGCTGCCCGTTGCTTGCTCAGTCTGCTTTCTGATACACCCAGGACCTCAGCCTAGGGGTGGCACTGCCCACAGTGGGCTGGGCCCTGTCGAATTTATTATTAATTGAGAAAAGGTTCCACAGGCTTGCCTATAGGCTGTTCCGATGAAGGTGTTCGTTCAGTCCAAGTTCCCAAACCCGGTTTATGTCAAGTTGACAGAAAGCTAACCAGCCAAGTGGGAATCTTAAATTTTTTTTTTTTTTTGGTTTTTCGAGACAGGGTTTCTCTGTGTAGCCCTGGCTGTCCTGGAACTGACTCTGTAGACCAGGCTGGCCTCGAACTCAGAAATCCACCTGCCTCTGCCTCCCGAGTGCTGGGATTAAAGGCGTGCACCACCACTGCCCAGCGGGAATCTACAATTTTAATGTAGCCAAATTTATCAATATTTTCCTTTATAGCTGCCATTACTTTTTACATACTCTTTAAGCTGTTCTTTCCTCCTCCGAGGGCATGAGGGTGTTTTTCTCTCGCTGCCTTCTAAAGGTTTCATTGGTTTTCCGATGCATTTGGAGAAATAAATAATTTCCAACGAAAACATTAACAGACGTGACAGAAAACTCCAAGCGAGTGCACATTGGAGAGTTAAATCAACTGTCAGGAGCCTGCCCACCCTCTGAAGGCATCAAGGAGAATGGTTTATAGGCAATTTTAAACAAACCGAGCCAAGCTTTTAGAAAGTAATAATAAAACTACTTCAGAGACTATAAAAGAGAGGGAAATTGCCCAACTCACTGCACAGGAAAAAGAAAACTCAAGAAGGAAGCTGACTAAGTGGGCGGGGCAGAAGATAAAAACCTCGGATCTGTGTAAGAACGAAGATGTAGAAGCCATTCCCACGTATCGGTTAATTAAGTACTGCGTGTGATTTTTGAAAAGGGATTATATTTCATGACACAGAAAAAACGATCCCCGGGGTGTGCGAGTATCTCAACAGCCCAAACGGTTTAATTCATTTAAAGAAGGGACAGTATCCGAACATCTCAGGGCACGTGGATATTTGACCTCGCCATGACAAGGTAAACATATGACAGAGCAAAATAAACTACACCCAATTAGAAAAAAAATGCCAACAAACGGTGACCTGCTTTTGAAGTTTTCGCTAGTACTTTGAGAACTGTGTAAGATCTAATTTGCCCAGATCTATCTCACCCTAACTTACCCACCCATCTTTATATCTTCTTCTAATCCATCAACTCCAATTTGTACACCTGGATGTGAGCCCTTCCACTGTGGCATAGCCAACCCACCAGAGGCTGCGCGCTCCTCTCCGGGCAGTTGTCCATTGCAACAGCTCCTCAGCTAGGGGCGGCACTTCCTGTCTCCCTTAGCTCCTCAGCTAGGGGCGGGACTTCCTGTCTCCCCCCCTCTCCATGTTGGGATCTGGTGCGGCTTCTTTCTGCGCTGGTCTTGTCCATGCTGTAACTACCACTAGGAGTCCAAGCGTGCAGCTGCCCTGCCTCATCCAGAAGACTCTGCTTCCTCGTGTCATCCATGTCCGGCTCATAGTTCCTTCCACCTTCTCTTCCTCAATGGTCCCTGAGCCTTGCAAGAGGGGATCTGCTATCAACATCCCATTATGCTCAACATTCCATAGTTTCTTATTCTCTGCACTTCGATGAGTTGTGGGACTCTATTAATCCCCATCTATCGAAGAAAGAGTCTCATCTGATGAGGACGAGACGTGCAGTGGTTCACAGACATAACACTCGCCATTACAATTATCATCATAGTTTAATGCCATGTCTGTTTAGCAGAATAATGGTAGTATTCTCCCTTAGGTCTTATGATGTGTCTAGCCATAGGCTCTTGGCCCAGTGATGGTGCCAGGTACAAATTTCAACTGTCAAATGGGTCTTAAATCCACTCCTAAGGTGACTGGTTACCTCGGTATCGTTTATGTCACGGTTGCTTCATTAAATGTATTAAATCATAGAGGAAGAAAACAAATACAAACTTCTATGTAGCTTCAGTCTCAAAATCCCCACAATTTCAGGGGGAAAAAAACCAGTTTACAGGTGGTACAGTATTTTATCAAACGTGAAGCATCCCAAAAGATGGGTTTCAAATGCAAAACTAGAAGGCCTGACTGCCAGTAGATTAATCAGACGTAGGCACAGCTATTGGGTAACAGGAGCCGGAAACCTGTTCTCCGCACCCATGGCTATATTTAAAATGTTTTAGGTGATGATCAGATCAGGCAGACAGGTGCTGGTGATGGACACACTGCCATGCCACATGACGTCACAGAATGGTGCGCTGAAAGTGGAGTGTACGGAGATGATCCAGTGGGTGAGGGCCATAGTTAGGGTTTTACTGCTGTGAGCAGACGCCATGACCAAGGCAACTCTCATAAGGACAACATTTCATTGGGGCTGGTTTATAGGTTCGGAGAGGTTCAGTCCATTATCATCAAGGCGGGAACATAGCAGCGTCTAGGCAGGCATGGTGCAGGAGGAGCTGAGAGTTCTACATCTTCATATGAAGAGTGCTAGCAGAAATATTCACTTCCAGGCAGCTAGGACTAGGATATTAAAGCCCACGCCCACAGTGACACACCTACTCCAACAAGGCCACGCCTACTTCAACAAGGCCATACCTACTCCAACAAGGCCATACCTACTCCAAGGCCACACCTACTCCAACAAGGCCACACCTACTCCAAAAAGGCTACGCCTACTTCAATAAGACCACACCTACTCCAACAAGGCCATACCTCCTCCAACAAGGCCACACCTACTCCAACAAGGCCACACCTACTCCAACAAGGCCACACCTACTCCAACAAGGCCACATGCTCTAATAGTGCCACTCCCTGGCCCAAGAGTATACAAACCATCACAGAAGGATAGGACTGAGCTCAGATCCCAGAACCCACTTACCCCAAACCCAGGCTGAGTTTGTCTGCAACCCCAGCACAGTACAGAGATGGGCAAATCTCTGGAGCTCATTGGCCAGGCATCCATCGACTCTAGCCAATGAGTAAGCTCCAGGCTGAGTGAGCAACCCTGGCTAAAAATAAATAAATAAATAAAAATAACGCAGAGAGCGATAGAAGAAGACACCCAACATAAATCTCTAGCATCCACAGACAGGAACAGAACAAAATAAAATAAAACAAAATGAAGACATAAAATAAAATTGTGAAAGTGGCCAATTCTGTGCTGTATGCAATTTGTCACAATTTAAATAACTTTTTAATCATCATCCATTATTATTATATTATTATTATTATTATTATTATTATTCTTCAGCAAGCACCCACAGGAGGCCATTACAGCTGAGGGAATTGAGAGATTGCAAAAGCAACTTTCAACCCCGACTTTTATGGCTGCCCAAATTAGGTGAGCAGCCTAAGGATTCACATCTCTTGTTTCTAGAGTCTTTTCCTAGGAGGAAGCTTTCCTGGGACCAGGATGTCTACAACTATGTCTGACATGACAGCCCGCTGCTGGGGGTTTCCCTCCTGCTGGAGACCAGGCAGTGCCCAGTGCTCTTTAGCAGATGTCAGCTCCACTCTTGGCATCTCTAAGGGAGTTCAGCTTTTTCTAGAATTACTGCAACTGTGAGGTATAACCAAGGGGAGTTTGGTAGATAAAGGTAACAGGTCACCAACGGTGGCCCAAAGGGAGGCTATGAGGAAGGAGGGCCCCATGGAGAGAAGCTGGGCCTCATAGAGAGCTTGCAGAGAATTAAAGTGAGTGGAAAACTTCACAGTGGTAGAGATGGCTCCGTCGGTAAAGCATGAGCAGGCAAGCACGTGGGCCTGAATTCGAGCTCACAGAGCCCGTGTAAGAAGCCAGGTGAGATGATGTGCACCTGAAACCCCACTGGTGGAGAGGTAGAGACACACAGACTGACCTCGGGACTCACTGGTCAGAGAGTTTATGTCAGTCATCAACTCCAGGACGGGGAGAAACCTTGTCTCCAGAAACCAAACCAAGTTGGCATCGACAAAGGACTGACACCCAAGTTGGTTCCTGGCTCCCACGTGACCTGTGTACACATGTGCTCTCTCGTGTTCTCTCTCTCTCTCTCTCTCTCTCTCTCTCTCTCTCTCTCTCTCTCTCTGTCTGTCTCTCTCTCTCTCTCTCTCTCACACACACACACACACACACACACACACACACACACACACGAAACAAAGAAGTGGAAGCAGCTGCTCAACAAACCTCAGCAGCTCTGGTTGTCTGTGGGGCAGGACCACAGCACAGCATGAAAGGGCAGCTTCCATGGCTGTCACTGCAGCTCACTGATGCATGAGGGTCCTGGTTGGAGAGCTAGCTTCTGCCATGGGCAGAGGCTCTATACTGACCACTCTTCAGGTCGTCGCCCACAGTGCCTCCGTTTTGAGCTTCAGCCTCTGAACTGCACTGTGCACTTAACACAACTGTCCACAGGACCTGGCCTCCAAGGTGGACACAGACCTACAGCACTGCAGGTCTGACTGACAGCTCTAGTCATTAGGATTTCAAGCAAGCTTCCCCACGTGTAGTGAGGACAGCTGGACTGGTCTCCGCTACACCACTCTCTATCTCCCAAGGTCACGCTCATCATTTCATTCTAGACAAAAGAGACTGTAACCAGTCAAGCTTCTCACTAGGCAATCCTTGGTGGTGTCATTCTGCCACTGGGGACCTGTACCTGCCACTGTCTACCCTACCAACAGTGCTATATGCTCCCACATACTGCTGGGCATGGGAGAGGGCTTCCTCTCTTTAATTAAAAGATGCTAACCTTGCGAGTTGGAGTTAATAAACACAGTCATCTCAAGGTGTGTGTGTCATGAAAGTGTCCAGGACTGTCAACTTGACACATCCTTGTGACATACGCTTGCAACCAGAAGCTAGAGGAGTGATTAAAAGAGTACCAGGATTCAAGGCAGAGCTCCTGGTCATTCCTGATCACCTGCAGGACACTGGCAGCTGCTACGGCTTTGCAAAAGTTCTGATGGGTAGAACCGTGGTTCCCTGGCATCCTCCCGGGGTCCTCCACGGTTGCTGCTCATCTTCATTCATTAACTTCCAACCTCAAGGCCAGGCTGGCACAAAATTCTCAACGGATGTCCTTCTCATCGCTATCTGTGGGGCAGAGACAGAAAATGTCGCAGCAACAGAAGCCCAGGCGGGGCACTCTGCAAATGAATCTCAGAGTGAAATCATTCTTGGGGGGGACTTTCTAGGGGGGTTCCCATCAGACGTTTGGACGGTGGTTATTAAAACCAAATTCTGCACATTTGGGGGCTTCTTATATCATTCATTCCAAGACAGAAGGAGTTCGGATTACTCTCATTCCAGGTTCAAATCTGACCCTGGGCCCAAGGAGTAATGCAAGTTTGAGTGATTTTTTTAAGGATTAAATATAGCTCTCTTCAACCAAAGTAATGACAGTTAGCTCAGGTACAGTCATACATCATTCATGATGGGCTCACGGTCTGAGTAACGACTCTAGGTAGGGACACCAGTGTCCTTACACAGACAGCAACATCAGTGTTTGAACGTCATTCTGCTCTAATACCTGTGTGTGAACAGAGAAGCACACACATCAGCCTGCCAGGGAGTCATTTCAACTCTATCCTGCGGCTCGTTTAGCCTCTTGCATCAGCAAATTGGAGATGTCACCACCATGTACAATGTGCCATCATACAAGCTTTTTTCTGATCCCTGGATGGGCTGCTTCTGTTTCCGGCGCTGTGCAGCCTCCCTCTGGTTGCAGCCTCTTATCTCCCTCTGAGAAGACCCCTGGGATGGGATCCAGCCATAGGTCATGAAGGACCATATATTCCCAGCACAACGTCCGTGAAAATTCTCATGTCCCCATTTGGGGATTAGGACAAGGATGAATGTGTGAGCGAGAGCATTATTCCCTGTCACTGAAAGTCAAGCGACATCTCTCCCTGGTGAGATAAGCAGAAAATGTCACTTTTTATAACATTTCCCCAGACTCTTTAGATTTGCCTCTTCAAGAAAACTGTATGAATTCATGCATCTGTCTTCCCAGACTGGGCTGTCTCCAAACATGGCCCTGCAAAGTTTAGGGCCTGAAAAATGGAGCAGCAGTTAAGAAAAGCATACCACTCATACAAAAGACTCAAGTTTAGTTCCCAGCACCCATTCCACACTGGATGGCTCATAATCTATATCTCCAGCTCCATGGGATTTGACATACTTGTCTGATCTCTGTAAGCACCTTCACTCATGTGGCACAGACCATATATACATACACACATACATACACATACATACATACACACACACATACACACACATACATACACAAACATACATACACACACACATACATACATGCATACACACATATATACATACACACAGACATACATGCATATACACACAGGCACATACATACACACATACATACATAACACACATACTTACATAACACATACATATATAACACACACATACATACATATACACATACACACATAGATACATAACACACATACATACTTAACACACATACATACATATACACACACATACATATACACACACATACATGCATGCATATACACATACACACAGACATATACACAGACATATATGCATATACACATAGGCACATACATACACACACATACATATAAACATAACACACACATACATATGTATACATACATATACACACATACATACATACATATATACATGCATATATATATACACACATGCATACATATACACACATGCATACATGCATACATACATACATATACACATACATTAAAAAAATAAAACAAGGGACTAGAGAGATCACTCCCAGGTTAAAAACATTTGTTGCTTTGGCAGAGAACCTGGGTTCAGTTCCCAGCACCTACATGGCGGCTCACAATCACCTATAACTCCAGTTCCAGGGGATCTGACACCCTTTTCTGATCTCCAGGGACACCAGGCACACATGCAGTCCGCAAACATATGTGCAGACAAATGCTAAAACATATAAAAAACTTTTAAGCTGAAAACTGATAATAAATTAAGTAATCTTTTTTTCTTAAGTTTATTTCTTACCCATGAGAGGTTGGTTGCAGCCCCCAGGCTGTGTGTCCTTTCCTCCTGAGCTGCTGGCATTTAGCTACTGTCTTTCAGGGATTGGTTTAGCTGGTGGGACTGGCTCCATCAGAAGGTGACTCTCAGAGCCTCACAACTGGGTGGGAGATGGAGGAGCCCAGGGCAAAGATGTTCATACACTGTCAACCTGATTTTCAGTCATTCCATTGTTAAGTGGATGAGGACGCTTCAGAGAAAGGACTGGAGACCCTCTTCTCTCTCATTGACTCTAGATACTGTTCAGGTCAATACTCTCTCCACATCTCCTTGTCAAAGACGTGATTGGCAGCAGCGCCTGTCTCTGGCCTGAGCTGGCATGGCTCAAGTCTTCCACAAGTTTGGTGGTGGTTCCTAGCAGTGGCGGAATCACAGCTTGCTGTCCTCTTCTTCATGGCAGTGGACGGTTCCTGAAAGCCCCAGACTCAGTCTACATGGGTGATGGCAATGAATATGAGAGCCTTGCCATGGAAGCTTTCAGTACCACCATAGCACTGGGATGGGCACTTCTCACAGAGAGGGAACGGATTCTCATCGGGTTTGTCATGCCTCTCCGACCGTGCCTGTAACAGAGGCTTCCTTGGAACTGGAGCATGGAGGGCGGGGGAGGATTAGACGAGCTGAGGGCACATGGGGCAGCCATGGCCCTAATCCAAGGCAAATAGCATCCTTACAAGAAGACACATGTTGAGCTTGCCAAGAGGCACTGGGGACAGATTGGAACTGTCTGGCTGTGAGCCAAAGTAGCCGGTTTCCCAGTAAAGTCCCCAGAAGCCGGAAGAGACAGAACAAAGACTGACCTCCTCTGTGTGTTCAGAGGGAGCAAGCCTTGAGCCCCAGACTGTGAAGAGTGAGTTCCCAGTCCTCAAACAGCCAAGGGGTGAGTAGTTAACACAACAGCCCTAGGGATACTACTGACCTGAAGAGAAAAAGGAGACCCAGCAAGGCTGTCCTACTCAGGAGGCAGCCATTTCCTGCCCTGTCCTACCTCCTACAGATTTACATGCATTCAGACAGTAGATGGCTCAGAGAGATAGCGCACCCCTGAAGAAAAGCCTGGACTCGAGTTCGCATCACTTCAAGGTGTCGAGGAACCAGCAATAGTCCCTGAGGCCAACACAGGCAGTGAAAAGGTTCTGGACCCACACAGACCCTGAGGCAACTCACATCCACATACTGTCTAGCTGATGACCCTGGTCTTGACCCCACAGCAGTCTGAGTTCCTTCCCTCCAGGCACAAGGGTGGATAACACCGCAACCAAATCCAGAGCAACGTGGCCACGTGTCAGACACAGCAGCTGAGCAGTCCTGGCACATGAAAACATGGGAGCTACTGCTCCTGATTCTTAGGGATGGATGCTGCTCTCCTGTGCTCTGGGGTTTCCCTGCTAACAAATGAAATAAAAGGCAAAAGCTGCTTTTCAGCCACACGTTAAGTGAACAGGTGGAGTTCACACTTAAGGATCTACGGAACTAGCTGTGCCAGCCTCAGATCCTCAGGTCTGAACCTGGGCACCTGGGCTGCTCTTTCCGCATCTGAGTCAGGTCAGACCACACTTCTCTCTCTGTGCATTGACGAGGTCATTTCCATGGTGGGGCGTGGGAAGGACCATATTGCTCCAGGAGGCTCTGTCGTCACCAGGGGAATGTCAAGTGTGATTTACCTGGATCCAGGGAAGCAGAGCACTGCTTTCACTATGGGAATCTGGTGTGAGAAGGCAGGAACCCAAAGTGCTGTGTCCTGAGCAACAGCGAGGTGACCTCATGCCGGAAGATGGTCTCTGTGGAATTCCTGAGCCCCGCAGAGGGTCATTGTCCCCAGCACAAAGGACAGCCCGCTGGAGCTGAGCCCATGGACCAGCCCCACACTCATCTTCTACCATTTCTAATGTGATGGGTGGACAAATGAAAGCAGATACTTTGAACAGCATTCACCAACAACTGGACTTCCAGAATCACACAAACCTTTTCCCAGACACATGCAAATGGCCACGGTTCACTCACTGCCCAGCGTTCTCGTGTTTTTGAGCACCAAGTTCAGAGAAGTCTTCTTCACACGGTCATTGTGTAATTAGCATGAGGGTCACCCCCATGTCACAGCTTGTTTTTGACTTGACATTTCCAACAGATCAAGAGCAAAACTCAGAAACAGATGGAAAAGGTTAAACCTCTCACCCTGGGGAGCACTGGCCACTAGTGGTGTGTGGACAACCCAGGACAGGTTCTGAGAGCTGTGATCTGTCACAGTGAGCAAATCTTGGCTCTGGGGACAGCCTCGGTCTGTAGACCGAGCCCCCAGCACACAAAGCAGTAGATCTGCAGTGAGTCCTGCCCAGTGAATGCACAGGAGTTACTGGGCATGTCAGCTAAGCCTGAACTCCCAAGAGAGCAAGCATACTGTCTCACAACTAGAAGTTATCCTCTGATCTCCACAGAGGTGCTATGTGACAAACACACACACACACAGATGGATGAACAGATAGATAGATGATATATAGATTGATTGGATTGGTAGATATAAATATATGATAGATAGATAGATGAGAGAGATAGATATATGTTAGATGGTAGAATAATTGACAGATACATAGATTATAGATAAATAATAGATAGATGATAGATAACATGATTGATTGATAGATAGATGATAGAAAGATAGATAGATAGATAGATAGATAGATAGATAGATAGATAGATAGATAGATAGATAAGGGGTCAGTTTGGATTAGGGATCAGCCTGCAGTAGACTTTAACCACCATCCCTAATGGGATCATGTTTGAAGTTTGAAGGATTCATACCTCATCGTGAGACTTGGGCAAGGAAGCCACAATGTGGGTGTCTCAGTTTCTCAGTTAGGGTTTCCATTGCTGTGAGCAGACACCATGACCAAGGCAACTTAAGGACAACATTTAATTGGGGCCGGCTTATAGGTTCAGAGGTTCAGTCCATTATTGTCATGGTAGGAACATGGCCGTATTCAGGCAGGCATGGCGCAGGAGGAGCTGAGGCTTTTACATCTTCGTGTGAGGGCAGCAGCCGGAGACAGGTCTGGATCACACTGACCAGACTTAAGCAAGCGCCTGAGACCTCGAAGCCCCGCCTCCAAAGTCACACACTTCCTGTAACAAGGCCACACCTCCTCCAATAAGGCCACACCTCCTAACAGAGCCATTTCCCACGGGCCAAGCATATTCACACTACCACAGTAGTGTTTTTTAACTCATGACCTACCCTACACAAAGCCCACTGATGTAAGAAACTGCCCCATCTCCCCAGTCATTCCTAGTACCTTGAGCATTCTGAGAATCAACCTGGGCAAACCAAAGATGGGAGACTGGGACCGAATTAGTCAGTTGGTCAAATCCATCCCAAAGTATCACATGGTCATTTAGTGGGGCTGAGATAGGGGTGAGAAGACAGCATACTCTTAAGGTGGCTTTACAGTTCAAGGCCTTGTAAGTACAGGGTCACCACTCACTGAGACCAGACAATGAGAACTTCCTTAAATGTCACACCCCAGGAGTCTCACCGGCCTGGCCTGGGCCCTGGTCACCCAACCATCTGCTCAGTTCTTCCTAAGATTTTCATGGGTCCAGACTGGAACCTCAGTCAAGAGCAAACAAACGCTGGAAGGTAGGAAACAAAAACAGCCCTGCAATATAGGAAGTCTGGAAACATAATTGCTAATGTGGGAGACCCAAGTATTGAGGGAATATTTCATTTCTTTCTAATTTGTTGCAAGCTATTCTCAGCCAAAGAAACATAAAGCTTTTCTTCTCTCATATACGGGCTTTGAGTTAAACCCATCCCTGAAAAGACCGGAGGCAAAGAAGAAAACTATCCAGTGAACAAAAGTTACTTTCCATGCATAATTGGAGGAAATTGAATGTGTCTCATTCTGCAAGCCCTTTATTAAAAAGTTTTCCCCACAGAAACTTCTTGCAAAACAAGTTTTAGAGCGAGCTGGCTTTCTGAGCGCTGAGATGCAGGCTTCCCTAGAGGTCAGCTTAACTTGGCAAAGAAAAATGTTTGTAGACCTGTTATCCTCGCCCCCACCTTGGCTTTATGTAAGGCGGCAACATTGATTTAAGTCAAGAACAATAAAGCTCCCCTTAGTTTCCAGAACCTCACCCTTTTAATCACATGGGGGGAGGTAAGAAGGAAACCCTCTCGGTCGTGTGCGAGAGCAATCAATACAAGATCTGTGGTGCGGATGTGTTGTCCACCGCCAGCCCTAACCGTGACTTAACTGCATTTAAGGCTCTAAGATTTACTGCCAGCTTCTGGGATAGTCATGAAAATCACCCGAGAGTCAGGGTTAGGTGAGGAAGCACACAGTCAGACAGACACACCAGAGAGTCAGGGTGAGGTGAGGAAGCACATAGTCAGGCAACAGCACCTGAGAGTCAGGGTTAGGTGAGGAAGCACACAGTCAGACAGAGTCAGGGTGAGGTGAGAGAACACACAGTCAGACAGACTCATCTGAGAGTTAGAGTTAGATGAGGAAGCACACAGTCATGTGATGCTTCCACTGCACATGCTCTGTAGGACAGCCAAGGACACAGGAAGTCCACAAGGAGTGTCCCAGGAAATCCAACTGTGTCAAGTGAGGCACATGAAATCTCACGCCCAGAGGGCTGTGCTGTGGGAGGGAAGAGATTGAAGCTGCAGTGAGCGGCTGAGGTCACAGACAAACCAGCAGTGGAGCGGTAACCGCTGATCCCAGCAGTGTCCAGTAGCTCGGCTGTGCACCCAGCTCTCAGCTTCCCACCACTGGGACATATAGAAATGTATGACCTCGTCTGACTCATGAGCCGTTTGCAGTTCAGTGGGCAGAGCCATGCACACAGTCCAGACAAAAAGTAGATACCAAGGCTTTGAAAATTCCTCTGAGCTTAAAATACGCAAGATTCTTCTATGGAAACCCTCAAGGCCTTCAGGGGTGGACCTTGGAAATGACTTTCCAGGAAGGGAAAGAAGTCCTATTTATACTACTTCCAAACATCCCGTGTCCTCCACAGGTCTTGCCTCAGCACGTGCGTTTGTCTCAGCTGACATCACTCTGCCAATCAGCCCGAGGCCTCAGAAGAGGCAAGAAACTGCAGCACACCACCAGAAGTTTTTGGTGCATTTCTATGGAGTCCCAACAAACGCAGCTCAACTACGCAATATTAAGGCGGACCAATACATGCGTGTCGTTAGCGAAGAATCCTTCATTGGGTGTCCTTTCGCGTGCTTGCTTTAGCAGAACATCTCTCTCCTGTGTCTGCTTCAGCCAAACATTCCTTCATGAGTCTGCCTCAGCCTTTCACGCCTGTGTCCACTTCAGGAAAACTCCTTCACGCGTTTGCCCCAGCAAAACACCATCAAACACAACTGACTCCATTCACTCACTTGTTCCCACCCTCCCTCCTTCCCTCCCTCCCTCCCTCCCATTCTTTCCACATCTTTCGGCTGGGAAATGCCATTCTGAAATTATCCTGAAATTATCTGCACCAAGGGAATTCACCCACTGCTTTTGAATTCAGTCTACTCGGGCTTTCCTCGGGACACCAGCAGAACAAAGCCAGATTATTTGAAAGAATACAAACTCAAATGGCCTCTAGCCTGGTTTCTGACTCTGCCCTTGATCCCCTCTGAAACTCATTATCCAGGCCTCTGCCCACCACGTTTCTCTCAGCATTCTGGTCTCCCACACTCCCACCAGGATGGCCCATTAAGCTCTGGTTACAGACTTCTTGGGTTTCACCTGCCCACAGCTAGAAGCCCACTCATTCCTTCAACACACCAGTGAAGAGTCGCTAAACCACGGTGAGGGTTATCGCAGAGGGACCTCACTCCTGATCCAGTTTTCTGCTTAGTTACTTTCCACACCGCTATGACAAAATTCCTGGAGAGAAAGAATTTAAGGAAAAAAGGAGATATTGGTCTCAAAGCTAAGGGCGGGGGACGCATGGTAGATAGAGCGAGAGGCAGCTGTCCATGGTCAGAAGGCAGAGAGGGTGGGTGCTGGTGTTCAGTGCATGCTTCCTCTGTATTTAGCCCAGGATCCCAGCGAATGGATGGTGCTGCTTACCATCTTCCCTTCTCTGTAAACCTCTCTGGAAACACCCTCTCAGACACACCAAGAAGTGCATCTCCTGGGTGGTCCCAAACCACGTCAAGAAGGAAGATCAACACCACCGTAATCACGCATACTTACCAAAACACCCTCATAAAATTAATGATGAAGTCACATTTGGAGGCAGAATGAACCCTGATGTGGCCTGAGAGCCTTGGCTAGGATGATACGCTCAGCACTTGTGGCCGATGGAGGCTCTGGAGAGGATGCTGACCACGGATGACATGCTGTGAGGAGAAGGGGGTTATGGGAAATCTTCCTTTTCCTGTGAACCTAAACTGCTGTGTAAAAACAAAGCCTGTTTTCTTAATCTAAAAACGACAGAAAGAGGGCAATGGTTCAATACGCATCTCTCCAAAGAAGTGGAGAGGCCCAGACACTTGTGAGATGTTCAACATCACGGGTCATCAGGGAAGTGAAAACTGATTGAGGACGCAGCTCAGACCCCCACATGGACCTCTGGGAATGGGCACCAGTCTCCAAATTCTAGTCAGCCTGGTGGTGTGTGCGTGTGTATGCCTGTTTATCTGTGTATCTGTGTGTGTCTTTGTCTGTGTCTCTGTGTGTATGTCTGTGTGTGTATGTGTCTGCATATATCTGTGTATGTTTCTGTGTATGTCTGTGTATCTGTGTGTGTGTCTGTCTATGTCTGTGTCTGTCTGTATGTCTGTGTGTTTGTGTGTGTGTGATTGTGTCTATGGTTGTGTATGTATCTGTGTGTGTGTGTGTGTGTCTATGTCTGTGTGTGTCTGTGTGTCTGTGTATCTGTGTGTATGTCTATGTTTGTGTATGTGTGTCTGTGTGTGTGTCTGTATGTGTGCCTGTGTGTGTATCTTTGTGTGTCTGTCTGTGTCTTTATGTCTGTGTTTCTGCATATGTCTGTGTATGTTTCTGTGTGTCTGTGTGTCTGTGTGTGTGGTTGTGTCTATGGTTGTATGTGTGTATATCTATGTGTCTCTGTATATGGTTGTGTCTATGGTTTTGTGTGTTTGTCTGTCTGTCTGTGTCTGTATCCCTGTGTTTCTGTGTGTCTCTCTGTGTGTCTGTGTATCTGTGTGTGAGGTTGTATCTATGGTTTTGGCTGTGTGTGTGTGTGTGTTTCTGTGTGTGTGTATGTCTGTGTATGTTTCTCTGTGTGTTTGTGTCTGTGTGTGAGGTTGTATCTATGGTTTTGGTTGTGTGTATCTGTGTGTCTGTGTATGTGGTTGTGTCTATGGTTCTGTGTGTGTGTGTGAGTGTGTGTGTGTGTGTGTGTGTGTAGGAGGGTCTTGTGCACTGTGCATTCAGATGCTGATTTCTGTGCCCTGAGATCTAGTTATAGTCTGAACACAGGCATTGTCATGAATGTTGAGGAATCTTCTGTATCAAGGTGGCGTTAAGGATGCTCCTCCATTGTCTCTGGCTGTTAACAAAAGGCTGACCAGCCAACATCTGGGAAGAGGAGGGAGGAAGGCTGAACTTCCAATCCCAGCCAGGGGTCCAAAGGAGAAGAGCCAAGGAGAACAAGTTGGCCACCAGGCAGATGAGGGTCCAGGAGAAGGGCCATGACACAGATGGACGAATGAAAAGATGGTCACCATGAGTTTGGGCATGGGGAGGAGCCACCAAGGGTGTTCATCATGAGGACACACTTGGAGCAGAGCAAGCCAAGGCGGGACTCAAGCTGTAAGCAACATGGGCCCGTGGCTGTGGTGTGGATAGCTCACTAGGTTGGAATCCCAGTCATGGTGCTTAAAGCTTGCTGATAAGCTTAGTATGTCTCGATTATTTGAGAGCCACCGGGTTAGAAAAATCTGCCACCATTAAATTTCATCCTGTGTCTGTGTGTTTGTGTGCTTCTTGCTCTCTCTCTCTCTCTCTTTCTCTCTCTCTGTCTCTGTCTCTGTGTGTGTGTGTGTGTGTGTGTGTGTGTGTGTCTGCATATGTATGTGTTGGTGTGTATGGTTGTGTTTATGTGTATGTGTCTGTGTGTGTTTCTATCTGTGTCTGTGTGTCTGTGTGTGTTTGTATGCCTCTTGCTCTGTGTGTGTATGTCTTTCTATCTGTGTGTTTGTGTGTATGTTTCTCTGTGTGTGTCTGTGTGTGTTTATGTGCCTCTTGTTCTCTCTCTCTCACTCTCTGTGTATGTCTTTGTATCTGTGTGTGTGTTTGTGTCTGTGTGTATGTGTCTCTCTGTGTCTGTGTGTGTGTTTGTGTGTATTTGTATGCCTCTTTCTCTCTCTCTCTCTCTCTCTCTCTCTCTCTCTCTCTCTCTCTCGTTATGTCTTTGTGTCTCTCTGTGTATGTGCTTATATGTGTTTGTGTGTGTCTCTCTGTGTATCTGTGTGTGTCTGTGTATGTTTGTGTGTGTGTGTATGTCTGTGTCTGTCTGTCTGTCTGTCTCTCTGTGTGTTTGTGTGTCTGGGTGTATGTTCTCCAGATCCCAAGGGCAGCAGCTGGCACTACAGAATGCAGCACCTGAGACAGTGGATGAAGCTTCCTCAGGTCCAGCAGCCAGATCTAGCCAGTCTTCTGCAGCTTGTGACCTCAGCCAGGGCTGCTACTCCTGGGCTCTGCAGATTATCACAGGCCAAAGTGACCCAGGCCTCCTCCCAGCTCATACTTCCCTGACTCAATGGTGTCATTTGCAGCCTGGGAAGTGGCTGTTGCAGCATCCCTGACAGCAAAGCACAGCTAATTAAAGGCTGGCAGTGTCAAGACATTTGCGATCCAGAGCCGTGCGCGCACACATGGGTTATTTTTGAAAGATTCCATCTCTCGTGACAAATGAAAGCTCCTGCCAGGATACTGAGCAGGCAGCACCACCATGTGCCTTGGAAGCCTTCGAGCCCACACAAGGGCTCCTGTTAGGTTCACAACAGCCTCCCTCTGGCAGTCAGGGCTGGCTCTGGAGCCAGCAAGGTGCAGGCCCAGACAGCATCAGTCCTTCAAGCCAGTCCTGGGAGACCAGCCATCACCTGACATCTTCTGCAGGGGACTCATCAGTACACCTATTACCCTGCAACCCAGGACCTTCCCACTGAAGATATTTCTATTGATTTACTGCCTCTCCAAGAGCTGTGAAATATGAGGACTGAGGAAGAGGGCAGGAGACGGAGGCAGGGCGCCCCTGGCCTCAGGGTCCTGATGGACACTCCCTACAGGGTTTTGATTGCCACAAATGAGAACCCCACAGACATTTTCACATTACCCAGCACCCAGGAAAGGAGCTTGTCACTGGCCACATCTGCCTATTTGGATTAATTTGTATTCAGCAGGTGTCACCTGCAGGAGAATTATGCCAGTTGGACAAGTAGTTTCTGAGGGGCTCAGAATTGATCTCACACTCAGTTTGTCAACAAGATACATTCTTTGATTGGGATTCTTGCTGCCTCCAGCGGGGACTGCAGCACATTCTCAGTGACATTTCTTATTGATCCAGTTGCCTCTGCGCCACCTCGGGCTTGTGTTCCTCCTGCTCAGGATGGTGGATGGAGAAAGGCTTCGGGGTCCCCAAGAGCTGAGGCATGTGGGAATGGAGGATGCGCATCTTGTGGCAGCATCAGTGTTCCTGAAGCCCAGACAGGTCACAGGAGAGGAGCGCCCCTTAGTGTAGAGTGACCGTCCTCCTCCTGATAAAGATTTGTTGGACCCAGAATGTTCTGGGGAGCTTACTCACTCAGCTCCCAGTAGAACCCAGTTTGTTGGGGAGCATTTATGTGTTCATTATCAAAAGAAGGAAGAGATGGCTCCAGAAGAGGGTCCCTCATCACACCAAGGTCTGGGTGTGATGGGGGCCACAGCTAGGTAAGTACTTGACACTAATCCTCCCCGAAGGCAAGGGACACTTCCCTGTACCAACCAAAGGGGGGAGAAAAATCCTCATTTAAAGCTTAATTAAGCCCCAAGGGCTCTTATGAGAGGGGTTCCATGCAACCCAAACTGCCGATGACCTTGAACTTCTGGCCCCTGTCTCTCCAGTGCTGGGATGACAGGCATTAAATGGTGCACTTGATTTCTGTATGCACTGCTGGGATTCAAACTCAGGGCTTTGTGCATGCCCAGCAAGCACTCTGCCAACTGAGCCACAGCCCCAGTCCAGTTAGGTGTTTCAGTGCGTGTTTTAATGAGCCTCTGGTGCACTAAGGTCCAGGTGACGGGGGACAGAATGATCAGATGGTTTGCCCAGATCACATAGCTGGCACATCTGCCTGAGATGGGGAGCCAGGTTGTTTTAACCTTCTTCTTGGCTGGTGCTTGTGGTAACGATGCCCTACACTGCACACTCCTCGGCTCTGGGACAGACACTGATGAATCTGACAGACTGGAGACAGGGTGGAATGGCTCCTTTGCCCTTCAGCTCTCTTGGCTCTGTTCCCCTGTGACTGAGTGACCCCCTTGTCTGGCACAACCTACGTGATGTTCTTTGGGGCTTTCCACGCTGTGGCTGCAGCGCACGCTCTGCCCAGCACCGGTTGCCCTTTCCTAACCTAATGGGTTAAAGTGCTCAGGTGCAGTCTCCCTGAGCTGCTTCCACGGTCCTTTGTGGGACCTTCCACCTGCCATGTGCAAGCAAGCTGGACAGCAGAGGCAGGCAGAGGTGCCAGAGAAACTGGATAGTCACTTCTGCTTTAATAATCCAGCTTTCTGCATCCAGAGGCCCCAGCTTCAGAGTTTCCCCTCAACCTCTAAGAGCCTTGTGGGAAAGGAGAGCTGGGAACTATGAGGGTGGGGTGGTAGTGGAGTCAGAGGCCTGTCAAGTGTGGCTGGAGTTAAGGAGAGGCTCAGTTCACTGATAGTGAGGATACCGCTCAGACAGTGATCACCAGGAGAGCCTGTGGGCCTGTCCCTGGAGAGAGTCTTCAGCCCTGTGGGACACAAGGAGGGGTTACCCTATTTGGGGTAGGACAGGAAGGAGAGTAGATGAGGTGTCTGGGAGCAACAATATTTCCAGACAAAACCTCAAAACCTTCCACCGACACCATCCAGGGGCTACAGGGGCTCTCGTGGAGAAAGTCTCTCCAATACGCCCTGAGTGACTGCACCCCTGTTCTTGGGGTCTGCATGCTGTGATCCATGTAACTTGGGTATCTCACTGTACTTCCTGAGGGTCTCAGGGCTCCCTCTATAAAATGAGCAGGACATGCTGAGCTCCTGAGGGGGTTCAGGAGGCATGCAGCTGATACAGGATAACATGTGCCCCAACAGGGGCAGAAAGGAGCAGTCACCAGCATGCTTACTGTCTCCATAACCACTGGTAGAAACGGAGAGCAACAGGGGCTGCAAGGACGAGCTGCCTTTTTTCCTTTGTTCACAGTGGTTGTTGATTTATGAGACTGGCCGTGCTCTAGGCACTAAGGCCGACACAAGGGAACAGTGGACATGGAAACACCCACATCTCCCATCTGTGTGTGAGGTGAGGAGAGGGGCACAGAACACCTGGACTGAACACCTGGACCGAACACCTGGACTGAACACCTGGACTGAACACCTGGACTGAACACCTGGACTGAACACCTGGACCAAACACATGGACTGAACACCTGGACTGAACACCTGGACTGAACACCTGGACCAAACACATGGACTGAACACCTAGACTGAACACCTGGACCGAACACCTGGACTTGGACTGAATACCTGGATAGGTTGTTGGTTCTCCTAATATTCCCAAGATTCATGCTGGCAGTGGCCACCTTTGGGAGGTGACAGGTGACATGGCTATGCCCTTGTGGGTGGCTCACACATTCTCCACACAGTCTCCTCATCCTTCTGCTGCTCCCCATGCAGTTTCTGTGCTCCAACTGTGATTGACAGCAGGAGCTTCCCCCAGATGTTGTGCTGTGAACTTGAGTTTCCACCTGCAGAACCTTATGGTTAACAATCCTTCCTGTCTGGGTCTCTGTGATTCAGTCCTAAGGGACTGCACTTCAGTCTCATAAGGACTCATAACGGCGGCCCTCGGGGTGAGCTTCATGGTGTGAGGGACGGAACCAAGAATGCTGTTGGGTTTGTCACAGGGAGGGGGACAGGGAAAGGGGTCTGGGGACCACCAGAGGAGAAAGAACAGTGAGGACAACCAGTGGCTGTGTGGTGACAGGCCACAGGGGTCAGGTGACAGCCAGCAGCATGGAAAATAGAAGGGAAACAAAGAGCTGCACGTCGGATAGGAGCAGGTTGGAAACTACAGGTCATAGCCGTGATGGCCCCCGAAAGATGGTGCTACTTGACAACAGAGGGATTACCACCTGCCTCCACTGCAGCCCTGCCATCTCAATCCATGTCTAGGTGCCAGGATTGGGGGTGCTCAGTGGCTCTGCTGAATGTTGACCATGAAGACAGTTCAAGGTCTCTGTCTACATAGCACCTGAGTGACTAAGAACCAAAGATATGACTCAGAGAAACCCATTTTCCATGACCCTACCAAGCCCCAGGTCCACCGACCTGCCAGCACAGCACAGCCAGTGTCCCCTTCCACTCGCAGACACTGGACTCACTGCAGGAGACCTGTGTAAGACTGGCCTATGAGTTTTCCATCATTGAGGGTGGAAAGGTTCATGAGGCCCAGACTGTTCCTGGAGATAAGTAACAGTTGCTAGGGAGAGTAGGAGACATTTTCATCCATGCTCCTAGGCTGCTCATGCACCTGCAGGGGACCCCTCACCCAGACTCATGTAAATAGGTTCAACCCAGAGAGACTTTAGAGAAATCCTGAATACACATTTGTTCATCTCCCCAGGACAAGTTCACACAAGGCTCAGGAACGACCCCCCACCACGTAGGAGAACTCTGGGAGGGAGAAGAACTCGGTGGGCTCTCCCTACTGTAGTCTTCCCCGCTGTAGTAGGGGGCAGCCTCTACTACAGTGGTCAGCTTGGAAGCAAACAGAAGATGAACAAAGACCACGTTGGAAGCTGTTGAAATGCAAGACAATGCCACCATGCCGGGATCTCATCCAAGCCCCAGCACCCAGTACTCATGACCCTCAGTCCAAGTGGCTGCCAAGCACGACTATAGATGTTTAGGACCAAAAAAATACAGTGAGTCTCAAAGTCACTAGCACCCCTGCCAGACATCAGGCCCCAGTCACTCAGTGGGTCTCCAGGTAACGCTATGATCTGTCCCAGGTGCAGCTGCAGCTTGTGGCCCCTCCCACCGCATCTCCCACTGGCAAATGACTAAAAATTGGGTCGAATTATCACGGAATAGGATGTGCCTCGAGAAAAACAAATTAAGTGTAACATTTGTGTGCTGACAAGTTGACCTTTTCATGATTAAAACGAACACTGAAGAATGAGCAGATGAAAGGCAGAGGGGTTAGCGGCAGAGCCGGGGGGTGGGGGTGGGGACCTGCCAGCATCAGGGAAACACCGCTCACCCTGAGGGGAGCCAAAGAGGGGTTCTCAAAGACATGGGGAGCACCCACCAACTGCATTGCAAGCCAAGCTCAGCCACCCTCTGCTCGACGATGGTGGGCCAACAGAGCTGTTTCATCGCTCCACATGGTAACTTGGGCCATCTTAGCCTGCTCGTCCTTGAAGCCACACAAGTGTGCAGCTACTCTATAGCAATGACTCAACAGTGATGTAGACACTCACAGGGAGGCTGGACCCACCAGCTCCTATGCGAGAGCTACCAGGAGTGCCCTCGGCCCCTCTCATTCACAGACTGGAGCATCCCTCTGCTGCCCTGAGAAACATAAACTTTGTTAATGGTTGAACTGTAACCCTCCTAAAATCATGCTAAAGCTCTCCCTCCCTAGTGCCTGCACACGTGACTTGATATGGAGCTGGGTCCTCATGAGGCTGGGCTGCCTGCTGCTCTCAGTACACTAAGGTGAACCCTCATTAGGGAAGGAGGCAGAGATATCCGGGAGAATGTAGATGAGGCTTTATCAGGGATTGGATTGATGTGACCACATGCCAGGAAAACCTGAAACTGTAGGATTCAGAGAGAGAGAGAGAGAGAGAGAGAGAGAGAGAGAGAGAGAGAGAGCGCCTGAGTGCTCATAGGGTGGGGAGGCAGGGTACATGACTCTACCGAACAGGAATGTCAAGCTCCACACTACAGACCTGGAGAGAACAAATTCTTGTCATCTGAAGCTATTTGGTCGCAGAAGTAAAAGCACAGGGTTGGGGTTAGAAGGGCCATGTCACAGGCAGAGCCAAGGTCTGACCTTCTGTGCAAGTCAAAACCATTCTGGAGTGGCTCTTTCTTTTCCCTCTCCCCAACCTGGGAGAGAGTTCAGATTTTGAAAGCCGGGTGTGGGAACAGGAGTTAAGATCACTTGCTGCCCGTATTAGTCAAGATTCTCTAGAGTCACAGAACTTATGGGTAGTCTCTATATAGTAAGGGAATTTGTTGATGACTTACAGTCTGTAGTCCAACTCCCCAACAATGGTCAGCAGTAGCTGTGAATGAAAGTCCAAGAATCTAGCAGTTGCTTAGTCCCACAAGGCACTCAGGTGAAGAAGAGCGAATCTTCCTTCTTCCAATGTCCTTATGGAGGTCTCCAGCAGAAGGTGTGGCCCACATTAAAGGTGTGTACCACCACGCCTGGATCTGGGACTTGCTTTGTCCCAGGCTGACCTTGAACTCAGAGACCTCCTTGCCTCAGTCTCCTGGGATTAAGGGTGTGTACTACTTTGCCTGGGGCTAAGCTTTTCATAGCCACTGTGCCTCAAGATCTCCATGCCAAGATCCAGGTCGGAAACTGTGTCTTCCAGCCTCAAGATCTGGATCACAGGTGAGCCTTCTAATTCTGGATTGTAGTTCATTCCAGATATAGTCAAGGTGACAATCAAGAATAGCCACTACACTGCTCTTCCAGAGGACCAGGATTTGATTCCCAGCACCGACATGCTGGCTCACAATCGTATATTGCCCTGTTCGGGATAACTGACACTATCCTGAATTCCGGGATAACTGACACTATCCTGAATTCCGGGATAACTGACACTATCCTGAATTCCGGGATAACTGACACTATCCTGAATTCCGGGATAACTGACACTATCCTGAATTCCGGGATAACTGACACTATCCTGAATTCCATGAGCACCACACATATGCAGTACACATACATAGATGTGGCCAAAACTCTCATACACATAAAATTGAAATAAAGACATCAGTTTAAAAAAATAAAGTCTGGTGTGATTCTTTCTGCATGTGCCTGCTGAGGCCACCCAGTGGCTTACAGGTATGCTAGACACTCGGGTGGCAGCTGGCATCTGTGGAGTTTGGGTGTCTGACACCCAGGCTCTCGTGACTCATCCACAGAAGCAAACACTCAGCTCTCGGAGTTTTTAGTAATTGTGTGAGAAAACTCGTTATAACAACAGGAGCGCTCACTTGCTGCCTCAGCAGCTCTCCCAAAACCTGAGCAGGCAGAGCTCAGCTGGCCATCCTTTGAGGTCGATAGGCCCAGAAGATTCCGGAAGCCGCATCTGCCCACACTCACAGCCAGTAAGCTGCCAGGTTGGAACCAAAGCCTAGGGCCCTCGACTTTCTTGACCAATAGGGGGAAAAAAACAAACAAACAAAACAACAGGTGGCTAACACCCCACATTCCTAATGGATCTCTGGGGACAGGATGGCATGATGAGAGGGGGGAATGGGGGAAGAGTGGTCCCAAGAGAGGGCAGAGTGCTGAGGTGCTGGGGAGAATGGATGAGTTTCCTCAGCTCTCAGTGGCTCCTCAGCGCCCACCACAGCTGCCAGCCCTCCTGGTGTTGCTTTCTCTAGCTTCAGTCTTTCCTTCCCTCCAGCCACATCCTGCCCCTTGCCCCTCCTCGCTGAATCCCGACTCGCAGAGCCTGCAGGGTGCATCCTTGACATCAGCACTCCCGAGTAGTCACGCCAAGTTTAACACAGAGGCCACAGTGTCATTATCACAGGCTGGCTGATTGAAGGCGGTAATTTGCAGGTACACAGCAGTGAGTCCAACAAAGGAATGAGGGATAGAACAGAAGCATGGTGACCCACTGGGAGCCAAAACAAGAGGCCAGGGAGGTTGAGACCTCAGAAAGGACTCGCTTGGCTGGGACAGAGAAGAGAAAGCCCTGGTGTGATGGTTTGTATTTGCTTGGCCTAGAGAGTGGCACTATTCAGAAGTGTGGCCTTTTTGGAGTAGGTGTGGCCTTGTTGGAGTGGGTGTGGCCTTGTTGGAGTGGGTGTGGCCTTGTTGGAGTGGGTGTGGCCTTGTTGGAGTAGGTGTGTCACTGTGGGTGTGGGCTTTAAGATCCTCATCCTAGCTGCCTAGAAGTCAGTCTTCTCCTAGCAGCCTTCAGATGAAGATGTAGGACTCTCAGCTCCTCCTGCACCATGTCTGCCTGGATGCTGCCATGTTCCCACCTTGATGATAATGGACTGAACCTCTGAACCTGTAAGCCAGCCCCAATTAAATGTTGTCCTGATAAGAGTTGCCTTGGTCATAGTGTCTGGTCACAGCAGTAAAACCCTAACTAAGACAGACCTGCTCAAATCCTGGGGATTATCCTGTGCATCTCCAAAGATAGGATCTTGTGTCTCAGAACAGATTCCTAGGCTGGAATCTTGTGGACTTGGAGGAGGAGGCCGGCTAACTGCTCCGGCCTCCTCTAGGCTGCCTGGAAGCTCCCATTCCTGAACCTGCAAGTGGTGGCTGCCACCAAGCAGGTAACAGGAAATCGTGTGTGTGTGTGTGTGTGTGTGTGTGTGTGTGTGTGTGTGTGTGTGTGTGAAAATGATTCCTCTCTGCCTGTGGTAGTGACAGACTTCAGAGGCAGAGCCTGGGGTGTAGACGAGCCATCTATTAGAAAGGTTATCTCTCTCTTAGTATGCCAGGATGCAATCAGCACGGCATGGGACAGGCAGAGGGAGTGTCCAGGGCTCCCCTGACTAGAGACACACCAAGGAGAGAGCTTCTCCTTCATTCCTGTCCTACAGACTAACTCAGCTTTCACAGTCTGAAGTCACCCTTCCTGGTTGGAGCCCTCGCCCCCTCTCTCCAGGAGAAAACTTATTATTTGTAATTAAAAAAGTGACTCACATCAAAAGCCCGCTATTCTGTCCAGTCAACATGTATGCACATCTGTTGTTCAGAAGAAAATCTGCTCCCACCCCAGACCCAGAGTCTCTGAATTTGAGTGTGAGACCAGTCTCTGTGATACACTTACCATGAAGGCCTGTGCATTTGGCTTACTGTCTGATGACAAGTTTTCTCAGGATGTGGACTATGTGAAGCTGCCTAAATAAATCTCCATCTCTCTCCCTCTCTCTCTCTCTCTCTCTCTCTCTCTCTCTCTCTCTCTCTCTCTCTCTCTTACACACACACACACACACACATACACACACACACACCCGAGAATGTACACTTGGTTGCACACACACATGCACACACATGCACATGCACACACATACGCACACACGAATGCACACACATATGCACACATATGCACACACACATATGTACACACACATGCACAAACATGCACATGCACACACATACGCACACACGAATGCACACACATATGCACACACACAAATGCACACACATATGCACACACACAAATGTACACACATATGTACACACACATGCACACACAGGCACATGCACACATATACGCACACACGAATGCACACACATATGCACAAATATGCACACACACAAATGCACACACATATGTACACACACATGCACACACAGGCACATGCACACACATACACACACACATGCACACACACAAATGCACACACATATGTACACACACATGCACACACATGCAGGCATACACACACGCACACACATATATATGCACACACTTGCACAAACATATATATGCATGCACATGCACACACATGCACACACATGCACACACATGCATGCACATGCACACATGTATGCACATGCACACACACATGCACACACATGCTGAGCTATGCCTGACACCCATGAGCATGCTCACACCCATGTCTACAACCCTCCCCAGACTACCTCCTGTCTGCTGTCGATACCATGCCATACCATTTCACGAGAAGCAAACAAATCACATCTCCTTGATTGCATTTCCTGATTTCTTAGAAAGCAAAATTGTAGTAATTGGTTTACATTAAGCATCGTGCGTGATATTTGAGAGAGGGAAATTAAATAGAATGTCGTTAGGTTTGATTCGTAGGCAAACACAGATAAATCAAAGCATGGCGGGCATTTGGAACCGCTTCTAAACACCCAGCTTAGAGAAGCAAAGGGCAGCATGAGGAATGGGCTACTGCAAAGCCATCCCAGCCTCAGCTAACAAGGGTGGTGTCAGAGGCTTGATGTTCTGGGTACACGTGGGACTCTCTCAGCCAGCCCACCCACTGCTGAGGCCCTGTGGGACACTAAGAGACCAAAAGTCTAAAAGAGATCTGAGTGATGCATCTTCTACCAGGCTGCAGGCTTGCCTCCGCTGCCGGCTGCTAGGGAACATCAGGGCTGAGGCTGATGAATATGAACTCAAAAGTCACTGACCACCTCCTGCCAGTGGCCAGACCCCAGACTCACAAGTACTCTTGGCTCATGGCTGCTCCCTTACAAGTCTTTGAACCAATGCCCCCTCCCTAGCTTAGAGACACCTGTTGGTCTTCGCCAGCCAAGCCAGCCAGCTCCCCTTGTCCTCCTCCAGACGAGGAAAGGGTTCAGATCAGTCACCTGTAGTAAAGACACTCTGTGCTCTCAACTCCATGGTCCAAGATGAAATGCAAATTAGAAGAGTAATGGGGTCTGTGGAGACCAAGTCCAGGCAGGTCATGGGGGTCAATAGCCACACAAAAGCACCTGCCAATCATAGTCAGCTCTGGCCATATTGGGGACAGAGACAGGCTCAGAGCACAGTTGTGAGGTGATGCTGATTCTCATGCACTTCGGAAGGTCTTGTCCCTCTACAAACATTTCCCTAGAGGTAGACAGAGGGCAGCGTGCTCCCAGGAGGAAGAGCCCAGCCCTTCCTGCTCAGGCCTTCACAGATCATCTGGCCACCGTAGGCTCTGGCTGTTCATTTATCCGTCCACAACTTGTACAGCCACCCGAGGAGGTGATGAGCCTGCTCTCTGGGAGCTCCAAGACTTCAGGGGCCCCTGGTCCTCTCTTAGAATTTATGCAGTGTCTCTGACTCCAGACTCTCAGTTCTTCCTGCAGGGCCTGCCGAGCTCAGCCTTTCCAAAGTCAAGTTAATTATGATACTGGTCATTTTATTGAGCCAGGATGAGCTGGGCTGCCTTGGGAGGAATGGGAAGTAGGAAGAAATGCCGAAGGACAGAGAAATGTTCTGAATGTCTTCTGTGAGCACCCAGAACAAGAGCAAGAAGTAGTTTGCATTGCTTTGACATTTGAGTGCAAGGTCAGCTCAGAGGTGACTCATCACCTAGGTTACCTGAGATCAAAGGCCCACAAATCCTGCTGCACTCAGTAGGGCTCCCATAAACCTTGCTGCACTCAGTGAGGCTCTCACAAATCCTGCTGCACTCAGTAGGGCTCCCACCAATCCTGTTGCACTCAGTAGGGCCCTCACAAATCTTGCTGCACTAAGTGGGGCTCCCACCAATCCTGATGCACTCAGTAGGGCTCCCACCAATCCTGATGCACTCAGTGGGGCTCCCACAAATCCTAATGCACTCAGTGGGGCTCCAGGTCTTCTGTCTTCTATATGGGATGTCCCAGTACCTTCCCCTGATCTTGTGGGAGTAAGACAGGGTGTCCTGTGCCCTGGTCACCAGCACAAGGAGCTAGTCCCATGGTGCCTTCATTCTCCTAGCCAAGACCAGGACTCACGCAGAAGCTGTGTTGAGCACAGAGCAGAGCTGCCTCTGCACAAACAGCTTGGCCTCTGTACAGACTCAGCTGTCCTGGATTTCTGGTTGCTGGGCTTAGGGGAGAAGGCACCCTAGCCGTCTGCTTCATAGGACTTGACTTGATGTATATTTTCAGAATGGCCCAGCCTTCATCCTAATTTGTAGCTGGCTACCCACATCTCGGACATGGAAAATAAAGACTATAAAGAAATCTTCAGAGTAGATTTTAGTCCCTGCAGGCAAAGACGATCTGTCCCTCCTCACCACCCCACCCTGACCTGTGGGTGCCCGTGAGTCCTGGAGAAGTGGCTAGGCTTTTCTGAGGACCTGGGCTTTCTCCTGCTACTTCTAGTGGCTTGTCCTTCCTATCTTGCAGACAGGAGGAGGCCCTGCAGAGAGTGGGTGAGCTGCTCTCTAGGAATGTGGGAGAGAATCCATCAGCTCCTCCCTGAGATGCTTTCTCAGCAGCAGGTGCAGCTGGCAGACAGGTGAGAGCCTTCAGCTTTTGTCTCCCATTCAGGACTGGTGACACGGGGGCCAGCCCTCCCCACTCCCAGCCTTTACCCTCTCGCCTCCTTCCTGTTGGTGTCTCTGCCTATTGTCTCCCGACTCACGGCTCTAATTATCTTTTCGAGTCTCCTGTGAAAGCGCTTTTGCAAAATCCTGCACCACCCCCTCTGCTGCACACAGGGGCCTGACAGTCTGCACAGAAGCCTGGGGTGATGAATCTCCTTTATTAAAAGCCTTTTGTTTAAGAGCATCGCCTTCCATGTCAGGACTCTGCAGATGCTCAGAGAGAAAGAGGTGGGATCTTGGCACCGAGGGAAGGAAAACAGCTTAAAACAGCTATTAATTTCAAAACTTGACCAGATAAAAGGTGTTCTCTCCCCTTCCTTTATTTCCTCTTAACTCTTGAGAAATGAGCTCCTGAACCTGGGTTTGGAGGGGAGGTGCATGCCTGTAATCCTAGCTCTCATGAGGCAGATGGGGGACAGGCAGGAGTCCGAGATGAAGCTCAGTGGCAGGGGGCTTCTCAGAAACAAGTGACATGTCCTGTATAAAGCTTGGGCAAGGGCTTTGTGAGGGGTGCACATCGGGAGCAGAACAGAATAGCCCCACCCTTCTGGAAGGCTCGCTGTGTGCGGGCAAGGCGGGTCTTGAGGCTATGCTCGCAAGCGGGCCATGTCCCTCCCTCTGGTGACAGCAGAACAACCCAAATCAAACACAAAAATCCTTCTAAAGGGAAACTTCCAGAATCTAAGGCTCACATGATTCTCATGTTAGATACATTCCCTGCTAGGGGAGCATGTATGTGGTTCTCACACAAAGAATCACGTGGGAGATGAAAGTTTGGGGTCAAGATGCCATGGAGAAGCCCCTGCTTTTCACGGACACCAGCAGCCTACCCCTGCAGACTAGGCCTATAGAAACACTGCAGCCACAGGGGTGAGATGGCCCTCTGTCCACTGACAGGCCTGGCATCGAAAGGGTCTGAGCCCCAGTCACACATTCCATGAACCCCCAGCCCCATGCCAGCCTTGATCGAGAGTCAGTCCCAGCCCAGGCCCACCAGAGCACAATGGGAGGCCCTCGCTGTCTCCTAGGTGTCTGTATCTCTGTGTCTCTGTGAATTTCTCTGTCTTTCTCTGTCTCTGTCTCACTGTCTCTCAGTCTGTCTCTCTGTTTCTGTATCTCTGCTTGTGTCTGTCTCACTCTCTGTCTCTCTCACTGACTCTGTCTCACTTTCTATCTCACTGTCTCTGTCTTTCTGTCTCTTTATCTCTGTCTCACTCTCTCTGTCTCTCTAGTAGCTTCTCTCTCCTCTCTGTCTTCCTCTCCCTATCTCTCTTCCTGTTCCCTTCCCCCTCTCTCTCTTTTTCCACTTTCTATCCCTCTCCCCATCTCCTCTCCTTTCTTGTCTCCCCTCCCTCCCTCCCTC
>CM052702.1:137736812-137783451 GCA_028551405.1 Uromys caudimaculatus
AAAACTTTGTGTAAATAGCAGAGGAAGGATTAGCAATGAGATCTGGCCTTTGTCACGGGAAGTCCCCACTGTGACTGAGGGCATGGTACCCTCCTGCCCTATGTCCATGTGGAGCCCTGGGACTGCATCTTCATCACTAAGCCCAGCTCAAACTTCCCCAGCCCCCACGCCAAGCATGCAAAATGCAAAGTAAGAATTTGGACCAGGCGGAGAAAAAAATATTAATGTATCCAAAAATACCTCCCTGAGCCCCTGCCAAACGACAGCTTCAAAACCCGCCCCCCTGTTTCACTGTATGTCTGGATGTCAGAAAACTGCTTGCATCCGGTGACATCCTGAACCACGGAGCGGCTCCCAGGTGAAGGGAAGCGGGCTCGGATGATCTGTGGCTCCGAGTCGCAGAATGATTAGAGGATTAGAGGGATGGTTAGCCACCACCGAAAGAGAAGGTTTGTTGTTTGTTTGTTTGTTTGATTTTTAATGTACATCGTAACGACAGCTTCGAACAGAGCGGCACCATCCCTGCAAACAGCATGATCTTATAAAAATTTCATCTTTATCTATTTTGGGGAGAAACGGCCCTGTCTGCTAATTGAAGCATCTGTCATCCTGACACGAAACGAGCATCCTGGTCCTTTTGCGGTACTGTGGTGTGTTTCCTTTACAGGGCCACGCTGAAGTCCTGCTAATCGCGGGGGAAACCCCGGGGAGCTATAGAGAGAGAAAGGGCGGCCCTGCTTCCTCCCCTCATCTCCCAGCTCCAGCAAGAGAAGGATCCAGTACGAAGAGCATCAGCCTGGCGGTTGCCCACTGCCAGCCAGCCCTTTGTCTGGAAACACTGTATCTCACTGCCAGCCGGCCCTGTGTGTGGAAACATTGTATCCACCGCTGAAGACTCAGCGGGCTCGCATATCTCACCCTGGCCACGCCTCTCCCCCAGTCTGTTTATCAATCTGGGAGCATATTTTATGATATCTCACACAACTCGCTCCCTATTTTAGATCCTGTCCCTACACAGTGTCCATAAAATCTCATTTCACTGACCCTCTGGCCTGCTTTAGTCGCCCTACAAAGTTAGCCTCCTTCGAGAGTTAAGCAGTTCGGGTACAAGAGTTTGATCGAGATTTCTCAGTTCAGTGTTCTGGCTCCTCTGTGTGCCGAGGGGCAGAGTACACAGCCTCTCTGTGCTTCTGTGTTGTATGCCTGGAATGGAGATGATAGTGGCAGGTAATAACAGAGATAACATTTTCTGTATTATTTCCCAGGGTACAGAGAGCCTTTCGGTTCTGATGCTTACACTTGATTAAATCTCTCCACGGCAACTGCTGAGTCAGGAAGCACATCACGGTAATCAGGATGACGGTGGTGGTGCTGATGGTGGTGATGCTGATGGTGATGATGGTGGTGGTGATGGTGGTGATGATGGTAGTGATTATGGATAATGATGATGATGATGGTGGTAATGATGCTGATGATGCTGATGACAGTTGTGGTAGTAATGAGTGTGACGGTGGTGATGACCGCAGTGGTGGTGCTGATGATGGTGTGATAACTGGGTTCTTCACTAGGTGTCTACACTATTTAAAAGTACATTCATTTATCCCAGCACATGTCCTGACATGAGGACACTTATCATAAATGGGGAAACTGAGGCTTACATTAATTGACACTGGTCCAAGTTCGCACACCGGGCAATTGGCAACTGGTTCATCCATAGGCAGCTGCTCCAGTGACACGTGTGTGTCCCCACCTTGTGACATGTGGGTCCACGTTTCTTCCTCCTACTGCCTGGACAGATCCTGTGTACTAAGAAGCCTCCCAGCACCAAATGAGAGGCTTAGCTGAGTGGCCTCAGGTCCGAGGATAGCCCAGCTACACACTTCTCCATCAGCTCAGCAGGTCCAAGGATAGCCCAGCTACACACTTCTCCATCGGCTCAGCAAGTCACTTGGAAGCACAGAGCCCACAACCATGCTCAGTGGTGAGGGGTTGGTCTTGAGGGCAGAATGATGGTGGGTGGAGCCTCATCACATGAACTCACAGACTATAGAGAGAAGCCTGTTTGCCCAGCAACCCATCCACAGGGCATTAAGTAATGGTATTTCTGTTGACCCACTTTATAACACTGTTCCCCATGATTCTGGTTAAGCCTTCACTGACCTGGGAGTCGGTGGTCGTATGTTGCAGACTCCGGATACTTTGTTTAAAGACTTAAATTACAGTTTCGGTGGTTAAATTGCACAAACATCCCTTGCTCCTTGCAGCCTGTTACAAAACGACCACTGTCCTATTCGCTGAGAGGAATTGAATGCAAATTTCTCTGAACCATGAACTGTGAGAACAGCACCCATGTATCTCAGATCCGGCAGGGAGCGGAAGATGGATAAGACTTGCTTTCATGGTAACCTGAGATAAGTCATCCTCTCTAGAGCGCTGAATAATCACAGTAGGTCTATGACCCTAAACTTCCTTGGCTGGAATAAGCACACCGTGGACTACAGTAGCAGTGACAGGCCATACCCAGTGCCATAGCCAGTGCTAGTCTGGAAACAATATACCAGGGAGGTCAACACAGCCAGCAGAATTGGACTCTGGCACTGTCTGTGTTGCAGCTTTAAAAGCCAGGATCCAAGAGGAGATGGCCCTAGCCTTCCCCCTAGCAGCACCAGATATTTACATACGTGTGCATTTATACATACATGTGGGGATCCTTATACACGTGTGTGCACACATGTGTTTGTATGTGCACAGATGTGTTTGCATGAGCACATGTGTGTTCGTGTACACATACTTGTTCATGTGTCTTGCTAACACACATAAATGTACGCACGCTTGCTCACAGAAATGCACGTGTTTACACATGTAAATCTCTTACTGAGTTCTCTCTACATCTGTCTCACCATAGGAGTCTGGGACTGCCTGACCCTGGGACCATGGCGAGCAAAGGGAGTAGGAAAAGGTATCTGGGGAGGGGGGGATATTTCATGTGGGACTGCCCACACCCACTTCTGCTTGAAGCACTTCAGAGGTCAAAAATTGAATTGAGGACCATGTGAGCAACAAGGTCACCCCATTCCACCTTTCCTGACAGTCAAGAAGGAAGTCACATGACTAATTGGGTGCCAGGGGGCCACTTCCCTCTGAGAGAGCACCTGGCAGGACCTGGGTAAGACGAATGCTTCTACAATCTGCTTCCTCTCCTAAGGAAGCAAAAGTCTTCAAAGGATGCACACCTTCAGTCCCAGCATTCAGGAGACAGAGGGATGTTCTGAAGGCCAGACTGGTCTACATACCAAGTTTCAGGCCAGTCAGGGCTACATATTAAGAAAGTATCTCAAAATAAGCCTCTAAAGTCCCTGAGTGCCTGTTGCGGGAAATATTAAAAAGAGTACAGCAAGTCCCCACACTTGATCATGTTACTCTCTGCCCGGCAGTCTCGCCGCCTCTAGCTAGCCCCAGCAGTGACCAATCACAGTCTTCCCAGCTTCTGTTCGCTTGTCTCTGGAGCCACTAGTTCCTTCTCAGCCATAAACCCCCTGTGGTCAATGTTCCCACATTCCAGTAACCCAGTAAAACAAAACTCTAGAAGCTTATAATTAATCAGTCAAATGTATATATCAATAAATTCTCAATCCATAAGATGCCCACACAATAAATTCAGGGCCAATTGATAATGGTACAAGCTGCCCACCTAGATTAGATGAGTTGCCCCAATTTTTCTATCCCTATATGACAATACATCTACCTATGGCTATTTAAAACCACTCGGAATCTGAATCATCCTGCTCGCCGTCCTCCATCTTGCTTCCTTCACCCCTACCTGTCTCCTCCATCTCCACATCCGCAACTCTTCGCCCTGCCTCCCTTTTCCCTGTCCAATCACAGGCTTCCTGTTGTATTAATATTTAAAGTGATTGGACAGAGAAAATCCTGTTACAAGTGGCAATCCCCCAGTTAACCACACGGGTGCCACTCCGTGTGTGTGTGTGTGTGTGTGTGTGTGTGTGTGTGTGTGTGTGTGTGTGTGTGTGTGAGAGAGAGAGAGAGAGAGAGAGACAGAGAGAGAGACAGAGAGAGAGATAGGAGACTAAAAAGTTCCCAAAGAAGGTCAGTTATGCTGTAGTTAGAGAAGTGAGCAACAAAAAAAAGACAGAGGCGATTCTGACCATGTGGCCAGGAAGCGAGGGAAAGCAGGTGTTGTCAGAGTTTTGGGGCACAGGCTGTTTCTGTGCTTTGTGTGGTGGGTCCCTACCTGTTAGAGCAGCTCAGAGGTCAGCCAGGGAAGATGTTCTGCTTCCTGTCACACTCCCCTAACCTTATAGCGTAGTCTTCTGCTTCCTCCATGTTGCAAACACTTCAACCCTCCCCCCTGCAGGATGCTGACTGTGGCCCCAAAGATTTCTCACTAGAACCCGCGGTGGGAGAAAAGGTCATGGAGTGGCACTATTAGAAGGTGTGGCCCTGTTAGAGTAGGTGTGGCCTTGATGGAGGAGGTGTGGCCTTGATAGAGGTGTGGCCCTGTTAGAGTAGGTATAACCTTGATGGAGGTGTGACCTTGATGGAGGAGGTATGGCCTTGTTGGAGGAGGTGTGGCCTTGATGGAGGAGGTGTGGCCTTGATGGAGGAGGTGTGGCCTTGTTGGGGTGGGTGTGGCCTTGTTGGGGTGGGTGTAGGTGGTGGGTGTGGCCTTGATGGAATAGGAGTGGCCTTGTTGGAGTAGGAGTGGCCTTGTTGGAGTAGGTGTGGCCTTGTTGGAGTAGGTGTGTCCCTGTGGGCGTGGACTTTAAGACCCTCATCCTAGCTGTCTGGAAGTCAGTCTTCTGCTAGCGGCCTTCAGATGAAGATGTACAACTCTCAGCTCCTCCTGCACCATGCCTGCCTGGATGCTGCCATGCTCTCACCTTGATGATAATGGACTGAACCTCTGAACCTGTAAGCCAGCCCCAATTAAATGTTGTCCTTATAAGAGTTGCCTTGGTCACGGTGTCTGCTCACAGCAGTCAAACCCTAACTAGGACAGTCACCATTGCCCCACAGACCTGTGTAAAGGGTCTTTTGGATCTGCCGCCCTAACTGGCACCTCCAGGCTCCATCGGTCTCTTGCTCCAGCCCTAGAACTCTCCTCTTGCTTGTTTGGATCACCTCAGACCCTGTTTTATTTTTTTTAATATCAATTCTTTTCTTTAAGTTCAATTAGAACTTTCTTTTCTGAGTAGAACTTTTTTGTTTCTTGCCTAAGAAATTGCTGTCATTTGTAAACAGAAGACCACAAATTGTATGACCCCCATGTTTCTGACATGCTGTGATCAGAACGCTGAGTTTCCCCCCCCCCAGGTTCAGCCCCCTGATGTGGGAGGTGGGGTCTTTGGGAGGCTGATCAGTCCCAGGGACTGCCCACCCAGATGGGTTTGGTGTGTTTATAAAGAGGCCTGGTGCATCTGCAGAGATGGCTCGCCTCAGAGCACAGCTCCCAGAAGACCTGGGTCTGGTTCCCAGCACCAATGTCAGGTGGCTCACAACTACCTATAGAATTCCAGTTCCAGAGGATCTAGTGCCCCCTTCTGGCCTTAGAGGGCACCTGCACTCAAGTGTGCATGATCAGTCATACACACACAGATATACACTCACAGACAAAGTGTGTAAAGTCTTTAAAAACAGGCCTAAAAAAACCTTACCATTTTGACACTTAAGAAGTGAGCCTGGCAGTTCTATTTAAGCGGCAGGCCACTAAGAATCTAACCATGCTCCAGTAAGCATATAGCTAACACAAATGGACTTGTTTTCTTATTTATTATTGTTTTTATTTTTTACTTCTTTTAGAAGGGGGTCACAAGTTAACCTGGCACGAATGGCCCTTGACAGATGCAGACAGGCTGTGTCTTGGTCTTGGTCTCCACCAGTCAGAACCCGAGCAGTATGGTGCTTTTGTTTGCAAACGACCCAGACTACATAATTCATTGCAGCCGCCAGAATGGACTAAATGGATGTCCAGGCTGGCAAGCCAGCAGAGAGAAGTTAGATGAGTGGAGCCTGAGGCAGGGGATGAGCTGGGAAGAAATGAAGGGTGGCTACTAATGGTGCCTAGTTTCTTGTGGGTGATGAGAGTGTCCTGAAATGGATGGTGGTGACAGATACACAACTCTGTGAGTGTCCCACAAGCCAATGAAGTGTGCATTTTAGATATGCAGACGCTACGGTGTGAATTATATCTCAATAAGGCCGCTGTAATGAAAAGGAGGGCACACACTGCTGCTATCTCCCACCCTGCCTGTCCCTGAGAGGGGGTGACTTCTACTCGTTCCTGCTTCCCAGTGATACTCTCTCCTGAGGTGGAGCTGGATCCTGCACCTCTTCTCCTTCCTTTGTTCCCCCTAACACCCCCAAACCTTATCTTCCACTCCTACAAGCAGCATCCTAGAGGACTCCTCGGTCATAGTGGACATTTGTCCTCAGCATGGAGACTGGCTGCCCTGCTGTGGGACTGGGAATGGAGGGAGCCTGAGGGCTTGGCACCTCTCAGGCCCAAGTCACTACCCAGCAGGCAGATGAGCCACTGCATCCTAGGCGAGGATCTGGGGCTATGTACCACAACTGTGCTTGCAACCAGGATGGAGGCTCCTGAGCATGCACAGTACAGGGGAGGCATCTGCTCACAGGGCGCTGTGGGCTCCGCCCTCCCTTGCTGACTCTAAGATGGGTTTGTCTGTCACTCGCCCATCTCCGCTCCCTTTAGAGCCTCTTGGTTCCCAATTCCTTTCCAAAGACAAGGAATGAACAGACCCACTGGGTTGCTAGGACTCCTTACTGACAGTGCCAGTCACCTCTGAGATAAGCGCAAAGCCTCACAGGGCTATAGAGGCAACAGATGGACAGTGTCTCCCCTGACAGACTGCATTGGTATGGAAGGGAAGGTGGTCTCCAGGATCGCCCCGTAGCAGGAAAGAGGAAGGGAAACCTGAAATCTGGCAGGATCACATTTTAAGGAACAAGCCAAATGAGGATTGAAAGGTACCTTACGGGAAAGATGCTGGTGTTCTGCGGGAAATCCACTGCCATCAGCCCAGAGGACACCCCTATCTGCTGCCCTCCGTGTGGGAGGCAGACTCCTACAACTGAGACTCCTAAGAAGTCAGACCGTTATCTCCAGTAATATCCAGAAAACCAGACAAGGCATTTGGCAATAGCAGCCCACACACGATCTCCGTCTCGATTCATCGCTGACAGTTTCCTTTCTATCCAGGAAGCTAAATATGTTCCCCAACTAATAGCCGAGGTTGCCCTGCTTCCACTGAGCCAACCTTCTGCACCCCCACCTGACAGACAGCCTGTCAGGCTCACCCGGAGCTTCCCCATCCAGCTGCCTGTTCGCCTGTCACGGGAATCTTTGCCAACCCAGAGACAGTGCAATGCCTGCAGCAGCCAGCTCTGAGGAGGTGATAAGGTAGAAAGTCAGAGAGAAAAACCACCCCTTCCTAGGTTCTGCCAGGTGGTGGTGGTTAGGCTTTTTGTCAACTTGACCCCAGCTAAGGTAAGCTGGGAAGAAGAATCCTCAGGTGTGAAAATGCCTCCTCAGACTGGCCTTTAAACAACACATGGAGCCATTTTCTTGATGTGGGGGGGGCCCAGCCCACTGTGGGTGGTGTCATCCCCTAGACAGGTGGTCCTAGTTTGGATAAGAATATATATAAAACTTTAATTTTTTCAACACCTATTTTTAATGATGTTCTTAAACACTTTGACCTCCCTTTTAGCCCACCACCCACTAAAGGCAGTGGGAAAGAAAGGATATGGGGGAAGTGGACCTGTTTAGAAAGGTTCTTTGGAGCATCTGTGTTGTCTGTCAGCAGTTCAGTTCACAAGTTCGAAAAGGCAGCTCGATCCACTCACAAACACCTCACGATACACCAGCAGTCCAGTTCAGTAGAGCTGGGAGAGCAAACAAGAATCAGCAGTGGTGGCATGACCTAGCAGAGACAGCCAGGCAGCAGGAGGGACCAGGAGGGATGCCAGGAGAAGTTCTCAGCTATGCCTCTCTCAGCACAGTGAAGATCAGCGAAGGCTTGAGACCTAAAAGTGATGCACAGCTAGCTGTACCAGCAAGCCAAGCTCTGTCGCCATCACTCTGTGGAGTCCTGTTTATACCCTCCACACATCCCGTGTCCTCCCCGTGCCTTGCCTCAGCTCGTGCGTCTGTCTTCGCTAACACTACTCTGCCAATCAGCCCGTGTCTGCAGAAGCGTCAAGAAACTGCAGCACACCACCAGAAGTTTTTGGTGTGTTTCTCTCTATGGAGTCCCAACAAATGCAGCTCAACGATGCAATGTAAGGCGGACCAATACACACGTGTTTTATTAAAGAATCCTTCATTACGTGTCCTTTCACGTGCTTTAGCAGAACATCCTCTCTCCTGTGTCTGCTTCAGCCAAACATTCCTTCACGAATCGGCCTTAGTCTTTCACCTGTGTCCGCTTCAGGAAAGCATTCCTTTACGTGGTTGCTCCAGCAAAACACCATCCAATTGACGTTCCAAAGAAACCTTAAGTTTCTACTTCAAATATAGGCTAAGAGGAAGAGCAAGCCAACACAGAACATTTTTTATGGCCTCTGCTTCAGCTCCTGCCTCCAGGCTCCTCTTGTCTTGAATTTCTGCCCTGTCCTCTCTCTATGATGGATTGTGACCTAGAAGTGTAAGTGAAATGACCCCTCACACATCCAGGTCACTTTTGATCATGGTGTTTAGCACAGCAATGGAAACCCTAACTAAGACAGCCCTCCAGGGCCCACAGTGTCGGCAACAGAATGAAGAGGGCAGTTTTTATCCCGAGTGTGCGGTGTGCTTGGCAGCCCTCACACCCAGCCACAACTCCCTCTTCCCAAAGCTTTGTCACTAGGACCACAGTTTGCTTCACTTTTCTGCCACATTCCTCCTCTCCAGAGCTTGCATCACCACCACTACCATCCCTCACCATGCATCCAATCAGCCCCATAATGACTTCCAGAAACTTCTGAGAACTCCATGCCAACAGGGAAGGCTCTGAGTATACAGCCGAGTCCTGGTGACTTTGCCTCTCAGGTATCAAGAGGAAAGCAGGTTGAGAGGCAGCCAGGTTGTCAGAGAACCTTCAGGTCAGACAGATCTGGGGCCCATCCTCAGTACAAATGTGTCCCAGAGCTTAGAAACAGACATACAGGCTCAGAACTCTCACCATCTCTGAAATGGCTGGGTCAGGGGACAGTGGGGGCCAGGAGATCAGGCTCTGAGTAGTGTACCTGGAAAGAGCAAAGGATGTGGAGGGGCCATGGGTGTGGCAGGCAGTGTGGGAAGGAGGAGGCTACATAGATGATGGCACCTTAACATGTCACAGAGATGAAGCTTGGCAAAAATGGGTCTCTAAAACAAAATTATTTTTTTAGAAAAGCAGAAGGGAGAGAGACAGAGACAGAGACACAGAGAGAAACAGAGAGAGACGCCGAGAGAGACAGAGAGAGAGAGACACCGAGAGAGACAGAGAGAGAGACAGGGAGAGACACTGAGAGAGAGAGAGAGAGAGAGAGAGAGAGAGAGAGAGAGAGAGAGAGAGAGAGGGAACAGGGAGGAAGAAAGACAGGGAAAGGGAGGGAAGGAGGGAGAGAGGAACCAGCTAAAGTCTTGGGATAAGAGGGAAAAAAAATATGTTTCAGAGCTCAGTTCTTTTAGACTCCTCCCCTAACCCTCCAGCGCAGCCTTTTGCTGCAGGCGCCCTCTGACTCAAGGCCACGGCTCAATCTATAACCTGCTTTTTAAAGGATGACAGAAGGACACACGTAGCCAGCCACAGGGTTTGCTCCCTGGAACTCTGTCATGATTTGGATAGGACCTGTTCCTCCCCCCCCCCCCCCAAAATGCATGAGTAGAAAGTTTGGAGGCCCATGCAGTAGTGCCCAGACCTGGAGCTTCAGGAAAGAGTTGGATTCTTAGTCTACCTTCACTAGTGACTGAAGTGGAAACTTAAGGGTTCTTTGGAAAGTCAGTTGTGTTGGATGGTGTTTCACTGAAGCAGACACAGGAGAGAGGATGCTCTGCTAAAGCAAGCACGTGAAAGGACACGTGATGAAGGATTCTTCACTACCAGCGCCCATGTATTGCTCCGCCTTACATGGTGTAGCTGAACCGCAATTGTCAGGTCTCCATAAAGAAACTCACCAGAAAACTTCTGGTAGTGTGTTGCAGCCTCTTGCTGCTTCTGTGGACTTCGGCTGATTGGCAGAGTGATGTCAGCGGAGACAGACACGTGTGCTGAGGCTAGACCTGTGGAAGGCACGAGATGTCTGAAGGGTGGAGATACGACTTGATGAACAGTGACAGAGGCTGAGCTTGGCTTGCTGATAGAGCTAGCTGTGCAACACTTGTGGGTCTCACATGCACATAATGTGTATACAATGTGTCTCCACCATAGTCATCCCCACCCACCCTCACCCTCCTCCACAGTCCCTCATCCCCACCCTCACCCTCCTCCATAGTCACTCATCCCCACCCTCACCCTCCTCCATAGTCACTCATCCCCACCCTCACCCTCCTCCATAGTCACTCATCCCCACTCTCACCCTCCTCCATAGTCACTCATCCCCACCCTCACCCTCCTCCATAGTCACTCATCCTCACCCTCCTCCATAGTCCCTCATCCCCACCCTCACCCCCTCCTCCATAGTCACTCATCCCCACCCTCACCCCCTCCTCCACAGTCCCTCATCCCCACCCTCACCCTCCTCCATAGTCACTCATCCCCACCCTCCTTTGTTCTCCTCCCTCTCTTGTTGACCCCCTCTCTCTTCCCAGCTAAGGATGCTTCTCCTTTCAAGGTTTTTTTCTTTTCTCTCTCTTTTTCCCCTGTGGCCTGAAGAGTTTCACCATGGTTACTCACAGGAGCGTGGGTGAGGGGTCGTGTGCAGAACCGTGAGTAACTCTGCAGAGGTCAACACCACTGGAGAAGATGTCTACCCAACCCACAGCAAGCTATAACAGTCTATGGGTTTTCTGTGAAAGGTGTAGCCTCACGGGCCTCCCCATTCCCTGAGGAAATGTCAGCGAGCCCAGTCCTGTGTGGAAACAAGTCAGTGGTTCTTAAATTAAACCTGGGTCTCTACCAGGCTATTCGTATGAATAAATTCCATCTCAGAGCCCGAGTACCAGCTTCAACGTCTGGGTTGCTGCCTTCCCTCAACAGGCATCGCTTTCCCACGGAGGAGACTGTCTAACAAGCCCTAATGGACAGGATGGAGAGCTACCTCCAGGTAGAGCTGCAGCCCCACGCTCAGGGACCAGCGAGCCAGGAGCCATCTTCCGGGTGACTGTGAGTGGGTTCTGGGCAGAAGTGTTGGGGAACACGTTGAGAGTTCTCCGTCTTCAGGGAAGTGAATGAAGAGTAAATGTTCCGAAAGAGGAATGAAACAGGCTTCTCCCTCGTGTTCCCGCGAGGGCTGATGATTGCTGCCCATCAGAATCAACAGAGTTTATTTAGAGACGTGGGGGGAGGGGGAGAGGCCGGGGCAGTGTGAGCAAATATTCCCCCAGCTGGTTTCCCTTTACACGGAGATCTGTAAATAATATTCTGCAGTAATGAAAGTTATGAACCAACAGTTCTTATGGAGAAGAGAAAATATTGGCAAATAAAATCGCTCAGTACCCAGACTATAAACTACCATTTCCTCCTGAGACGGAAGAATGGAAAAACTCACCTCATCCACCAGGGGGAGCAGGGGCAGAGGCCAGGCTGGGTGGGAGCAGGGCGGAGGCAGGGGCCCCACTCACTCCGGGCCCCAACCTGGGAGCCCATCGCCTTGTCAGCTGGGCCCCCCATGGGCTCCCCACGTGCGCACTGACGCTCAATTGCTCATAAAAGTGATTTGCTGAGCATTTAGTGTTTTTAATAAGCTGGGGGTGGGGGTGCAGACGTAGATGATATCTGCGGGAATGCTGGCTTGTACCTTTTGAGTTATTAAAAAAGGAAACCGTGGAAAAGAAAGTCAGATGTGAAACTGGGAGAGAGGTGACGGGGGGGGGGGGACACACAAGCTTCTGCCTCTTTGTGTTCCAGCTACACACACTTCTGTATGCATTCTCCAGGTCTATCCACGAGTGAGCGCCTGTGGGTGTGCAAATTATGTCCTCCCATTTAGGGACTAAGAGGCTGATCACCCAATAGTACCGCCTTTCAGTCTGCCTTTGAGAGACGCAGGAATAAGAAGGTCCGATCCAGAGGCTTGGAGGCTCTTTACATAGAACCGTCTCTGTCCTGCACATGACTCCCACCCTGTATTAACAGTCCTCCTGTATAGGAGATGCTTCAGAAGCTCAGGTTAACAGACCCCCATGAGGCAGCTGATGCCCTCAGAGAGAGACCACGTTTCTAAGTTATAAACAAGTAAAGACACAGAGACTGTGGATTTGAGGGAGAGAGTGGCCAGGACCACATAGAAAAGGTTAAAAAAATATAGAAGGAAAATTATTATATTTCAATTTCAAAAATAAAAGAATGCATTTTTAAAATGTCCAATATGCTAGGGGGGAAAGGGGAGCCTTATCTCAGAGGTAGAATGTTGTGTATAGGGCCCTGGTTCTCGTCCCAAGAACTCCAAAAAAAATTCCAATACATTGCAGAAATTCTGGGCTGAGAATGGACATCCTGCTTAATTCGCAGCCTTGGGATAAAGTTGCATCTAATCTCTTTCACTCTACTGTGTACCAAATGCCCCAGACCTCCTGTGTCTCCCCCTGGGTACAGGCTCTGGAGAGGAGGGCAAGCCAGCCCAAACATGTCACTGAAAGCAAGCCCACCACCGCACAGCCCCAGAGCGTGATTGCTTCCCGATCCTCACACGGAGTTGTGGAGCCCACGCCGAGCAGCCACTGGGCAAAAGTGTCAGCTCCTAAATCAAAGACATATATCACCAGCCGCCAAATTAACACATTTTATGGAGCTGTAAATGATTTTATGATAAATAGGAACCCAGGGTTGTGAATCAGGTTATGCAATTGCTCTCGGCCCCCTCTGCCCCATCCCCGTTGCTTTCAATCGAGCGGCAATACGGGGGGCGTGGAGTGACATTTAGTTACATTACATTGCAAGCAGGCCTTCCCTCCTCACTGTCTCCCCCACATAAAATGAGGATTAATGCCCCTTCAGCAGCTCCAAGGCCTTGCTCAGCCACGGTAAAGGACTTGGCGCCCTGGGTCTCTGTTGGTTAATTCAAGAGGTTCTGCTCCATCCTGGAGAGCCCTGAAGGCCATGTCTGGGCAGAAGTGTGCTACACAGGATGCTCATTAGCCAATGTACAGAGAAAAAAGAAAAAAAACAAGGCCCAGCAAGGGCAGAATCCATCCTGAGAGGGCTTGAGGAGCCAGTGGCTGCCACCTTGAGCTCTGTGGACAAACATCCTCAGACAACCTTAGTAATGGACTCCAGTTCCTCAGATCTCCTTAGAATTATCCTGTGGGGATGGCTCAGGGCCGAGTGTGGTGGGCAGCTTCTGAGACCATGTTTCACCAAGGAGAAAGAGCTAAGTCAGATGGGTGGGGAGAAGGTGGAGAGGGGAGAGACATACGTCCATGCTTGGCTGTGAGCACTCTGCACTCCCAGGAAGCCTGATGCTACCAGACACCTGGCCACTCTGCCTTCCCAAGACCTGGGCCTCTCATTCATCCCGGAGAGAGCATGGGAGACCCTTAGCTCCCTGACAACCAGCCTTCAGCTCTGGGAGTGGTCAGAACAAAAACAAGCCTCTGAAGGAATGACTGAGTGTCCAGGGCAGAGAGAGTGGGGAAGAGGCACACAGGACGGGACAGGAGAGACAGTGATCCCTTCATCCCAGGTGCCCTCCTGCCCCTGCTAGTAAGAGTCCAGCTGCCACTGGGCCCTAGAGCTGGAGTCAGGATCCATCTCTTCTGCAGTTAGACTCTGGAACAACATAATCTCCTGTCTTTCTTCATCTACCTGTCTGTCTGTCCATCTGTCTGTCTGCCTACCATTCTCATATATATATAATCTTTGCAGCTAGCCCCTGAGCTAAGCCATCCTGAAGAACAACCCATCAGCGTCTCAGGTAAAACTCTTGTCTTTGTGATAGCAAATCCAATGCTTGGCTTTACCCCTGACAGGGGGATGCAGAGAGAGAACCCTTCTCATCCAGGGACCAAGCTGGTGGGTAAAGGGAAGTGAGACCAGAAGTGCTTGGCTCCCAGGCTGGGTGACACATGCATCTCCACTTATAGGTTCCTCTGAACCTATGTTCCCAGGCACCTGGCTGAGTCTCTGGTGGCCCGTGATGTATTTCATAAGTAGACACAATTCAAGGTTATTCCAACACCATCCTCTGGGCTCCGAAACTAGAACCATTCACCTATGTTGGTTAATTTGTCAACACAGCTCAAGCTAAGGTCATCTGGAAAGAAGAAACCTTGATTGAGAAGATGTCTCCATCAGAGTGGCCTTCAGCTAAGTCCATGGGACATTGTTTTGAATAATTTAATTAATGTAGGAAGACACCGTGGGCGGTGCCACCCCAGGAAGGTGGCCTAGGTGATATAAGACAGCAGGCTGAGAAGGAGCAGAGCAGTAAGCAGCTTCCTCTATGGCTTCTGCTTCAGTTCCTGCCTCCAGGTTCCCTCCGTGAGTTCTTGCCCTGGCTTCCTTTCGTGATCCTCTGTAAGCTGAGATAAATCCTCTCCTCCCCAGTTGCTCTGGTCATGATGTTTAGCTCACCGACGGAAAGCAAACCAGAAAGGCACATTTATGGGACTGAATGGAGATCTTGGAGCTGTACCTGGCTTTCCATTTCACCTGATTCCAGACAGCAGGAAAGCCATAGACCTGGTTGATACTGTTCAGAAATAAACTAAGAATGAGACTGTACAACACCAAGATTAAGCGGCAGCTGAGAACAAGAAGGGCCATACATTCCTCTCTAGGGGGGAACTGGATCTCTGGCTCAGCACTCGACACTGGACTTTGCAAATGTCTAAAATTCTGGGTGCATGTGTGAATGTGTACATGTGTGTGTGTGTGTGTGTGTGTGTGTGTGTGTGCGTGCGTGTGTATGGTGTATGTCTGTGTGTGTGTCTGTGTGGTGTGTGTGTCTGTGTGTGTGGTATGTGTGGTGTATGTGGTGTGTGTGTGGCGTGTGTCTGTGTTTATGTGGTGTGTGTAGTGTTTGTGTGCATGCATGTGTATGTGTGGTGTGTGAATGAGTGCATGTGTGCATGTGTGCATGGTGTGTGTGTGTGGTGTGTAGTGTGTGTGGTATGTGTGTGTATATAGTGTGTGTATGTGTTGAGGTCAGAGGTCAATGTCTTCCTCAGTCACTCTCCACCATATTTTTTTTGAGAATGGTCTTTCATGGAACCTGGAACTCACTAATTTGGTTGGACTTCCCAGCCAGTGATCCTCAGACACTGCCTGTCCCCACCTCTGCAGTGTCGGCACTACAGTGTCATCACACATCTTAGTCAGCTTACAGTTTCAGAGGGCGAGTCTGTGACCAGCACAGCAGGAGCTGTAGCTCCTGAGAGCTCACACCTGACCCACTGAATGGGGCAGAGAGGCAGACACTAGGAATGGTGTAAGCTTTGGAAACCTCAAAGTCCACCCCAATGACACACCTCCTCCAAAAAGGCCACACCTCCTAATCCTTCCCAAACAGTTTCAACAACTGGGACCAAACAGTCAAATACATGAGCTTATGGGGGGCCAATCTTGTTCCAACCAATGCACTATGACTGGCCATGGTTTGTTCATATACAAGCCATTACACTTTGATTTTATTTGACCCTTCCACACCTTCCTCTCCTGCCCATCTTCCTTTCCCTGCGCCTCCTCCCTCTCCTGTCCCTCCTCCCTACCCTCCTTGGTCCCTTCATTTCCTCCATCTGAACTGTGTCACAGGAGATACCACTGTACCCTCCAAGCAGCAGGCAGGGAAGAAGGACACAGTAGAAAAGCTGTGCCACCCCCATGGACATAGATGACCAGACTCACTGCCCTCTTGGGCCCCAGATTCAGCCCCTGCCAGGCTTCTGACAGATGGAGGCTGGGGAGGGCAGGAGAGGCCTTAACCCAGTGCACACTCTGCCCCTGAGAAACTGGTCATGAGGGCAGTGGTTGGCGTTGAACCATCAGGCAAGGTCTACCTGAGAAGACACCAAGTCAGAATTCAATGGTCAGAGGCACACCACAGCCATGGGCATACTGCAGAGGCCTTTACCACATCAGCATGGTGACCACAGAGACTGCATATTCTTCTGCTTCTCCCAGAAGCGCTTGCTACTGAACGGTTTTCACTATAGTCATGGGTCCATGCTAATCATAGATGTGGCTACACAAGCTCCTATGCCTGGACCCACCCTGGGAAGAAGCCTTCGTAGGAGATAATTATAAATATTCATATGTCTACATATATACACATACTGGAGAGAGGATGGGAGCTCAGCTGGTACACGGGCACAGTGGCTCTCAGAGCTGTGGTCACAAGGGCACCCTGCAGAGGGACTGTGCCACTCTGAAAACGAGTATCTCGTAACTTGGGAGGTTGTGGAGACATTGAAGAGAGACCGGAGGAGGAGGTGGTTGGCTGGTGTAGGCCAGAAGACCTACAGCCAACCCTACTTCCAGTCTGGACCCTCCCTTCCCCAGCCAGGTGTCAGAAAGTGCTCTGCAAGCTCCCTCCACCACTGAGCCCCAGCCACCATGCCTCCCCCTCTCAGGTATGTTCATAGTGAATGATAATACCTCTACCACTCCTCAAGTCCATGAGGGTCTCGGGGGACCTTGTAGCCGAGCCCTGCTCCTTGACGAAGAAGAGTAAACTGATCCCCTTCTCAGTTTACAAATATTGCTTCCAAAAGATCTGTCCAATTCCTGTAATAAACCATCCAGTACTCCAGCCCCAGTAGGACCAGCCATGGAGGCCATTGTCCCAGACACCGAAGCCACAGGCTAGCAGAGCTATCCCCAGGCAGATCCCTGAATTTGGTGAGCAGAGTGTGCCAATCAGTGTCATGTACTCTGTGGGCAGTAAAGTCACAGAGCCTCGATGATGGGGAGTTATGGGTAACACAGCCTGCCTGGGCTCGACAGCCAGCAACCATCACTTAATTTTTAAGCATCCACCCTGGGTTGGTGCCATTTTAACATTCTATGACACCAAACAGGAACTGTGCATAAGGCACTCTGGGCTCAAGGCACAGGAGAACATTTGTCTGGGGGAAAGCCCAGGGCCATGAGCTCGGCTAGCCCCTTCTGGGAAGCACCATTTTTAATTTATACTTGAAAGAACAGCCAGGAGCCAAGCTGTGGTTATGCAGACCTGGACCACTCTCTCCCAAAGTGTATGAAATGCAGCTGTCACTTGAATAAAAGAGACATAGCTACAGTGTTCAGTACAGTTCTAGAGTCCCATCTTCCAAGCAACGTGAGGATACAGGGAAACCGTGTCTCACCCCATGAGCTCAATGGTTGCCCAGGGCCCAGAGGTGTCCTGACATAGAAAGTGGTGTGGTGACCTGGTGCTGAGTTAGGAAACCAGCTGACGTTGGAAGAGGCCCCAAAGCACGGCCAAACTTTATATCCAAATTGCCCAAGCGTGTCTTTTAAAAAAATCACACCCGGGTAAAGAGAAATCACTCAAAGAATGAACTTTTATGTGACAGAGGAGGGGAAAATATGTATCTAAATGGTTCCCACTCCACGCTGCAACTCGCCTTTAAAATTCACTACTTGTTCAGTTTAGCACGGAAGCAGGAACATCTACAATCATCCTAGACAGCTTTCACAAGCCCCCGTTCCTCAGGTCTGCGTGGAACCATATTGTCTTCACAGATTTCAAACAAAACAACATTTGTGACACACTGACTATCAAAGCTGTTCTGAGAATCCAGCCGTCCTCTCACAGGCAGAGGAACAAGGGGGGCTGCTGGGAGGTGAGGCGGTACGGGGCTCCTGCTGTGTAATGAGATACTGAGTCGCTTCCCTGAGTATGTTACTGCCCCTCCCTTGACGTCAGAGTAGACAGCAGAACACTGGAGGTGGAAGGGTCTCAGAAGAAAGAGGATCAGAGAAGAGAGGAAACAAACGGGGTTTAAATCAAAGAGGGTATGAGAAAGCTATATGGAGACCTAGCACCTTGTAACAAAACACCTGGCTCTTGTTCTTGTCCTGCACTGAGCAGGGGACAAATGCATCCCGAGCGGGCAGCCTCTCTGTCCTTACTCCCTGAATCTCAGCTGGTAAGCACTCTTCACGGTCATTGTGTGGTATCCAGCATTCCGATCATCAAGGGATCATGGAACGTGCCTGCAGGGATATGTAGGCTACGTAAACATAGTACCATTCCCTATAAGAGAGGTGACCATCGGAAGGCTTTGCCACCCACACTGGTCAGGAACAATCCCCTGAAGAGACTCCAGGACCACTTGTTAATCCCAAAGATGCAAGGAGAAAGACCAGCAACAAAAACCATCATGGCCAAATTAACTAAGGCAATCTTTCTTATTTGGGTACACAGGCAGCCTCCCGCTGAGGCAGGGTCCAAGAAGAACAGCATTGGATGTGGTAAAAATAAGGTTTTTATAGCTCAGGGGTAGGGGGTTTCCAAATGGGGGCTTGACAGGCATAAGGTTCCGGGTTGGGCATAGCCCAATCCTTGTACCAACTACATAAACATATCATAATTTGATATTTATTATATTAATATTATAATTTATTATTCATATCGTAAACATAAATGAATGAAAACTTTGTTTTTACTTGGGCTTTGAAGCCCAAGATGAAGACAGGCTGGTATCTCATACGGTGTCCTTTAACTGGCTGTTGGGCAGATGGAAGAACCAACTAAAGCCAACCGAGGTCCCTCCCTGATGTAAGACCTCGACATCAGCTCTCTCCTTGACCTTTTGTTGGTGCCTGTCACATCTGTCCTGTCATCCCCTGGCCATCTTGGAAAGGCAGGACCTAGAAAAACGACCAATGAAGGTAGTCTACCTAGTTGCTCTCAGAGTATGAATCTACCACGTACAGCTTCACACAAGGGACCACCCCACACACACCCCTTGAGGCATCGTGTCCTGATCAGCTTTAACTGTCGTCACACCTTAGGAGTTATCAGAAGAGAATCTACCCCCATCAGATTGGCAGGCAGACATGTCCGCAACTGCCTTGTTAATTGATGTAGGAGAGCCCGGCTCACTGTGGGTGGCACATCCCTTGGTCTGAACTGTAGAGAAAAAGTAGCTAAGTATAGCCAGTCTGTGAAGGAAGCAGCCAGTAAACGCATCCTCAGTGGTTCCTGCTGTATTTCTTTGCTGTGAAGTGAGTTCCTTGGTTGGTGGTAACGCTCTGTGGAATAGCAAGCGGCCTGACTGCCTCTAATTCCCCAATGACGGTCTGGGATCTGGAATTGTAAACTGAAATAAACCACCCTCTTTCCCTTCCGTAAGTTGCTCTTGGTCAGTATTTTAATCATAGCAACAGAACTGAGACTGGAACACAGTCTCCCTGTGTAGCCCGGGATGGCCTCAGATTTGCAGCTGCCCAGCAAGGCAGGAGCCTGTGGCCGACTTCCAAAAGCATCCTTACAAAAAGTTTCAGTTAGCATGGGTTAGCTCTCCGTTCAAGTTATCTTCCTCAGTCCAGGACTTTTCTATTTCAAGACCTTCCCCTTCCTTCTTCATCTTCCTCTCATTGGCCAGACAAAGCCAACAGGTCCTGGGAAATCTCTGCAAGGCAGGCTGGGAAATGTAGTCTCCTTATGCACGTGGCTGCATGGTGCCTAGAGGTCAGAGAAACAAAAGGGCCCATCTGACCTAGTCGCATGCTACTCAAAGCCTGGGAGCTCCAGCAGGTTCGGAGTCTACGCCAGCACGTCCGCATAGTGACCTATGAATGAGTGCAAGTTATCTTACACGAGCACTTACACAGTGTGCCCCAGGGGTCAAGGTCAAATTCTGTTGGAAAAACTTAAATCCAGAGATGAGCAGCACCACCCAGTGGCCAAGAGACGAAGCCCTTAGCAGATCCCATCCCACCAGGTTCGACATCTTCCCCAATTTCCTATGATTCCCAACACCCTTCCAGTAAAACCCCATTCCAAAAGAACAGGATACACCCAGATCGGTCTCTGTCTTCACCACCCCCCGCCTCACACGCCTCAGCAGCTTTCCCTCACCCGTGATTGTATCCTTGCGGTCTTTGAAGGAACACCCTGCTCAGATCCCTTGGCTACTCCGTGTAGACCCTGACTACATGCCTAATCGATCCCCAGCAATGATTCCTCTGCTCCGTGTCTATCACAACCGCCTGCTGCCTTCAGATTCTTCCCAAGTTCACGCTCTGACTTGTTATCACAGTCTGAAACTGCACTGTCCAGTGTGGCTTTCCTTCTGCACCTCCACGGGCACAGGTCAGAACCTGGCCGGGCACATGTGCCCAGAACTCACCAGCTCCTGGAGTCCTCAGAGAATGCTGAACTAATTAAAAACAAAGCAAAAACAAAAACAAAAAAAACAAAACAGGATCTGTACCTGAGATCTGTCTTCTCTTGACAAAGAATGTTCTGAATCAGGCAAGGGGGATATGCTGCCTGCTCTCTCCACAGAGAACTCAGGGGTCTTCAGAAAGAAGACATAGCTTAGCCACATTTCTGTGACCCATGCTTGGTGAAACACCTCACCTTGCATCCCACCCCGCCCCCCAGCACACTCTGGGGACAACGAAAGTATTGTTCACCTTTAGTGGCAGGGCACAGACTCTGAACAGAGATACCTAACACAACCACCATGAGTCCACAGGCTGGCGCCACGGCTGAGCTTGCAGGCCTGTGGATTCCTGGCTAAGTGAGACAGAGTCCTTTCCTGCTGTGGTGAGGGCTCCACAGGGACTGCATAAATTGTTCTGCCCGCCCATTCTCTACACCTGAGAAGGGCACCACACCTGCAGCTATGTCCGTCTGTCACTACACAGACACAAGAAGGGAGGTGCATCTGGGGTCCCTGTTCCATCCCCATCAGCAACTGGCCAGCAGGTAGGAGCATCGGCCCTTCTGGGACCAGCCAGGTTCACAGGAAGCACTAACCCTAGGATGACCGGGCAGTGACATGTTACCACGTACAGGAGAGAGCTGAGGGTCTGGATCCGGGCTACCCCACCTCTCTCCCTCCATGAGCTGAAGCAGCTGCATGGACTGCCCAGGACTCCCACAGAGAAGAGGCAGCCATGTTACCTCCAGAGTCCCCCTTTCCAAATATTCTCACTCCACCCCAGCCTAGAAACTTCCCAGCCTGAGGGAGCTGGAAGCATCCTGACAGAGCTGGCTCGAAGCCAACCCAGACCCCTTTTCCCTCGGGCAGAAAGACCCCACTGAAGGCACTTAAGTTGTCCAGTACTTCAGTTTTAACCAGGGATAGCTGACATCTCCCTCTGTGCTGAAAAACAGACTGGCCAGCAACAGGCCACCAGAAACCAGCTGAGACACCTGTGCTCGGCAAGCAATAGGTATTTTGTCCCTGTGTATCAGCGACCCCATGAGGTCAGGGTGTGAGTCTGTCCTGGTGGTGGCTGGAGGCTTGGGCATGGCCCCGTGTTGACTCCATAACCATTCGTTGAGTGACAGTCCAGACCCGTCTCTCCTGATAATACACTCAAGGAAGCCTCGGGTGCAACCTTCCCTTCCTCAGGTCAGGACTTTGCTCTGCCTTGACCTTGAGTGATACCTTGCTGCTGAGGTGAGATGTCTGTAACACCATCACATACAGATTGCATACAGACCACCGGCTGCAAGAGCCATAAGACACCCTCCAGTGGATCTTGCACCTCACAGGCTGCAGGAGGCCTGCCACCCCAATGCTCCGGCCACAGGAAACCAGAATGGTTGCACCGTGTACACCTTACAGATGGTGAGGCTGGGTGCTGGAGAGGGTAAGCAGCTCACCATGGTCACCAGCTGACATAAGAGAGTGGAGCAGAGCCTGGAGCTCTGCTTCCCACTGATTCCTCTCCGTTTGTGCAGGACTCTTGGGAGCCACTTGCACCCTAAGGACTGACTCGGTGTTCTGTGAGTCATTGTGAGACCCTGAAGCCACCTTCCAGAACTTCCCAGGGAAGTTACCTGCTTTGGAAAAATAATGGTAGCCTCAGAGTGGGGATGCTGTGTGAGGCCTGGACACATATCCCTCTAGGGGCACCAGGGATGCAGGACACGCTGACACTCTACCAAACTGGGTCCTGGGGACAGCTACTGGGCCCGGCTGCCTGCTGGCTCATTTCCTCTTTTCCAGGATCCTTTACATTCCCAAAACACCAGGAGATGCTGGGTAGCTCAGCTCCCCTGAGCCAGGGGCCTGGGAATTTTCCATTCTCTGCTTCCCAAGACTTGGGACTTGGGATTTAGGATTAAGATCTGGCAGAGCCTTGTGCATACTAGACGTGTTCTCTACTGCTGGGCCACACCCAAGACCCTGCTCTTTGGAGATAGGGTCTCACTCTATAGCCCAGGCTGGCCTTGAACTTATGATCTCTCTGCGTAAGCCTCTCCCATGTACTCAGTTTACTGGGGTGTGCTAGTAGCGAGCATGTCCCAATCTCTAAGATGCGACCTTTCAACTCCCTCTGTGCTGTCCTAAGAGGTTTGCAGCAGTACCTCTAAGAGCTCCAGGTTAAATGGAAGAACAGCCACCTGCAGAGCCACGGGGCCTGGATAGTTTCTCAATTAAAAGCTGAGGACAGCTTTTCTCTCTGTTGACTCTGCAGCTCTCAGGCTCTGCGTGTCTGGTACCCACCTCTCCGAAGGCCCTCCAGCCGCCAATAACTTGTTAAGTGGCTGGAATAGTGATCCACACTTGATAGGTCACATAGTCAAAGGGCCCTTCTAGGACCGTACACCTCTGAAACATATTGATCTATGTTCCACAGTTCAGAAAACCAATCTTGGTCCTACGAGCCAGCGTGGAGAGCTACAGAGCCTGGAGTGGGCTTTTGGCAGAGGCTGTGCTCACGTGAGAATTGGTCATTGATCTATAGAGTCAGGTTCCTGAGAAGAGCTTCAAGGAGATGCACTAAATACACAGGGACAAGATCGAGATTGGCCTTGGAATGAATAGAAAAGGATCTGTCTTTCCTACCCACCTGAGCCAGGTAAGGTGTGAGGCACCTGACCTCACCCATAGCTGTGGTTTCAGGGCTGGTCTAATTCTGAGAAGACTTGAAGCAAGATTATGACTCCAGTGCCCAAGCCTGCAGAGCAGACTTTGTTCATAGCTAGTCTTCCCACAGTCACTGAGCTGAATGTCGAGAGACTCCTGCACAGGTGTTTCTGTATTGGAAACCTCAGATGGTAACCTGTATTGGGCACAGGGTCTTTGAAAGGGAGCTAGATAAGCAAAAAGAGGCTACACAGCTGAAGGGAACCTGATGATCCAGGGACAGGGACGAAGAGGGGGTATCCACAGGGCAAAGGTCACATGACGAAGGATCCATAGACCAAACTGCCTGTAATCCAAGAAGCTACAAGGACCACACCCACTGTGAGCTGACATGGGACAAGGACAGATTCTCCCCCCACCCTCAGAAGGACTCAGTCCCACAAACACCCTGTGCTGTCTGTGGACTCCAGTTCTCCGAGTGTGAGTCCCCATCACAGCCACTGCAGGAACCAAATCTGTCCCCAAAACTGCCCGAAGTCTGCAGGCAATCTAGCTGAGCACACGAGATCTGGTGTAAGGGATCCCGGGTCAAAGGTAGAGTGATCGGGGAAGATACCGGGCAACCACCTCTGGAGTCCGTGCATAAGGATATGTGTTCAGTCACAACTGCACACACATGAACACAAACACACACACTATTGGAAATCAACATGAAGAAAACCCACTTTCTATTCGTCCTCAGAGTGCAGCAAAAAGTAAGGCAGACGGAGAAGACGCCCTCCTTGCTGAGAACTGAAAAGGCTCGTCCCTTCACAGTAGGGGGCATTGCTACTAACCCTTCATCCTGATCCCTGACTCTGAATGCCTCTCCTTCCTCTTGCGTCTCCTCTGCTCTGTGGCATTGCCAGTTCTGGTCAGAGGCCTCAGCACTGAGAACCTCACTGCACACTCCCACCAGCTCTTAAAATAAGTCAGCCTGCCCTGCTCATGAGCACCCGGGGCCAAGTGTGTCTCCAAGAATGAGGCAGCAGCCAATAGCTCCAGATGCAGCTGGAGACAGGCCTCCTTTGGAGGAGGGGTCAGGGACACAAGCTGTGCCCAGGTTATCCATTCCCTGGCCAGTAAGGTCTCCCAAGCACTCAGTTATCCACTGGTTCCCCTGCTCACCCCTACATCTATCTCCATGTGTCTTCTGGGCCCTGAGGCTTCACTCTTCCCAGTCTAAAGGTTCCCCACCCCTCAGCCCCTCCACCCCTAGTGCCCCTCGAGTCTCTGAGGCAGATGGCTTCTCCTTTCCCCAACCCAAGAAGCATCATGTTCTCTGCACTCTGTTGCCAAGTGCCCCAGAGCAGAGCTATGCTGCTCTAGGAAGGAAACCCCTCCCCCTGCCCTCTCAGCATGGGACACTTCTAATCAGACCCATCCACCCTACTAAAGTGAATATGGACAGCAAGATGGGGGCCAGATATGGACCCAGCTCACCAATCCAAGCCCCGATCTCTACATAAATTTGAGACAGAATTCACAGCAGGAGAGCTTCCTTGGGTCCCTAAAAATCTCACCATCCATTCATCTCATAAATCATAGCGTGAGGACTTTGGAGCCAGAGAAACCCAGGTTCGAATCCTGGTGTCTCCATAGACTTAGTGTGCTCTTTTGGCTGCCCTACTATGAGGAAGGTGCCAGAGTCTTGCTAACAGTGAGGACCTTCCCTCCTGTCCTGTCAAGTGGAGAGCACAGCTCAGAGTAAGAAGTGAGACGTTCCTCTCTGAGTCCTTCTTGGGAACCCAGGAGTAACACTTAGCCCCAGGGGTGACAGTTCCTTCCCGTCTTTCCACGCCATCCATGTAAGGCACTTTGAATAGCTCTCTACATGGGAATCATGGCTTCCGTGGCAAGCCTGGGACAAGGAGACAGGAGCAAAGAGATGAGTCCTCTGGAGTCTCAAGCCATCTGGAGATAAGTTCCCTCTGGGAGCTAGAGAGACTGAACCACACTCCAAGCTCCAAGGGGCAGCAGTGCAAGTGACCACCTTGGGACCCAGTGAACATAGGTTCTGTCAGTGCTCCCAGTACCTACCAAGACCCAAGCTGACATCTTGCTTACTTCTCTGGAAATTGAGCTGAGGCATCCTTCAAATGGACTGTGGCCTCCTTGCCTCCTTCAGTAGAAACTGCCTTTCCCGATCAGAAGGCATCAGCAAATTGAGTCTCTCATGCATAACTTCACGTGGATCACTAATCAGATCAGAGTGAAGCTGATGCTGCGTGGCTCTTATTAACAGTAATGGTATTTAAAATAATAGAATATGTTCATGGTGTATGATGGAGTTTCTAAGTACTTCTGTCATGCCAGCTTCAGGGAGCATCTGTCGTTCCCTGCGGCCATTACTTATGCTGACAACTAACAGTCAGCTGGAACTGCGGGGACAAACAACCCCGATACCTCGGGAGCGTGTACATAATGGAAGCTTCCTCTCCGTGAACAGCAGAGCTGCTGACAGGCGGATCCTCTGAAGGGCCCTAGGAGCACTGTTTTGCTTTGTTTTCCTAGAACCCTGGCAAAAGTTCTCAAAACCTGGGGCCCCCGTTGTTCTCCTGGTTGAGCAGAGGAGACAGGGCTAGACCACATATGCACATTTAAGAATTCTCCTGGAGGCGGGCTGTCATGGCTGTCCACATTTCCTGGCCATAGGAAACCCACAGACAAGCCTAGAGTCAAACACAGTAAGGAAGGCCATGCTGCAAGAAAATATTCATGCTATGGGGCAAACTATGCTTCCCTCCAAAAACACACGCTGGAGTCCATGTTCCAAGCACTGAGGAGCCTCAGTTCACTTGAAGAAGGGTCTGGCTGAGATGATTGGTAAGAATGAAGCAGAACAGAGCGACTGAGTCCTTCTGAGAAGGTCATTGACAGCCAGACACACAGAGAGACGCCAGATGGAGACTTAGGCAGATGTCAGAGAGATGCTTCTAGAAGGAATGTTTGCTGCCTCCAGGAGCCAAGATAGATGCATGGTGAGGGGTCATCCTCAAAGCCTTGGAAGGAAGCAACCTTCCTCTCTTGACCTTGGGTTGCTATAGACTGGACTGTGAGACACTGAAGCTCTGCTGTCCAAACCAGCTTCCGGGAGCATCTGTTGTTCCCTGCGGCCTGTCCAAAAGGCTGTGGGCCTTTTGCTGTGGAGTCCCAGAAGACAAGGCAAGCTGGGAAGCGCAAGGGGAAGAGGAAAAGAACAAGCCTCAGTGGGATGCCCAAGTCTAAGGCAGACAAGGTCTGCCAGCTGCTGGACCCGTGTGGACCCAGGATTCCCACCTCACCACCTCCGGGAGTTGGGAGTCTGTACGGCTTCATGCCCTAGCTACTGACCTCACAACTCTGAATTCTGAGATAGGAGCTGTGGTTTAGTTCTGTGTAATGGTGGCAGACATGGAGACCAGTCTTTCCACATTCTGAATGTTGAGTGATTGTTCTTGACACCCTAGAATAATCTCTTTGGTGATACCTTATATGTTCTCGTGAGAAATGCACCCCTGGGACACTCTGACATCACCATCACGATGAAGGATCCCAGAAGTATCCACAAACCCGCATCAAATGAGCTCTGGGAGAAAGAGGGCTCTGCCCTTCCCTCCTCTCCCAAGGCATCTGTGCACAATGACAGTTTCTCAAACCCTAGGAAGGAAAACAGCAGGAGATAGAGAAGACAGAAGTGCAAGGACCCCACCGCTGGTGGGGACCAGGGTCATCCAGGCTGAACTCCACACAGCCCTAAGCCCCATATGGATGTCTAAGCAGCCAGTGGGGACTGGCTCTTCTCATGCTCCCTCCCCCAAGAGCTCACTGTGTGACCCCACTGTCCCAAGCAGAGCAGTAAGTAATTGTGGCAGCCCACAATGTCCAAGTTCAGAGGGAAGTGAGGCTCCTGATTTGGTATGTGATAGCCCTGAGACAGGTGATCCCTCTCTCCACCGCCTGTGGCGCCAGCTGGGTTGACAGAACCCTGTTGGCAGGAAGCAGTGGTTGTCTGGTCCGAGGTTTGAGAAGGAGACCCTCAGAGAGGCAGACTTCAGGGAAATGGCAGAAATGGGGCCTTGGGAATGCCCTGAGCATAACCCCAAGCTGTGGGTGCAGGAATCAGACCCTCCACCATGTAAGAAAGACATTAAGAACTGAACCCAAACACAGATGGTCCCGCACTGGCCAGTTTTAGACAGAGCAGATCCACAGACCCACTTCAACGTCTGTGTCTTAGTCAGGGTTGCTATTCCTGCACAAACATCATGACCATGAAGCAAGTTGGAGAGGAAAGGGTTTATTCAGCTTACACTTCCTCTTTGCTGGTCATCACCAAAGGAAGCCAGGACTGGAACTCAAGCAGGGCAGGAAGCAGGAGCTGATGCAGAGGCTATGGAGGGATGCTGCTTACTGGCTTGCTTGCTTCTCCTGGCTTGCTCAGCTGGCTTTCTTATAGAGCTCAAGACTACCAGCCCACAGATAGTACCACTCACAAGGGGCCCTCCCCCCTTGATCACTAATTGAGAAAATGCCTTACAGCTGGATTTCATGGAGGCATTTTCTCAACTGAAGCTCCTTTCTCTGTGATAACTCCAGCTTGTGTCAAGTTGACACACAAACCTAGCCAGTACAGTCTGTAACAATGAATAGTAAGCCTTGTCATCTTTTAGGTCACTGCCAACTCTGACAGCTGAGGATTCTCATCATCCAGTGACATCTAACTACTTCCTGTGTGCATCCAGGTACCAAAGGGCCTTCCTCCATCCCAGGTGATGAAGAAGAGTTGACTCTGGAACCCCAAGGCTCCAGAGCAGTGTCCTTTCCCCAGACTCCAACCAACCTTTCTGCGTGCTCTCTGCTACAAACTCACCATGTCTAAGCATGTTCTGGGCTGAAGGAACATGTCCAATGGGCCCCTTTCATCTCCCAGACTCCAGCCTCTTGTACATGTATGTGCTGAAGACTTTGCCTAGAGTCTTGCCAGCTGCAGTGTCCCTACAAGTCATCTGTTCCTCAGAGATGTGTGGACGGTCATCTGTCAGTGGCTGGCCTGTGGGAGAGTAACCCATACATCGCTGCCTGTTCTTCAGAAGCTTTTCTGAGCTCTAGATCAAAAAGTCCAAGGCAAGAGATTAGGGTCACAGATCCAGCGGTATTTGGCTTATCGTTTTGTTGTTTAGTCTTTTGCAATATTCTCTCTCTCTCTCTCTCTCTCTCTCTCTCTCTCTCTCCTTCCCCCTCTCCTTCCCTCTTTCTATCCCCTCCCTTCCCCTTCTCTCTCCCCTTTTTCATCCCTCTCCCTCTTCCCTTCCCCTTCTTTTCTTTCTCTTCCTCTCTCTTTCTCTTTCCAGAGCTGAGGACTAAACCCAAGGCCTTACACTTGCTAGGGAAATGCTTTACCACTAAACCCCCAACCTCACCCATCCAATTCTAAATGTAAGTTCAAAGCATGGGCCTTCAAGCACCCTCAGCCTGGGGATGAGACTTAGTACAAAACTCACTGGGGATGCAGAGCCAGAGAGCATTGTCTTAGGCAGGTCCTGGGCAGTGAGTCTAGAGTCATGAGGAGAATTTCATGCCTCAGGAATTTCATTCCACTTCTCTCTCTGCTCCTCCTAAAGCCCAAAGTCAGCCTGCTGAGAGGATCTAGGGAGCCCCCATCCTGAAACCCAAGGAATAGACAGCAGAAGGAGCAAGGAGTAGATGTAGCCCCAGGAACTGCTTGTTCCAGGAGGCAGAGCGCTTGGGTCACCCTCGTGTTATCTCCTCTGAGCACGTGGTCTGTCTCCTCTCCCAGTGCAGACCTGCTTCCTGTGCCGGTCCACAGGTACGAGCTGAACACCCTGACAGTCCTGGTGGTGCCTTTGCCTCCACACAAAAGACTGTTTCAAGTTCCCCGGCTGCCTTTACTTCAAAGTTCTCAAGTGACAGGTTTAACTGACTGAGTCAAGTGTCCACCTGGACCATCAGTCAGTCCCAAAGGCAAGGTCATTCTTAGGGTGCACTGTGTGTCCCTCAGGCTAAGAATTGGGGATAGCAGTCTGGAGTGTGTGCTCTGAGCAGGGGCCCCAAGCCTCCCTCCTCCAGTCTGTCTGCCAGTGATAGAAATAAAGATTGACAGTCTACCTACAGATCCTCAGTCCCTCCAGCCCTCCTTGCTGCCCAGAGCTCTCCTCTGTCTTTGGCAGTACCCTCATTTCAGAATGGCACCCACTGAACAGGTCAAGGCTTATACACACAGAGGAAGCATTGTTGTCTCCCTCTGGTCCAGCTCAGCAGCGTGGAGGGGGCTTGCTCCTACAACCTCCTAACCAAGAGAGCCAGAGTCACTGACAACCTGTCAGACAGTCATCCTCGTTAGATGCTGCCCCAACCCTGTTCTACTCTTCCCAGGCCTGCATGACTGTCTACAAATCCCTCCTGCTGTGAGGGAGTTTTCCGCCAGGCTCCCAAGCTCCCACTTTCTCCCCTCATCTGTGAACTCCAGTGACCATAAGGGCCACCCTGGGTGACATGGTTCCATCAACGTCTCTGCCACACAGGCTCATTGAATTCTGCTTTCCCTTGGCTGGTTCCTGCAGCGGCCGGATCTGTGTTCTGCCAGGCCTTACTCAATGTTTCCTGATGATTCTGCTATGCTTTCTTGCCTGCTCATCCATCTGTCTCTGAGCTGAAAAGCAAAACATGCCAACGCCCCCAGAGGAGCTCATGGGTCCCAGGGTGGATTCTGCGGGCAAACAAGGCTTGTCATGGTGAGTTCTGCCCATATTTCATGGCTGAGGAAGCTTCTGCAGGCAGGGTCCACCTTCTTCAGTGTCATGTCCTACCAACTAGATGGTTTGTCTGGGGGACAGGGATCTCCATCCATCCCAGTCTTAGAAGAAAGATGCTCCCAACAGTCCCTGAGACCTAGGCAGGAAGTGCCTTTGAGAAGTACAAGGCCCACAAGTCCCTCCCACTCCAAGCTATGCAGAAAAGCCCAAGCAGGAGGGTTCCTTCATACCCAAAGACTCAGCAGATATGCTAACCTGGGGGACTGCACAGACAAATGCTTGTGTTCAGTGCCCGACAGAGAACATGCCCAGTGCCCAATACTCCTCCAAGCAAAGAAGAGAAGCAGCCCAAACTGTACCCAGGAAGGACCTAGACCTAGAGCCACCGCCACCTGTATACACTGACCTGGGCATCATGGCTAAAGGCTGACCCATGGCTGGGCTCTACAAAACCCTAGAAACGAGAACCTGAAAATGACCATTTCTGTGTATATCTCCAGGATTTTGAAATGTTCATTGTGTCTCCTACAAAATTGCAGAGGGTCAACATAGCTGGCTCTAGTAGCGTAGGCAAAGATTGGTGTGGTGGTTTGAATGAGAAATGTGCCCCCTCCCCACAGACTCAGGTATGCGAACATTGGGTCCCCGATGCATTCTGCCATTTGGGAAGGTTATGGACACTTTAGGAGGTGGATCCTTGCCAGAGGAAGTTCATTGCTGGGATGGAAGTGGGCTTTGGGCTTTTATAGACTCTCCTGATTCTGCTCAGAGTGACCCTATGTGCCCACCTGATAGTTGACTGCCTGCAACAGTTAGAGGAGCCCCGGAGACCAGAGGGAAAGCACCAAGCGTCAGAGGGGTGGGTACCATGCATTTCACTGAAGGGACAGCATCTTGAAGATCATTTGACCCCAGAGATCAGTGGCTCAGAGTCTGATAGTGTCTTTTACTGTATTCCGTGTGACCAATGCATCATAAAGTCTGAAGAAACAGTGGATGAAGAGATGAGCAAATGAGCAAGATCTTTAAAGAGAGTAAGAAGGAAGAACAGGAAGTATGGATGTCCTGGACCTAGAGGAAGAGGGTGCCTCCAGGTTTCATGTCACTAAGAGTCTCTGTTCCAGGAAAAACAAGAGACAGCATGGTTGGGGGGATACTGCTGAACCCTCCATGAGACTCACCCCCACTGAAGCCTTCACATGAGATTCCAAGCCTGTCACCTCGATGGCTCCATTTTTAAATGTGTTTATTTTTATTTATGTGTACGGGTACTTCGCCTGAAGGCACGTCTGTGAGCCTTGTGCATGCCTGGAGCCTGCAGAGGCCAGAAGAGGACGCCAGATCCCCTGGAACCGGAGTTACAGATGGTCGTGAGTTGCCATGAGGATGCCGGGAACGGAGCACAGGTCTCTCCAAGACCAGCCAGTGCTCTTAACCTCTGAGCCATTTCTTCAGCCCCAGATGGTACCTTATTAATGAGATCCTGAAGCAAAGGACCTGTCTGAGCATGCCCACAAAAGCTGTAAGGCCATACCGTGAGTCCCAGCAAAGGAGAGCTGTGCCCTGTGTCTATGTCCCCTCAAGCTTGCCTGCCCACCTGAGGCCACCGCCTGTGCATCCAAGTCCCAGCCTATTGGGCTAGGTGCTGGCATATGAGCCCTCTGGGTTCCTTCCCTGACTAGTAAGCCTGGGCAGGTGTCTTTGCTGTAACACTATGCCAGTCTCTTTACACACACACACACACACACACACACACACACACACACACACACACACACACACACACACATGGGCTACTGTCTCCTCCCTTTCGTCCCCTTCAGGGGAGCTCATGTTGTATCCTGGTAGGGGGCTGGCCCCTAGCACACCTCCCACCCCCAGCCCTGCTTTCACCTCATGCCCAACCTTGCTTCCTCCCACCGTGATCAACAGATTCTGCCCTAAATCCAGTGAAACCAAAGAAGGGCCAACTCCAGCCCCAAGCTACCCTGCCCAAGAGCTCCTCACCCTCACGTCATGTCTTGATTTTGCCCATGGTCAAGCCTCCTGCTCCCCCACTTTCAAATCCACACTGCTTCCTGGGGCAACTTTGCCCACCTCCGCCCCATTCACAGCTGCACAACTTTTGACTCCAAAGGCCCCTGCCTAAGGCCTTCCCAATCTCCACTGTACGCAACAGTCCCCTCCTCTCCTTTCCAACCCAAGTATGGTATGGCAGGCCTAACCTCTGCTCAACCAAACAGTGCTCCAGGCTGGCTGCTCAGGCTGTCCTTCTACTCCCACACCTGCTCCCCCTGGGGAGCCTCGGCTTTGACTCTTTCACAAGGCAGGCCCACTGAGGTGAGAAACTGAGCTGAGTGAATATGGACACCCTCTCCTCTTTCCTCCTCCTCCATCTCCCCCACCCCTGCATACAGTATGCATTGTCGTTTTTTATCTTTTTATCTTTTTATTTATATTTTAGCATTTCCCCTCTACATCTGTGTCCCTACTACACACACAGGACACAAGCCAGGCACAGCTGTGGCTAATCTAAAATGCCATCAATATAGATTGGGGCTAATTACTTGGGCCCCTAAACTCCAACACAACACACACCTTTGGGGAAACTCCAGCAGGAGGCTCTCTGGGGAGTGGCCAGGGTCCCTGCGAAAGTCTCATTGTCTTGGGAACAAGCTGTTTCCGTTGTCCCTTCAGCTGAAGGCCTGATCTCCTTTGGACAGGGTAGAAGTGTGTGCCTTGGAAGCCTGTCATAGGCATGTGCTCTGTTGTGCTGGGCACCAAGGGCAGGAGCCATAGCTGAGTCCTCCTGTGTGGACGGCCGCTGACCTCATAGACATCCTCTGTAAGCAGTGGGTTGTCAGACTAAAGGCAAATCTAAGTCTAGGGACAGTGTTCTGCCAGTCATGGCTGGAGAAGGATCCCCTGGCTCCCCAGGTCTTACAGCTAGTTAGCTAGGGTCCTGAAGGTACAGGAGCCCAGGAATGAGCTCCCGGAACCACGAAGGTCTTCGAGAGGCAACTGAGGGCTGGGATGCCTGTGGAGCTCAGCCAGGTCTGGGGTAAGGAGCTGGAGAAGAGGAAAATGGGAGCTGAAGGCCTGAGCTCCTCTGAACAGTCCCCTGTGACCTTGGAGTTAACTACAGAGGGAGGAGGTGGGGTCTGATGACTGCAGACGCTGGCCCGAGGCTGCGCTCTGCCATATGCATTTACCTAGGTCACCATGCTAAAATTCAACCACTTTGCCTGAGAGTGAAGCTGTACTATAGAGAGGACATGTTTGCATGTGACCTACATCAAGCACCAAGTGAACGCTCTCTCTGCCCACAGTAGCATCCGATCCCACAGACAACTCAGTGGCACTTCACACTTGCACACACTGTGACAGACACTGACCTTCATGTCAACCAGCTGTGCTCGTGAGAATCAAAGATGGCTCCTGTGGTGGTTTGAATGTGCTTGGCCCAGGGAGTGGCACTATTTGGAGGTGTGGCCTTGTTGGAGTAGGTGTGGCTTTGTTGGAGGAAGTGTGCCACAGTGAGGGTGGACTTGCAGCCTGGAAGCTAGTCTTCTCCTGTTTGCCTTTGGAACAAGACTCCTCCAGCGCCATGCCTGCCTGGACGCTGCCATGCTTCCTGCCATGATAATAGGATCAACCTCTGAAGCTGTAAGACAGACAGACAGACAGACAGGATGCCACGCTGCATGTGTGTGGAGGTCAGACCTGTTCTGATTTGTGGAGCCATTCTGACCTTCTACCTAATGTGACTTCTGAGTCTTGAACTCAAGTCACCACACTTGGCAGCAAGAGCCTTTGCTTGCTGGGCCGTCTCACAGGCTCTCCAATGCACTCTCTTAAGTTATTCTTCTGCCGTGCATGCAAAGTCTTTGACACACCTGATATGTGTTAAAGTCTGCCGCACTGTCTGTATTTGATTGTCTTAAGCTGTGGTATCTGTGTTTTCATCTGGACAGTCTGTTCTTATTGGTGAATAGATCCACCATCAGGTCTGAGAAAAGGCACAAATGTCTACAAACATAAGCAATCATGTGACTACTAACCTCAGTTTTAAAAATGACACCCTGATGACAACAGTGCCCCATACATTTCCACAGCCTGAGGGAGCAGCCCGGGCCTGCCCTGCCTTGAAGAACACCTTGATTACTAAAAGCACAGTGGCATTCCCAAATAGCCCATGCAAGTGACACTAATTCTTTGTACTTTTTCCATTACTAGGGAATTGAATGGTAACACCAGAGTTGGCAGAGCACCCATGGGAAAGCTCCCACTGTCTCTCTGAGACTATGGCAGCATCCCAGCTTTGTTCAGAGGCAGCAAAATGGAGGTGTCAAAGTGCCAGTTCAGACAAGCTGACTGGGGCACCACAAGAAATGAGTTCGGGTCTATGGCTGTAACACAGGCACTATGTCAGCATGGTACTGGCGGGATTCCAGGTACAGAGCCAGCCTCTAGTCCAGGCCACTAGGACCTTTTCTTAGTATAGATCATCAACTCTAACAATACTCAGCAACCAGAGAAAAATGCCTGCCTGGGAAGCACCGGGACTCCGGGAGGACACTGGCTCCTCCCTCCTGAGAGTGGGCTTGTCCCACCCACTGGGAAGTTAGAGGTGCATCTGGGATCACCCCACCCCAGGCAGAGAGGGGTTCCTGGGTCCTCGTAGAGATCCAGAGATGAAGGCAATTTGATGTGTGCAGTAGATGAAGCCAGCAGTCGGCAGTTCCATTTTGGCCCAAAGCGTGTTTCTTTCTGGTTGACTATTAACCATTTTATTTATTATTTACCAGGCATGGGGGAGGCTAATTTCAGTTTTGCAGATGGGGACTGATTTCATGAGTTTTCCTTCTGCTGTGCAGACTGTCTCAGCATGGACTTTGGGACTCTGAGGACAGAGGGACCACAGACTCTTGCCCTCCTCGGTTAACTTCTCTATTTTCTGTCATGGCTACTACCTCCAAGGCAGGGCACAGGAGAGCCGGGGCTCTCTGTGGTATGTCAACGCTCCCTGTGCTGGCTAAGTCTTCTCATTCCCTTCATTTCTCCAAGTCAGAAGAGAAAAGAAGCCCACCTCCACCCAAGGGCTCAGTGCTGCTGGGCAGATCCCAGGAGATCCCAGGAGCACTGGAGTCTCATCTCTCACCCCTCCTCTCAGATTGATTAATTGACCTTTAAAATATGTAACCAGAAAATAAATTGCCTAATAAAATAAATGATCTTGCGTTCAATGGTGCCTGACACTTACCAAAACCCAAAAAGAGCTAATGAAGCCACAAGGAAATAGACTAAGGAAGGAACGACTTAAAGGGACGAATTGCTCAGACATCCAGGCTCCTCACACTCTGCTGGGGCTCCCCAGGACAGGGAACTGCCACCAGGCCCTGTACCCCAGACAGTCACAGACGGGGATCCCAGCAGGACCATCCACCAGCCTGCCTCGCCACTGACAAAGCACCATTGGCAGTGACAACATCTGGGCCCTGAGCTCTCCAGCTCTCAGTAGCCCCCCGTACTGAGTTAAAAGGTAGCAAGTGTCCAGAGGAAGTTGGGTTTCCCTATCTAGAGAATCTCCAACCCTACAGAAGGACCACTTGGTGAAGGTTTGGAGGGGGGTCTGTGGGAGCCAAGGAGAGGCATGGCAGGTGAGTCATGGCAGCTTCTCCCCCAAAAGGACGGAGAGATGGACAGATACGATGGTGTACCCTTGGGGGTAAAGGCCATATCCACATGATGAAGACCTGGGGAAGAGAGACAACTGCCCTGCTGAGTGTCTAGAAACCCTCCGGATGTTGTATGTAGTTCACAGCCACAGAGGGAGAATGCCCGTGGTGCTTACGGGTAGCAGCAAAGACTGAAAGTTAGACACAGATGCAGCATTGTGTGTGAGAGAGAGAGCAGAGATGCCACATGGGGTCATCTGCTAAGGATAGGCTAGTCCAACCCTGCTGGGCCATGGGCTCTGTATATGCCACAGCTCTGTGGTGCCAGAGCTGGACACTAACCCAAGCACAGAGACCACAGAACTCAGCGGATGTGGGGACAGAAGGGAGCTGCCTGGTGAAGGTCCCCAACCTGGGTCCTTTGCAAGAGCAAGTGCTCTTAACCATGGAGCCACCCCCACAGCCCCTTGCTGTGCCTTGTACCGACCTGGTTCCCCTTGCCCCGGTGGGAGATGCACAGTCACTCAGTACATATAACAGCCATAAATCTCTCAAGGAGGTGGGCGGACGCCACCCACATGGCCCTGCGGCCCTGAAGCCCCACTTGTCCCTACACATTTCCACTCTCTGGCTTTATAGGCAGAGCATGGCCGGAGTGAACAGAAAGTGCTTTAGCTTGAGTTCCATCAAAGGCTGTAATGAGAAACCCATAAGTCTTGTAAATAGGCGATAAGACAAGTCTTTAAAACAAATGGGGTAATAACTTAATCACACGTAAGGCGGAGGCATAGGGACAGGGCTGGCTGTGACTGAGGGAGCTGAGGCTGCTCCTGGGATCCGGGAGCCATTGATGCATGCTTCCAAAGATTTCTGTACCCCCAGGGAAAGAAGCATGATATATAAGCCACAAGCAGCCGCAGACTCTAATACGTGGCCTATCTTGACCCTTTGGAAAGACCCAAGAGAGAAACACCTTCCAGGAAGCAGTCTGAGCTCAGGACTCAGTACTGAGCAGTTTGGGTCTGTCTGACTCCACGCTCTTCCTTATGAGAAACCCTAGCACCCTGGGACATGAGGACACACTCTGGTGCCATGCTACACCCTGCATCTGCCTACAGTCTGTAGCCCACGGCCGCTGATACCTTCCTCCAAGGTATCACTTCTCACAAGTGATGAACTTCCTCACAAGCTCAGCTGCTCACCTCCACTCCCCAGCCCTACCGGATCCTTATTCTCACAGCCCACAGCGTATCTGGATGAAAGACTCACACTCCACGCCCCCTCCCAAGCCCAGGGCGGGAACACTGCTCTATTTTAGAGATGAGCAAACAAAAGTTGGACAGAGTAAGTGGCTTTGACAGACCCCAGGCACATCCACTGTGGCTCTGTCACCCGCACAGCCCGGATCTGAGGATGCAGGGCGCAGGTCCAGACTCTGGCTCTGAGCATCTCAAGCTGGCTGGAGAGAGGTGGAATTTTTTGTTTGATATTTTTGGGACCAAGGTGTATTGTAGATAATTGAGTTGGGAGGAGGAGTGATGGACAGGCAGGATGGGGGGGAGGATGGACAGGCAGGACGGTGGTAGTGTCAGGCTGATTGCGTCAAAGATATGAGAACTGAATCTCCAAGGCTGGGAGTAAATGTCTGGGGTAGAGGTCTTGAGTCTGTCCTCCCTCAAGGACAATGCCCTGAGCATCTATTAGGCACCATCTCTTCTTAGCACATGGCATCTCTACACCATGCTCTAAGCATCTGTTAGACACCATCTCTTCTTAGCACATGGCATCTCTACACCATGCTCTAAGTATCTGTTAGACACCATCTCTTCTTAGCACATGGCATCTCCACCCCATGCCCCGAGCATCTATTAGGCACCATATCTTCTTAGCACATGGCATCTCCACCCCATGCCCCGAGCATCTATTAGGCACCATATCTTCTTAGCACATGGCATCTCTACACCATGCTCTAAGCATCTGTTAGACACCATCTCTCCTTAGCACATGGCATCTCCACCCCATGCCCCGAGTATCTATTAGGCACCATATCTTCTTAGCACATGGCATCTCCACCTCATGCCCTGAGCATCTATTAGGCACCACTTCTGCTGAGCACATGGCATCTCCACCTTACAAAGGGTCTCAGGATCTCCGGGGACGACACCAGTTCTAAGCCCATAACTCACACTCAGTAGGCAGATGATTTTTCTTCAGAGGCATTGGGGTAAATAAAGGCTTAATGAATCAAGCCTTTGGAATGGCTGTTGTTCCTTTAATTTGTAGTTTACAAGGTTCTTGTAAATTAAAAATGGGAAAAGAAATCCCTTCCCATCCCGCATGTACCTCCTCCGGGCAGGAACAATTTGGTTGTTTTGATTTTCTTGTCCCTAAAGCCCTTATCTCTTTGAGAAATTATTCCTTAATTTTTATGAGGTGGCTGGAAAGACCGGCGAACCAAGCAACCATTCCGTATCTTGTCCCTCTTCTCCCTGGAGTTCACCGTGATCCGTTATTGCTCCCTGGGTGGAGAATAAAGGAGGAAATACTCACCTCTAATTTACTGCTTGCAATAAGCAGGGATTCATCAACAGCCCCCCAGTAAATTATTTTTACTGCCAGCCTCCCACTGCCATGAGCAAAGGCTATGAAAACACCCATGTCTGGAGGATGTAATCACACGGGCTTCAGGGACATGAGTGAGCTGGGAATGCTGGGAGTGCAGAGGAGGGATGGGCCAATGGGTGGGGATCAGGGCCACTGGGTGGGGGTCAAGGTCACTGGGTGGAGGTCAGGGTCACTAAGTGGGGATCAGGGCCACTGGGTGGGGGTCAGGGTCACTGGGTGGGGGTCAGGGCCACTGGGTGGGGGTCAGGGTCACTGGGTGGGGGTCAGGGCCACTGGGTGGGGGTCAGGGTCACTGGGTGGAGGTCAGGGTCACTGGGTGAAGGTCAGGGCCACTAGGTGGGGGTCAGGGACACAATCTTCCTGACCCTGCCACAGGGAAGTGAGAGAGGCCCAAGAGGGCTCAGCAAGAAAATGACCAAGAGGTAAGGTTAAGGCAAGCCCTGGGGCAACCAACTTCCTCCCACCTGTGTCAGCGTGGGATGAGGGTGAAGGCAGAGGTGTGAGGCTGCTCCAGGCCCAGGGATCTTCCCTAGGGCACACAAGCAAGAGAGTTTAACAAGTCTCTCTCTCTCTCTCTCTCTCTCTCTCTCTCTCTCTCTCTCTCTCTGCACGCATGTGTGTGCATTGTGTGCGTATGTGTGCATACATGTGTGTGCACATGTGTGTACATGTGTGAGTGTGCATTGTGTGCATGTGTGAGCACGTGTGCATGTGTGAGTGTATGTGTACATACATGTGTGTATCTGTGTGAGCATGTGTGTACGTGTGTGTACAAGTGTGAATGTGCACGTATGTGCATGTATGTGTGTGTACATATGTGTGTGCATTGCTTTGTCTCTGTCATCCATTTCTGTCTCCCTCTGCTTCTCTGTCTCCTCTCCTCTACCTGTACTTTTCATGTATATCACTATCTCTAGTCTCTCTGTCTCTGTGCCTCTCTCTCTCTATCCATCCATACACACACACACACACACACACACACACACACACACACATATAATATCTCTCTGTCTTTTCTGCCTTCTCTCTTGGTCTCTGCCCCCTCTTCCCTTTCTTTATACTGTGTGTCTCACATCCTCTCTCTCTCTCTCTCTCTCTCTCTCTCTCTCTCTCTCTCTCTCTCTTTCTCTTCTCTTCTCTTCCCTCTCCCTTCTCCCCTCTCTCTGCCCTCTCTTCTGGCCCCTCTCTCTGTCACATTTCAGAGTAACATGAAGTTTCTGGTGTGTGATCCGGGACCAGCATTGAAGACTCACCATCTTGCTGAGCCAAGGGAGCCATGGACTCACTCCTTCAGGTGCATGGTGGGGTTTATTTTCAGGGAAGGTGGGTGGGAAAACAGTTCCATCCTGCTGGAGATCCTGTGAAGTTTCAGCACCTTTATGACTATTCAGAGCCATCACTGGCTAAGAACCTGTAGCTGGGTCCTGCCATTATCACTCCCAAGAGCAGGCATTGCTGGATACTCAGGGGCCCAGCCCAGCATCTCAGATAGTTCTAATTAGTTTTTCAACTTAGCAGTCACAGTGTTTGCTCCTCTGACAGCTCCTGTGTTCCACAGTTTCGCACACGGTGGGAGCAGGTCCGGGAAGCTCTGCATCTGGTTCCCCTGTTTGTGTTCTCTCTTAGCAACGGTGCCCTCCACTAACCAAATGCAGTGTGTCCGCCCCTCAGAACTCAAGGCTGCACACGCCTCAGAGTCCAGCACACACCTGCTCTTGCAGAGAGCCTGAGTTTGCTTCCCAGCAGCTTACAAGCTCCCGTGAGTCCGGCTTCAGAGGATCTGATGCCCTCTCCTGGCCTCTGAACTCATGTGCACATACCAACACAGAGACACATAGTTAAAAAGTAAAATATTTAAAAAAAAAAAAAATCTAAGCATGCCACCTTGGAGTGCACACTCGAAGGACACAGTGTCAGCAGGTCACAGAGACGCCCGGTGCCTGTGTTTGCTGATGCTTTATTCCCAACAGCCAGATACCCTGAGCCAGTCTAGATGCCATCAACAAGAGAATGAGAAAGAAAACGTGGAGGCAGGAGGATCAGGAATTCACGGTTCTTAAGCTACAGAGTGATCAGACTACATGAGATCCTTTCTCAAAACAACAAATAAGCATGCACACACACACACACACAGACACACACAGACACACACACACAGACACACACACATACACACACAGACACACACACAGACATACACACATATACATACACATACACACATGCATACACATAAACATACACACACATATACATATACATACACACACACAGACATACACACATACACATACACACAACACATATACACACAGAGACACACACACAGACACACATATACATACACACAGACACACACACATATACATACACATACACACATGCACACACATAAACATACACACACATATACATACACATACACACACATACACATACACACACATACACATACACACATGCACACACATAAACATACACACATACATATACAGACACACATTTACATATGTACATACACACATACACACACAGAGACACACCACATATACGTACACATACACACATTTACATACACACATACACACACATATACACGTATACACATATACACACACAGACACACCACATATACATACACATACACACATGCACACACACATACACACATTTACATACACACACATACACACACACATACACACACATATACACGTACACACACACACACACACACACACACACACACACACACACGAATATTATTCAGCCACAGAAAGAAGAACATCCTATCATTTGCAGCAAAATGGGAAGAGTTGGAGGACATTATGTCAGGGCTTTTTAAATTAAATCCCAGAGACCTGTTACAGTTACAGGGAGGCTGGAGAAATCTTAAAGGCATGTTAATAAGCATATCATGCAAGCAAAAGAAAGGGAATCAGAGTCTTCAGAAAGAAAGACTGTACCAAAAATAACTCACAGCCCACTACCTGCCTATGTAATAGGCAACATTTGTTCAGCTACAAAGACAAAAACTGTGGTCTGCCAACCTTAGCCTTAGATTTTAGAGCGAGTGACCATTGAACGTTCAATTGCACTTTCAGTGTGGGGCGAGGGTGCTAGCACAGCCTACCACAGAAGCAGCGTAAGACTTCCTCCCAGGGTGCACATGGGGGGCGGGGAAGAGCCCCGCCCCCACCCCGCCCCGCATCGCTCTGCAGGTGGTGTGGTAGGATGGTTAGGATGGGAGCTTTGAAGTCCGACTGTCTCAGATCCGCTCCTCAGCCTCTGATGCTGGAAGCTTTGGGAGACTAGACAAATTATTCTGCTCCTCTCTGCCTGAATTTGCTCATTTGCATGTCACCAGACACGAAGGTTCCGAGGATTAAATAGAACCCACAGGTAAAAAGTCTCAGAGACCAAACTTTGTAAATGTGTGATGTAATTGGCTGCTATTTTTACCTTTGTAAAGAAAAGGAAGGAAAAGGCCTTCGGTTAGCTGCTTCCAGAGGCTAACACTGCCGGATGGGCCAGCCCTCAGCCAGAAACTCAGAGACCCTGTGCCAGCAACTGCCCCGCAGCCACTGTCTAGAGATGGCTTTTCACAAAGCTAGCCCCAAGGACTTCAACCTTGCCTGTCCTCCACCTGGCCAGTGTCCACAGGGTGGTCCAGAAATCAGTGCTAAAATCACCCCTGCTGACGGGAAAGGAGCTCTCTGCTAAGCAAAGCTAAGGGAAGGGGGGCTTCATTAAACCCTGAGACTCCTGGGGGGCAACAAATCCCACCTGGATTCCTACACCCACCACAGGCAAACCACATGGTATATAGCAGGTCAGAAAATTAAGTGGTCATTTGTGCCTGACAAAATAAACGCAAGGCTGAGGTCTCATTAATTATCCTAACGAGCAGGCTGGACCCAGTCAGAGGAAGAGAGGCAGAGCTAGGGTGGCCATCTAAATGCAACCGTGCTCCTGTAATTAGCTCATCCATAATTGAACACCCCGTTCCCATCCGGTTGGCTCTCGTTAGTCAAAATCACATCTGTCCTAACGCCACAGGTTGCTTTCAACAAATGGGGCATTTTTGCTCAAAGCCTTGTTTTTATTTTTTTATTTTTTTTATTTTTTAAAAAACGTGTCCCATGCAACGTGTCAGGAACGGGGACAATTTTCACAAGCTGAATGGAGCTTGGCTGTGGTCTTTTCTTGAACAATGTTAGAGTGGTCCAGGCCCAGTGGCATGTCAAAGGGGCACCCTGTGCTGGTGCTCACTCCAGAGCAAGAAACGCCTCACCTCAGCACACACACACACACACCCCGCAGTGAGCTCTATCCAGAAGGCTTCCTCTCAGCCCCTCCTCTGCTAGGGAAGACCTTGGTGTGCCCAAGGCTCTTCTTCCAGTCCCTCAGCCCCAAGCTCTGGTCTTTCCTCCAGTTTTCAATGAGGGACACAGGGCTCAAGACTACCCAAAACCTCACTCCAGAAATGGGATTGTTTGCTTGAATCCAACTCACACCCCACATGCTGCGTGTGCTCCAACACAAAATCACAAACATACTTAAAACATTATCAGATTTTTTTTGCAGTTTTTTTTATTGTAACCTGACTGGTTGGCAAGCAAGAGTGTTATAGACAATAACAACTGTCAGAGAAACACTTGTGAGAGATTCAGGAAGGATCTGTTGCATGCCTTGCCCAGGGCAGAACACCTCTGCACCAGGGAGCCTTTCTGGGGACTGTCTCCATCTTGAGAAGCCTGATTGGGCGTCACAGCTGTGCTTACTATTCTGGCAGTACATTATGGTTCAGATGGTGACATCTGTTCTCTGGCAGCTGGCATGTGAGCATCTTTTAAAGAAATGTCCACTCCCTTCCTAAGTCCCTGGGGTCTCATTCAGCTCTGTGAGGAACCCCAAGCCAACCTTGACACCTATCACACAACCCCAAGAGGGCACACATTTTCTTCTCACAAAGAGTGACCATTCTCACAGAGGACTCATTGACCCCCTCCCCTGGGCTCCCAGCAGCCTCTGATCACACCAGTGTGATGTCACTCACAGAGGGAGCCCTCCCACCCATGCCTCACCCAGAAGGAGCCACCTTGGAGACTTGTCTCACTGCAGTGACAGGACACCTGACCAAAGTGAGTCAAGGAAGAAACGGTTTGCTTTGGATTACAATCTGGGTGCACACTCCATCATAGGATGGGGTAGTGGGGCTGAGGCGGCTGATCACATGGTATCCAGTCAGATGGAACAGGGGTGCCTATCTTGATTGCTCCTCCTTATTCACTCCAGGCCTCAAGCTCTTGAGTTGGCACCACTCACAAGTACGGGGAGTCTGCCCACCTCAGTTAACCCAGCCTAGAAACTTCCTCACACACAGTCATCTCCGGGGTTTGTCTCCTACGTGATTCTGGAATGGCAGCAAGAGGCCAGGCCACGCAGGGAGATGCAGAGCTGGCTCCCCCATCAGTGCCATGAGGTAGTCCGTCACCTGCTGGGCTCTGAACCCTGCAGCACAAGATGCTCACTAGCAGCTCAGGGTGCAGCTAGAATGAATGAATGAATGAATGAATAGATGGATGGATGAATGAACAAGAGGCCTGCCTTCCTGGAGGTGGCTGTGACAAATTACAGCTGACCCTCCACCGTATCAGGTTCCACATCTGTGGACTCAGTCAGCCAGAGCTGGAAAAAATCCAGGAAGAGAACATAGCCTCCCAAACACATATAGACCCTTCCTCCTGACATTAGTCTCTAAGCACAGGGCAGCTTCAGAGTTTTCACTGTAGCAGGCAGCATTGAAAAATCTATTAACGATACAGACTGCTGGCCAGGGCGGTGTGCAACCGTCAACCCAGCTACTCTGGAGGTTGAAGCAGGGGAATTGCTTGAGTTCAGTTCAAATCCAATCTAGCAAACTCTCCCCCCCCCCAAACCCACTAAAGTATAGAGCAGGGATTGTTTTGGATTACAATCTGAGTCTACACTCCATCACAGGAGAAAGGCAGGCATACTGGCATGGGTTAAAGCTACGTTATTTGTAAGGTATTTGACGATTTGGTGCTGGTGTAGGGTCCTGGAGCCAATGGCTTCCAGATGGGGCTGCTTTTCCAAGCCTCCTGTCCACCGGATTCTTCCAGAAAAGACTTTTTCTTTCTGTCAAGAAAACAGGAAACCTTCGGAAGGACCCAAAGTGGAGGCTCACACAAGGCTGCCCGAGCATGCCTAACTGAGCTATGTCCTGCTGCCATAGGCTCCAACTCCTGTTCCCAGCCTTCAGCCTGGGACCTAGGGTTCAGTGGGCAGGGCCTGTGCCGGGAGTTGTCACCCCCAGCACACACCTAAAGTGACCCCCTAATGAGGCTTCTTCCTTGGAGGATGTTTAAGAGTTGGTGGGCTGTGACAGGCAGCGTGGTCCCTGGTTGAGCACAGGCTTAAACCCCAGCGACCCAGTGGAGGGTAACCCTGCAAGGGATGGTAGGTGTTTTGCCATGCTCCTGGGCCCCTGGCTCCTGTCAAGTAGCTACAACCCTGCCCTAATCCCCCTATAGAGAAGTCTGTGACCATCAGTCATGTAGGAACAGCACACCAAGCCCTCCCACATGCAGATAAGGTATCCCTAAGCTCTCAGACCAAGCCAATGGGAAGTACCTGCTGTCAGACCCTGACCCACCCCAAATTGTATATTAGTCCATCCCAAACTGTATATGGGGGAACCTATCCAGAAGGAATAGACTTGTGAGAACGACTCCACTCTAACACTGCTTCTTGGGAAGAAGTCTGCTCTCCCGAAACACCACCAGAAGCTTCCCACACTCCTCGCTGGCTACTCGGCCTCTCATGGGCTCAGCCCGGCCCAACTCAGTGCAGGGAAGCAAGTGCAGGTCTTGGAGCAACTAAGGCGGCAACTGCAGAGACTGAGGCAGAGGTGACTCCCATCCCTGATTGTACTCTACCTCCTTTTCCTGAACCCTTATACCTGGCAGGGCCAGAGATCCTCGTGGAAAGCCTCCAGCACACAGGCCCACAGATGTTCTAACAGAAATGTTTTTAGTTTGTGTATATGAATGCTTTATCTACATATGCATGTTCACTGTGTATATGTCTGGCGCCTGAGGAGGTCAGAAGAAGGTGTCAGCTGCTCTGAAACTGGTGTTATCAATGTTCGTGAGCTGCCACGTGGATGCTGGGAATAGAGCCCGGGTTCCCTGTAAGAGCAGCAAGCGCTTTGAACTGCTGACTCTTCTCTCCAGCCCCTGGGGCCTGTTCTGACATCTGAAAGCACAGGGCTGGGAGAATCTCCAGCCTTTCCCAGCTCTGGTTCTAACCGCCTAGTGCTAATGCCGCAGACTCGCTGTTCATTCTCTGGTTCCCTGAAAGATGGCCACCATCTTGATGCTACAACCTTGCTGGAGCCCTCCCTCCTGAGTCTCAGGAGCAGGAGGATGCCAGAGTAAACTTGACACAGTGACACAGATCTAGCCACCCCAGAAGAGACTTTTCCAGACCACACTGCTACAACACAGAGTAGGGGATTCCTAGGCCATGGCTCAAGATGTAGAAGACCATTTTGCTGCCAAAGCTGCCCAAAGACAGGCTGACCCCACTCCCTAGAGAAAACCTGGTCAGCTGCTGCTCCAGGTCAGGCTACCAGCAACCCAGAGCCCTTGGGCTCTAGCATCTCACTCTGAGAACATCTGAATATTCTGTGTGTGTGTGTGTGTGTGTGTGTGTGTGTGTGTGTGTGTGTGTGTGTGTGTGTTAAGATCACTCACTGAACCTGCAACTCACTGGTATTCAGTAGATTGGCTCACTCACTCGCCCCAAGCCTTCTCCTGTCTCTGACCCCTCAGCGCTGGATTGCGGATGTATACCGGTGTATGCCAGCTTCTTATGCGGCTTTTAAGCCTAGAACTCAGGCCTGATGCTTGCAAGGAGAGTGGTTTACTAACTGAGCCATCTCCCTATTTCAGGTACTTTCTGGTTCTGGGATTTGGGGTCTACCTAAGTACTGGCTAGTTTTGTGTGTCAACTTGACACCAGCTGGAGTTATCACAGAGAAAGGAGTTTCAGTTGAGAAAATGCCTCCATGAGATCCAGCGGTAAGGCATTTTCTCAATTAGTGATCAAGGGGGGAGGGCCCCTTGTGAGTGGTGCCATCTGTGGGCTGGTAGTCTTGGGTTCTATAAGAAAGCCAGCTGAGCAAGCCAGGGGAAGCAAGCAAGCCAGTAAGTTTCATCCCTCCATGACCTCTGCATCAGCTCCTGCTTCCTGCCCTGCTTGAGTTCCAGTCCTGACTTCCTTTCGTGATGAACAGCAGAGAGGAAGTGTAAGCTGAATAAACCCTTTCCTCCCCAACTTGCTTCATGGTC